>CM027120.1:32438142-33038142 GCA_015476505.1 Urochloa ruziziensis | reverse complement strand
GATAAGGGTAGAGGTCGAGTGTTGTCTGAGGGTGCTATTCAGGTGAGCGACAATTTTATGTTGAAGCGGGTTGCTCTTGTCAAGAATCTTGGTTTTAATTTGCTTTCAGTTTCTCAGCTTCTTGATGAGGGTTATGAGGTTCGGTTTAAGAGTGGTGATTCTCGAATTCTTGATTCTCGAGGTGACCTTGTGTGTATGATCATTCCCGAGGGACAGATTTTTCGTGCTGATTTTTCTCGATCTTTTGGTCCTTCACGGTGTTTGATCGCTGGTACTTCTTCTGAGCTTTGGAAGTGGCATAGGAGATTGGGTCATGTGAGCTTTGATTTACTCACACGCTTGAGTGCTCTTGACCTTATCGAGGATTGCCCAAGCTCAAGTTCGAGAAAGATTTGGTTTGTGCACCTTGCAGGCATGGTAAAATGGTTGCTGCTTCCCATCCACCTTTGACAGATGTTATGACTGAGCGTCCAGGGGAGCTTTTGCATATGGACTTGGTTGGTCCCGCTCGCGTTCATTCAGTTGGTGGGAAGTGGTATGTTCTTGTGGTTGTGGATGACTTTCTCGGTATGCTTGGGTGTTCTTTTTGGCGTCGAAAGATGAGACATTTGATTTTGTTCGAGATCTGATTTTGAGGTTGAAAAACGAGAGTAATGGTGGTGCCATGAGAGCTATACGCAGTGACAATGGTACGGAACTTACGAACACTCGTTTTGATGCCTTTTGTCATGATCTTGGTCTCGAACATCAATACTCTTCGCCATATGTTGCTTGCCAAAATGGAGTTGTTGAAAGGAAGAATCGGACGCTTTGTGAGATGGCTAGGACGATGCTAGATGAGCATAGGACTCCTAGGAAATATTGGGCCGAGGTAGTGAACACAGCTTGTTATGTTTCAAATCGGATTTTCCTTCGTGCTTTCAAGAAGAAAACTTGCTATGAGCTTTTCCATGGTCGTTCCCCCTGTGTGAGTCACTTTCGGGTTTTCGGTTGCAAATGTTTCATTCTTAAGAAAGGAAATTTGGACAAGTTTGAGTCTCGTTCGATGGATGGAATTTTTCTTGGTTATGCTAATCATTCTCGAGCATACCATGTGCTCAATCTTGAGACTAACCAAATCATGGAGACTTGCGAAGTCACTTTCGACGAGACCATTCCATGTAGCTCTTCTGTCTTTGAGTGTGCAGGTAATGATGAGTTGGGACAGTCCATCTTTGAGGAAGAACAACTTGATGAGGAAGATGATGAGGAGAATCATGCACCGTGTGGAGATCGTGTACCTTCTACTTCCACTACTACTACGACGTTCGACGACGGCCCCACTGCTACACCTTCGTCGAGTCGCGCACATGATCGAGTTCAAGTGGAAGCTGATGTTGAGGGGGAGGCAATCTCGAGGCGAGAAGCTCCCCGGCTGGTACAGAGGGATCATCCACCTTCGAAGATCATCGGGAACTTGGATGAACGTACTACACCGTCGAGGTCACAGAACATCTCTCATTTCGCTCATTGTGCTTTTGTTGCGTCTTTTGAGCCCAAAAATGTTGGACACGCTTTATCTGATTCTGATTGGGTCAATGTCATGCATGAAGAGCTTGAAAACTTTGAGAGAAACCAGGTGTGGGAGTTAGTTGAACCACCTCCAAATTGTCATCCTATAGGAACCAAATGGGTATTCAAAAACAAGAGGGATGAGGGTGGTGAGATTGTGAGAAACAAAGCGAGGTTGGTTGCTCAGGGGTTTTCGCAGCAGGAGGGGATAGATTATGAGGAGACATTTGCTCTTGTTGCCCGTTTGGAGGCAATTCGGATCCTTCTAGCATTTGCAGTTGCTAATGGGTTCAAATTGTACCAAATGGATGTGAAG
This sequence comes from Urochloa ruziziensis, assembly GCA_015476505.1. Taxonomy (NCBI): domain Eukaryota; kingdom Viridiplantae; phylum Streptophyta; class Magnoliopsida; order Poales; family Poaceae; genus Urochloa; species Urochloa ruziziensis. Next base: position 33,036,275 of record CM027120.1, on the reverse strand, counting down.
AGTGCCTTCTTGAATGGGGTGACCAAGGAAGAAGTGTATGTGAGGCAGCCCCCGGGTTTTGAGAGTGAGAGATACCCACACCGAGTGTACAAACTCCACCGAGCTTTATATGGCCTAAAGCAAGCACCCAGAGCGTGGTATGGAAGGTTGAGGGGGTTCTTGCTTAGCAAGGGGTTTGTGATGGGAAAGGTTGATAAGACGCTCTTCTTGTTGAGAAATGGCAATGATCTTTTAATCGTTCAGATTTACGTGGATGATATCATTTTTGGTGGCTCTTCTCACGATCTTGTTGCCAAGTTTGCAGACGATATGAGCAGGGTATTTGAGATGTCGATGATGGGAGAGTTGCAGTTCTTTCTCGGGCTACAGATCAAGCAAACCAAGGATGGGACGTTCGTGCACCAAAGCAAGTACACCAAGGACATTCTCAAGAAATTCGACATGAGCGACTCCAAGCCGATGACTACGCCGATGAGTACGACTACAACTTTGGATGCGGATGAGGACGGAGAACCAGTGGACCAGAAGGAGTACCGGAGCATGATCGGCTCCCTCCTCTACTTGACGGCGACGAGGCTGGACATACAGTTCAGCGTGTGTCTGTGCGCTCGTTTTTAGGCTTCACCGAGGACTTCACATCGTCAGGCCGTCAAGCGAATTTTTAGGTATCTCAAGTTTACTCCTGAGCTGGGTCTTTGGTATTCTGCTGATTCCTCACTTGCACTCCATGGTTTTTCTGATGCGGATTTTGCTGGGTGTCGTGTTGATCGCAAGTCTACTTCTGGTCAGTGTCAGTTTCTTGGTTCGTCTCTTGTGTCTTGGTCTTCTCGCAAGCAGTCTAGTGCAGCCCGATCCACCACAGAAGCCGAGTATGTTGCTGCTGCTAGCTGTTGTTCCCAGTTGCTTTGGATCACCTACACCTTGAGAGATTTTGGATTAGACATGTCCCATGTTCCACTTCTTTGTGATAGCACCAGTGCCATCAGCGTAGCCAAAAATCCCGTGCTTCATTCCAAAACCAAACACATAGAAGTGAGGTACCACTTTCTGAGAGATCTTGTGGAGAAAGGAGATATTGAGCTTGCCCATGTTTCTACCCAAAACCAGCTTGCAGACATTTTCACCAAACCACTTGACCAAGCTACCTTCACCCGCTTGCGAGGGGAACTTGGTGTGTGTGCGTTTTTCTGAGCTGAGTTTTGGAGGCTTCTCTTGTAGCATATGTATACTATTGTACCATCTTTGTTTCTTGATGTACACTTTCTGTTTTTGTATCTTGATGTATAGTTTTCATCTCTGCATCTTGTGATATACCATGCTGCATTTGTATCATATTCTAGGATGAGCTTCTCCTATATGCAGTGATTGCTACAACTTGCTACTTTTTAGAGTTTAGGCAGGCTGGCTAGGGATTGATTGTATGGATGGCTATGCTCTTGATGGTCTTGATATATATTCCTTTGAGATAGTCATTTTTTTAATTAAAATGACAAACTGAACTTAAACTCTTATCACCCATGAGTAAATGCCTTTGCTTGTCTTGTTTGAGCCGAAATGGCTATATTTTGCTTAAGGTCATGCTAGGATGATATTCTTTTCATTTGGGTCAAAGATCTTTGTCATTGTAAATGTGTAGCCCATGTTTATCTCGTGGAGGAGCATAAGCTTCTTTTTGTCGCAAAGACATTTCATGTACCATGCTTAATTTGGAAAACTTGAAAAATGAGATGTCTATGCATGAAAGAAGAAAGATGAGAAAAAGATTTATTTGAAAATATTTATGCTCATGTCTCTATGCTTTCACCATTGCACACACTTGCACACATGGGTGCTAAGCGGTTGCATGTTGTTTGCCGGAGAAGTCTCCCTTGAGAAGTGAACACATGGCTCCGTGCTTTGACATGACATGAGATAGATTTTGGGCGTTTATAATGATCTTCTGTCAAGAATGTTTGTTCTATCATGATCTTGGTGAGATGAAGTTTATTTTTGCTTAAATAATCCATGTTTAGGACTTTTAAAAAAATTGCACAAATTGATCATGGCTTTGTCAAATGGCTATATATCTTCACTTTCTTGACGGCAATGCCCTTATGATGCTATGACCTGACTAGTTTGCCTTTTCTCTAACTTGTAGAATTTTGTATCGCTCATTGCCTTTTTGAGAAGCCTAGAGTTGAAATTTTTGCATTTTTGCCTTGATTTGTGCATTGTCAACAAGGGGGAGAGTTTGAGCATTGGAATACATTGTTGGCACTTATGGAAGGTTTTCAAGTTGAAACGACATCATTGCGAGCATTTTTTTGTGACTTGCATTTTTTTGCCTTGACTGGGCGGGGCGGTCTGACGGACCCTGCAAGGCGGTGCAACCGGCCCTCCAGGGCGGTTCAACCGGCCCTGTGCAGTGGCACGAGGTTTTGTGGGATTTGATCCATTTTCGATTGCAGTTTCGCACGCACAAGTTCACTTGTTCAGGGAGAGTTTGCATCAATGCAGGGGGAGTGCTTTGAGTGTTCTGAAAAGTGATTTGGAGATTCGTGACTTGTGTTTTGTGCTTTGCTCTCTTGCCGATGGTGTTGAGCCCTTTCGCTTCTTCTTGAAGGGTCGGCGTTTAGTCACTTGCTTGAGAGTTGTTTTTTTATTTCTTTTTCTGTTTTTTTATATCTATGGTGACTATGTGTGTGTTGTCAATGCACTCATCAAGGGGGAGATTGAGGACCCTGTGTGTCCAAGGACCGGTGGATGGTCGCTTCTTGGTGTGATGAGTGATTGACAACGAGGTGTGGATTGACGTTTCCCTTGGCTCAAGTATTGCAGGTGTAGAATGCGGCTTGATTGCATTGGTGTAGTTGAAGAACAGGCGCGAAAGGTCTTAGCCATGGCGGCCTCCGAGGAGCGGAGAGACAAGTAGGCTTGGTTCGTGGGACCCGGTGGCCAGATGGATCGAGTGCGGTTCACATGGTGGCAAGAACGAGCAAGGGAACGTGGTTCCGGTGTGAGGCAGCGGCTCACGACCGAAGCTCGTACGCGGACATGAAGCCGATGCAAGGTGGCGGCTCACAACCGAAGCTTGCACGTGGGGTTTGGTGGTTTGGCCAGAAGACCACCAGATGGACGGTTTCCCTTGGTTTGGGCCTCAAAACCAAGGCCGAGGACTCGACGTAGCGATGACCCGGCCTGCCAGCCAGGGGCGGTCCAACCGCCCCCTAGGGCGGTGTGACCAGTCCCACCTGGGCAGGTCGCCCGTGAGCGTCGAGGAGCTTCGATCCGGAGGACACGCGGCGTGATCGCAAGGCTTGCATCGGAGGGAAGCTAGCTTGCGGTGGAAGGTGTCCCAGCCGGAAAAATCTTCACGGAAAATGTCATATTCGCCCCTGAGGGGTATGTATCACTTAGGGGTAGTTTAGTCTTTCGAGCACCACCATTTGGACTATATAATAGACCCCCGAGGGGTGGTGGCTGTCATCTCTCTAGTTATTTTTCATTTGGCTTGTTTAGTTTCCCTTCCCTTTCATCCTCTCCACCTAGAACTATTTTGAATCATTCATAGTTTGTATAGGTGAATTCATGGTTGGTTGATTGAGCTTAATCTCTTTATCTTTGTGCCATGATTTGAATTCCCGAGCTCCTTTTCTTTTTCCCATTTTCGGAGGTATTTTCGGAGCTATTTTTGGGGGATTTTCGTTCTTCACTTTCTAGCCCGTTTTCTCTCGGATTTCTTTGGGGGAATCACACATGAGTGCCTTGTGCCTCTTTTCTTGGTGACCCCTTGCCCCCAAACGCCGGGAATCGGCCTAGATTTGAAGATTTCGGGATGAACTCGTGGTGGGTGTGTTCTTCGCTAGATTTGAAATTCCTGGAGTTCTAGGGAGTTAGAGGCCAAGATTTTTGGGGCATAGCCTCTCCTTGAGGTGTATATCATCTACCCAAAGTTTCGTCTCAAGACTCCAAGCCGTTTGGGAGATCCGTTCGCGAGTTGACTTTGAGTTCGAGTTTTTCCCGTGCTGTCTGGCAAGACCGGTGCGACCGCCCTCAGATACCGGTGTGACCGCCCCTGGCTGATGTGCTAGGCAAGGGCGGTGCAACCGCCCCTGGAGAGAGGTGTGACCGCCCCTGGCCGAGAGTTGCTGATTTGGGTTGTTTTCGTTCGATTCTTGTTGGATTTGTTCGATTCGAGTTCCGCTGCGTTGATCTTGTTCCTAGGGTCAGTAGCCTCACAGTAGCTACGTGATCTTGGCAAGGTCGGTCCATTGGATTTGGATTGAGTTGGGAGAAGCCAGATCTTGAGAGGAATTTTTATCGGCTCCCATTCACTCCCCCCCTCTCTGGTCGCCTAATCGGTCCTTCAGTCCACAAGAAAGTCGGTGCCAGATGGCGACTAACCCAGGCCGAACGGCCTTGATGAGGCCGGCCGGCCTACTTCCGTGGCCGTTAAGCCTCCCCTTTCTCGTGGATGCTAAGCAAGATGGTGGCGTGACAATTACGCGTGATACCGCCCTTGGAAGGCTATAAAAGGCGACCTCCACCCCTATTCAACACACCACGGTGAAAGGGAGAAGTCCAGGTGTAGTGTAGTGCTACCTATCTAGCTTAGAAAATAGGGAGAGTGGTGAGGTGAGAGTCCGGAGAGGAGCCGAAGTGTCGGCCCCTCTCCAACTTTGTGCCTCCGAGGAATGAAGCTTCAGTTCGAGTAAAGTTCCTCTTCTTTTGTCTTTACTGCTTTCTCTCCTTACATTAGTAGTTCTTGAATGCTTTCTCTAGTTGCGGGTACCTGAGTCTGCGTGAGTGACAGCGACTCTTGTTTGGGATTTCCTCTATTGCCCTTCGCGTTGGGTGGAGGTTAGTAGCTGAAAGCTTAGGCGTGGTGCCTGTGCTGGCTAGCTACCTCAGGTTGTGTTGCACCCCACGGAACTGCAGTGGTAGGCGGCAGGTGGTGACAGCCCTGTCCGTCCTTTGTAGTCCACCATGTTCGGGTGTACTCATAACAGTAGTGCTGAGCCCGGAGAACCCCCTCTCTCACCCTGTTCTGAGGTTCTCCCGTTCTAGCCGTCGAAGCAACTAGAGGAATCAAGTATTTCTGATAGGAGGTTAGCAAGTAGACATTAGATTACTTCTACCCAACTTATCTGCTCTTCTTCACTCCCATCGTCCCTGGATAAACCAGAGCCGTTTCTAGTACACTTCTCGTTCCTCGTGGATTCGATACCTTGGAACACTCCCAGGTGAAAGCTACATCGGTATCCGTACGCTTGCGGATTTATCTGTTAGGCTAAGGACCGCCAACAATCTACTCATGCCGAAGTCCTAGCGGGAGTTTTCGTTCAGGAACTCTGTAAGAGGACAATTGACTTTGAGAAGTCAGCACCCACAAGTAATGGTGACCCTAGACCAGCTCGAGAGGTCCTAGTCATTGAGGAAGATTGGCGTATCCCGTTCATCGAGTACATCAAGAACAAGGCTCTACCTCTGAACAAGACAGAAGCTGAGCAAGTCCTGCGGCGATCAAAGAATTATCTACTGATTGGGGATCAGCTGTACAGGAGAGGATTATACACCGATGTGGCTATGCGGTGCGTCCCAAGAGCAAGAGACAAAGGTATACTACACGAGATACACGAAGGTGCGTGTGGGAATCATGCAGGATCACGTACAATGGTTGGGAAGGCGTTCAGAGCGGCTTTCTACTGGCCCATAGCTCTGAAGGACGTGGAGGAGATTGTCCGCAAGTGCCCCGGGTGCCAATTCTTCGCCAGACAGCAACACGTGCCCGCACACAAGTTGATTGCTATTCCTCCGTCTTGGCCGTTTGCTTGGTGGGGGCTCGACATGGTGGGCAAGCTCACGACTGCCCCTGGTAATTTTACACACGTGTTGGTCGCCATCGACAAGTTTACAAAGTGGATTGAGGTCAAACCAGTCACAGATATATTAGCGGCCAAGGCCAAGGGGTTCATCACTGATTTGATGATCAGGTATGGCTATCCTCACTGCATCATCACAAATTTGGGTTCTAATTTCAATAGTTATGAGTTCAAAGACCACTATGAGAGGCACGGCATCGAAGTCGTACACGCATCAGTAGCTCATCCCAAGGCTAATGGACAAGTCGAGAGAGCTAATGGTCTAATCCTGGATGGCTTGAAGAAGTGATTATTTGAATACGACAAGAAATATGGAGAAAAGTGGATTCATGAATTGGGACATGTAGTTTGGGGGCTCCGTACTCAGCCTTGCAAGCCCACTGGCCACTTGCCATATTTTCTGGTTTATGGATCTGAAGCTATTCTCCTAGTTGACCTCATGTACTCATCTTCACGAGTGGAACAATATGATGAGGGAGTTGCTGACAATACAAGAAGACTGGAGATTGATCTGATCGAGGAGGAACGCTGTGCATATTTGTTGAATTGCACTCGATATCTCCAGGGAGTCCGGCGCTATCATGACAAAAACGTCCAGGAGAGATCATTCAACATTGGCGACTTGGTATTGCGCATTATCCAGAAGACCACGGGTATGCACAAGCTTATGTCTCGCTGGGAAGGACCTTTCATTATTCACAAGGTGACAGGACTCGGGTCTTATCGATTGAAGAATAGCGAAGGAGTAGAAGAGAGAGACTCCTGGAACATCGAACACTTACATAAGTTCTATGCTTAGAGTTATCCTTTTGAGTTTGTCAGAGTCTGTAAATACCTTCAAGAGTTCTCAGTATCTGATCTCTTGTCCTTCGGCTCAAATAATGCTTTTGTTGTCTTATAAGACTACTCTAGCTCCTTTAATTCCGGAGTTTCTTTTGGTACTTATTGATACAACAGTATACATAAGCTATAATCCGAAGAGTCATCTATACGACTACTTTTCCAGGATCCCTGAGTACTTAGTTGTATTAAAACTAAGACCAGGCTGAGCACCTGTAGAGGCCAGCTAGCCTTAGAAAGCACCTACCTACGAGTACATTAAATTTATTCCAAGTTGTTGATTTATACTTACGAGTACATCACATCTTGAAGAGACAACATTACAAGTCTACTAAAATTTCTAAATCTCTGAGTACTAATTTGAAAGTATTTCAGAGTATCTACTCTAGAAAGAGTAGTGCTTCAAATATTCTTCGAATTTTGTCTTCTTGCAGTCATCAGCTTTACCCGTCGGGATGTCATCTATCTCCGCATCTGGGTAGAAGGACTGGACGACTGCTAGCACTTGATATGCTACATAACAACAGGTTTTCTTCACATAAGTTGCGAACTTGTTGTGGGCTTCTCGATGCGCTCTATGAGTGGTTTGTTGGATACTTCAGGAGTTCCACGATCAATAGAGTTCACCAGAGTGGTAGCCGCCTTGACAAGTTCGGTGTGTTCAACCTTTAAAGCCTGGTATTCTTCTCCGTCTGCTTTGCCTTTCTCCAAGGCATCCTTGAGCGTGGCATCTGATTCTTGAAGCATCTTCATGGCTTGCTCATATTCTGTCATAAACTCATTATGAGTCTCATAAAGAGAGGTATAATCACGTAAGAGTTTTTCCTTCTCCTCTGTGACCCTATACATACCATTTTGCCATGAGGTGCATTCATCCTTAAGCTTCATGTGCCGTCATATGCTCTGCACAAGGAGATATCTTGACTATAATGTCAAAATAACAAGTCTGAGAGATGATCATGGATATGGACACTCACCAGTGTTGGTCTGCGTCAATCTCCGATTCCTCTTCTTCAGCCTTTCTTGTTCGGCTTTCCATTCTTCCTGGCGGGCGGCGTGTTTTTCCGCTCTTGCTCCAACTCTTGACGAGTGGTTAATTTCTCCGCCTGGACAGAATCAAATAGCAGAGATAACTTGGCTAGTTGCTCCTTACTTTTGGCCAGTTCGACTTCCAATTTTTGAGCCCGAATGGATGCGTCAGACATCGCATACAAGGCTTGGGACTTCTTCTTGGAGCGTGCAGCCAAATCCTGCGAGTATTTATTGATTACAGTCTGGTGTCGACTACTAATTGAATAGCTATGGGGCAGAATCATTACCTCTACATATTTGATTGAGCCTTGTGCCAGGTTGGCAATCCTTCTCTGCGACTCGACAAAGGCCGCAATCGCGTCTGTATCGAGCAGAGGATCTTCAAATAATTCTGCTGCTCCTGGCACAAGGCTGTGTTTATTTCTATCACAGGAACTTCTTCAGCTGTGCTCACCCGACTGGAAGTTGGCAGGAATTGTAGCCCGATGGTCTTAACCAGTGTTGGCTGGGCACTCGACTGCACCATTTGCTTTGCGCTTTCACTTTCCTTGTTAGTGAGCAATGGTAAGTCGGGAACGATATCACTGGTACTTTCAGTTGGCTCTGACAAGATGGGTGCAGCCTGGAACTTGTCTGCGGCAGGTTTCTCTGGAATATTTTTCGTTTCTACATTTGCATTTCCTGCCCAATCTGTGATTTTTTCTTGCTCACCGGGAACTGATTGAATTGGCTCTGGTCGTGGCTCCTTAGTAGAAACCTTGGCCTTCTTCCTCGGTGGCAAGGGAGCAGATTTTCTACATTGATAAGTAGATAAATTTTCAAATTACTACTCTACTTCTGTGACGATTTGAGTACGACTACAATACGTACCTTTTGGATTTTTTCTCTAACAATTGTGGGTCGCCAAATACCAGTGAGGGCATAATATTTTCACTGTCACTTGACTCCGGCATTTTCTTCGGGCTCGCGGCTGATGAATCATCCACGGCCTCAGTGTTCTCAATATTTTGAGTTGGTGATGTGCTGGGGGCTCCGACTTCAAGTTCTGTGTCCTTCAATGGGCTCGGGGTCTTCGAGCTCACCTCAGGCTGATTCTGCAGACCCTCGTCATCGCCAAGCCTATGCATTACAGGGATTTTTTTATAAACGAGTAGTAATTTGAAGTACTCTTGCAGTACGACTGGTGTACTTACCGGGGGTTGTCGCTAATAGTCGAGTCGGTGGAGGCTGTCTTTGCAACAATGATTTTCTTCTTCCATGCAGCTCTTCTCTTTCGCGCATCTGCAGGAAAGGATGGTTCTTTACCTTTATTGAGTGGTTCTGCATTGGAAGTGCCTTCATCACCACCTTTAGCGTGCTGCACCACCCTGAACTCTTCAAAGTCACTACTCAAGTGGAGTGACGATCCTGACTCTTCTGAGCCTTGCATAGGAGGTTTCCTGAGATGCGAGGGGATAGTGAATTTGGGATCTGCACCTGCTAGAACTTGATCAGGCATGATTGGCCATGAGTAGTACAAATCCACATCCTCCTGCATAATGGATATTTCTACTGTCAGAGTGGTAATTTCACGGGTACAATGGTATTTGACCATATACATTTTTTTTTGAATTGAGGCCGTACCCCATTTCCATTACCAAAGCAATGGAAATTCCAAGTTCACAGAGTCAGGACAGGAGGAGATGGGGGGAAATAGGGGGCAGAAGTTTGTGCTCCTAACCCCCCTGTCTGCTTCAGACAGCGGCATTAGGAGCGGCCTCGCTTACATGCGCACGAAGGTGCTACAAAAGCACAGGGGTTGCCCAGACCGATTACACGACGGCAAATTTCCTAACTCGGAGCGCTACAGGCTTGCAGGTGGCCCTCCCTCATATTCTTCATCCTCACCACGGGCCATGTCATCATCGACTTGGGGTGCCGGCAGAAGCATATCTGGAGCACCTCCCCTCTGACCGACCACCAGCTTTGTTGCAATGGAGAGCAGTGTGTTGATCCCTTCTGTCATCCTTTCCTGGAAGTCCTTCTTGTAGAGACCTGTCCAATATGTCATGAACGAACAAGCATATATGATTAATTCTCCTGGATGCTTTAATTTCTTGCCTTCAAAGCAAGACTTGTTTCTCGTCTTCCAAATCGACCAACAAACCGACGCCAGGCAAAGTGTATGTATATAGAACCTTCGGGTACCCAATGCTCAATCCACAACCAGAACTGCTCAGGATTAGAAGGTACATTGTCAGCACCAATATAAATGGCGACAATACCCCACGCAGCTTTGACTACAGGACAAGAGAAGAATAAGTGGTTTCTTGTTTCAAGATCCCCACAGAACTGACAAGTGGAGTCCCCTTGCCATCTTCTCCTGACCATGTTCTCTTTAGTCAGAATGGCATCCTGTTCCATCAACCATAAGAAGATCTTTATCTTATATGGCAGCTTTGCTTTCCAAATCTTTCTGTACTGTCTTTCCTCTTTCCTCACGAGTAAGTAGGTCATACATGGCCTTAACAGTGTATTTGTTTTGTTTCCCAAATTTCCAGCTAATTGAATCAGCTTGGTCATTAATAGGTATAGATAGAATGCTTGCTTCAAATTTTCCCACTGGTTGTTCATGATAGCTGGCAGCCATCTCCTAAAATTGATGTTGCCTTGTTTGTTATGAAATTCATTTACAGAAATCAGCTTATCTTCACACAGCTCAAACAACACAGGAAAGCAAGTGCATAGTGGTTTGTTTTGCCACCAGGAATCCATCCAGAAGGAGGTGGATTTCCCATTATTTACTTTACTTTCTCTACCCCTTAGATAGATGTCTTTGACTTTGAGTAAATCAGTCCATACAGGGGAATCATCAGCTTTGTGTTGGATATTAGTAATGGTGCAGGACCTCATATATTTTGCTTTACTATATCCTGCCATAAGCCATTTTCATTGTCCAACCTCCACCACCATTTGCATAGCAGGCTCATGTTCAGCTTCCTAATATCCTTCACCCCCAGGCCCCCTTTCTTTTTGCTCTTGCAGATTATTTCCCATCTCACTAGGTGATATTTTCTTTTCTGGCAACCCCCCTGCCAGAAAAAAGTTCTTCTTTGCTTATCAAGGTCATGGACCACAGTTACAGGAAACCAATAGATGGACATATGATATATGAAGTACTAGTCAGGCTTGTGTTGATCAGAGTAGTTCTCCCAGCAATGGACATAGTGCCACCCTTCCAGATATCGAGTTTTTTCCTATTTTTCTCTTGCAAGCCATACCCAGTCAGATATTTTAAGTCTGCTAGGACTGATAGGAACTCCCAAGTATCTTATTGGAAATGTCCAACTTGACAGTTGAATATTTCTGCAAATTGTAGAGCCTTATTGTTATCCCCATTTATCATCACCACCTCACTTTTAAGGAAGTTTATTTTCAATCCTGACATGATTTCATATAGATACAGGAGCAACTTCATGTTTCTAGCTCCCTCCATATCATCTTTCAAGCAGATTATTGTATCATCTGCATACTGCAAGATAGCTACCCCATTGGGGATTAGATTGCTAGCTAAACCAGTGAATGACTGGTTCAGTTGAGCTTGTTTGACCATTTTTAAAAGGCAGTCAGCTACAAAGCTGAATAGGATCGGGGACAGGGGGTCACCCTGGCGAACTCCCTTGTAGCTAACAAAGTATGGGCCTGTCTTATTGTTCAGCTTTACACTAACAGTACCCCCCGAGATAACTTGTTTTATCCAGCTACACCACTGGTCATTGAACCCTCTCAATTTCAAGCATTCTAGTAAGAAGTCTCAGGTTACTTTATCGTAAGCTTTTTCAAAATCTAGTTTGAGGACCACCCCACATTCCTTTTTCCTTTTAGTTTCATGAATGATCTCATGCATGGCCATGATCCCATTCATAATATTTCTGCCCTTCATGAATGCAGTTTGTTCCTTTCCAATAAGTTTCTCAGCATGTGGAGAAATCCTAATAGTTAAAGTTTTGATGATCCACTTGTACAAACAGTTCAGCAGACAGATTGGCCTATACTGTTGCATTTTTGTGGCATCTGCTAACTTTGGTAGCAAGGTTATGATTCCATAATTCAATCTACTCACATCAAGCTTTCCTTTATGTAAATCATCAAAAATTTCCATCACATCATGTTTAATGATCTCCCAGCAATGCTGGTAGAACTCAATGGGTATATTATCCGGCCCGGCTACTTTGTTACGTTCCATCTGGAACAAGGCATTTTTAATCTCGGCTTCAGAAAAAGGTTTACATAGGTCATCATTGTCAGCTTCTGATAACTGTTCATGTTCATCCCATAGATGGGGGTTGAGGGGTACAACATTACTGCGTGCTGGGCCAAACAATGATTTGTAATATTCCGTAGCGTGTGACACTAACTCATCATCTCCTTTGATGATATTTCCTTCGTTTTCAAAAGAGAAAATTGTAATTTTTCCTCTTCCTCCCATTGGCTATCCTATGAAAGTAATCAGTATTATTGTCCCCCTTGAGGAGCCAGGTTTCATGTGACCATTTATGCCAATATAATTCTTCCTCATCCAGAATTGCTAGCTGTCTGCTGAGTAAGGTAGCTCTCATAAGTAGTTGACTTTCACTTAATGGATTAGCTTCCTCAGATTGTTCTAACAACCATAGTTCACTTTGGATTTTTTGCTTTTCTTTTTTCACTTCCCCCTGAAGGTTGAAACCCCATCCTTTGAAGTATTGTTTAAACTTTTTCAACTTTGATTGCATCCGGTCCAATGCTGAGGCAGCATGACATGGGGCATCCCAGATATTCCTCACAATATTCAAAAAGTCAGAATGATGTAGCCAATTCATCTCAAATCTAAAGCTTAGGTGTTTTAAAGGCTGGGCTCTATCAGTAGATAGAATCAGGGGATTGTGATCAGAGACTTCTCTTGGAAGCTTTTCAATGAGAACACCTGGAAATAAGGACTCCCAATCTTTGCTAGCTAGCAATCTATCCAATTTTTCTAAAGTTGGATTTGGTTGATTGTTGACCAGGTGAACTTTCCACCATTCATAGAATGTCTATAAGCTCATAAACATCAATGATTTTGTTAAAAATGTCAGAGAATCTTGATAACCCTCCCCCAGATTTGTTTTTTTCAGAGCCAAATCTAATGATATTAAAGTCCCCACCAATCAGGAAGGGCTCTTTACTTCTACTGCAGAAGTGGGCAAGTTCAGATAGAAAGGCATCCTTTCTATCATCATGTGCAGCTCCATATACAGTGATTAGATTCCATTTCACACTGTTATTTTTATCCCAGAGATTCAATTGAAGCATGAACTCTCCCTCTATAAATGAGCCAACATCCAATACTTCAATATTAATACCCACCAGTATACCTCCAGATTTTCCCCTGGATGGAATCCATTTCCATAGATATGACTGATCAATGTCAATTTTCCTAATAGTATTGTCATCTATGTCTGCTTGCATGGTTTCTTGTAAACCAATGAAGTGGAATTTGTGTTCAGATATAAGGTTTTAAGAAATGAGGAGACACCTTTTTTCTTGATGCCCCTACAGTTCCACATGAGGCCTTTCATTTTTAACCTTTTTCCTTTACCACCTTCCTGGTGGTTTTTTTGGGGCAGGGTTTCCCAGCTCCCCATCACCATTTCCTACCTGTCTGGTAGGATCACAGTCAACTTCACTGACTTTCTGAGTCAGTTTCTTTTTACCCACCTGTTTGGTTGGCTTTTTTGATGGTTCAGGATTATCCTGACCTGAGTTTTTATGATCTTTCTTGTTAGTAGGAATGCACTTTCTTTAGTCTTCTTATTTACTTTGCCAGACAAAGTAAGTCTCTTGACCTGTTTTCTATTTCTTTTTGGTGTAAAGGTTAGACTATTATCAAAATCTGATACTTCCTCTTCAGGAAATAATTCATCATCAACAACAATCTCATTGGTAGTATTATTGTTATCTACATTGGGTTCCAATATGTTCTTATTCAAAAGGGTATGTCTAGCAATCTCCATATCTTTGATTAAATCAATGGCATCAAAGTTACAATCCTCAATATTAATTCCCATTTTGCTAGATATGTTTGCAATTTCAATATTGTCTAGGACAGAAAAGGAATTTACAGTGGATAAATTAGTACCTTCTAGATTCCTTTTCCTAGCCATAGCTTGGTTCTTCAAATCAGTAGTCAGGGCGATTTGCTGCTGCACCCTTTCACTGAACCTTCGTTCCTTTCTTGGTACAAGCCCCTCCTTAGTTGACTGCATGTTGATGTTCTTGTCCATGACTTCCTCCACCTTACTCTGATCAGGCATCTATATATAGAATCCTGCTTTCTCTAGCGTCTTCTGCTTGTGTAGGAGCAGTTCTTGCTGTTTCTTTGAAATGCTTTCAGACTAAGAACATTGGACCAGCCAAATGTTGTTGTTGTCAGGAGGAGTACCATCCACAACTAGCTGAGCATTGATCCTGGCCAGCTTGTCAGAGAAGTCCTCACTGGCATCGGTGTCCTGAGAGTCCTCCAGTTCAGAGACTGTAACCTCAGGCTCATCTGAAACCACCCCATGGTTCTTTCCCAACTCTGGAGGGTTAATGTTTCCCAGCTTGCTAGGTGCTGATGCAACTGCCTGCTTGTAAGATTGTTTGTTGTACATCTTTCTGACAGTGGTATTGCTATTGTCTACTCCCTTTGCACCCCTTGAAGCTGTCTCAGGTTCATTGTCATTCAATTTGGTTCTCTTGGGACTAGGTTGACCAGAGGAATCCTCCACCCTTACACCAATCTCATTCTCTTTGCCATGTTCCTCATCCAGCACCTCCCTTTCAAAGTAGAAGTCAAATATCTTAAGACCAAGGGTGCTCTCCACAGAAGCTGGAACCTTCCTCACGTCTCTGCAAGCAATTCTCATTCTCACATAGTCACCCTTGTTTTCTCATCAATAGCCACGGTCTTTCCAACTAGACCTCCCACTTTAGCCACTGTCCTTATTGATCTCTGATCAATTGGAATGCCTTTCACTCTAAACCATGCTTGCTGAAGCACACCTTTCGCCCCAATTGCTGAGTTCCATGGCTCAATTGCAATTTTAGCATTAGTTGCTTTCATCCCCAAGCTGGTAAAGTTGCTGTAAACTCGCACCGTTCTGGCATCTGGAAATCTCATGGTGTACTTGTTATCAGAGATCTTCCTGGCAGCCCATCTCCATTGGATGTTGTCGACTATGTTCTGAAATTCATTTTCAATATGCTTAGCTGTAGCAGTCCCCTCAATCACTGTGATAATGGCAGCGCTGGATTTCTCCTTGCTAGCTTTGTGGTCAATATGTTCATCTATGAAGAAAAAACTCTGGTCTTCCACCTGAATGGCACACAATTCTGGACCATAATTCCACATGGGGCTTCTTCTGCAATCATATGTCGAGTGATTACTCAATCCACATATCTCACAGGGGATTCTCCGAGTACACTCATCAGTAGTATGATTCCTCAGTCCACAGTTGCTGCAACCACCAGTACGATTTGGAGGTACCTGGTTAGTTCTTGCATTTCTTGCTTCATTTCTCATAGCTTCCTCCCTGCCCTGAGCTCTTTCCTCTCCTTGTTTGCTGGATTCAGGTGCCGCCTTGTGCTCCCACATTTCCTCTCTATGATTCCACCTGGGTCTGCTCTCAGTATTGACCCTTTCCCCATCTTGCTGTTCTTCATCCTCATCCTGCTGCCTGTTGACTTCCCCTTCCTCAGAACCCTTGGCTTCAGTCTTAGGGTTGACTGACTTCTCGGCATCAGAGCCTGCTCCCATATCTGTCTCTTTACCATCCCTGTGGCCAAATTGCCCCCCTGAACCTTCCGGGTTACCCCCAAACGTACCTCTATCCCACCTATTCCAGGTGTTCTGCCTTCCACCGGTGCGTCCTGCACAACGACCCTGGCGACCGGCGCCGAATCCATCACGACGACCTCCGCCCTGATCCCGGTTTGGGTACACCATCTTCACCGGCGCAGGATTGAAACGAACCGCTTGCACAAATGATTTGTTCCCGTAGGGGCCAGACGCTTTGGATTTGTGGAAGTGCTTGGTAAGATTTGCGAGATTGGGGAATCTAGGGTTAGCCTGGGGGGAATGGAATGGGGAAGAGAAAGGGGCGTGATCCCCTTCGTGTTGATTCAACACGGGAACCTCCACCCTCGAGTTCTCCTCACTTCCCCGGTGATCCACACCCACCTTTGATTCGGCATCAGCGACGCGTGTCGATGGATGCGCTCCCATGACCCCGCCTGTCAGACGACACGGGGGCAGTGATCTCACTCGTGGAATCTACTTTGGAATTGGGCCAAATCCTGCTCGATGAGGATCAACTGAACTTTGCTGTTGTGATGAGTTTTTCTCTGGAGATGCCCCGAACCTCGGCGAGTATCCCGCCGATGGTTGGTGTTCATCTGCCGCATTACGCTCCCCCTTCCCTCTGAAATCGCCTGATCCGCCTGACTTCCAACATAAACGAATCGGCGTGTGCTTGATGTGAATCGCATCACGCTCGATGGAGTCCAACGGAAACTTCGGTTCCGAGCACGCTGGCCAGAACTCTCACGTCGCGGTGTCGACGGGAAACCCTAAAGGGCGCCCGTATAGGCTGAGAGAGGTCATCCCCCCTATGCCTCACGGCACGCGTACCAAACGCGCCTCACCGAAGAGATGACGGCGCCACGTCGGCCGGCGGCGCGAGGCGGCGGAGCGGCGGAGCAGCAGAGGAGGCGGCAGAGGAGGCGGCGGAGCGGCAGAGACGATATTTGACCATATACATGAGTACTATACTTACTGGTTTTGGTAGATTCTTGGCATCAAAGAGCTTGGGGAGATATGGTACAACATAAACCTTTGGCTTCAACATTTGCACTCTCTCCATGATCTCTTCTTCGCTCAGCTCATCACTACTCATCCTAGAGGGATCTTCTTGTCCTTTGTACTCGAAGCCCCACTGGTCTTTCTGTGCGAGTGGTTGCACTCGTCGTTTGATCCAGGCATATACAACAGAGGCTCCGGTGACACCTTCTTGTTTCAGCTTGCAATGCGGGAGAGTAGTTCTGGGAAATCTACTGGAGCTACTCCGGTCCACTCAGGTAGTTTGGGCTCGTAGTCTCCAACATACCACCATTGTTCTTTCCATCCCGAATTGCTACTGAACATATCATACTCGAGATAGATATCTTTGGCATCTTGACGCAATTGAAAGCCAGCCCCGCCAACGGGGCATGTATTGAAATAGCCTCCTGAACAGCTGAAAATGAGGCCTAATGCCCAAGAACGCTTCACAGAAAAATACAAAAATAGAGATCTGCAGTATCCCATTGGGTGTTAGATTCTGCAGTTCTAGTCCATAATAGAACAACAGACTTTGAAGGAAATCACAAGTCGGGAGGCCTAATCCCATCAGAATGAAATAACTAAACATCAGTGTCTTGTCCACGGGAACCATCAGGGCCTTTTCATCTGGATCTGGTGTCTCCCACAACAACACTTGCTGCTCCTTGAGGAATCCATCTGCAACCAACTTCAGGAGATGATCTTGGGTTACCTTTGAAGCTTTCATGTATGTGTTTGGCTTCGGATGGGATCTCTTCTGCAGCTTGCCCCTTTTTGGCGACGGCAATTTCACTTCCTTGCCACGGGTTCCACCACCACTGGTTTTCTTCTCCTTCTTGGATGTCATCCTCGAGATCACCAGTGACTTCACCCGCATTCACTTGGGGGCTCGAGCGGATTGAATGGTGACTCCGAGTGAATTGGATTTTAGTGGCGGCGGTTGTTTTGCAGGCAATGAATTGACCGGCGGCTAGGGTTTGTTTGCTCTGGTGGGCTGGATAAGTAAAAGGTGGGCCGTGGTAACTTTTATTCTCCACAGGCGCATCGCTTGGCCTTTCGAGACCAGGGTACAAGGTAATTTCCATTTTTTATTAGGGAAGGATTTAAAATAAATGAAATTTTCTGGGGATACCCTGGGAATACAGTTATTTTTATTTTCCTTTACTCTAAAAATCTTGGATTTTTTCCTTTTCTACTCTCAAACTACTCTGTGAATCTCGAGACTTGATCCTATTCTATATCTACATATAGTTCAAGGCTCAGGGGCTGTAGGGTAGTAAAGGAATTGGGATTTTATTTTTTCTGAAGAATGAAGATTCAAATCAAGACCCTCGGCTCGATTCTAAGATTCAAACCAAGGCTCGGAGGCTACTTCATATCAAGTGCAATTTTTTTCAAATTGCACATTTCAAGATGAAGATTCAAGATTCTGTACACCCTCAGCCTGATTCTTCGATTCAACTTAAGGCTCGGGGGCTACTCCATATGGAGTGCAACTTTCGCCGCACCCCATATAAAAGACTACAAGATTAATCAAGATCAACAGGGCATAAGCACACAGCCTCGCAACAACCAAGGACTTTCCAAGATTGAGCAAGTACTCGAAGAACTCAAAAATGCACTCGATTGACTTGGCAAGTACTCGGTTGATGAAGAGAGTCGACGATGAAGCGCTTGGGGGCTTGTCGGAGGTACGACCATGGGCCTACAAGGACGAATGGATAATCTCTGAGGGAAGTCATACCAAGCGTGAAGACAACGAGTAGAGTACAGCAAGGACTCTGCTCGTTATAGAAACTAGTTGTATGACATGTAAACTACTCGGATTGACTTGTAAAGCACTCTGCGAGCTGTATTAGGTTAGGATTCTACTCGAAATCGACCTTGTAACCCTGCCCCCATGTATATAAGGCGGGGCAGGGACCCCATCAAAGGACTCCACCCTTGTAAACCGACTAGTACTCCCGCCCCCTGGGATATATAAAGGAGGGCAGGGGTGCCTAGATCGGTAGAGAAGAACATAGAGAAGAGAGAAGACAATCTCCAAGAGAGATTACGTCCTACGGGGCATGAGCACCTCAAAGCCTTGTGTCAACCAAGGACTTTCCAAAATCGACAAGGCAAAGTACTCGAAGAACTAGCAGAAGCTCAAGAAAGTACTCAAAGCACTCAAGAAAGTACTCGATAGACTTGGCAAGTACTCGGTTGATAGCAAGAATTTGGCAATGAAGCGCTCAGGGGGCTTGTTGGGTATGAAACCCCCAGGTGCCTACAAGGAAGAAAGAAGTCGGACTCCTACTAGGACTCTGTGGCAGAACAGCTCAAATTAATCTGGCTTAAGTGCGCTAACCTCCCATTGGTCATCACGCAATTAAAACAGATTAAGATGTCGATCTGTCGGGTCGAGCCCGATGCAACCACGAACAATTACCTCGATCGAAATGAGTCGTGCAAATACTCACTCGAAGGTGAGTCCCAGAGATTACAACAATCCACAATTAATTAAAGGTCCCAATTGAGGTACTTAATTACAAACAGTTCAATGCATACGGTAGCAAAGTACTCAGAGTTTTGAAATGCAGCGGAAACAACTAATTATTCGAAATGAACGTGACATCACGTGAAGCCGTCGTGACATCACTCGGAAGCATCCTCATCCCATACAACGGTCCAACCAGGAGGAAGGGTGGTTGGCTAGGTAAGACCTGCAACCACCTCCTCAAGAGCACTACCTGAAAACAATTCAACAAGCAAGGCTGAGTATACTAATACTCAGCAAGACTTACCCGTCAGGTGAGAACTACATCACCGACTCCTAGACATGCAAGGCTTTTGGCTGGTGGGTTTGTTTTGCCAAAGAGCGACTAAGAGTGGGTCCTTGCTTTCAATATTTTAGCATCCAGTTCTAGTTCGAATTTATCCGTTCTAGGTAAGCAACCTGTACTAACCAAGCAAGTGGAGCAGGCAATTAAGCAAGCATCAAGTTTCTTTCTATCGTCATGTTCCACTTCTTACTCAACTCAATACAGCAGTACGGTCAAGTAGTCTCATTAGCTACGAGAAACAGACAGTTCGAACCGATTTCTTAACCTTGCAAGGGGGAAACCCAAACCCACGGTTCATCACACTCAGCCATAGGCTAGCGCTACCAGGTAGTTCCCAGCAATCCTCCAGTTGCGTCCGGAGCCAAACTCCCCCTGGCATACGAAGTCCAAGGTCGGCCGAACCGAACACTTGCGCCCTTCGTACCCACATGTTCGAGGCATGGGGAAGAAGTTCCCGATAGGAGCAGGAAAAAGTCCGCACACCGGATTCATGTAGGTACTAAACTTACCGACCCCATAGAGTCGACAAGTGCTTGGTACGTTCAAAAACTTAACCAGCAGTACCGTACCTTTCGACCTTAACCAATTCTAGCATACACGGACGGGTCATCTACATGACAAAAATCCCCGCCCGTCATCCTTATGATTCCAACATAAGTAAGGCAGTTGATTCCTATATCTCGCGAGTGACAGGAAATCACTTGACTTTTACCGAGTCCTTATAGCATGGCAGCTATCGACCTATCATACTAGTATTGCAAAGCATAGGTACCTGGGATCATGCAACTAAGGTTTCAATTCAACTCCTGGAACGTAAATGCACAAGCAAACTTAACAAACATAGTTGTAAGAGTTGAAACATAGGACATGCTCTGGGGCTTGCCTTAATCTCGAGCTAAGTTAGTATTGACTCTTCCGAACTTGGTTTGGGTCTTGACTTACTTGCGACGACGGCATTCAGCTTTTTCTCGGGTTGTCCTTCTTGCGCCGGGGTCGGCTTGTGGCTTCCGTCGGCGAGAGTCGTTCCTATACGAGATGCAATGCATAAGAGAATGATGCTATATCGAGCATCGTGTTTCACACGATAAACCCGGGGTGTATTGAGTGACACATTCACCTGGAAAAGTTTGGTATCACCTTCCCTTTCTTTAATTAAGTTCATGATTACTCATTAAAATACTTGGGGAGTGTGGTGGTGATTGTGTACACATCTATTAAGATTTAACTTTGATTTCTCCATAAAACAGCAAGGTGTATGTGGTGATGTTTTTAATTTATCTAAATGGCTTAAAGAGGTGACTTAACTCTATTTAGCCTTTTAAGCAAAGAAACTTCAATAAATTATTCTGGCAGTTTGGTTCATGATTTTAATGTGAGAAAATTACAGAATGCTCTTGGTGGTTTACTTAATTTACTGACCAAAAACTAGGCCAAGATCATGCACACCTTTACCACAATAAATCAAACAAGAACAGCACACTAACATCAAGAATAAATCCTAGTAAACCACACTATCATCAATTGGTCCTTAGGAAATTACCAGAACCTATACTAGTCTAGGCAAGCTCACATGCCAAGGGGCAACTTAAAAAGATCAAAGGATCTTGCTGTTTGAATTAACCAAGATTAAACTGTTATTAATTAAAAGAGCAAGTTAACCTCCTCAAACTAAGCTCTACTTTTTACCATACACTCCTCAAGACATTACAGAACTACTGTAAAATGTTTGGGCTCATTAGTCGAATAGATTAATTATTACAAATCATAGGTCCAGATATGAGCTGACAGATTAAATAAATCATAAATTAAAATCTAGTATGCAACTTTGTGCCTACTTTTTACAGGAGGCTAAACATTTCACCAGCTACAACATACCCAAAACGTAGCACAAACAAAGCAGTAGATTTCAAACTGTGCACAAATATAGTTTTGAACAGATTTGACCCTAGTTTGAAATCTACAGAGGAAACAGCTATACATGCTTTCTATAAAAGGTAGAGCTAAGCACAGGGAGTTTAACAAAATTTAGTTTGCATTTTTCCGATTTTTATGTGATTTTTAAACGATTTTTGAAGTTCACAGATTTGGATCTAGAAACTTAAACTCAACCTTTACAGACTGGTCCCCGGATTTTGCAGAAACAACCCTCAAAAGAACTCGATCCTTGCAATGTCGCCCCTGGGCCCGCCGGCTACACTGTGGTCTCGATTCCGGCAAGGAGAGGGCCGGGATTGGCCGGGAAAGGGCACGGGAAGGCTTGGGGGCTCACCTACGACCGATTTTGTGTAGAACTTGGGGTTGGAGAAGGCCGGGAGGACGCTCGCCGTGGAGGAGCAGATCGGCGACCGTTTCTTCTTCGTCTCCGGTGGAAGGAGCGGCGGTGCTGCTGGGGATAGGGCTTAGGGAGGTCGAGCAGCACCAAGGGGAGGCCGCCGTGCTCTAGAATGGCGAGGAGAGGGCTCGGGTGTTGGAGCTCCGCGTGCGCCCGGGTGGCCGAACGGGAGAGCAGAGGGGCGGCAGCCATGGTGGTCCTCGGGCGCATGGTTTTATAGGCGGGGGAAGGTGGGGGTTGGCTTCGAGCCTAAGCCTCCGTCCCTTGCTGGGCAAGGTGGTGGTCGGAGGCGAGGGAACACGGCCGTTGGCCGGCGAGCACGTGGCTCGGCCTCGGCGGGCAGGGGAACAAGGGCAAGGCGCGGGTATTGGGCGGGAACTAGCGCGGTGCCGTGCTGTTGGGAGCACGCCGGGAGGTTGGGGTGGCGCGGGGCAATGGCAGGCATCGCCGGCCGCGTGGCACGACGGGAGCAGGCGACGCGCACGGGAGGCAGAGCCGGTCGGGGAACAGGCGGGGGACAGCGTGGGCGACGGCGTGGACGTCGAGCACATGGAGGACAAGGCCTGACAATGGTCGGAATGGAGCGCCACGTGGCAGACGCGACGAACGCGCAGGTCGGTGCGCGCTCTCGGGTGCGAGGCATTTCATCGAACATCTACCGCGCGCTGTTTCGCAGGTGAATATCTCCAAATATTTGAACTGAACTCAAAAATCTCCAAATACGAAAGTCGTGTCCCTCAGTACCCTCTACAACTTTCGTAAAGGGCGACCGTAGAACAAGTCGAGATATCAGTAGGAAATGTGAGGAGAAAACAACATGAACTCGGGCGCCGGCCGGGGTGAACTTCTGGAGTTCAACTGATTTGGACTGAGTTTTTAGGCTTGTTGCACTCAAAATCTCATCGAGCTTCAATTGACAAAATCATGTCCCATGAAAATGTGAACAACTTTTGTGTTGGCGCATTTTTGAGTTCTTAAGTGAAAATTCGAATTTGAACCATGCCAACCGAGAAAGGTCAAAGTTCACCGAGTTGCCAGGAATTCATTCGACTTAACCCTCTTCCCAAGCATATTTAAAATGCTTAGGATGTGAATACTTGATGGACAACATGACCAAGGGCAAGTCCAAACATCAATGATTCAACTTAGAGAGAAGTTCGTGAAAAATTATACATGAAAATCCAAATGGCAAGCCTCAACTTTTGGGAAAAACTGCTGCTGTCCAGACTTAGAAAATTTTCTAAGTGTTGGTTGAAAAACAGGTTTGACTGCTGTTTGACCATGATTTAGAGCATCTTCTACTCAAAATTTTCAAAACCACCAATTAACAAAGTTGTTCCTTATAAAATTTGGGACAACTCTCTTATTGACAGATTTTCAAGTTTTTAAGCGAAATTTTAAATTCAAATCAATTCAAGCTCTAAAGGTTCAGTGCATGGAATTTTAATCCATTATTTCAGGCGTTGAATTTGGTCATAACCACAAGTTTAATTGTCCATTAAGCCTTAATGAGGTGATTAGACATCAGAGATGTCACAGACTCTACTCCGTAATCCTACTAGGACTCCAACATTGTAAACCGACTAGTTCCCCGCCCCTTGGGATATATAAAGGAGGCCAGGGGTGCCTAGATCGGTAGACCAAGTCTCTCAACAGAGAGACACACAGCACGATCTCATTGAATACAAACCACCATACAGGATGTAGGATACTATGCTATCTCGGCGGCCCGAACCTGTCTAAAATCCTGAGTCTCTTAGCCTTTGCGTTTCTGATCTCGACGAAACCCCACCTGAACTCTACTACCTTGGGGTATCCCTCGGTAGGATAGACGGTAGAACACCGACACCCTCACTAAGACTAATAAGTGATATTCATGCACACTTGTAACTCATTAAGCACTAGAAACTTGAATTTGCAATGAACTTGTCAGATCTTTGAATGTTGCTCACTCTCAGCTACTCATAGGTTGCTTGAAATCTTTAGGGCGCCAAAAGCAACTCAAATGCCTAGGGCATGAAGTTTATATATATGGACTAGAGCACAAGAGCTAGCCGTTGAAAAGAAACACCCAAGAAGTAGTCTTAAGTGGCTGATTTAACCACATAAAACATGTGATCAAATAATATGGTCACAATAATTTATCTGTTAGCAAAAAATGGCTTTTCACTGTGGAATATTCATCTGATGAGTGTGATCAGATGACACTACTTCAGCTTGCAACAGCTTTGAGGCTTCGTCTTCTCATCATCTAAACGAAAAGCTAACTCTCATCAACATCTATGACCAAAAGAAAACTTTGTCTCATGTATCATCCAATGGATCACCGGATAATCTAGTCCAACAGGCAGCATTCCAAGTCAATCTGCATCATCTCTTGAGATGTATCAACTGATGCTATGTCAGCAAAGGTGACTGGATGATCTGGTCGCCTAAAGTTTACACCCCTTAGCCAACTGAATGCCAGATCTTCATCCATTCAATCAACCGATGTTGTGTTGAAGGATCTAGTCGTGTAGAATGTACAACACTGGATGAATGCCATTCATTCTCTCCATGTTAGAAACACATGATTGAATAGTCTGATCGCCTATTTTCTGTTGTGATTCGTCAATTCAAATTCTTTTGAGTCCTTAGCCAATTTCATTACTCTCAATGTTTTGTCCTAATCTATTGAGCTGGTAAGTGCTAGTTTGCTCAAGTGTGCATCTCTCTCATAACTAGACTTTATTTGATCAAGCTACTAGCTAAAGAACCCCCTTAATAGTATAGTCAAAGTCTATACAGTTATAAAACCTATTCTACATCAAGTGTCCATCTCCTTGTGACATTTGATTCTAGAAAAGCCCTTATCTTTCACGTCCAAGTCCTTTTCTTGTATTTTATTTTTAATTAAGGGGTCACATTTATTATCAATTGTCATAACTTAACCATTGCAATGTTCAAACAAAAAGCATAACTTAACCATTCCATACAACCCTTCAAAACAATTGATTAGTTACAACAATGCATTTTCCATTTATCACTGAAACATACGCTTGTTGACGGCCATTATATCACTTGGTGACCGTCAACTCTTCGGGAATAAACACGAGAATCACACTATGTTCCATACATAAAATGTTTATTTCTCACAAATTCCACAAGTTTTGGATGAGTTGTGTTTGCAGGTGAAAACAGGTAAAAAGGCGACCAAAATGGGCACGAGCCCTGGCCGACCGGCCTGGCTCTGTCCCAGGTTGGTCTCGCTAAAGTTCCAGAGCACAACTAAACCAATGAAGATGATCGTGAACGTTGAACTTAATGACAGTTTGATCAGAGGACCCGAGAGGCCTAACCATGGATCAAAGGGCCCGCTTGCATGCAAATCTCGGCCACGATCCATGTGAACTCCCAGCTGGACATCCATCCCATCGTCCAAGGAGAACGTCGGTGCAACGGAGGACTGAAACGAGCTAGAGGCAGGCCGACCGGCCTCCCTTAGGCCGGCCGACCCCTAACCGCCAAAACCGACACGGATTCCACAACTACCGACCTCAAGAGAAGATCACAAACGTCCATGTTGGCACTCCTTAGCCTGACGAACCCGCAAGCGCACGGACACCGCTGTATCCTTTCACAAGGGGAGTAAAACCTGGATGTCAAATCCAAAGAACGGTAGACGCGACTAGCCTAGAAATCTCTAACCGGGCCCACCAGGGGTGGAAGGATAAAGGGTGTAGAGAGCTTAACCTTAGTTAGCCACTCGTTACCCCAGACAACCTATCTTAGTCTAACTTGATCTGCTTCAACGGCTAGTGCAGGAGGCCACAGAATAAGGTGAGAGATGGGGGTTACTCCGGGCACTAGCAACTACTGTTATGAGTACACCCAAATGTGGTGGAGTACGAGGACGGACATGACTGTCACCACCTGCCGCCTACCACAACTGTTCCGTGGGGTGCAACACAACCCAAGGTAGCTAGCAAGCACAGGCACCACGCCTAAGCTATCAGCTGCTGACCTCCACCCAACCGGAAGGGCTTATGAGGAAACCCTAAATGGGCATCGCTGTTACCCATGCAGACTTGAGATCCCGCAGATCAAAGATAGAAAAGATAACTTGCTGAAAGTAAAGAATAAACTAGCGAGGTACTTAGGCAAGATACCGAAGAACTTACAGAAGATAACTCTGAAACTTTATTCCTCGGGGGCGGAACAATGTTGAGTGAAGGCCGAGATGACTCCCGAACTCCCTCTACTACCCAAGCACTCACCCACTACTCTTCCTACTCTACTCTAAGATAATGGGCTACATCTTGAGCCTTCTCTTCTCTCCAATGTATGGTGTGTTGAGTAGAGGTGAAGGGCGCCTTTTATAGCCTCCAAAGCATGGAATCCTGCGTAATTGTCACGCCACCATCTTGCTTAGCTTCCACGCGAAAGGGGAGGCGTAACCGCCACGGAAGTAGGTCGGCCGACCTCATCTAGGTCGTTCGGCCTGGGACTATTGCCATCTGGCACCGCCTTTCTTGTGGACGCTCCTGATGATGCACCGCCTCATCTAGTTGCATCTACCATTCTTTGGATTTGACATCCAGGTTTTACTCCCCTGGTGAAAGGCTACAACGGTCTCCGTGCGCTTGCAGATTCGTTAGGCTAAGGAGTGCCAACAAGCTACCGACCTGGCGAGGCTATAAAAGGCCCCATTCTCAACACTCTCAAGTGAAGAACTTGAAGGAGCTCTTCTTTTCCATTTCTTACATTAGGATTAGAGTTGGGAGTAGAGTCGAGTCGAGCTTAGCACGGAGTTCCGGAGTCTTCGGAGTTCTGGTAAAGCTCTTGTATCTTTTCTTTATTTCTAAAGAATATATTTAATATATATTTTCTTCTTTACTTTCTGAGTACTAGTGTTGTTCTTTGTTCTTCGGGACAAAGTTTTCCCCTTTATCTTTAGTGTAGAGTTTAGTTCGGGTTTTATGTCGCAGGTTTTCTCGCCTCGATCAGGGCCGTAAGACACCTCTGGAAGGACGGGGATTTCTCTTGAAAGGCTTCAAGAGAAATCTTAACTAAAATTGATTTTGGTCAAAATTTTCAACTATGATGATCATTTTTTGAAGTTACTTAAACTAAAAAAACATAATTTTCATATTTTAATAGAACAATATTTGCAACAATACTTTAACAACACGTGTGCTTCTACTAGAACATCATATTTTTACCAAGAAAAATATTAGTTAAAATTGTATATATGAACCGCGCTAATGTCCAGCATGACTCTTTTTAGGAGAGTATTTTCTAGAATGTAGCGGGCATTTCAAATTTTACACCCTTCTTGCATTTTCTAGAAAGAAGCCTATTTTTTTCTACTAGTTTTTTTTATCAAATTAGCTATGAGGTTTTTTGTGTTTTAAGCTCTAAAGATAACTATGGCTGAGAAATGCACTGTCGGACATAGAGGCTTAGGGCCCACACAAACGCAGGAAGACTTCATAGGAGAATATGGTAACGAGTAGAGACCATGACGCAGGACGACACAGGACTCTACAACACAAGGAAACTATTCGTTATATAAGGAGAGTATTTGCATAGCGAGGCCAGCAAAAGTTACTACCCGAATTTGACTATAATTCCACTCTTTCCGACATGTAACCCTACCCACCAGAATATAAGGTTGGGCAGGGACCCCTCTCAAAACAGATCAATTTAGATCCTACAAGTCTGAACGATCCAAAGATCACCAGATAAACCTAGATTGAGATTCACAAGCCCTATCGACCAATACTCAAGGTTGATAGCACCACCTTGTACTCATATTTACACTACGTAATACAAGATCAACAACAGGACATAGGGTATTACGCCTAGATGGCGGCCTGAACCTGTATAAATCTTGTGTCACGTTGTAATATCCCGGATTTTTTCCGAAATGTTATATGTGCAAAAATGTGGAATTTTAAAAACTTTTCTATGTATTGTTTGTTTCCTAGTTAGAGCACCATAAGAGCGTCTTCTTGTGCCATTATCTTATTCCTAGTAATTAATTAAACCCTCGGTTGATCTTCAAGGCCATTTAAATGCTAGTGTGAATTTGAAATTTATTTGGAATTTTCATTGCTTGTTTCGAGTGTGATTTATATTTGGACCTAAATTCAAATATAAATCAAAAGCCAAATAACTCTTCACCCTATCTAATTTGGACCTTGTCCCCGAGACTAACCTGCTAACACGCTAACCCAGCGTGGACATTTATACTAGCCCGGTTAGACGTCCAAGTCAAAACTTGCTAAATAAACCTACCCGATATGTCGGCCCGCTAGTATGCTAACACCGTCAACTCTTCTATCTACCCCGACCAGTTTAATTTTAAGCCCTTTTGAAAATCCTTACATGAATCATGACTTTATTTCTTGACTCTTCGAGTTAATCTTTTATAAATTAATTCGATTTTGGAAAATAGTCTAACTCATTTGTATTGGGTTTTCACTGGCTTATCTTGAATTATGATGTTATTTTTTGGCTTCTCAAGTTAATTCCTTACTAATTAATTCGTTCTCGAAAAATCAATCTAATTCATTGGACCATGCTAACGCGCGACCGGTCGCGCCCAAGCAGACCGCGCGACCCTAACCTGTACATATTAGCGTAGCTTTTTTGTCATCATGCATGCACCTAACCACTCAGGTGATGTCACCTATCCGCAAAATAGCTAGAGTATAACATTGTGTACAAACGTAGCTTTCCAGATGATGCAAGCAATGATGTGGGCTACAAAATAGAGTTATGTTTTCTTCAAATTATCATTACTCTCTCATTAAGCGTCTGTTTTTAAATCCGTTTATCCCGTCGTGTTTCTTGTAACAAAACAAGATCCATGTTTAATATGTTTTGAGGTTGTTCTACGTAACTGGCAACTTATATTGACCGTATAGTAGCAACTTATGTACAAAACTGTGTGATAACTTACATATCAAACTTATGCATAGATTACGAGCCAATTTTATAGATATGGTGCACTACTTTATGTAGAAGTAATGTATTGAACTTACATAGAGATTATGTAGCAACATTGAGTTTTATATTGTATGTCAACTTGTTTAATAGAAACTTTATGTAGAGACAAATGCACCGACATATGTAAAGGATTGTGTAACAACTTGTGTGTATACATTATAACAACTTATGTAGTATATGGTTGGTAGAGTGGTAGTAACTTACATAGAGACTATGTGACAGCAAAATGATTTTATAGCAATTTATGTACAAAATTTATTAAGAGTTTTAGATATAAGTTGTTACACACTCAGTATATAAGTAGCTACTATGTATTCAGTATAAGTTGCTATGACATAAAAAATATTTTAAAATATATGTATCATGGGTCTTGTTTTGTAGCTCTTGTCGTAAGAAATGCAGTGGTGTAAACGGAACTGAAAATGAATACTTTATAAGAAAGTTATCACACCTTTTAGAGTTGAAAAAAAGAAAGTGTGGGCCACCACAGCCCACCACCCTCCTATTGGGCCGCAGAAGGCTGCATGCGGTCGCGCGCTCGAGCGCTTGCGTGACCCATCGTCATTCAGATTTTTCCTAAATCATCTGTACCAAGTTATGAAATAAATTGTTATCAATTTTCTTCACGGGCTAGCAATAATTTTGGCCCAAATCTAGGCTCGTCTAAGAGTCCATCTCTTAACCTAACCATGCCCCTAACGCCCTTCTATAAATATCCTTCACTCCTCCTCACTTCCCTCACCTCCCTTGCTCCTCCTCCACCAAGAAGCTAGCAGCAGCGAGCATCTCCTGCACGCCGCCTCTCTCTACTCTTTTTTTTTCCTCCTCGAAGCATCTCGCCCCTGCTCCATTTTCCCACCGAGCAAAAGAGCAAGCAGCTGCCGCACCTCCACCTCCCTCCTCTGGTTCTTCTCCACGGGCTAGCAATCCACGAAGGCAAGGCATCTCAGGCTTCTGCTCCTCCTTTGCTCTAGCGCAGCATGCAGCCGTTCCTCTGTCATTCGATCCAATCAACAGCTGCAGCTCAATTCTCTTGATCTGCTATTCGTGCATGTAACGGAGCAGAGCACCTGCGTCCTTCATTTTCCTCACGTCAACAGCAACTCAAGTTGCTCCTTCTTGATTTCTCTTTTCCACCAAGCTAGCGTACCACCACTCGAGCCCTGCCTCTGCTCAGTAATTGGGAGCACCGAGAGGTGGCCCTCGTCCGTGGCTAGCCCAGGCCACTAGTCTGGTGCCGAGCCTTCCTGGTAAAGGTGCAGTCTTGGTACCGTGGGCAGTAGCCAGAAACGAGCACCAAGATGGACGCAGAAGGGGGGAAATGCCATCCACGACGACAACGCAGCCGCCGTTGGAAGCTGAATTGTGAGCCCGTCGTCTGTGACGTCGCCGCCGCCGCCGCCAAGCACTGCCGGAGGGTCGCCGCCGACGTCGGAGGGAGGCCACAAGATCCGTACCCTGTCGTGGGACTCGCGGCTCCTCTTCCCCTACCTCAAGCCGTCGCCTTCCCTTCGCCATAGGTGAGCCACCACGAGCCACGCCCCTCCTCCAGTTTTCTGGAGCGTCATGCCTTCGTGCCGGCCGGCGCCGCCGTGACAGCCCACCACGGCAACACCACGGACCAAGCTAGACTTGGCCCCGCGGCTAGACTTGGCCCCGCTTGGCCCCGCGCGCGTGCCCCTTGATCAGTGAGCCTCGAGCCATCCATGGCCGTGTAGGCTCGACCGTTGTCGTCGTCGTTCACCTGCCGTGCGCTGCATGTGTGGCCCCGCCGCTCCGGTGACTTTCACCGGAGTTGTTCATGCCCAACCGGTCCACCGTGCCGAGATGAACCCTAGCGACCAGCCTTGACCCAAGCCGAGCCCTTTTGCGGCCGTCATCGCCTACTCTGACGACACCTCTCTGTCTCCGTGGCGAAGGGGATGGAGGAGAAGCTGCACGCCGCCGACCGCAACCCTTGCCATGCGTCACGACGAGGACAAGCCGCACGCCGAGCCACCGAGACCCAGCCGCACCAGATCCGCCCTGACCGCAGCCGACCCCGTGGGCATGGCTCACATGGATCGCACTCACGGTTCACCATGAACCACGACCACCAGCCCGCGCCTGGCCTTTTTGCAGATGAACCCCTAGCTTTTAGCACTAACACCCTTATCGAAACCCTTGCAAACAAGTCCCTAGCCTGCTGTTTTTTCATCCAGCCTCTTACCTTTTTAGAAAATAGCACTAGACACTTTGACCAAGTCAACGATGACATCATCAGGGCTCGTGATGATGTCATCAATCCTAGACCGCTGCCCTTGCCTGCTCGACTCGAGGTTTAACCCAGAGCCGACGCCTGACACCTCCCATCTGCTAACTCGTGTTCAAAATTTTTTTTTCTTTTCTGGAATAATTTAAAAGCTTAGAAAAGGATTTAAACTTCTGAAATTCATACTAAATCAACCGTAGCTCACAAAAATATGAAACCAGTTTCGGAATTTTTCTAAAATCACGACGAACACGATAGAATAGAGTTTTATGTTATTTGGTTATCTATTGGTTTTTATTTGGAGTTCATTTGCCAGTAGTTGTCGTTATTAATTTGTATTTGCGCCCAATAGGATCCTCGAAGGACTTGGACTACTTCGACAACGTCGACTACGCTGAAGATGACGAGATAAAGGACTTTGCTCCAAGTTCACGCCCATCCTGATTCTTTAACCTATAGGCATTGCTGAGTAGAATGCTAGCGCTTTGCTTATTACATGATGATGATAGATGAGTCATGCATAGCCTGTTTATTATCCTGATTCCTTGATTGCCTACTACACTACTATATATGATTGCCTTGCTGCTGCTTGCGTGTGTATGGAATATCGTGGACTAGGATTCTTGGCATGTGTGGGATAAAATCAGCAGGAGAAGGTGTTTTTGGGAAACTTGGTGGGGACGAGCATTTTATAACAGCTCGATCTTTGGATCGAGGTGCTGAGGGCTCTGGCACTAGGCTAAATGGAAAAAGGAAAGGGACAAGGGTAGTCGCGCTTGGTGCGAAGGCTGCTGGTTCGGTACGGTACTAAAGGTCCTCGAACTTCTAGGCGGTTTTTCTTTTGGGCTGCTGTGAACCCTTGGATCTCGCCAATACAGCCTCCTATGGTTTTTTTACTGAGATATCTTTTCTTTTTTCCCAGGGATTTTGTGGGTAATCAGCTCCCAACTCGAGAGAGTCCTATTTCGTGCTTGTTGCAGGCACATGGATGGTTTGATAGGAGCACAAGTATTTGATGGCATTACCTATAATGGGTATTACGACTGCGTTCCTCTGCGGGGGATACGCCTTTGGACTATGACGCTCGCCCCGGTCTGAAACCTAGCGGGGTAACCACTTTTGGGCCCCACGTACTTACCGCTTACCCATATGAAAGGGTTCCAGCCAGCCTACCTAGCGCGCTGCCCGGAGTGTTAGGAGATCAGGTGGATGGTGTACGGGAGACGGGGTGTGACCGTCGTTTCCCGATGGACTATGGCCCCGACTTGGCTCACGAGGGAGAGTTATCACATCTTTCGAAGCATTGGATTGCGAGCCGATGGATCAAGACAGGAAGACACAGAAGGGCATCATTGCGGATTGGGTCTGTGTTGTGGGTTGTGTCTCAAAGCGGCCGATCATCGCCTGCAACTCGAGTGGGTACAATTGTACAAGCTCTGCAGAGTCTAGAATCTATACGTATAGCCACATCCTCGGTATTGGACATTGCCCTTTGCACTGTTACCTCTCATATTTGGGATCTTCTACCTGCCGCTTTTAGCCAGATTGACAGATGATTAAGTTTTGCAGCTACGGTAGGGGAGAAGAAAAGTTTGCTCACTTTCCTTCCTGGATCCGATCGTAGTTGGTGACGTGCGAGGGAAGGGAGCTCTCGCATCAACTTAGACGAGTGTGAAGAAGGTGATGTGATGTGAGGTTGGGATTGGATGGATATATTGGAGATTTATATTTATACTTGCTGCTGCAGCATAGGAAACCCCAGCCTATCCTTGAACTACTTTTTACCCTTAGAATATAGGCCACTTAAAACTTGCATACAGATGGTGACGTGAACCTATCACATTCCTTGGGATAGTTTGTGAGCATGCAGGTTAGGACTTGGAGCTCAAGTCCGATGCTTGAAGAAGGGTTGTGTGCTTCGCTCAAGTTGACTGTGGAGAAGATCGAAGATGGAGGCTTGAAGCCCTAGCTACCACTGCGTAGGATTTCTTCTTGTTGTTTGGCTCGATGGGCTTGTACTTTGTTCATATTTCCACATTGGTATGGATATAATACTCTCCTTTGTATTCTTTATACGTTGTATGGATATGATATTACGTTGAGATGAGTTCTGTACGTGATGGCTACTGATCTAGAGACTATCACAAGGGTATAGAGAGTCAGATTCTTAGAAACGAGAATCTGGGTTGCCACAACATAACCATTGAGTTCTTGATTTTACGAACACTCCACCAAAACTCTACTACCTTGATATATCCCTCGGTGGGATTGACGGTAGAACACCGTCATCAGACGCGCTAGGTAGGGGTGTTCGCCAAGAGTCGCACGGAGAATTCGATGGGTTCAACAAAACAAGCCAGGATGGACGAAGAAGGTGCAGCTCTCAGGTCCCAACGGCCGGATGTCAACAACGCTCCGCTCCCGCATCAACTCCTCCCCTAAGCAAGAAAATTGTCGCTAAGCTTAGAGGAACTAGTCGAAACTTTCGATGGAATCCAGCTGTCTGACATTACCAAAGGACACGAGCTTCAATCCGAGTACTCTCGGCTTCACTTCAAAAGAAGGAAGGGCACCCCGAGTTTGACTCAACTTCGATGAGTGGACCAAGCACCCACCCAACCCTATCCACTTTCGGACTACATAACTTGGCAATGGTTTATCAAAATCTTATATGCTCCCAATTCAATTCCATGATGGAACAATACGTGGATACTCTAATTTGGATCGGTCTAGAGCATGCCACTTCTAGTAAGGCGACACCTTTGGTACTCGATCATGACACGGATTCAGATAGTGAAGATTTCCATTGCGCGCCCAAACAATGCCTATTTATAACCTCAATATCAGGAGGGAGATCAGCAGATTGGAGAGGCACAATAAGCTAGGGTAGCTGCGGCTTCGCCATAGCGAACTCAGGACTCACTCAGCCCAAGACTACCTCAAGTCAAGCTCAAGAAGACAAAATCATGAACAACATGGAGCATTATTCTCAAGATCGTGTCGTATTCATGATTGGCATCAAAGACTTCGAAGAAACTAGTCACCACAGAAGGGAAGACCTCCTTGAACTCTCCGTAGGCCAAAATGACATTCAAGAACAATAGAAGAGGGCTAGTCGAGTGATCAAAAACCAAAAACGCGCCGAACAACAACACAATGTCACCCTACGCTACAAGACAAGCAGGAATCAGCCAGCACAGACTAGCAAATACTACACACACCAATTGCCAATGCCATGGAGCTACACTTCAAGTTGTCGCTCATGCAACAGACAACAGAAGTAAGGAAACTACTTGGCTTGGCATCCATCATTATTAAACAACTCAATGGATCAGAAACTCCACAGGAAGAAGGAAGTGACAATTCAGAAAGACATCTACAAATCATAGCGTTAGAACAATATGATTTTCAAGATAACTAGAAAATCCAGCCTCAAGAAGCCCGTAGTACTCTCAAAAGGAAGCCAGTCGATAACACAACAATAATCCTCTAGCAGCTCAACAAGTTGAGCAAAAGCTCCAACGCAGCAGTATTCAAAGATGCACTCAACAAGAGGTGTACATTGCATCCCAATTAGAAGCACTTTACCAAAGAATGCTACACTCTGAAGAATGCGCTGGGAATCCTAGTAAAAACTAAAAGACTACTCCAACTCAAGATGCACAACAAGAGCCATTCTCATATCAGCATCACGACGCAATGGTAATGGTAATATCTTGGAAGAACTCAAGACTACCAGCAAGGGAGCTACCAAGCAGAAGAGCAATACCAATATCCAGACACTTCTGTCCAAGGAAGACGGACATTAGCATATCCTTCTCAAAAAAGGATCAATGTGCGACCTTCTCAGAAACCAATCCCTCACCGCTCATAATGAAACCATAAATTGGCAATCTCAAGACTACAAAGGTACTAATAGAAGGGGGGGTCAGGAATCAATCTTCTAACAGTCTCCTCTTTGGAAAACATGGATTTCGACTAAAAAATGGCTGGTATCTGCAACCGCTCCATTCTTCGGCATTATACCAGGCATCGAGGCCATGCCAATCGGTTCAGTAACTCTACCAGTAACCTTCAGTAACGAAAGCAAGAAAAGAACTGAGTACCTCAACTTTGAAGTGATTGACTTCAGCACGCCATATAATGCTATCTTCGGGATACCCACACTAATCAAATTCTAAGCTATCCCAAGTTTCAACTACCTTATCCTTAAGATGCCTACTCAAAGAGGCATCCTATCACATCAAGGAACCTTGGAACACTACCGCTGTTGGAACAAGGGCATCATCAAGAAAGCTACTCCCTCTATCCAGTAAGTCTGGTAAAGATAATAAAATTCTCCCTATAAGTCAAGCACAATACTTGTGTTTTCCTTTCAAAAATAAAGACCCTGATCGTTATAAAGGGCGTAGGCTGTCGAGTAGTATCTACAAGTCGTCCCAAAGGTTCATCACTTATGTAAAACATCCTCTACTATATATAGATTTATAAAGTACCATCAATCGTGTTACCGCCTAAAAACCACTCTACGGAGGTCCTTTGATTACTTTACTAATCATCCATAAAAACTAGTCGCCACAGGCTTGGAAAGTCCGAACCCCTTTGGCACTAGTCGAAGAGTTTGGTAACCAAAACCTGGGGGCACTAGTCTTTTAGCAAGCAAACACAATGGAAGGTGAAAACCCTTTGGCACCTATTGACGCAGAATTAGGTCAACACACCGAATTGCGCTAGTTCGCGCGTGAAACGATCACCTCGCAGCAACCTTGCCAAGGGCGGTCTGACCGGCCTGCTAGGGCAGTCCAACCAGTCCTGTTGAGAAGTGCGAAAAGCCTAAGAATGCTTGCTCAAAAGGGACCCCGACGGAGCTAGCGCACGTAGGGTTGTTCTGAGATCGGCAGGCCACTCAGAACGCCTTCAACCGCCGTAGAGACGAATGAAGAACAACACGAGGTTAGAAAAGCTATGGTTTGAGAGATAAAAGTAAAAGATAAATGTTCGATTGGTTGTGTTATGACTCAATCGTCCACGAACCTTTATATTTATAGGGTGAGGAGGTCTTGCCCTGGAAGGAAAAAACTCGGGAGGACTCGTATTTTACATGGATTCCTAAACCTACTCTGATTTGGCGCACAGGACCGGTCTAACCACCCCTGGATAGCGGTTAGACCGCCCCTGCCTTGTCGGGTCGGCTATAGGGCCATACCGATCCAACCGCCCTCAGATAGAGGTTAGACTGGTATGCCCAAGCAGACTCGACAAGTGCCAAATTTGAGCGTCAACATATGCCCCATGTTTTCTAGTAAAGCTTGCGTATTACAAAACATATATCTAGCAGAAATAAGACTAAGGGCGATGAAATCCATAAATTCACCGGCCATTTGGACTAAAGGCGATACCCAACCGTACCGGCTTCTTTGACTCAAGCTTCTTGCCATACACTTGGGTAATACGTCTTCAAATATCTTCCATTAAGCGCTCTTGGCAGCATGTACCCCTGCATTGTCTCAACCGTATAAGAATTTCCTGAGCATACCTTTGCAACTTTGTATGGACCTTTCCAACTTGGAGACCATTTGCCAAACTTATTGCTCTTCATCCCTATAGGTAGAATTGTCTTCCAAACCATGTCACCAACTTGAAAAGACTTACCCTTCACTTTTTTGTTATAAGCTCTAGCAACCCGAATCTTGTCCTTCTCTATTTCCCTCAAAGCTTCCAATCGCTTGTCGGTCACTTCATCAATGTTGTCCATCATTAAAGTATGATAATCAACAACATTAAGATCATTTTGTCTTGCCAATCTATAAGCTCCAAGATTCACTTCAACTGGCAAAAGAACTTCTTGACCATAAACAAGCTCAAAAGGAGTAACTTTAGTAGCACCATGTCTAGAGATATGATGAGCCCATAAAGCTTCAGATAATACTTCATTCCATCTTCTAGGATTATCATCTATCTTCTTCTTGATGAGCTGAATTAGTATTTTGTTGCTAGACTCGGCTTGACCATTAGCTTGAGCATACTATGGAGATGAATTGAGTAATTTAATACCATAAGATTCAACAAACTCATGCACCTCTTTAGAAATAAATGATGTTCCTTGATCCGTAGTCAAAGTTTGAGGAATCCCAAATCTATGTATAATATGCTCCGTAATAAACTCAATTACCTCCCGATGTGTCATATTCTTGAGGGGAATAGCTTCGGACCATTTAGTGAAATAATCCCAATACAAAGCAATGTCCCTTTGACAACAAAGGATGAATTTTCCCAACAAAGTCCAACACCCAACCTCGAAACGACCATGGCTTAATAATAGGATGCATCAACGCAGCTGAAACCATCTGAATATCACCAAATTTCTGACATTCTTCACACCCTTCATAGTATCTATAACAATCGGCTATCATGCTAGGCCAATAAAAACAAGCCCATCTAACAAGCCACTTCATCTTAGGAGCCGACTGATGAGTACCACAAATACCTTCATGCACCTCTACCATAGCCAATCTAGCTTGATTAGAATCCAGGCACTTCAACAATAAATCTTCAGCCGTCCGACGATATAGCTCACCATCAACTAAAATAAATTTAAATGCCCATCGTCGGACTTTCTTGTCAACAACACGTCCGGGATTCTATAAATAATCAATAAGAGGTATTCTCCAATCATCCACCTCTTTTCCCGCTGCATTAGGATTAATTTCAACAGAAACAGAAACATCAGCAGGCATAGCGCTCGAACCGCTCTCAGGAGCGGTTAGATCAGTTGGGGCGGGTGGTCCAGCCTCTGATGGCGATCTAACCGGTCCAGTCGCAATGTAACACATGATCCTAGAATACACCGGTTTTCGTTCACAAAAATTTCTTCTCTGAACATTATAACCAGATGCTTGCTGAGCCAGAGCATTAGCACTAGGATTCTCTTCACGTGGTACATGATGTATAGCAAATTCATTAAAAGAAGATATGATATCCAAGCATTTATCAAGATACATATTCAAATGACCACTTAAACATTGACATACCTTGGATACTTGCTGCACCACCAGCAAAGAATCACCATAAGCTTCAACATGTTTTACTTCCATCTCATACAAAATTTCCAATCCGAACAATAAAGCCTCATATTCGGTTTGATTATTTGTACAATCATATTCTAGTCGGCTAAGAGCTTCAAAAATAGCACCGTTTGGAGATATAAAAATAACACCAATACCTCAACCACTTTTGCAAACTGACCCATCAAAGTGCAACTTCCAAGGAGTAAAAGTAAGATAATCGACGTCTAGATTAATATCATTATCAATGCTATGTTTAACAATAAAGTCGGCTACAACTTGACCTTTCATGGATTTCAAAGGCTCACAAGTTAAATCATATTCAATAAGAGCATAAGCCCATTTACCGACTCTACCACTTAGAATTGGTCTATGCAACATATACTTAACTACGTCGGTTTGACAAGCTACTATGCAAGTACTTGGTAATAAATAATGCCTCAACTTAGTACAAGCATAATATAATGATAAGCATAACTTTTCAATAAAAGTATACCTCGTCTCGGCATTCAATAATCTTCTACTCACATAAGAAATAATATGTTCCTTGCCTTCGGTCTCTTGAGTCAAAACAACACCAATAACATAATCTTCAGCGGCCACATATAATTTAAATGAAACTCCCTTTTCAGGCGCCCGAAGCAACGACGGTGAAGACAAATAAAATTTAATCTTTTCAAATGCTTCTTGCTGTTTTGTCCCCAAGTGAACTCATCATCATTCTTCAACCGAAGTATAGGAGTAAAAGCATTCACCTTCCCGGACAAGTTACAAATAAATCTTCTCAGATAATTAACTTTGCCCAAGAACTTTTGCAATTCCTTTTTACATGTAGGAGCCTTTACTTTCTTAATTGACTCTATTCTTTTAGGATCTATCTCTATGCCTTTCTCATGAACAATGAAACCCAAAAACTTCCCAGCCGACACACCAAAAGCACATTTGAGTGGATTCATCTTTAGACCATACCGACGCATTCTTTCAAAAGCAAGTTTTAAATCGGCTAAATGAGAGTGTAAACCGACCGACTTAACCACAATATCATCAATATAGACTTCAAGTATAATACTAAGCAAGTCATGAAAAATCAAATTCATAGCTCTTTGATAAGTTGCGCCGCCATTCTTTAAACCAAAACTCATAACCACCCATTCAAACAAGCCCACAAAGCCAGGACGTATGAAAGCAGTTTTAGAAACATCTTCTTCAACCATAAAGATTTGATTATAACTAGTATTACCATCAAGAAAACTAAGAACTTTATGACTAGAAGCATTATTAATAAGTTTGTCGGGTATAGGCATAGGATATTCATCTTTAGGATAAGCTCTATTAAGATCTCTAAAATCAATGCAAACTCTGAGTTTACCTGAACCTTCGTTCTCAACTGGCACAATGTTAGAAATCCAATCAGCATATCGACAAGGCCTAATAAATCCTGCTTCCAACAATCCCTATAGGCAGAATTAGGTCAGCACACCGAATTGCCCTAGTTCGCGCTTGAAACGATCACCTCACAGCAACCTTGCCAAGGGCGGTCCGACCGGCCTGCTAGGGCGGTCCAACCGGTCCTGGTTGAGAAGTGGGAAAAGCCTAAGAATGCCTGCTCGGGAGGGACCCCGACGGAGCTAGCGCACGTAGGGTTGTTCTGAGATCGGCAGGCCACTCAGAACGCCTTCAACCGCCGTAGAGACGAAGGAAGAACAACACGAGGTTGGAAAAGCTAGGGTTTGAGAGATAAAAGTAAAATATAATGTTCGATTGGTTGTGTTAGGACTCTATCGGCCACGACCCTTTATATTGATAGGGTGGGGAGGTCTTGCCCCGGAAGAAAAAATCTTGGGAGGACTCGTATTTTACATGGATTCCTAAACCTACTCGGATTTGGCGCATAGGACCGGTCTAACCGCCCCTGGATAGCGGTTAGACCACCCCTGCCTTGTCGGGTCGGCTATAGGGCCATACCGGTCCAACCGCCCTCAGATAGATGTTAGACTGGTATGCCCAGCCAGACTCGACAAGTGCCAAATTTGAGCGTCAACAGCACCAGTCAAAGGATTATATATCCATGCAACAAAGCAGTCTTCATGCATGGGGAAAGGATGATGAAAATGATTTTTCATTCAAGTCCAGATTACATCAAGGGATCAAAAGTCAACAAGAACAAGGACAGCCCAAGCTAAACCATTTACAAGAATAAAGACAACATTTGCTCTCCAGTAGCCATACAAGTCAACTTCATGCCTTCGACCCAAGAACAGGGTAAGAAGATGCTATTCTTTAACACCTTGCAAGACCTCTTCTAGCATCAGGCATGTAAACAAGATCTGGCGGATGGAAGGATGAGACAGCGGAAGACCAAACGATAGGAAGATCGGACTGTCTACACCCAGCACGACATAGAAATGCTGAGTTGGCCGGTTGCTGACTACATCCCATCATCCGCTTGCAAGATCTCTCTTGGCATCCAGACTTCAAGCACAATAGACTCTTAGGAGGATGAAAAAAAGAAGAAAGTCAAGAAAAATTTGAAGGCAGCCATATCTCCGGAAGCTCTAAGGCAACCACCATCAACTTTAAGACCTATTTATAGCCAGAAGGAATCTAAAGTAGCTGCATCGTCAAGAACTTGGAAGCGAATCACCAGCAAATCGAAGCTCAATTGCAGCCAAAGGCGGATTTAAGGCAGCCATATCCCCAAAAAGTTGGATGCAATCGACAACAAATTAAGGCCCATCTATAGCCAGAGATTGGCACAAAAGGACAAATCACTGTTCGCGCGTGAGCTCTGAACGCAATCAAGATTCGATCCTATCTAGATTGAGAAGATGAACAACAAAGCTCAAGCTCGCACCCAAGTTACGGATTCAGCAGTGGAAGGATCATGACATAAAGCCACCACACACGGACAAAGCCAAAGCTTAAAGGTGTCCCCTTTTCAGAGGAAACACATCTCCTCTTCTCTGTCAGGGCCCTTCGAGTACTTGAAACAAGCAGACGCAGGTCAAGTCCAAGAGAAGGCGCCCAATAAAGTCCAATGGATTCAAAAAACGACTGCTTCTCCAAAGAAATATTCAAAGGAGATTACAATCGAGTTACGACAAATAACTCAAAGTGACTCAAATAACAATGTATATACAAGCAACTGAGGGACTCAATAGAGCTACGACAAACAAGTTGGAAAAACTACATCAGTGGCCAATTTGAACCTAGCAGAGGCTTTAAAGCGAAAGCATTAAAATTTGAGGTTGTTTCTACTCTTCCATTTAGATATACATCTCGAAGAGTAACTTTTTCTGCACAGCAGAAAAGAAAGTCTATTTTGAACAGACTTTATTACATAAGTTACTCTACTCGAGATCCAGTTTTCCCATGACCTGTTCCGCAATTACCCTAGTAGACTCTAAGTAAACCTTACATTGAGTGGCGGTACAATCTTTAGCTTGGCATCCAGCACGCCATCCAAGTTTATATCGGGATAAAAAGACCGCACAGTTGCAAGGACATTATTGGTCACAAAGGTACAAGTACGTCGCAAAGACGAGTCAAACTTTACAGGCAACTCCACAAGACGGTCAAGAAGTGGTCGTGGATGAGTGTCGGCAGGAACTGGAGCAATGGAATCCGCTACCTTCGTCGTTGATGCCTCCAAATCCACATATGGCTTAACAAGAGCTTCTCGATCAGCCTTCAAAGCATTATATGATCATTGAAGACTTTTGGAGGACCGCATCAACCTCTCGTTCTCTTCAGTAAGATTGAACACCCCGTTCCTCCAAATTTTTGCAATTAGACTAGAGCTCCGTATAGTAGACTTCCAAATCTGACAAAGGAAAGAGAGATTCAGGAGTAATCAATGAAGACGAGATAAGACAGAAGATGAAAGTCAGAACTTACTCTGCATTTTTACGGTCAAAGCTCGAATCTCAGCATCATGCTTGGCCTTAACAGCATCAATATCGACATAATTTTCAATATTCCGGATAATCTTATTAATCGCTTCACTATGCCCTTGAATACTTTTCCATCGAGCGACTTCTGATTCATTGTAACGAGTCTTGACATCAAGATTAAGTCTCTTAAGCTCTACCACCTCCGTTTCAAGAGCAGATATCTTCTTCCTCAAGATTATAGACTCATCAAGAGAGCTCTTCAAGGGATCACCAAAAGGGACAGAGCACTCCTGCTTTTCAGAATCACCAACACCCGACGCGAAAGGCAACGACTACTCTGTCAGCAGAACTAGGCGCCACACTGGCCACGACTACCTTATCAATGGAGCTCGGTGTCACGACTGCCTCATCAATAATACTCGACTCCACATCAGCAGGGGGCTTAGTACCAGAAGCAGCAGTCCAAGCGTCAACTCCCCTCTCAGAAGCACTCGCCTCCACAACGGAACGAATATCACTTGTCCCAGGCATAGCCAAGTGAGAAGGCAGACTGCTTGAGACATTCTTTGCACCAGAGAAAAGAGTCGACACTCTACAAAAAATAGGAAACAACCAAGGAAAAATGCTCAAGAAATCCAATAATCTAAACGGCAAGACTTCCACAAAATAACAACAAGACGTTTCAACGCCTCACCTATCAGAACCAGTTGTACGAAGTCGAGGAGCGCCAAATATTAGCTCCTTCAGCTTCTTCTCAGTGGCACTTGGCTTCATGAGCAATGAGGATCCTACGGTTGACGAGTCAACCACAACATCCTTTGTCATTTTCTTGAACGATGTCACAACAACAGTTTCTGCAGCTTCCCCAGGAGTCGACAGAGCAATTTATTTTGCAAAAGTCGGTTCGGGGGCTGGCAGAGGCAAGTTCTCGAGATTCAACCTGCAACGAATGAAACAGCCAAAAGGATCTATTAAAGCCACAAAAAGGAGAATTAAGGAAAGCTCGTCAAAGCAACAAAGTTACCTAGAACCAGGCTCGTCAATAGAGGAATCCGTCTGCGATGTATCTCGAGGAATTTTAACTTTCCGAACACAAACGCGCGGTGCCCACCTTACCTCAAGATCACCGAGAAGAGGTCCATCGTACCTCCAATGATCATCTTCCTTTTCTTCAGCAAGAAGAGATGGCACAGGGGCACCAAGAACCTACGAAGACAAAAGATCAAGTACTCGAACACAAAACTAGTCGGATCAATGATCTAATGGTTCCACAAGTTACCTGATGAGGAGGATACTCTCGATCATACAACTGCAGGATATTGGGTTTCTCAACAATCCCAGGAAGCACCAATCGGACCCGCTCTAGGATCTCCCCCTCAGTCAAATCCTCAGCACTCATACGAGAAGGGTCATGATGACCCCAGTACTCGTAACCCAAATTTTCACACTAAGACAAATATACCTTAGCAACCATATTACATTTATATTTTTATTTCTAGAAATTTTGGGGAAGGTTCATAGAAGACAATCTTATGGTTTGCTAGCTAGGATTAAATCCATGATAAATTCTAAAATCCACATTTTTGCACATATAACATTCTAGAAAAATCCGGGATGTTACATTGGAATCGCTTGATAATCCCAAATGTGTTGCCACACTAGATTTATAAGTCATCAACTAGTGTTTTTATAAGAGATGAAAAGTTCAGTACATACTTGGATATAAGAAATAACAAATCTCTCATCCACAAGATAAAAGACCGAGTCTGATATTGTCTGAGATCCAGTCCATTTGATTCCATCTGGATGTAATCAGATGTCCTTATGTCGCAAATTATACCCTCCATGCGAACATCATCATAGTACCACTTAGTTGTCGTACTAACGTACGAACTTGCTGATAATCTAGAACACGAGAACCTAACTTTTGCAGAAGAAGGTTACAGATGAAACTGATCAATACATCCGCACAAACACAAGGAACATGTCAAAGGAAAGCTGAATTTCTTTAGCTATTCTTTCAAATGGCCCTTGTGCTTGTGTCATTCTATTGATTAGTTCCATCCCGAACCTCCTATAGAAGCTGGATTCTTGGGCTCTTGATCATTGTCGAGCTCGTACACCAGGTCAAGAAACAAGACATTTTGTAATGATTTCACAAGGAAGAAACAACTCGTAGCAGAAGAACATCTGACTAGATCCGGATAGAGTCCAAGTGGATTGAACTCGAAACACTCAAATGATATTGGACTCGAGATTAGATCTCATATACGATAGATCGACACATTTATATATCCTGGTATGTCCAGGTGTTTCCAAGGCTTATAAGACGAGTTAGTGACTTATAAGATGAAGGCGACTTGAGACATATGTTAGAATTACCGAGCAACTCCAGAATGTCCAAGAGAGACACTAACTAAGCTTTAGTGACGTATTCTGTAGTGCATGATGAAGATGCGAGGCTGCCGCTACCTAGGGAGGCTTTAGATTTAAGTGAAACAGTAGATGGCCACATATAGAAACCATAAACTGTTTCAAGTTCATTCATACATATAGAATTCATCTACTACAAACTAAGCCTACATCCTAAATGTGACCTGCCGAACCACCTTGAGAATCACCGCCGTTGCACGATCAACTGCTGCGAGTCCTGACTCCTCGCGACTCGCCTTGCTTCGAGCAATCAAAGTGTTATCTACATCACAACCATAGATGGCCAAATGGGCACGCATCTATGACAAGGACGCATGCAGGCTTGTGACCTAGTGCTGGCCCGCAAATGCTCAC
This sequence comes from Urochloa ruziziensis, assembly GCA_015476505.1. NCBI lineage: Eukaryota > Viridiplantae > Streptophyta > Magnoliopsida > Poales > Poaceae > Urochloa > Urochloa ruziziensis. The sequence goes on along the minus strand of CM027120.1, from coordinate 32,991,537 downwards.
GGGTATTGACGTTTCTTAACGTTCACAGAGAAATCTGCAAGCGCACATATATTGTCGTAGCTCTCCCCTAAGAGTATTCCAAGGGTATCGAATCCAAGGAATGTGTGATCTCTATCTACAGGCTAACAGGCCCAAGGATACACTCCTATTATGAGGCTAAGGCTAAAGAGTATTCCTATTGAATAGTTCCCGTAGTGAGGAACTAGAAATCCCTTTTTGTCACTCCCTTCGGGCACCGGCTTACACTGCATCCACAGTGACTCCGGCTAACGGCTCTACGACTTATTCGAACGTGAGGGATTTCAAAGGAAAGACAGGGCTGTGCACCACTAGCAAACTACCCCGGCCAAACTGTGGAATAAGATGCGCAAACGACATGTAACCAGTAGATAAGCACCACGCTTACCAACCGGTCTCTACTGTGATCCGGCCACAGGTTGGGGCCCCGTGATGGCACCACAGCACTCGTCTTAAAACAGGACAACGAATCCGCGAGTGGGAGTTCTAACTCACACACTCTAGACTCACACTCTAGTGAGAACTAAGCAAAGGAATGAAGAACAAGACTATACTCTAAATAGGATATGCATGAATACTCAATTTATTCTACCTGAGATATAGCAGCATTCCCCGAGGTACAAGCAAGAGAGGTGAGTGCCAACACCTTGGCACTCCTCTCCAAACTACCCCTCACTCTTTCCCTTACTCTAGCACTAGCTAAGTCAGCTCTAGGCCTATGCAAGAGAGCTCTGAACTCAAGAGAGTTGCAAACTTGAAGTAGGAAGTGATGGTCTCATTTGGAGCCCCCTCTAGTATTTATAGGCCTGAGCAGGTCGGTATCCAGAGCATCCACGGGAGAATATTCCCTTGAACCGACGTAGGAGTGGACACGTGGCGGCTGGAGGTGATTGGGCCCACCCCTAGGTCAGCCGAACCAGGGGGTCGACTGACCCAGGCAAACCGACTTACCGTCCCTCCTTTGAACAGTGGTTGCCCTATGGGTCCATGTGTGGGTATGGGTGTGCTTGGGGTAACTTGGTACTTCTAGCTCCCGGTTGTGTGCCCTTCAATCCGTGTGCTTGCACGTGATTGGTCGAGAGTGTGTTTCCTTGCTAGGTGGGCCCATGGATCCGTGGGAAGATGATGTGGCATCCCCTGGTTGGCTGAGATTGGCTAGTTGTGCTTCTTTGATGTATTTCCACTTCATTTCCATGGTTAAGTGTACTGCATACAAATATTCATCGACACTCATGGAACTTGTTATACTAACTCCTACCACTATGTTGATGGTCATATTTTATGTGTTTATGCAGTAATTGACGGCCTTAATTTGGTACTTAACAGCCGTCAACAACACCCCCACACTTTCCTTTTGCTCGTCCTCGAGTGAAAGAGGCAGAACAAAGACAAACATAACTCTAAAGGTAAGAGACAAATGTGTGAGATATTCCAAACCTTTACCTTGTACTTGTGAACTAGAAGTGTCTATCATGTCGCCTTGGGTAGTTGAAGATTGGAACAGTCATGATTCAATTCTCTCCACTCCTTCATGCTAGTGAATTTGGAAAACCTGTTTACCTTTTGCATTGCTCCTTATTTGATTCTCTCATGTCTCTCAATGTGTATATCCTCACCAACGCATTCGATTGCCTTTATTCATCCTACTTCTAAAAATGGCTTATATGTGGAGCTCAGGGTAGGGTATGAAGATAAAGCATACTTGCACCACATTTATTGCAAGGTCAAAGAGTGGATCCAATATGGAAGTCAAATCGTACAATCAGATCAAGATGTGCACGTGTATGAGTATGGTGGATGGTAGATGGACTAAATTACTCCTTTTTCGTGGGTCTCCCTCCTTTATAAATCTTTTGAGATCATGTCTATCTCTCTCTTTTTTTTTTCTCGGACCTTCATGTGTCCAACTTTTTTTTTTGATAGCCATGTCTCTCTTTTTGTAACAATAGCTGAGGGGAGAGACTTTCACATACATGATGGAGCATTTATTTATGGAATGGATGAATGGTACAATGCTAACTTCCAGTATAGAAGCATAGCAAGGGGATATGTGGTGTGCACGTGAATCTTGATCATGAAAGTATGAAAATAATTCTCACAAGGGCCACACAATTTGACAAAGCTCAATGTAATGAAAGCAGCATATGTGTAAATGGTTTTCATGACATTCATCATATGGCTTTGGTAGAACTTTGGCATATCAAAAAGGAGCTTTGCAAAAGGTTTTTAGGCCCCAAAATACTTGACATGAAGAGTGAGATCATATCATCAAACCATATCTCGAACTTCAACTACTTAGATGATCATGGGGTCCCTAAGAAATGTTCACATGCAACAAGATGAACAACAAGGAATAGCACACACATGAGTCAACCAAAGAGCATGTGAGCAGGTAAAACATCTCGACATGAATTTGAGTTCCAAGATATAGCATTTTTAGAATTCAATCAAATTCATAAGAAACGTGAGCGAGAGAGATTATACCTGGGTGCTGAACTTATTATTGACGCGGGATTCCATGGACTCCCCCACACTAGTTTCTTATTTGTGATAGTTAGAGAGAAAGCAAACACACAAGAGAGAACAAGGGAGTGAAGACTACCTAACCATTTTATTTGTTTTGATTTGGTTTTATGGTCAGATATCCTCAATGAGGTGGATAATGTAACATCCCGCAAATTTACAGCCTGTTACTTGTATGAAAAATCGGGTTTTTAAAATTTTTTGATTGAATTGTTGTGAGCCATGAAATAATTTACAACTTAAGTTAATTGCTCTCTCTAAACTCCTAGTAATTAAATTGTGAATAAAATAATTTCATGATCATGCATGTGTGATTTGGATTTTATTTGATCTCAATTGAGTGGCATTTGGATTTGAAATGGATCTTTCAAATTCAAATTAGAAATAGAAAACTAACATCTAACTCAGCTTGCGCCTTAAACTAACCTAAGTCTAGATCCTACCCTCTAACTACTAACCAACCCAACCCAGCCTGGCTAACCAGCCCGCGCAGCCACCTGGCCCACTAGCCGCTTCGCCCAGTCCATCGGCCCAGCCAGCTCCACCCGCACCCCTCTTCTCTCTTCCCTCACCGACAGACGGGCCCCAACTGTCGGCGCCTCCTGTTTCTCTTCCACCTCGCGTCATCCCTTTCCACCTCCTCCCTTTCCAGCGCACCACCGCCACCTCTGCTCGCCCATGCCTGCGCCGTCAAATCCCGCTCCGCCAGCTCTGCTCGACCACATCACCAGCGCCACCTCGCCTCCCTCCTTTCCAGCTCGGCGCGCCACGCCCACAGGCCCCTACGTGCGCCCAACGCCACCATGTCGTTGTCGTCCGCGTGTCCCGGCTCGGACGCCAAGGACGCTCGGGCGTCCGATCTGCGTAGCTGGGCCAAACCCTACTGCCTCCCTCTTTCAAAAGCAGTCGCGCCCCTGCCTTTCCCGGTCCGCGCCGCTGCCTTGGGGAAAATTTTCCCCATCTCTCCCTTGCTCTGCGCCGCCGCTCTTGGCCCACGCCCACCCGCGCGCGCACGCATCGCCATTGGCGCCACGAGCACCAAGTCCGCGACGCCAAGCCGCCGTCGCCACGCCATCAAGCCGGAGGCCGCCTGCGCCAAGGAGGAGAACGCCTCCGCTCCGTGATGCCGCCGTCGTGAGGAGGACCCGGGCACCGTCACGCCGCCGCCAAGCCAAGCTGGAGGAGCCGACGCCGCGAAGACCCGGAGCACCGCGCCGCCAAGTACTACAACGCCGAGCCGTCGCCACCCCTGCTCTGCTTCTCCGACGTCGAGCCCGCGCTGCCCCACCTCGCCGTCTCGGCATCGCCTCGCCACGGCCTCGCCTTGACCTCCTTCGAGCCCCTCGGTGAGCCTTCAAGCCCAAACCCCCTCTTTTCCCCTTGGATGCTGGCCTATTTGAGTGCCGCCGTCGAGCCGAGCCGCCGCCCGCTGCCCGCCGTTCGTCGCTCGCCCCGCCTGTGGCCAGGCCTTCGAGCCGGGCATGCTTATCTTCAGCAGGAGCCTCGCGCGCAGCCATCTCTCGCACCCATCGCCGCGGCCGGGATCATCCCGTGCCCTGCGAGCGCCGCTCGCCGCCGTCCACCGCGGCCATGGCGTCCCATGGCCCGCGCGCGCGACCTAGCCCCCCAAAACCTCACCCTTGGCCACCTAAACCTTTACCAAGACTCGCCCGATCCCCGCCTTCGACGACCGTCGGAGCTCGCCACCACCGCCGCCTTGCCCCGGCCGGCCGTCGTGAACTCCAGCGTCGGCCATCCATCGAACACCCTGTGGGCGTGCCCCATGTTTCCCCCAACTCGGGTCGCACGGCTGGATCCACCGCGCCTGGCCACATCTGGATCTCCTGCGGCCGCTGACGCAGGCGCTGACGTCAGCCGGCCGCCGACCGTCTTTCAAATCAGCCCCTGCACTCTTGCAGAAAAGCCCTCGTGGTTTCTTTTAATCGCAGATCCACCCTTCCACCTTCAGCCCTCTTCTGAGAAACACCCCGACTGGTTTATTTCGCAGTTTAGCCCCTGGGTTTCCTTTTAATCACGTAAAAGCCCTTCGGCTGACAGCTGGGACCCACGGGTTTGACCGTTGACCGGTCAACGCTGACGTCATCCGGGCCCATGATGACGTCAGCATAGCCCGGCCCCACTGCACTTTTGCAGTTAGGCCCCTAAACTTTTCTAGAATTTACAAACAGGTCCCTAGACATTTACAATTAGGTCCTTCCACCTCTGCACTTTTGCAGAAAGGTCCCTGGCCGACCTTTTTACAATCATACCACTGTCCTTTTTACGTTTAAACCCCTGACCTTTGTCGGATTCACAACCAAGCCCTTCTACCTTAGCAATCTTGCAGGAAACCCCCTGTAGTTTTAAGAAAGGAGTTTATTCTTTAATAAATTCATTTTCTTAATATCTATAAAGGGTTAAACCTTAGAAAACCCATATCTTTTCCGTCCTAGCTCCGATCGACCCGAGACCCACTGACTGACAACCCGGACCCACCTGACCATTGGGGCCCGCATGTTGTCATGTGGAACCCGATAACCGTTAACCTGTCAACCTTGACGCGTTGGCCATAGTTTGACCCGTTCACCAAGGCCGTGACCCTTTGACCGTTGACCAAGTCAACGATGACATCACCAGAACCCCATGATGATGTCATCAACCCCAGACCGTTGCCTCTGCCTGCTCGACTCGCGGTTTAGCCCCGATTCGACGACTGACACCTCCGAGCTGCTAACTTGTGTCTAACTTTTATTCCTTTTTCCAGAATGATTTATATATCCTGAAAATGGATTTAAACTTTAGAAAATCATAATAAATCAACCGTAGCTTAGAAAAATATGAAACCAGATTCAATATTTTTCTAAAATCATGACGAACACGATAGAATAGAGTTTGCTGCCTTTTGGCTTTATATTGGTTCTCATTTGGAGTTCATTGCTAGTAGTTATTGGTATTTATTTATATATATCCGTATATTATGAACCCCGGAGGACCCGGACTACTTCGACTACTACGACTACTTCGACGACGTCGACTACGCTGAAGTGAAGAGATAAAGAACCTTGCTCCAAGTTCACGCCCATCCTGATTCTTTGCCCTATTAGGCATTGCTGAGTAGAATGCTAGCGCTTTGCTTATTACATGATGATGATGATTGAGCCATGCATAGCCTATTTATATATCCTGATTCCTTGATTGCCTACTACTATATATATATGATTGCTATGCTGCTACTTGCATGTGTATGGGATATTGTGGATTAGGATTCTTGGCGTGTGTGGGGATAAAACCGGCAGGAGAAGGTGTTTTTGGGAAAACTTGGCGGGGGCGAGCATTTTATAACAACTCGATCTCTTGATCGAGGTGCCGGGAGACACCTGCTCTCGAGGGGGGTCCCACACCGTACTTGTGGTAGGTACATGGATGGATAGGAGCATAGGAGTTGGCGGCATTACCTATAGTGGGTATTGCGACTGCGTTCCTCTTCTGGGGATACGCCTTTGGGACGATGACGCTCGCCCCGGTGTGAAACCGAGTGGGGTAACCACTCTTTGGGCCCCACGTACTTACCGCTTACCCATATGAACGGGTTCCAGCCAGCCTAACTAGCGCGATGCCCAGATTGCGAGAAGATCAGGTGGATAGTGTACGGGAATGGGAGAGACCGTTTCCCCGAAGGACTATGGCCCCGTCTGGCCCCCGAGGGAGAGTTCAACACAGCTTCGAAGCATTGGATTGCGAGCCGATGGATCGAGACAGGAACGGCAGGCGGGCATCGTTGCGGTTAGGGTCTGTGCTGTGGGTTGTGTCTCAGGTCAGTTCGCTACCGATCGCAGCCCGAGTGGGTCTAGTTGTACAAGCTCTACAGAGTCTAGAATCTATACGTATAGCCGCGTCCTCGGTATGGACATTGCCCATTGCACTGTTACCTCTCATATTTGGGATCTTCTACCTCCCCCTGATTTTAGCCAGTGACAGAGTGATTAACGTTCGCAGCTACGGATAGGGAGAAGGAGAGTCTGCTCCCTCTTCTTTCAGGATCCGGCCGTATTTTGGTGAGGTGCGAGGGGAGGGAGCTCTCGCACCGACTTAGACGAGTGTGGAGATGGAGACGGGAGTCCGGTGCGCCGGAATAGCCCAATGTAATGTGAGGTGGGATTGGATGGATATATTGGAGATTTATACTTATACTTTTGCTGGTGCATAGGAAACCTCTGCCTTCCCTTGAACTAATTTTATACCTTTAGAATATAGCCCACTTAAAGCTTGCATACAGATGGTGACATGAACCTATCCCATTCCTTGGAGATAGTTTGTGAGCATGCAGGTTAGAGCTAGATTTCGAGTTCGGCGCTTGAAAAAGGGTTGTGTGCTTCGCACAAGTTGCCTGTGGTGAAGAATGATGATGGCGGCTTGAAGCCCTAGCTACCGCTGCGCAGGATTTCTTCTTGTCGTATGGCCCGACGGGCTTGTACTTTACTTGTATTTACATAATGGTATGGATGTAAATCTCTTCTATGTAATCTAAAATTCATTGTATGGAGATGATATTATGCTGAGATGAGTTCTGTACGTGATAGCTACTGATCCAAGGGACTATCACAACGGTACAGAGATTCGGATTCTCGATTATGATCTAGGTCGTCACAGATAATGTCATACTCTTTATTGTCAGGTTCAAAGGAGTTTTTCAAACGCGGGCCATTTACCTTGAATTGGTCCCCTCCATCATCTTGCAGTGTGACTGCTCCATGTGGCGTGGCCTCAACAACGGTGAAGGGTCCATCCCATTTGCCTCTAAGCTTCCCATGTCCGAAGAGCTTGACCCTGGAATTGAAGAGTAGTACCTTATCTCCTTGATAAAATTCCTTCTCCTTGATTCTCTTGTCATGCCATCTTTTTGTTCTGTCTTTGTATATCTTGACATTGTGATAAGCTTTATTTCTCCATTCTTCTAGCTCTGCTAGCTGCTGTCTTCGTTTTATCCCGGCTTTTCTGAAATCCATGTTAAATCTCTAGATGGCCCAGTGAGCTCTGTGTTCTAGCTCTACTGGTAGATGGCATGTTTTACCGTACACCAATTGATAAGGTGTCATCGCCAGAGGTGTCTTGTGTGCTGTACGGTATGGCCAAAGTGCATCTGGCAATTATGCTTTCCAATTATTCCCCATCTCTTGGACAGTTTTCTGTAGAATGTTCTTGATTTGCTTGTTGGACGTTTCTACTTGTCCACTTGTCTGGGGATGGTATGGAGTTGCAATGTTGTGCTTTATCCCCAAGTCCTTTAGGAATCTCCGGAAGACCTGGTGAATGAAATGAGGCCCTCCATCACTGATCACTAGTCTTGGTGTCCTGAAGCGAGGAAAATAACTTCTCTAAACATATTCCTAGCATGCTTTGAGTCTGCCGCACGGCATGGCATGGCTTCCACCCATTTTGACACATAATCTACTGCCACCAAGATGTACTCACTATCATAGGACTTAGGAAAAGGTCCCATATAGTCTATGCCCCAGACATCGAATAATTCTACTTGCTGATTGTCTTGTAGAGGCATCGCATCTCGAGCAGTGATCCCTCCATGTTTCTGACACCTTTTACATCTTCTGATAAATTCTTTAGTGTCTCCATACATGGTTGGCCAGAAAAATCCACTTTGCCAGATTTTTGCATGAGTACGGAATACTCCGTAATGTCCCCCATAGGGTGCCGCATGACATTTCCTGATGATCTGCCTTCCTTCGGGTGTGGGTACACATCTTCTTAATAGCCCGTTGGCGCAGACTCTGTAGAGGTACGGGTCATCCCACATGTGGAGCTTACTCTCATGGATCAACTTCTTCCTGTCTCCTCCCGGCGGCACATATCCTGTAACCATAAAGTTCACAATATCTGCATACCAGGGGGGTGGAGTCCGTGATCTTCAAGAGCATGTCGTCTCATAGGAAATCATTTATTGGGAGTTCATGCGTGTTAGTGAAATGCATACGAGACAAATGATCCGCAACAAAGTTCTCTACTCCTTTTTTATCTTTTTTTTTCAATATCGAATTCTTGGAGTAAGAGGATCCATCGTATCAAGCGGGGTTTAGCATCTTTCTTAGTGAGCAGATATTTCAATGCAGCATGATCAGTGTAAACAATGATCTTTGCTCCTACTAAGTAAGATCTTAACTTATCTATAGCGAAGACAACCGCCAGGAGCTCTTTTTCAGTAGTAGCATAATTAAGTTGAGCTCCTGTCAGTGTCTTGCTAGCGTAAGCGATCTGAAGGACCGAAACAGCGACCAGAGAGGGGAGGAGTGAATGGGAGCCGATAAAAATTCTTTCCAACCAATCCGGCTATTCTCCCAAAACAACTCCGACGCCTCCGAAGGCGATCTTGCCAAGATCACGTAGCCACTGTCAAGCTACTGACCCTAGGAACAAGAAAGACGTAGCGGAACTCAAATCGATCGAAACGAACACAAACCGAACCAAAACGAGGCAAAACCTTCTCTACCCAGCCAGGGGCGGTTTAACCGCCTAGGGGGGCGGTTTAACCTCCTAGGGGCGGTCAAAACCGGCCTGGTCTGGGAGCTCTCGGGAAAAAGTCAACTCGTGAGTCGATCTCCCAAACGGTTTGAGCTCTTGAGACGAAACTTTGGGGAGATGATGTACACCTCCAGTGGAGTATATTCCCCAAAGATCTCGACCTCAAACCCACTAGAACTCCCGAAATATCAGATCACGTGAAGACCACTTCCACCCCGAGTTCATCCAAAAATCCCCAAATCCGAAGCGATTCTTTGCGTTTTGAGGGGGCAAATCACCAGGAAAAGAGTGTCCACGACCTCATGTGTGAATCCTCCAAACAAACATGCAAGGAAACGACCTCAAACACAAGGAATCGAAAATCTCCCAAAGGGGCCAAAAAGAGCCACGGGATGAACAACGAAATCACACAAAGAGGGATACAAGAAAGCCAAATCTTCCATACATCACGAGGTCAACTTCTTTACAAAGAGGCTAGCTATCCTCCCTTCATCCAACCCTCTCAAAGATTTCTCCGGTGAAGCATTTGGCTAGCCTATGGAAAACTAGAAAGAAAAACTAGAGGAAAATAGTTCAAGTGCAAGGGAAATAAAACTAGACTACCTAGATGACAGCCACCAACCCCTAGCGGGTCTATTATATAGTCCAAGTGGTGCTGCTCTAAAGACTAAACTACCCCTAATTGATACATACCCCTCAGGGGAAAATTTGACTTTCTCCGCAAAGATTTTTCTAGCTGGGATACCTTCCACTGCAAGCTAGCTTCCCTCCGACGCAAGCCTTGCAGTCACGCCGCGTGTCCTCTGGATCGAAGCTCCTCGACGCCAATCTTGGGCCTGCCCAGGGGGAGGCGGTTAAACCACCCCTGGCTGGTCACATCATCCAAGCTGCCCAATCTCGCCTCGTTGAGTCCTCGGTCCTTGGTTTTGAGGCCCAAACCAAGGGAAACCGTCCACCGATGATTTTGTGGCCAAATCACCAAACCCCGCATGCAAACTTCGGTTGTTATCGCTACCTTGCGCTAGCTTCTCGTCCGCGTACGAGCTTCGGTTGTCAGCCGCTACCTCACACCGGAACCACGTCCCCTTGCTCGTTCTTGCCACCATGTGAACCGCACTTGATCCATCTGGCCACCGGGTCCCTCGAACCAAGCCTACTTGTCTCTCCGCTCCTCGGAGGCCGCCATGGCTAAGACCTTTCGCGCCTGTTCTTCACCTGCACCAATGCAATCAAGCCGCATTCTACATCTGCAATACTTGAGCCAAGGGAAACGTCAATCCACACCACGTTGTCAATCACTCATCACACCAGGAAGCGACCATCCACCGGTCCTCGGACACACCGGGTCCTCACGATCGTGTGGTGCTTCTTATCCGTAGTTTGGCCTAGAACGGCTCCTACGGCATAGTCACTAGCATCGCACATGATCTCAAACGGCAGCAACCAATCTGGGGGTTGGATAATTGGCGCTGAGATGAGTGCTTTCTTCAGAGTTTGGAAAGCAATCATGCACTCATCGGTGAAGTCAAAGGGTGCATCCTTAGAAAGGAGGCTTGTGAGGGGTCTAGCGATTTGAGAGAAATCTTTAATGAACCAGCGATAGAACTCTGCATGGCCTAAGAAGCTACAGATTCCCTTGACATTGATAGGAGGTGGAAGTTTTTCTATGACTTCGATTTTTGCTCTATCCACCTCTATCCCTCATTTAGAAATTAGGTGCCCTAAAATGATGCCATCACAGACCATGAAATGATATTTTCCCAATTAAGCACTAGGTCTTTCTCGGCGCATCGCTGCAAGATCTTATCCAAGTTCTCTAGACAGTGATCAAAAGTTTTTCCATAGACGGAGAAGTCATCCATGAATACTTCCACGATCTCTTCTATCATGTTTGAGAAGATGGACATCATGCACCTTTGGAACGACATGGGTGCGTTACACAACTCGAACGACATCCTACGATAAGCGTACGTTCCATAGGGACATGTAAAATTTGTCTTACTCTGATCATTGGGATGGATGGGGATTTGATGATAACCGGAATACCCATCAAGGAAACAAAAGAAAGAATGATTTTCCAATCGCTCAAGCATCTCATCAATGAAGGGCAATGGAAAATGATTTTTCTTTGTAGCCTTGTTAAGTTTCCGATAGTCAGTACACATCCTCTACCCAGTGGGAAGACGCTTGGCTATAGCTTCGTCGTTCTCATTAGGAACGACCGTCATCCCCCCCCCCCCCCTTTTGGGAACAACATGAACGGGACTTACCCACTCACTATACGGCACAGGATAAATGATTCTGGCGTGTAGGAGCTTTAGGACTTCTTTCTTTAGGACTTCCCTCATCGCATTGTTTAGCCTTCGCTAAGGCTCCCATGTAGGTGGAATTTTAGAGTCCACGGGAATGCGATGGGTACAAAGAGCTGGGCTGATCCCCTTAAGGTCTTGGAGAGAATACCCAAGAACGGCTTTGTGTTTCTCTAGGATGGGATGAGTCTCTCGGATTCCTCATCCGTGAGTTGGTTACTAATGATTACTGGAGACTCAGTGTCGCCATGGAGGAAGGCATACTGAAGGCCTGTGGGTAAAGGTTTCAGCTCGATTGGGGTTTTAGGAGGAGTCTCACACTCAGATATCTATGGGCTTAGAATCGTCCTCCTCATCGGAGAGGAAGTCTTTAGCGTCTTCCTCTAGACGGGATTCGGGTGAGTCAAACATGAGAGTTCCTTTAACCTCCTCAACCATTTCGGTCTCGGGGAGAGGATCCGTCTGTGTATTCTTAACACTGGCAATTTTGATGGAGAATTTATCCTTCCCATAGCGGATTTTCAGTCTCCTTGCGTTCGGGCATCTACGAGCAACTTCTCGATAGGATGTCCGATCATGAGATCAAAGTCAGAGACTTCGAAGACATGAAAAACAAGGATTGCTTCCTCATCTCCGTGCCTAATTGACACATTCTTCAACATCCCAATCCCTTCCAAAATTTCACCGCAGGGTGTCTTAAAGAAGGTGTCGGTTTGGACTAATGGTTCATCTCCCAAAAGATGCAAAGCATAATTCCCGGAAATGATATTAGCTCCAACCGTGGGACTGTAGAGGGCTCTTAATGAATTACCCCTTACGTCACATGAGAGAGTCGATGGAGGGGAGCTGATCCGTAGAACTTCTGATGATAGCTCCTGCTCACTCGACCACTCATGGGCCATAATGGCAGTCAGCTCCCGTACAGATTCCTTAAGGAAGGAAGCTTCCTACGGATTCTAGGGAGGGACAAAATTCGGTAATTTCCCTCGCGAACAACTCGAGGTACTTGGATGAATATCGAAAAGATCATCCTCGAATCGGAAAGGCATGATCAAAGGTTAAATTTCTTCTACCTTTGATGCCTGTGGTTCAGGCAAGGACTCAGCATCAGGTTCTATAGATAAAGAGGATGAAGCAATGGGCTTGGCTGCTAGTAAGTCCTTAGGTGTACATGGGTGCTCTTCTCGGGAGGTGTCGATATGATTTCCGAACGTAGGCTCCTCTGCGATTGTGTCTAAGAGTTTCCTACCTTCGGCTAGGGTTATAAGAACGAATGACCCTCCACTAGCCACGTCTAGATAGAGTACGGATTCCTTGTCAAGACCGATATAGAAGTGCTCAAGGAGCACATGCTCGGGTAGTGACAAGTCAGGGCCAGAATCTGACAAAAGTAAGAGTCTGGTCCAAGCCATACCTATTGTTTTTCCTTCTATCTGCTTGAAGTTGAGAATCTCTATACGTAAGGCGGCAACGCGGAGTCGAGGGAACAAAGTGAGACAAAACTTGTCTCTCAACTTCCTCCAACTTCCGTTAGAGCATCTCACGCCATGGGTGTACCATCGTTTCGCATTTCCTGAAAGGGAGAATGAAAATAACTTCCACCTAAAGGTGTCATGGTTCAGGCCCGCGATGGTGTAGCATGAGCATAACGACTCAAAATCTTGCAAATGTTGGTTCGGGATCTCACTATCTAACCTGGAGAAAGGAGACTTCTGAACCAAGGTGAGAAGATCGGGACTGAACTCATAGCCGGATGAAAGAATTGGGTGTTCTGAAGATGGTGGCTCTAACAGTTCACCCCTAGGAGCGGAAAAATCTAGGATAGAGATTGGCTCCATGATAACGGGGGTAAAGATAGAAGAAAGAAAAATGAAAAAGATACAAGGGCGGCTAGGCACTTAGATAGAAAAGCAACCGTTCCCCGGCAACGGCACAAGAAAGCATGTTGACGTTTCTTAACGTTCACAGAGAAATCTGCAAGTTCAACTCTCTCTTTGTGTGGGGGGGGGGGGAAGCGATAGTGTTAGGGGAATAATGATGATTCCCCCTACTCCTATATATAAAGAAAATGATAGTGTTGGGGGAATAATGAATGATTCCCCCTTCATGGGCCAAGCAACCTCCCAACCAGCCCACATGGAGATTCAGCCCAAGGGATAGAGGTGCAATTCCACTCCCCACCAAGGGCTTAGATGAAAATGGACACACCCCCTCTCCCCTTGCCTACATAAGGCCCTTATGTGTTGCCATGAGGAAGAGAGCCCTTCCCCACTGAAATTAGACTTCTAGCCAACTCAATCCCCTAGAAACCCTGCTAGACCACGAGGCCGGTCTAAGGGTCCATCTTTACTGTTTGAGCCTTTTGTAACCACCAACAGTTGGCGCCGACCGTGGGGACCATAGTGACTGAGAAGCCACATGGCTCCAGAAGGCCTCCGAAAGGTGCGGCTCAGCTCTAGAAGGATTCTGAAGGGTGCAGCTCATCTTGGCTCTGCCAGCTCCATTAGGTGGCTCGGCTCAGAATGGCTCCGAAGGGCGGCTCGGCTCCATGAGACGGCTCGATTCTGGAACAGCTCCGTCAGCTTCGAAATGTCTACAATGGCTCAACGGCTCTAGGATGGCTCCAACGTCTTCACGTAGCTCCGTCTGCTCCGAAGTGGCTCCAACGGCTCCTACGTCTTCATACGGACGGCTCCGACGGCTTCGCACGGCTCTAGATCAGCTCTAGCGCTCAGGACTCCGACGGCTTCCCGCAGCTCGGGACTCTGACGACTTCACACGGCTCCACCAGCTCCAGGACGGCTCTGACGGCTTCGCACGGCTCTGGATTAGCTCCAGCGCTCAGGACTCCGACGGCTTCACACGGTTCCACAAGCTCCGAAAGACAGCTCGCGACTCGGCGCGGTTCGGGAATAGCTCCAGCGGCTCGGCGCGGAAGGCTCCGTCGACGCTCTGGAATGCACGGCTCCAAAAGTTGTGGCTCGGCTCCGACACGGCTGTGGAAGGCGCGACTCATCAGCACGGAAGGGACTTCTCGACTCAGCGATGATTGGTGCGTATTTAACAAGCACCTGGTTTTTTATGTCTATAATATGCGCAAAACTGATGCCCGCGGTGTGATTCGAACCGTGAACAGAATATTGAATGGAGACTAAATTGCATATGTCATTATGGATCATGGTAGGAGCGTGCACCTTGTGTGCGAAATTGGAAGAATAATTGAAGTGGTATGGACCGTTTCGATCTCGGAGCGTCTTTATTTTCCCTATGTTGCCCACACGTTGTGGTTTGTGATGACTTCCACTTCAGTAAGTGTATTCGTTTGGATGGTAACCCCCGGTCATATGTTGCGTACGTGCTTGAACCTCTCTTTGTTGGTGATCTTATTCTTGAAGCGCTTTATTCCTATGTGACGCCAGCATGTTGTGGTTTTGAGATGGCTTCAATATCGGTATGTGCACCTGTGCGGACGTTTATCATCGGCCATATGTTTTGTGCATGTTAAAATCAATCATGTGTTATGATATAAAGGCCAAGGCCCTTGAGCAACGGCGAAACATGGCATGCCCGCTCCGATTTCAGAAGGAAAACTTCCGAAGAGTCACGCAGGGTGACTAAGGGCGACAACCCTCGAGCGACGGTGTAACATGGCACGCTCGCTCCGATTCTGGAAGGGAAACATTCGAAGAGTCACACAGGGTGACTAAGGGTCACAGCCCCCAAGCGACGGCGGAACATGGCATGCCCTCTCCGATTCCAGGGGGAAACTTCCGAAGAGTACCATAGGGAGACTGAGGGTCGAGGCTCTCGAGCGGCGGCGTAACACGGCACACCCGCTCCGATTCCAGGAGGGAAACTTCCGAAGAGTCTCACAGGGAGACTAAGGGTCGAGACCCTTGAGCGACGGTGTAACACGGTACGCACGCTCCAATCCCAGAAGGGAAACTTCTGAATAGTCTCACAGGGAGACTGAGGGTCGAGGCCCTCGAGCGATGGCGTAACACGGCACGTCCGCTCTGATTCTGGAAGGGAAGCTTCCGAAGAATCTCACAGGGAGACCAAGGATCGAGACTCTTGAGAGACGGCGTAACACGGTATGCCCGCTCCGATTCCGGAAGGGAAACTTTCGAAAAGTCACGTAGGGTGACTAAGGGCGACAGCCCTCGGGCGACGGCGTAACATGGCACGCCCGCTTCCTTTCCGGAAATGATGCGTACCCATTCAGAAGTCCTCCCTATTCAAAAGCCTTTCCCATTCAGGGAAGGTCGACGTTGGAGAAAGACTTTCCCATTAGGGGAATGTCGATGTTGGATAAAGCCTTTTCTAGTCATGGAAAGGTCAACGGACTCTAAGTCGGAAGTCTTACCCATTCGGAAGACCTCCCCATTCAGAAGCCTTTCCCATTCGGGGAAGGTCAGCGTTGGAGAAAGCCTTTCCCTACCAGGGAAGGTCGGCGTTGGAGAAAGCCTTTCCCAGTCGGGGAAAGGTCAGCGGAGGAGGAAACATCCTCCCTATTTTGGAAGTCTTCCCCATTCGAAAGTCTTCCCCATTTGAAAGTCTCCCCCATTCGGAAGCCTTTCCCATTCGGGGAAGGTCAACGTTGGAGAAAACCTTTCCCATTAGGGGAAGGTCGGTATTGGAGAAAGCCTTTCCCACTCGCGGAAAGGTCAGCGGAGGAGGAAGCATCCTCCCCATTTCAGAAGTCTCCCCCATTCGGGAGCCTTTCCCATTCGAGGAAGGTCGGCGTCGGAGAAAGCCTTTCCCACTCGGGGAAGGTCAACGTTGGAGAAAGCCTTTCCCAGTTAGAGAAAGGTCAGCGTAGGAGGAAGCATCCACCCTAATTTGGAAGTCTTTCCCATTAGGAAGTCTTCCCCATTCGAAAGCTTTCCTCATTCGGAAGCCTTTCCCATTCGAAAGACCTCCCCATTCAGAAGCCTTTCACATTTGGGGAAGTTCGGTGTTTGAAAAAGCCTTTCCCAGCTAGGGAAAGGTCGGCGGAGGAGGAAGCATCCTCCCCATTCGGAAGCCTTCGCCATGCGAGAAAGATTGGCGTCTGAGGAAGCATCCTCCCTATTCAATAAGACATCCCCATTTGGAAGTCCTCCCCGCGAAGGGAACCTTAACATTGTAGAAAGCTTTCCACAGTTGGGGATGCTTTCAGGGCCAAGGGAGTGCACTCACCGGAAGCTAGGTGAATCCATCAGAAGTAAGGGCAGCTCGATCCCGAAAAGATGGCAAACGACATCTCCAAGGCAGAAAGAGCGCACTCACCGGAAGCTAGGCGAGTCCGCCCTTGAGAAGGACCTCAGGGTCATGGTAGACCCGTTGAAGGGTATACGTCGTCTCCCATCTTCGGAGGCCATTCTGACCCTCTAGGCCGCCAGATGGGGTCCTTTCACCACTGCCCCAGGGCAACCGGAAGGGGATGGGGAGGTCCCAGCCTCTTGCATGTAGGCTAGCAAGTCAGGCTAGCCCCTTTTCCCTGGGGCAAAGTTGGAAGGGCAATTGCAGTCCACCCTTTGGAACTAATTTTTCCGCTCCAACCAATAAGGAGAATGGCTTGTTCGGGGCTAAGGGAGTGCCCTCACCGGAGGCAAGGCACGCCCACTCCCGGAAAAGATGGTGACCAACGCTTTCGAAGCTAAGGGAGTGCCCTCTCCGCAAGCAAGGCGAGCCCATGACCAAAAAGATGGTGGACAACGTTTTCGGGACCAAGGGGATGCCCTCATCAGAAGAAGGGTGAGCCCCCTCTGGAAAATGGTGACCGATGTCCCCCAAGGTGAGCCCACGACCAAAAAGATGGTGGACAATGTTTTCAGGACCAAGGGGGTGCCCTCATCGGAAGCAGGGTGAGCCCCCTCTGGAAAATGGTGACCGATGTCCCCCAGGCAGAAAGAGTGCACTCACTGGAAGCAAGGCGAATCCACCCCCGAGAAGGAGGCGTGCGATGTCCTCAAGGCTGAGGGAGTGCGCTCACTAAAAGCAAGGCGAGTCTATTCCCAAGAATTATTAGGAGGCTCCAAGACATCGCCGTAAAGATAGCGAAAGGGGTCGAGGGAACCCATCCAGCGAAAATGATATTAAAGAAAGCCTCTCACATCTAAGGGAGGTCGACAAACGCCTTCCCATTAGGAAAAGCTGATAACAACAGAAGCCTTCCCCACAGGAGAAAGGCGGCGACAGTGGAGTGTTTTCCTTTAGGGTGGTGGCCGACGGTAGTGGAAGTCTTTCCCCCTAGGAAGACCTATGACATCGGGGGAGCCTTCCCCTCGGGGGAAAGACAATGACGGAGGTGCCTGGCGTCGCCAGACATTTTCCCCACCACACAAAGTTAAAGGTCGGCGGAAACCTTCTGCCTACGACGTATCCAAGGCCCAAGTAGAGCCGTCTCTAGAAGACAAGCCGGCCCCACAGGCGATGGGGAACCCTCCCGACACTGGACGAGTTCTAGAGGAAAAACGAGAATCCTTTTGGGCTCCAGAACAATTTCATAGCAAAGGAAGTTCGTGGAAAGGCGAAAGTTTCCATGCTACTCATAAGTTGGGGAGGCCCTCTCCTCCTGATGGAGGATTCGTTGCGCCAACTAAAGTGATAACGTGCCCTGGTACAAAGAAGCGTGGCCCATGATTATGCCTCTGCTCACACCTTCTAAACTCAGGGCTTGTAGATAAGGGAGTACTGTTGGGGAATAACAAATGATTCCCCCTTCATGGGCCAAGCAACCTCCCAACCAGCCCACATGGAGATTCAGCCCAAGGGATAGAGGTACAATTCCACTCCCCACTAGGGGCTTCGATGAAAATGGGCACACCCCCACTCCCCTTGCCTATATAAGGCCCTTATGTGTTGCCATGAGGAAGAGGACCCTTCCCCACTGAAATTAGACTTCTAGCCAACTCAGTACCCTAGAAACCCTGCTAGACCACGAGGCCGGTCTAAGGGTCCATCTTTATTTACTGTTTGGGCCTTTTGTAACCACCAACAATATGTGTGTGTATGTATTTGTCTCTCACAAAAAGAGAGAGAAATAAGAGGAAATTGAAACCTTCTTCTTGTAATCGAATAATCGAAGTCATGCATTTTATACACATATATCATACCACATTGATATTTCAAGGCTAATAGTCATCCATCTATCACATTCATCAATCCATGCATCCATAGGGCATAAGGAGGAAGACTCACCTCGGTGGACACGGCAGTGGAAAGCAGTTGTAGGCGATGGCAGAGGAGGAGGCAGCCGCGTGCTGGCGTATCTGCGGGACACCACGCGCCGACGGATCTATGGCGGTGGCTCGGTCAGGGAGGGGAGGCTAGGGTAGGAGAGTTAGACGTTTGGACTTGTCGATTTAGAAATAGAGGAGCGCTTCAATATATCTTGGGGCTATTTCATTGGTAACAGACGTTATATTACGCCCATTACGAACAATGCCCTCGTTAGTAATGGACAATACTGACACTCGTTACAAAATTCATTTGTAATAACAGGCAGTGTTGACGCCCGTTACCAATGTGTTGCCATCGGTAACGAGCATCATTGCTGCCAAGGTTGGACTACGATCTGAAGACTTCATCGGTAACGGACGTCAACGATGTACGTTACCATTAATATTTCTGGTAACAGGCAACTAAAGCCGCGTTACCAAAGACACGTTCTCACGTAATGTTTACTATGTTTTACATTTTACTATGTTTTACTCCATCTGTCCAAAAACAAGTCATTCTAGACGTTTTAGGACAGATTAATAAAAATGAAAAATGACCTTGATTGACTCTATCTTTCAGCCAGATTTGATGCTAACGATTGTTGCATGCCTATATACAAACCTGCCAAATCGGGTTAAAACGACTTCTTTTACGGGACAAATTTTGAATCACAGAACGGCTTTTTTTTTTTTACGGAGGGAGGACATAGAGTCTGACGCTATAACACTAGTACTAATATTTACAGCATATATAATCAAATATGCCGTACAAAATAAAATAATCTAACTAACCACCAAACCAAAACATGGCAGCACAAATACAACTTAAAATTCTAATTAGCTGAAGTGTGCTTTTAGTTTGCGTACGTAGCAAAAACGCTAGTATTTTCTTTTTTTAATTTATTTCTCCAACAAAAAGAGAAAGCAACATCGACACGGTTTCTGTTCCGCGATTTTCCGGGAATCGGATACGAGCAGCCCACCTTTACAGAATGTTTTTACATAGTCGGACACTATAACACTAGTACTAGTAGTAGTTATAATCAAATATGCTATATCTCCGTTCCAAATTAGAGTCGGTTTGTCTTTTTTTTTACATTTATCATCTTTGTTATGCATGTAGATATACGTTGTCTAGATTCATAGCAAAATCTATGAACCTAGAATAGCCAAAATGACCTATAATTTAGAACGGAGGTAGTACATAGATAAAATGATCTAACCAACCACGAAACCAAAAACAAGAGCACAAATACAGATACAGCTCACTACTACAGAAAATGTTTTTAAGGGCGGGTTAACGGACGTTTGCAGGGACGGCTCGAAAATCCGCCGCTGCTTTTGGCTGCTAAAAATGTCATTTGTAGGTGCGGGTTACTGATGGCATCACCCGCCCTTGCAAATGGTTTCCAGGGGTGGCTGATGGCACACCCGTCCCTGCAAATGACATTTCCAGTGGCGGGTCATGGTATCACCCGCCCCTAGTAATGGCATTTGCAGGGGCGGGTGATGCCACAAATCAATTTTTTTCAAAAAGAAAAAAGTAAAATTAATAAAAGAAACATGATTAGCTAAAAATTAATTAATCAGAAATGTGCATAGCTTAAGATTAATTACACCATTAAAACTAAATTTAACAAATAAAAATAAAAAAAATAAAAAAGTCGTCGCCTCGCACTTGCCCCGGTCGGACGCGCCGTCGGCGCCGTGCCGGCCGGGCGCCGCTGCCGACGCCGGCCTGGGCCTACCCCATTGGCCAGGCGCCACCGCCGCCACAGTAGGACGCAGGTCGCGCCGTCGCGGCTCTCCAACGCCGTCGGCCCTCACCGGCCAGGGGTCCGCCGCGTGCTGGCCGGGCTTGCCACCTTCCCTCGCCGGCCACCAACACCGCCGGCCAGGGGGAGCGCGCGCTGCCGCCGTAGCCGCACCTCCCATGCCCGCGTCGGCCGCTGCCATGGTCGCGCGCGCGCAAGCCAAGGGGGGAGGGAGGGGGGCGTCGGCCCCCGCCTGCCATCGCGCCGGTCGGGCGCCGCCCTGCCCCTGCCCCGTCCATGGCCGCGCTGTGCACAGACCGGAGCCGCCGCCGCTGCGCCGGCCGGAGAAACCGCTGGCTGCGCTTGACAAAGACAGAGAAGAAAGGTGAGAGAGAGTGGTGGTGAGGAAGAAGAGGGAGGAAGAAGATAAGGTGGGGATGAATCCATGGGAGAAATGTGAGGGCCAATAGGAGAGCTCCATTTGAAGGGGTTGGATTGCTGACATGGCAATTTGTGTTTCCTTGACTGTGTTATAGTGTATTTTTAGGTATCTAAATGAGGTTAAATAAAAAAAGTTTTCAACTAAAAAGTTTTTTATCTCGTAGAGATCTACAACTTTGATATAAAACCTATTTACATATGAGATCATTTAAGAATTTGAAAAAAAATAAAATTTGAAATCGGATTGCTTATAATGGTATTTTGAAGTACTAAACAATTTCAAATAAAAAAATTTTGAACTACAAATTTTTATATTTCATCAAACTGTACAACTTTGCTATATAACTTATTTACATCTAAGGTCACTTAAATGTTTTAAAACTTATAATATCAAATTAGATAACTTCGATAGTTTGAAATATTAAACAATCTCAAATATAAAAGTTGTCAACTACAAAGTTTTATGTTTTGTCGAGCTGTACAACTTTGATATAAAACATTTATTTCATATGAGATCATATAAGAAGTTTGTATTCAAAAAATATATCCATTAACTCTCTCACATACAATCACACATATACTACTACTTACATTTACATACACACACTAGTAGTATTCTTATGAAACTTATTGTGTAGTATTATCATTGGTGTAAATATGTATACTAATACATTCACATGTACATATATACTAACACATTCATATATACATATATTTGTTCATTAGAAGGCCATCAAAATATCGATCGCCCGATAAAGAGAGGAATGAATTGGACTTGTTTCATAAATATTTATATTTTGGTTTGATAAAATAGGATGGATTTTAGGATAAGCTTGTATAGAATTTCATAAGCTTTCCACAGAATCTAAGATCATCAAAATCGGACTCTGAAGTAAAAAGATATGGTAAAAATACGAAGTGATGAAAAGTGGTGACAGGATGAATGAGCAATCATCCGGTGCATACAAAATATATGATGACAATATGAATGAGCAATCATCCTGTACATATAGAAATAGAGCACCGTTTTATCCTCTCATTAACAAGAACAAGGAGAGGATAAAACTGTGCATACAAATAATAGAGCACCTTTTTATCCTCTCACTTACAAGAAAAAGAAGAGGACAAAACAGTGCACACAAGTTTAAAATATTTTGAATGTGTTTCGCTCTTTGTTCTAATTAAAATAATTTAAAAAGTTGTAGCAGTGATTCACATAATTTGAACTAAACTCAATAGAATACAGAAAGGTCGGACTAACAACATAAAGCAGAACTACAACGACTTAGCTAGCGATATACTCCCTCCGTGTGACAAAGAGGTTCTTTTAGCACTAAAATTTGTCCACAAAGAGTGTTCTTATAACTTTTAGTGAGGACCACCTAGTTAAAGCAACAACAAATACCAAGAAAAAGTTGCATAGAGAAGCGCATAGTTCCAATGAAAGCGCTTAGAGCACATTTTTATCCTCTCACTTATAAAAAAAGAGAATAAAACAATGCATCTACACTATAAAAGGACAACGGATTTTTTTTACCAAATCTTACGTGCAAGTAAATGTAAATACCCTAAACATCCTAATAGCCGCCGAGCAGTCACTACTCAGACTCGCTCGGGCGTACGGCCACAAACACATAATTTTGTTTTCTTGAATATTTGATCTCTTCCAGTTAGGTTCACACGACAAACTTGAAAAAAATTCTATTATGGATTGTTTGGGTTTTAAAAAACTTATATAAAAAATATCAAAAGTTTTTACGTACAAGATGACACGTGCCCATCTACTAGTACAAATAATAGAGTATTGTTTTATCCTCTCACTTATAAAAAAATAGAGGATAAAACCGTGGAGGCAAATAATAGAGCATTGTTTTATCCTCTCACTTACAAGGAAAAAGAGAGGATAAAACCGTGTACGCAAATAATAGAGCAATATTTTATCCTCTCACTTATGCAAGAAAAAAGAGAAAATAAAACCGTGTACGCAAATAACAGAGCAATGTTTTATCCTCTCACTTACAAGAAAAAGGAGAGAACAAAACGGTGCATGCAAATAGTGCACAAGTTAAAATATTTTGAATGTGTTTTGCTCTTTTTCCTAATTAAACCATCTCAATGAACAATTGTCAACTATAAAGTTTTAAGTCTCGTAAAGATTTACAATTTTCATATAAACTTTATTTTCATTCAATGTCATATTTTTTAATTTATATTTTTTTCTTTTTGTGTGCCATCTATAAATCCCAGCTACGCTTATAGGCCAATCCTCCAACCATATATGGGCCGGCCTAACAAGTTTTTAGCTTAACAAAGTCTATATTTAAAGATGAGAGGGTTTATAATAATATTTTGGAGCACTTAACATTCTCAAACGAAAAACTTATCAACTACAAAGTTTTAGATCTCGTCTAGCTCTACAATTTTTCGTATAAAACTTATCTCCCGAGATCATATGAAAAAGTTATGAACTTTTCTGTTTTGAATCATTTCCAGAGGCGGGCCAAGCCATGACCGGCCCCTGGAAATGATTTTCAGGGGCGGCCCTTGTCTACAGTAGCGCGGTTGCTTCTGTATGGACGCGCCGCCTTTTAGTCCGCCCCTACAAAAAATGTCTGGCTCCTACAAATGTTTTCTGTAGTAGTGGCTTACAATGCAATTCTAAAAGTTAAAGTTCTGCATTAATTTGATTGGGGAATAAACGGTAAGGAAAAACATAAAATCTAATATGCCCAAAAGGAAAAGAATAAAAGGCTAAAGTTCTGCATTAACAGATGGCTCAGTATTTGAAAGAGATTTTATCGCAAAAATCTGTCAACGAACGGTGTACTGTTTTTTTCCCAAAAAAAAAAACTGACGGCGACTACTACTCCGCCGCAAGGAGACTCCGCTGCAGGGTAGCCATGCGCGCCGCCACCGCCGCCGAATTCGAAGAAGCACCACCACCAGCGCCGTCGGCGTCGTCGGATCACCGGGAGAAAGACGACGGCGCGGGGCTCGGCACCGTCGAATCGTACGAGAGGCTCCGGAAGGTCGGCGAGGGAGCGTTCGGCGCCGTCACCAAGGCGCGCCACCGCCGCACCGGCGAGGTGGTCGCCATCAAATCCAGCCACGGCGGAGCCGTCATCGACGGCGCGGCGGCGGCGGTGCTGCTGCTGCGTGAGGCCGCGCTCCTCACGGCGTGCCGCGGGAACCCCGCCGTGGTGGCGCTCCGGGAGGTGGTCCGCGGCCCGAGGGCGGGCGAGCCGGAGCTCCACCTCGTCCTCGAGTACGTCGGCCCGAGCC
The DNA here is from genome assembly GCA_015476505.1 of Urochloa ruziziensis. Lineage (NCBI taxonomy): Eukaryota > Viridiplantae > Streptophyta > Magnoliopsida > Poales > Poaceae > Urochloa > Urochloa ruziziensis. Next base: position 32,967,471 of record CM027120.1, on the reverse strand, counting down.
TCCGCGACGTCCTTCGCGCGCGCCGCCGCCTCCACCTCCCGTTCGCTGAGAATGACACCCGCCGCGCCATGGCGGAGCTGCTGGCCGGCGCCGGGGCGATGCACGCGCACGGCGTCGTGCACCGGGACCTGAAGCCCGGGAACGTGCTCGTCGGGGAGCGCGACGGCCGCCTCAGGATCTGCGACCTCGGCCTCGCCATGTCCGCCGCCGCGCCGCCGCCGGAACCGGACGCGCCGCAGCGGCAGCAGCAGCCGGAAGGGACGCCCGGGTACATGGCGCCGGAGGTGCTCCTCTGCGAGAAGGGCGGCGGCGCCGCAGCCGACATGTGGGCGCTAGGGTGCATCATGGCGGAGCTCGTCGTGGGGCAGCCGCTGTTCCCGGGAAATGATTTGTGCCAGCAGCTGTTCAGCATCGTGGAGCTCCTGGGGGTCCCCGATGACGTGTCGTTGATGCCGATGGGCATCGCGGCGGCGGCGGCGCCGAGCAAGCTGCGGGAGAAGGTGCCGGAGGAGCGGCTGTCGCCGGTGGGCTTCGACGTCCTGCGCGGCCTTCTTGAGTATCACCCCAAGAACAGGCTCACTGCCGCGGCGGCGCTGCGGATGCCATGGTTCGCGGTCACTGACGATGCTCCAGGCTCCAGCGACGTGAAGAACTGAAGACGGACATCGACGTGACTGTACTGTAGTGTTAGGTTGCTCTACGGCTCTACCCGACGTACCCGTTGATCGATCGTCCGCCGTGTCTGCCAGCTTATTTTGTGAAACTCCCGAGTGTAACAGAATCTGAAATCCATATTTGTATGTGGGACATTCAATGGAACCATGCTTATTATGTTTACGAAAAGTTGATGAATGGATCATTTAAAAGTTAACTGGACTTCATACACCTTGTGATTTCATTTATAATTTACTAATTTTGTTATGCATCGAAACATGCAAACACCCCGCTTGCGGCAAGAGAGATCCTCATGACGCATTACTATTCCAATAAGACCACACTCATCAAAGTGCATTCAGCAAACATGTTAACTCAGAGTTGACAGTGTCAAACTGTTCTAACATAAACTCGGAAAGTCGTATATCTCATACTATTAGCTAGATACAGTTTTATTGCTCAACTTCTATAACCTTCCTTTAAACATGATACATCCCCCTTTGCACAAGAGATAAATAGGGATGATGCACAATGTTACCAAAAACACAAAAAAGCAGCCCTACTCCACACCACTCATATCTGTATACAACATATACCACCTGCTCCAAAAACGGTGCTGCAAACACCGCAGGCCTTGGTTCCTGCAATTCTATTCTCCAAGCAAACTTGATGCTCCACCGCGTAATTTAGAACCGCTGATTCTTTGTTGTATCCTTGTGCGGAAATCAATCTCCTCTTGGTACCTACAATGCCGCCTATTTGCCAAAATGTTACAGTTAGGGGTCAGGCCCCTCACGTCATCTTGCTTTGGATTTGCCTGTGCACGTGCACAAGGAACTCGACGTAGGAAAAGACACCAGGTGCCTTGTCCTCTATCAAAAATGATCGGAAGAAATCGCCTGCACAGACCCAAACGTTCATTTAATTAAACATAACACCTAGTGTGGTTTTACTTCTAGTGGGAAAAGAAACGCCCAGGGGCTAAAAACAACCAAAGTTCACCAATTGGTTCAGAAGACTAACCAGATGGTTCGCCCCTTCTGCATAGTCTTAGCCTCAAGTATGAGCATCTCTGGCGTCTTATTTCATTTACAACTTCGTTAACCTTCCTCGAGAGTTCATTGTCAAATTGCTCCAATACCAACTGCAAGAAAATCATTTGTCAGGTAACTAGTGATACAGTAATGTTGCATACCCTAAATTTCTGGACACAGATCAGTCCATGCGGTTATATGCTAGGCACACAATGCTATGACAAACCAAAAGTCCACAAGAGTCAAGAGGAGAAACCACAGACAGACTTGCCTGGACTGGTAATGCAGACAAAGAAGAGACGCCAAATATTTGTTCCAAGGTGGCCGGATTTACCATATTTCCTACATAAATTAGACCATCCTCTCCATTTTCCAATAAATAGACCCCATCCTCTTGTACATTCTCACTATTGAGCATAAGGGGACTGGGTATAAGAGAATCATCATCAGCCTGAAATTAGATTTTCAAAATTTAGATAATTTCTCACTCAACAAGAGATAAAAAACTAGTCATTGCTTTAATAATCAATGCAACTAGTACCCTTGATGTGAGATCATGGATAGGAATCAATCTAGGGAACACCAATGGAACAGCTAGTACTACAGAAATTGAGGAGACAAGAGACATCCAATAGGAACGCTCATCCAAACGCCCATCAGTTCTCAAGCCTAAACTTTTGACCAATGCTGAAAAAGAAAGTGAAAATGTTAGTGGAATCAATGAATGTGGATGAAACAAAGTAAAACATTGGTGAGCGTAATCATACCTAGAGTATACAAGGGCAGCAGTTTTAGAGCCTCTGGAAGAATCAACTGCCCTGATGAGGTTACAGACGCACAGTGTTTGCGGTAAGATTGCAGAATATTTATGCATGTATTTGTTGCTTCATCCCGGATACGGGGTAGTGGAGATGTCGGGATGCCATTAGCAGCTGTATTGAAGAAGAATGTCAGTGTCCATAATATTTCATAGATGATGAGTTGAACAGAATGGTATCAAGCTATTTTTGGTTAAACCATTTTTGTCAATAAGCTGAATAATTATAAAGCCAGAAAAAGTGAACACAGTTATATTACAAGGATCTTCGCTGTTTTTACCTTGCTTAAGGAAGCATGCAAATTGTGTCTCCAAATCAGCATACCGGAAAAGATTGCTAAGCAAACTTGTGCATGGAAGTGAGAGGTTTATGACTCGGATCCTTCTTTGCCCATATACAGTAGTATAGAGAAGTGCACACTGAAAAGTGCCAGGAACAGAATGTCAACACCATAAATATTAAGAAAAGACCATTTTAGCAAACACAAAATAGGAAACACACATGCTACATGACTCAAGTATAACAGACAGATATGAACTTGATATGACAAGTGCTCTAGTGTTGAAGATAAGAGAAAGTCCTATATCTGAGACATCATGAATTCATGATATATGTTTAAGAAGAAACCTAAAAAATAACACGGTTCCATAAAAGCAAAATCAGTAAAATTTAATCATCAATAGGTGGAAATAAAGCACCACTCCAACAGTTATGACAAGGTGCTTTGATAATTTACCTAACTTTCTTGAGAAAAGGTCAGAATTTTATTCGATTTTCTTTTTTTGCGATTAATAGACATTTTAAGAGAATTTTCAAAACTTAAAATCATTATGCATCAAAAAGGCAAATGCTTCTTCCACACTAGTTAGTAGTCAGTAGTTACTCTAGTCTGGGTAAGAACATGGTTTTCAGGGGTTTGGATATCTTAAGAAGGTATCAACACAGCTAAGTTCCCGTCCAGCATTTCTGGGCCAGTTGCCAATGTGGTTCTGATAACTAAGTTAGAAGCTTGGAGGACAAATGCATGCAAGCGGCAAATAAATACAAGAAACAAGTTTACCAAACCCTAGCAAAAAATGGGACTACATGCTCCTAATTCAATGTAGCAACTATTTTCCAGCTCAACTTGAAACCTAAGCATTTCTCCTGAACAAGCATTCTAGACTACCTATAATGCTAATGACTTCAGCACCTGAGGACTTGAAATCCATGGCAACAAGTATCATGAGAAAAACTTGTTCTAAAAAAATAGGCAGATAACCATGGAAAAGTACAGAGGAAAATTCATTCCATCTCATTATCACCTGGAAGCCACATTCCTCATTTTCTTGTAACTTGTCATCATGTTTAAATGTGACCATCACAGTTTTGTCAGAATCAATCTGCACCCGCGAAAAATCTATTTTAGGATAAAGAATCTAAGGAAATATAAAAAATGACAAGGGTACAACAAAAGGAACAAACTAAATCAAACATGCATGCTTAATGGAATAAAGTATGGTAATAATAGTAAGGAACATGATTTGTATGTCTCATTATCTAAACATGGTGCCAATACAATTTGAGTCTTCCTTCGATATTAAAATATGGCCCATTTTTTAACAAGAACATAATGTGCAACATAAAAAGTTGTTACAGATGCATGTTTCTAAAAGGCTGATGTAGGTAATTTCAGTAGCAATACCAACATCTATTTATAATGCTTATCAAAGCAAATTAGTGTCAACATTGAACTATAGAGGCAAAGCTTCATATCGAAGTTGACATCGATAATCTTAAACTACATTGACTGTACACCATTATTAAGTACTGACCGCTGGAAGATCAATGTCAGTAGGAACACGCTTGCAGAAATTGCCAAAATAGTCCTGAACTTGGAGACCCTGGCAAAAAGTTGTAAGCAAACAAATCACGTTCAGACTCTTTAACATATAGTGCTCCAGAAAAATGATCTGAGATTAAAACCCACCTGACTGCACCTGACACGCATAACAGCCTCAAAACCCTGGGGTCTACTGATATTCCATCTAAGATCATTGAAGAGTTTGGCTGGATCTGAAAGAGCAGAAAATGGATAGTAGTAGTAGACCTGCAAAGGAAGATTAAATATTGAAAAAAAGGTCAGAAATAATCATAATAAAAAATAGAATACATCAAAATGAAAAAGAAAACATAGAACTAAGATGCATGACACAGTACTCCCCTAGACCAATACAGTATATCCGTAAAAAAAAATGTAGGTCCCTTAGACATTAGAATGTCACTACTTTTGTAAATAAATCGAGATCCAAAAATACTGAGATACACTTCACATGCAAAACATATAGAAATTCAGCTACATGGGCTATTGTAGAAAAATGAAAATGACCATTTTTCATGAATATTTTGTTCCCTTTGTATTTTTCTGTCCCAGGTATAACAATATTCTCTCCACAAAATCTCTCATTGGAAAATTCATAGAATACCAACCAGAACATGCCAACCTAGTCAAATATGCACCAATGGTTTTCCCTTGAATAATTAGGAAACAGTTTGCTAGTTATCTAAGTGTATTTCGGTTGTAAGCTATCCAGGCAAGGCATGCCTCCCCACATGGTGAGGTTGCTATGCCTGGTGGCCAAGTGCTCATCACTTCAGAAAACAGAACCCCAACTGCTATCAGTGTTCTACAATTAGAAACCACGAAACCAACATAATTAGTCAATGATCTATAAACCACAACGAGATTGAGAACTTAGATCACGACTATATATATCCAATTATAAAGTCATAAATATGTTCAGACTTTCTACGAGTATGATATGCTATTGTCACTAAATAAACAGATGCATTCCTCTTGCGTGGTTTACAAGCATTAGGGAGAATGCCTACCCGGCCACCTGTAGTCTGGGGCACAACGGATATAGAAGCAATATCAACATAGGATTGTGTGGTGAGAAATACATCCACAGAGACCTGAAGATAGGGGAGAAACAATGTCACCACAACAAGCCTCAAAACCAAGAGGGGGAAAAAAAACTCAACCGCTTAACATATCATGCCTGATATTCAGCAAATTCTAGCGCCATTGTCTTGAGAGTATTATCAACAGGCTGCAACAGTTTATGGGCTTCCTGCGAATCGTAAGGTTATTGGAGTGTTAGTTGATCATTTCTGATAAAATATGCATGTGCAGTTAATGAAACAAATATATGGAAGTAGATCTTATTTGTATTTCTAGTGAAGGTACAAAAAATGGTATATGAAACAATGCATACCTTATCACCAGTTGTAACATTTGCTCTACCTTCAGCTTCCCTAGCAGATAAAGAACCAACGCCAAGTGATGGAAGCACTGCCAGTAATGCACATTGTTAACGGATGAGGATCTATGTTTGAGACATAATAAACTGAAAAACACCATAGAAGGCATTTTACGCAAATTAGCAACAATTGAGAAAATCTTAACAGGAACCAAAAAAAAAAAAAAAGACGGCTCAAATCCACTAGGACAACTTGAAGTAAAAATGCCATTTGACTTATGAAGTCTAATAGGTCATTGATATAACACTGCCATTCCAATCTGGTACTAATAACACGTAGAGCTTCGTGAACTAGAACATACCACTTTTTACAAAAAAAACAGACAAGGATCAAATTCAAACATAGTGAAAATATTGCTCACTAAATAAGCCAGCATACATCTAAAAAACAAGTGCCAAAGCAAACTAGAAACAATTAGCAAAGTTGGAAATAATACAATTCTTGAAATTCACTTTATCTCTGATAGTTAGCGAGCATACCTGATTGGAAAACAAGGAGTTTTCCACCAGTAGATTTAATAGCCAGGAATCCAGCCTAAAGAAAATAGAACAAGAACAGAGTTACAATCAACCATGAGAGTAAAAATCTGAAACCAGAATTTTTGGTTTGCATAAAAAACTGATTGATGAATTTGATCTGTTGCTCTGCAAGGCGCCTAATGCAGAGTGGAAATAGAACTAGCACCCATAAAGCGTAAACTAGTACCTTCATAGCTGCTCCAAAGGCAGAATCAGCAACCCTATTATTCTCAAACATGCTCGGGATGCTTTCCAGCAACTGCTCCAGATTCTCCTGGCACTGAAACCACAAAGTTGTATGGTTGAAAAAAATGCTGTCAAGCACAATAGATTTCTCTTAAAATCCTTGTGAGAAAATGAAATAAAAGGTGTAGCTTTCAGCTGCTCAAATACAAACCTCGGAGACCGGGAGAATTAGATCTGTCTGAAGAGGTGTATATACATCTTGAACATCAGGAACGATGAGCATTAGAGGCTGCAAGTGAAAGAAAGCTACTTAGACGATTCACATATCTAAGGTTTATTTCTGCAGAAACAAACCGAACTAAAAAGAAGACAAGAGGTGGCATAAAAGACAAGAAAAATCTTGTTTCTACACACACACACACACATATGATCTATTTACATAAAAAAAGGCACACAATTCTATACTAAAATATGGCCAAACAGAACTACCAAGTCACTCCCAAAAGTTAGAAGGAAAACTGAGACAATTAAAAAGCCCACTATTTAAGGGTCAGAATCTACACGGTTTTCCATAAAAGGAATAGTCAGAATGCGGTTGCTTTGCTCTGCTACCCTGCACAGCAGAATCTCAATTGTTAAGGGAATAACTTAACGTTGAGAATTGACACTATGGCTCCAAAATGGGCTGCTTCTACAGGAAAAGCCACGGCAATGCAAAGCCAACCTAAGTTCTAGTGCTGAAGACAAAGTTTACAGAAAATGCAAGTTACACTACAATGTTGCCTAGAGCACTGCTGTTATGATATAATAATGTGAATACCTGCTGCTGAGCACGTTTAAGACTGTAGAAGTGAATAGCAGAATCGAACGTGGCAATTCCAACCATTGTCCGTGGACCTTCCTACATTACACACAGAAAAACAGTCAGCATCTCAAATCAAATTTCACTCCATAAAATATTTGAAGAAAATCAATCCATTAAGCCTGCTACTACGAGTGATAACATATTTTTGGTCTTTGAATAATAACATTTACTCCATATGGACAGATGGATATGAAATCCTGGGAATGGGTTTGTTGGCTGTGAAGGCAATCATCTATAGGTGATGCTTTACTTAAGTCATGCCAAACCATAAAAAAAATGATGCTCACTCCATGTTCATTGTGCCATTATGTAGATGTCAAAAATCTAGAGTAGCAGCAGATAAAAGAGAATTGAGCCCAAAGTACCACTGCAGAGTACACTGTATACCAATAACCTATCTAACAATACTCAAAACTGATAATACAACAAATAGTCAGAATTAAAGCATTTCCTGTACAACTCATAAAAATTACAAAATGCTGCAGTTCAATTTGTCACTATGGTACTCATGATTAAAAAAAAGAACACTACCGGGTGGAGTCGGCTTGTTGAAGATGAGAAATTAGATCATAGATGAGATAGACGAACACAAGAGGGGGATTGATTGTTTTCCTGCTTGCCTTTGATTGATACAAGTCCTCCCTTTATAAAGAGAGGCATACTTGACCCTTGAGCAAAAGATCTAATCTATTACTCTTATCTCAACTAACCCTAACCTGCAGTGCTGTTCACGAAGTACTGTAGCGTCCTGCTACTGGGCCAATCTGCCCCAAAGGACCCAGCCCATAACAAAGACATACAGTGGTGTATAAGTCTTCCAGAATCGGACTACAGAGTCAAGTACACATAACTTACCGGCAGATCTGAAATAGCCTGGGCAATAGCACTGCAAGCTGCAGCAGTTGCACCAGTTTGTATAGCATTCATGGAGACATCAATAAGGAAAAAGTACACAGCAGGCATGGGATCACGAACCTGAAAATTATTATGATGTGTTGTCATTGAATAGTATATGGAAGGTAACACAAACAAGAAACTAAATATATAACAGAGGATGGTGGATTACTGGATGAAACTTAATTTTTTAACAGTGTACTAGTCCAAGTTCCATAAATCTGCCAACATCAAGTGAACCAACTTTTGGCGTGAAGAAATATAAATAAGATTGCATCATATAGAAGATCCAAGTTTTACACAAACTATTTAATGCAAACATTATGATTTCATGTAAACCAACTATGGGTGTGAAGAAATATAAATAAGAATACATCATATAGAAGATCCAAGTTTTACAGACTATTTAATGCAAACATTATAATGCAGATGTTATAAGGGCTTTATGGATTAGATAGGCACAGACCAGAAATTCCTTTGTCGCAACAAATTCAACTGTTCCTCTACATAACTCAGGCCTGTCATCAGCATCACGTCGCCTACCATCAGGCCCTAAGTTGCACATGTAGTCCCTAGGAGTATCATTTCTGAATCCTACAGAGTTTCAGACCATTATACATTAAAGTTAGTATATGTAACATGCTAAATAAAATTAAAAAGTACTTGCTGACAAGAAGGATAAGACTGAAGCTGTAAGAACAGAATTTCACACAGGCGAGTTCATATTGTGTCAAATGCTTTAGTTATTTAAAAGCAGAAGAGGCAGGTAGCAAAATTTTAATCAGCAGCGGTAAGTAGTAGCTGCCATATTACCAAAGTTTGACACATAATACTAATGAATTATACATAGGACTGAAACCGATGCAGCTTAAGCCCTCACCACATAAATTACAGATGAAATGCCTCCCTTGATCAATAAATTTCATGAAAGGGTTTATGTACGCCTTGCAACGAGAACACCGAATGGGTCCCATCTCTCCAAAGTCCACGAGCTAAAACACGAGGCAATGAGTTAAGCTTCAAACTAGGAACAGAAAAACTTATTCAGCAGATAATTCCTGTTTGACAGAATTGTAAATAAGTTACAGTAGAGTTTACATTCATGGAACTGCTTGAGTTTTTGTTACAACTCCATTACAGCTCCAAAAAATAAAATTGAATTGCCAATTGACCTTAAAAAGGAAACCAGCCACTAAAAGTTCAAATTCATATAAAACAAGCAATTAGGGCAGATTACCTAACACAAGTGATAGCAATCAACACTTTTATACATCAATAGGAAGACTAATTGGCCATTTTGTGACCAAGAAAACAAATGGGTATGTTTACTAGTTGGACTATGTATGATCTAATTTATTAACCTAATTTAAAGAAAGGGCTTAGATAATGAGATCAACGCCAAAGTTGACCAATTGTAGTAATAGTCCCAAGTTTCTTGATCTTTGTGACAAGCCGCAAAACCTAAGCCATGTGCGAAATGAGTGGCATTTGATGATTGATTATTCATTCAACTCATAAGAGATAGGTTCAGCCATATAGCCTTTAAGATTTATTGCATCACCTAAGTTAAGAGTGGCAATACTCTCTTGCAAGTGATGTATGCCAGACTACTGATGATTACAATGTACAACAAAATAAAGCAAAACATTTTATGTTGAGGTTCATAAGCTACCGTAGCTCAAGTCAGGTGCCACAATAAATCCTTCCAGATGAATTTGTATAGTGTACTACTGTATTAAAGCACTACAAGTTGTAGTTTAGTGGCACTATCGCCACTGCATTTATGTAGATACCATTGATATGATAGTGCTTCAAAGTATTAAAAAAATATCAAAAGTTGAGTTTATTGCAGTACCTATCGAATTAGTTGTCTACTTACAAAGTTCGATGAACATGTGCAGTGTTTCTCTTGGTGCAAGAACGAACATATACCTGAATAGGTTCCTCAGAAGGGTGAGGAAGAGCGAAAGGTTGAACCATCAGGGCTAAAGGCATGGCCGACGTTGTCAAGAGATCACCAGTACAAGGTATCTGATAGAACATAAATTAGCAGCAGATCAGCAAAAAGAAACAAAGACACCAGAGAATTACAAGTAATTGTTCAATAAAGCTACCTGATTCACGGTGCAGCGCATTAAACGAGGGCTACAGTTCCCAGTGTCTTTCACAATAAATTCACTAGATGCAGCCTGTGATTAATAAGTTACTTAGGAGGCAGGAATAGTTTTAGCCTGCAACAAAATTTTAATGAAAAATATAACATAACATTTATAGCTCTAACACATACCGGGGGAACGGTTGCTTGGCCACCTTGACGGGTCTCATAAATGATGACTGATGCTTCAGGCATTGGCCGGGGAATTTGAGTAGGATCAATTTTGGACGGGGTTGAGACCTGGGTTCCAGCATGTGGAGAATACGGCATCGTCGGGGTGCCAGGGGGTCCTAGTGTATTTGGCTGCATGCCAGGAATGCCTGGCATTCCCATAGGTGGCTGCATAGCACCAGACCCAGCTCCCTACAAATAATTTTATAGAGCATGTCAGAAGTAGAGCTTCTACGGTTCCAAGAATCACAAGGGTTTAAGATTCAGTTCTTCACTTCTCATGTTCTATGAAACCATAAACTTGACAATAAATTAAGTTTCACATTTTTCCCAACCTGGTAAGATCGTACTCACAAGAGTATTACTTATAAATTCTTAGTCGCACCACCCATGTATTCCAAGTGAAATCCACATACCACTTAAGTTAACCAATTATAAACCCTAGAATATAATTTAATAGGAAATATAATATCTATCTCACATGGTTACAGGTTCGATTAATCAACACAAGGTCCATATAACCCAATTAAAAACTGTTGACAACTAGCAGATAAACATAAAAAAAAAGTCCTTCCCAATGTGACACTATAAGCAGCACAAAAGGATTAAACCATCCCCACTTCCAAACGTCACCCCCCCCCCCCCCCCCCCCCAAAAAAAAAAAAAATCTAATCTTTAGCAGGAGGATTCAATGTAGCAACTCCTTTTATCACCTGATTTTGCCACAACGGAGGACCAAACGCTGGGGCATTTGCCCTGGGTGGTCCCATGAATGGCAGCTGTTGTGCCACAGGCGCTGATTGTGTAGCAAAGGGCGGATGCCCACCTGGCTGCGGACCCCCAAACTGTGTCGGCCCGCCGAACGGCGGTGGAGGCTGCTGTGGAGCCCCAAAGCTAGGTGGCATTGCCTGCGACGAAGCTGCCATCGTCGACCTAGGCTGTCCAGGGAATGCCGGCCGCGGTCCGCCAAACATTGGTGGCGCCGGCTGCGATGCCACAGTAGGAGGCCCACCAAACGGCAGAGGCTGCGAGCCTGCACCAGGAGGGCCACCGAACGGCGCCGCCTGGGATGCGGCAACTGAGGATCGGCCAAAGGGCGGAGCCGCCTGTGACGCCGCAGCCGGAGGGCCCCCGAACGGAGGAGCCGCCTGCGAGACCGCGGCAGCAGGACCCCCGAACGGCGGGGACGCCTGCGATGCCGCGGAAGGGGGGCCACCGAACGGCGGAGGCACCCGGGAGGCCACGCCGGGTGGCCCACCGAATGGCGGTGGCTGCTGCGGCGCGGCGCCTGGAGGCCCGCCGAACGGAGGCGGCGGCTGCGACACTGCTCCCGGCGGCCCGCTGAAGGGCGGCGCGGCGGACGCCGTCGGCGCCCGCACGAACGCCGGAGCGGGCGGGCTGCCGGGGAAGGTGGGCCGGGCGGCGGCCGGAGGCGGAGGTCCGCCCGGGCGCGCGGCGGCGAAGGGCGGTGGAGCCTGCTGCGGCGTGAGCCCGCGCGGCGCCGCTCCCGGCGGCGGGGCCGCGCCGCGGGAGATCTGGAGGTTGGCGAACGCCCCCGGTAGCGCCCCCGCCGCGCCCGGCGGACCCTGCGCGGCAGGGTTTTGCGCCGCGAACGGCGGCGGCTGCTGAGGCCGCTGCTCCGGCGACGCCATGGATCGCGTCAGGGATCGGGATCTGCCGATCTGGGCTGGGCGCGGCGCGTCGCGGTTGGGTTGGGGAGGAGAGGCCTCTCGTGCTCTGCTCTGCTCCTCGCTCCCGTTCCTTCCTGTCAGAGCATGGATGATGGATCGATCGAAGCGAAGCGTTTCGTGCGCGGCCTGGTCCCCGTTTCCGTGCTCGCGCGCCGTGCAGGTGGCCTAACCACGGGGCGCGGCCCGGACTCGGCCGACTGGCCCACATGTCATCGAGACTCGAGAGTCATCTGGGCCCGCATGCGCGGTGGGTGTCGCGGGGCTGTGGGTGACGTGGCGGTAGGCTATTGGGCCGATGGCGTGGAGAGCCGTGGGGCCTCCGACGCGGACCGCGTCCACGGTGGCCTCCGCTGTCCGCTGACGCGGTGACGGGAAAGTTGCCGAAGTGTACGATGCTGGCGAGCTGCTGGGCCTCCGCCAGTCTCTACAACAGCCAGGTCATATAAACCATTGTCGTGGGATTGCGTGTGCCTAAGACAATAGGCACCTTAGGCTGTTCGCACTAGTTGTCCTCAACTCTATCCTCTAAAAGAGAATATTCTGTCCTGTTCATCAAGATTCTCTACTCTAAACATGTTTCTCCTGCACTCGTCACACTCTAAATCCAACACTCTATACCAACTACCACCATGCGGGACCCACATGTCAGCCACCCCTCCTCTTTTTTTACTCCCTCCCCGTTCTCTCTCCATCCACTACCTTCTCTGCTCCTCCGCCTACCTTCTCTCTTCTCCACTGCGCCGGCGCAAGCAGGGATGCAAGCAGCACATGGGCGGCGGAGGTAGAGGACCCGGGCACGGGACGGCGGAGCTCGCGCGTCGCGCGCGGCCGGCGGCGCTCCCCCGCGGCCTCGCCCAACTCGCGCGCAGAGGCGGGTCGAGGAGGGCTCCGTCCATGGCCGGCCGGAGCAGAGGAGGCTCGACGGCGGAGGAGCAGGACCTGCGCGCGCCCCTTCCTCCGCCTCCTCCCCAGCGGCCCGGTCCTCTACTCCATCCCCGACGAGGCCGGCTGGGTCCAGAGCTCGCGGATCTTGGCGCCGCCTGGAGGAGCTCGATTCGCGACGGCCGGATCGAGGTCGCTGCCGCCGGATCGATCGTGCGGCGACCGTGTAGATGGAGCTCGTGCAGCGTGGCGCGGCCGTCCTCGACCTCCGCCCTCGGCGCCATGGAGCTCGCGGGGAAGGCGGACGGCAGACGCAACGGATTCCCGGGCGGGGCGCGGCTGGGCTCGCCCTAGTGCTGGAGCAACCGCAGATCTTGGGCGCCTCTTCCTCTGAGCTCGATCCCCGCCGCGATTGAGGAGAGGAGGACCGAGCTCGAGCGCCGCGGACGGCGGCCTCTCCACCGCCGCGGATCGAGGTCGCCCGGCTTCGTCGTCTTCATCTTCTCCGATCCCGGCCTCGTCGTCTTCTTCCTCTCCTCCGGCGTCGCCATCCACGGCGGGGTAGGCTCGAGCCGGCGGCCGAGCTGGAGGACGGGCACATGGGCGACGGGGAGCTCATTTGACTCTGACAAGGCTCGATTTGGTGGCGGCGGTCTCGGGGATCTAGCAGCTCCGGCGCGGCGCAGCTGCTTCTGGCCGGCGGCGCAAGGCGAGGCAAGGCGCGCGACGCGGCGGCGCAAGGTCGAGGCGGAGCAGCGTCAGCGTCGGAGCTCCCTCTCCTCCGCGCCGGCGCCGCGGCGGAGCTCGCGCGCTCGTCTTCTCCGCCGGCGTGGGAGGCCGGCGGTGCCCCTCCCTTCTCTACTGCCTTGCCTCTCTCCGTCCGGGGTGGTTGGGGGTGGCGCGCGGTGCGCGGGCCCCGCGCCACCGTGGCGTTTACCGTCGGCTCGCTCCAGACTCGATTTGGCGCGCGGCGGGGGAAACGGGACCATACATATTCCTTTACCGTCCCCCGCTGCAGAAAAAAATCTGTAAGCGACACGGAAAACGTGCCAGGTGGCTTGTAGCGGGTGGCTTCCCGTAGCCAGTGCGGACAGCCTTAGCCCCGTTGAGGTATCATGATGCTATATTCCCAAAAGTGCCACGCAAGTCTAAGACTTAGGTAACCTTTGGATGTAGATATTGAGGCTTGGAATTCGGAATTGGTATTAGGTTCATCCAATATCAGCTGTTTGGATGATCTAGGAATTGACATTGGAAAATCTCTCCAATACCGTGAGGTATTCAGCCTACTCAAAATCTCTCCCTCGCAATTCAGACCCCTGAGCCTCTGTATTCAGCGGCATTCGTATCTCCCAGCGACTCTTTTCTTCCTCACGCAAGTCTCCGCCGTCGTGTCGAGTGTCGCTCGCCTCCTCCCCTCCGTCGTGAGCTGCGCGCCACTCGTCTCCTCCTCCCCGTCGGCAAGTTGAGGGCCTCTCGCCTCCTCTCCTTTGCCGCCGAGCCGCGCGCCGCTCCCCTCCTCCTCTCAGCTGCCGATCTGCACGTCCCTCGCCTCCTCCCATCTGCTATCGAGTTGTGCGCCCGCTCCTCTCCGTCTGTCGTCGAGCCGAGCGGCCCTCTCCTCCACCGCTGATTTGTGGGTCACGCCGCTCCTCTTCTCTTCTCCATGGGCAGCGACGGCGGACTCATCTTCTCCTCTGCCGGCCCCCTTCTTCTCCATGGCCGGCACCCCTTCTCTTCTCCATGGCCGGCGGCAACGGCTCATCTTCTCCTTCGTCGGCAGCCCTTCTTCTCCATGGCAAGTGCCACTTTCTCTTCTCAACAAACGGCGGCCCCTGCTCTTCTCTGCCCACGCCCCATTCTCTTCTCCATGGGCGGATCTGGGAGGGGCGCCGCTGCTCTCCTCTTCATGGGCGGTGATTATTCTGTGTGATGGTAGCCATGGACGCCTCTGGCTGCATCCTCCATGGGCTGCAGTTCTCGGTGGTGGTGTGGCTTGGAGTGCTGGTCGTCAGCGGTAAAAGAAGGAACCATACCAATTCTAGACTTTGGTACATCCAAACAAACATTGAATTTAGTTCTTTCCTAAAGATTCCAAAAGACAATGCAATGACATCCAAACAAGAGAATTGGCATTGCAGCTCATTTCAATACCATGACGATTTTGGTATTGGACCTCCAATATCGACATCCAAACGGAGCCTTAGAGTTATCATGATGCTATATCAAAAGGTGGTACGCCAGTAAAGTTATCAAAAAGTGTCATGCAAGTCTAAGACTTTTTTCTAGAAAAGGGAATCTATTAATAATATTCCAGTCGCTGCATCGATGGATACATAAAGTTGTGCATTATTACAATCCAAAAGAGAACTAGTAAAACTGATTCCACTCTAAGAATATCAAAAAGAAGGTAATCGATTGCTGAAACACCAGCCATTTGAAGCAAAAAAGTGTATCAAAGCAGTTTCAAGGATACGACACTCCGACTTTATAAGTGGTCTTTCTTCTTCCTTTTGTAGAAGCGCCCAAAATATGATCCAATGCGTTCTCGGAAGAGCACCTGCAAAGAAGATTCAACTCGTGTCTCGTTAAAAGTTGCATCATTTCTACTTAACCATTGCCCAACAAAAGGCGCAAGCAACCACCCAAGCTTTATACAAAAGTTCTTTTCTACCCCATATAACCACCCGCTGAACATATGTCGCACATTTAATGGGTGAGGAATATTAACAGAAATTAGTCACCAGATAAGACTGACATTTGGACATTCAAAGAAAATATGCTGGATTGTTTCATTAGCGTTACAAAAGCAACATTTTGTACTTCCTTTCTATCTTCTCCTAGCTAAATTGTCTCTAGTCAGGGTTACGCCTTTGGTCATATACCACATAAAAATCTTTACTTTGAGGGGCAACTTGAGTTTCCAAATGGGATGAGTGTGAGGTATGACATTCGTAGCAGCCAAAGCTTTATAAATAGAGCTGTAAGGATCTTGATGTTGCCTAGAGGGGTGTTAGCACTCCTTAGGGTCATGTTTTATTAACGCTTCAAGAGCGTGAAGATATATCGTTGTATGCAAAAGGATTCTGCAAGTACACAGAATATAACTCGTTGTAGCACTTCATCTAGGGAGTAATCCCAGGGTATCGTATTTATATTTCCGCAGGGAAGCAAAATGGTTAAAATGTATTGAAGAATGAAATGATATATCTTGCCAGAAATATCAAGCCACAAAACCCAGGGGCACAAACTCTAAGGTTTGGAGATAATGGTCAAATAAATGACCGGATAGAAGGTCTAAAAGACCAGCGACATAGGAGCACCTAATTCTAAAGAAAAGGAAATACGTTGGGAGAGACCGGACCTAGACACTTCCTAACTCAGAGCAAAAGGCACTCTAACCTTAACCTAGACTCTAGCTTAGATACCGAAAACAGAGCTCGCTTCAACGGCTAGAACGGGAGAACCTCAGAACGGGGTGATAGAGGGGGGTTCTTCAGGCTCAGCACTACTGTTACGAATACACCCGAACATGGTGGACTACGAAGGACAGACAGGACTGTCACCACCTGCCGCCTACCACTATAGTTCCGTGGGGTGCAACACACTTCCTAGTTAATCAACAAGCCAGACACCACATCTGCACTCGATGATTAAGATTTCTCTTGAGGCCTGTCAAGAGAAATCACCGTCTTCCCTAAGGCGTCTTACGGCCCGGTCAAGGCGAGCAAACCCGCGAGATAAAGCCCGGTAGAGCTAAACTAAACTCTACACTAAGACTAGAGGGATAGAACTTTACCCTAAAGAGAGCAAGATCTTTACTCTAAAAGAGCAAGAATAAAGAGACAAAAGATAAACTTAAGCTCTGAAGTAAGAAAGTAATTGTATTGATAAACTCTTCAAATGAAGGAAAGAATACAAGAGCTTTACCAGAACTCCGAAGACTCCGAAGATCCGAGCTAAGCTCGACTCGACTCTACTCCCAACTCTAATCCTAATCTAAGAAATGGAAAAAATACAAGAGCTCTCTTCAAGTATGAACTTGAGAAATGTGGTGTGTGTCTCCCAAAGTGGATGAGCGCTCCTTTTATAGCCTCTAGGGGGTGGATCCCAGCGTCATTAGCAAGCTAAGGACCTGCTTAGGCTTCACGCGAAGGAGGAGACTTGGCAGCCACAGAAGGACTTGTCAGCCAGCCTGGTCCTGGTGCCACTTGGCACCGACCTTTGCAGGAACGGTCCTGATGCTCTCCTGAAGTCGGTAGTAGTTGCGTTTAGTTGAAGCTGTCCGAGAATCCTAGGTTGGTGGGCCCTTTAATCCATGTGTCTCCCACTCTAGGCCTTTCGGGTCCTTGGATCAAACCGACATCAAGTGCACGTCTCCTGATCATCTTGGATGCTTAACTTAGCTTGTGGATCAGTGACGTGGCTAGACGTGGCCAGGGGAGGCCGGTCAGCCTGGGTTAGGCCGGCCAGCCTGGCTTTTTGCCAGGTTTAGCCCTGGTTTCTCCTGATTTATCCTGCAAGCACAACTCATCCAAAATTTGTGGAATTGGTCAGTAAAAACATGTTTATATATGGAACATGGTATGATCATCCTCATTTTACCGAATTGTTGATGGTCACTACAAGGTTATAATGGCCGTCAACAAGGGGGTGAATAGGCGAGTCGACCAATTTAAAACTTATACACTTGTTTCAACCCGCTATCAGGGGCAAGACCGGTGTGACCGGCCCAGGGCGGTTGGATCGCCCCTGGACAGTGGACTTCACCAAATGTAGCTCGACCCCCTCTTGATCTTCTAGCACCAAGTTGACTTGAGGCACCGCTTGTCAAGGTGTTTCTTTGCAGGTTCACCAAGCCCCAGCACACACAAGATATATACCCAAGTAGATCGAACCGGAAGCAAATATAAAGCTAGAAGTAAATCAATGAGGCAAAGGAGACATAAGGATTTTTCTTGAAGTTCAGACCCATCGCATGCACACAACCGGCAAGCTCGGTGGTTCCTAGTCTCTGTTTGAGGCACCCCGCAAGGTCACCTCGCCAAGGTGTATACACACCACACCTTGGCTCTTCAATAAGAAGAAATAGTTCCCTCAAGGTGGAAACCGACCTTTACAAACTTTCAGTCGCTCACCACACAAATGGTAGCTCACCGGCGACGCCTAGCCGTCTAGGAGCGGAAGCTCCAAGAGTAACAAATGTCACAAAGAACTTCTTGACGTTAACCACAAGTGTTCAAGCTATAGGATGCTCACAAATACTCTCTAAGCTCAGAATTTCTCCCACTCAAAGTTTCTCACAAACCCAACTCACAAATGTAGCTCAAATCACACAAATCTCACAAAGGAAGGGTTTGGGATGTTTCTCAGCTGAAGAAGGTGTATGAGAGGGCTCAAATTCACCAAGAACCAACAACCTTCAACGAGGAAGGCTAAGGGTATAAATATCCCGTCCAAAGCAAACTAGTCGTTGCTCTGTCAGACAGACCCGGTTGCACCGGTCTCTAAGAGCGGTTGCACCGCTATTTGAAACAGTTAGCTGTTTGACCCTATCAGAGGGGCAAGGCGGTTGGACCGCCCCTGGAGGGCGGTTAGACCGCCCCTGAGCAGTGAAGCATATCCCTATATGGAAGTTAAACTCTCAAGGCTTATCTGGTGTTTGTCATGAGCCATTGTTCCATCCCTCTTGATAGTACGACATACCTATACTCAAGAATAAATTAAGAACTAAATCATCCACTTGAGCTTGTATGTCTTTGATCATGCTAAACATGAATATTTCTTCATCTTGAGGAATGTCCACATTGATATCATTGAGCAATTACACCGTGAGTGTTGGGGGAGAGCCTTCGGGATTGCGTTCCCCCTCCCCCTCGGGTTTTGACATAACCTCTTTTTTTCCTGCCATACAGTGTTTTGCCTTTCAAGTATCAGCGCCCTCATGAGGACGAGTCCGGATCCGCTCCGTAAATCCGAAGGCGGTCTCGAAGACGGCGGGCGAGTTCGTCGCACGGGGGAAAGAATGAAGCAATCTTCAGATCTGCTCCTTGGAATTTCACCTCGCCCACGGAAGACAGGAAGCCCGCAGAGAAGCCGAGGGGCCGGATGACCCGAAACCCGAAGACTCCCTCGGAAGACTGGTGGACCCCATCTTGATAAAGCGTGTTCGAAATGTAAAAGTCATGTAATGCCCTAGAATATTCGGGGAATCTAATTATTACCTAGGACAGAAATGTAATAGCACATGAAGTCGGTTTGCCTTCCTATAAATAGGGGAGGCCTTGTATCGAACAGAGGGGGATCAAGATTGAGGAACAATAAAACTAGCTTCGGAGTTGTCATCTTATTTCCAGTTCTCGTTTAGTGGGGGCAGGCCTTCTCCGCCTGTCCCTCGGAGTTCTCTTTTACGGGCTGTTGGTGACAGAGTCCGCTCCGGGGCTGTCCTCTTCCCAACAGTTTTTGGCGCCCACCTCGTTGTTGTACTCATAGACGCATCATGGCCCAGTCAAAGAAAAAACCTTTGAATACGGCTAACGAAGCCGGGGCTTCCGACGCGGCGACTGGTCATACAAACACCGATGACGGCGGGCCGGCACTACCACTACAGACAGTGCCTCGTTCAGAAAGACCAGATGTCGAGCATACCGCCGATGGTGAATTCGAGGTCAACCCTGAAGGGGAGAGATGGATCCCCACTCCCTCTAGCCTCCGACAAGATGACGGCTGGACAGCAAATCGGTGCCGCTCGTGTCGCCCGAAGGGCAACACGGGGAGGAGCGGAGCGACGTTTCCTAAAACGGGGAATAAATGACTTAGGGCCCCTTTGTTTGGTCGGAATTTAAAGGAATTGGAATCTAGTGATGAATTATCTCCCACCCTATGAATATAATAGAGTGATCCTATCTTTTTGTCTCACACTCTATGGAATTCATTTCCATCTCACAACCTATGAATTTGGGATAGGTTTATTTCTGAGCTTAAAAAGTTGTGGAATGTCAAATTCCAAGCCACATAGTATAATTTATCACTACATTCTAATTCCTCCAAATTCTGACCAAACAAACGGGCCCTTAGTGAAATATCACGTCGAAACAAAAGTCCACTCCTATTAACATCTATTTGTGCCCTTGTAGTGTAGCTATAGGACTTAATATCTAGCCAATTGTTTCATCTTTTGTTGTTGTTATAGGACATGCAGTCTTTGGTAGCGTTTTAGGACTTGCTCATCGAATAATTAATAATATTTTAATGGACCATACAAATAGAGAGGATGTTACAATTCGTTCATATCTATGATTTTACCAGTCTGCTATATATTCCATAGGACTAGACCACCCAAGGTACGAACATAACTAGGTGGTGCCTTAGACAGTTAGACTAGAGTGCATTTTGATGCACTTCATTTGATGGGACATGTCATTTCTTTGTCAGGCTTGCTAAAAAGTCTAAAAAAATCACATTCTTAATTGAGATCGAACTACCCCCATGCACTTCAACAAATTTTGGGTAACTCATCAGATATTTATTCGTATTCATATTTCACTAATTTCAGCATAGAGCATTTGTTTAGTAACTTCATTGTTTCATGAGATGTATCCATGAGCAATTTGTTAGCCGCTAGTGGTGCTCATGTAGAAGGGGAGAGTCAATTTTTTGGTTGAGTAAATTTCACAAAATAAAATTTTCTTGGCCTATTCATGTTTAGTTTGGAAAACCACCGGAACTTGTCGTTTTCTTCTCACAAAACTAAAGTTTCTTATTTCTTTGCCTTTCCGAAACGACGAGTCCACATGGCAGGTAAGTGGTGGGAGAGGCAAGGCCCACAAGTAGAGTGGCTAGGATTTGAGATCTAATTTACATAGATTTGGGATTGAACTGCTTAGTGCGTGAGTACATTGAGAGCACTATGTAACCTAATGATGTACTCATTTTGATATAAAACAATTCTTTCTTTGATTAAGAAAAGACTTTTGTTTCGACTCAACCTTGAGAAACTAGTTAGTTTGCTTACCGTTTTTTTCGTTACAATGAATTTGCGTTGACTTTTCGATCGAAGAAGATGCAAAGATTGGAGAAGTATGTTGGCGCCAATCTACAAGAACAAGCGAGACAATCTACAAGAACAGGCGAGACATTTGAAGCTGTACTATGGGGAATTAGATATAACTCTGAACTGTTTTGTATGGATAGTAGCATTAAAATTAATATCACTAAATTTTAGTCATGAAGATAAATTTTAAATAATTTTAATAATATGTTTTCATTATGAGTATTTCAATTAACATCATTTGTCATATGGTTGGATATGGAATTGTCGGTGCCAATCCTAAAGGGGCCCTAAGACGACGATAACTACCAATTAAGCCACAGGAACGAATTAACTCAGCGAGAGTTAAGCGAGGCATCGTCAAACCTCCGTCGGGCTCGAGGGTGCCCGGCACCCCTCGAGCGAATCGGAACTCCGCCTCGCTCGAGGCCACCTCGCTCGAGGCCCGGAGGCAGCCCTCGACGGCCCATATCCGCCTCGCTCGAGGCCTTCCCTCGCTCGTGGGGCTCGCTGGTGGTTTGCCTGCCCGATGGACAAGAGCATTTAATGGCTCTGTACGGCCTTGGATGAGGAAGTCAAGCGACGCATCCTTCACCCATCCCCGGTCACCTCCACCAACTCCTGACTCCGTGTGGTCATCCTCGACGCTACACACTGACCTGTGCAGTGTGGCAGACCTGTGCCGTCACGTTCCCCTGTTCCGCCAACTCCGGTACGGGAACCCCTCGAACGGGCATGGGGAACCCTCGAAAGGATGTACGACCTGCTGCACCGGCTGACGCCGCGCGATGTAAGCCCTTAAAATCAGGAGCACAGGAAGCATGCGTCATGAACAGGAGACACCACGTCAGGAACTAGAGCCCCATACGCCAGGAAGTCGTATAATCCGACAAAGCAAGCCAGGACAGGAGCCGCGCCCGTGACCACACACGATCATACGCCATCATTGTACCAAGCACTGTACTCTCATTGTTTGTAACTGCCCCTCTTTGGATTATAAAAGGAGGAGGCAGCCCCCTAGAAACGGGGACTCAGGCTCTAGAGGACAACACACGCTCACTCACTCATTGACCACCAAGTTCGCTAAAGAACGCAACTCTCACTCGCTCTAAGGGACCTGGGGGCTCATCCTCCTCTCCCGCCAAGCTTGTAGCTCCCCTACTACGAGCACCCCCGGTGCAAGGCAATATAGTGTGCAAGCACACCCTGCTGGACGTACGATCGGAAGATCGGAACCAGGATAAATCTCGTGTCACCGTGTTGCCCTTGCATCGACCATCGAGAGACGGGACACAACGCACTTTCTGCAGGTGTTTGGACCCCCGCCGGGTTCCGGCACCGACAGGAATAGTGTTGGATATCGTGGAATGCGGACATGGAAATGGACACCAAATAAGAAATACAAATTTAAATATATCTATTTTAGCGCCACATTAAATTTAGATATATATTCATATGCATATTTTAGCAGATACAGATTTTGGTAACTCAGATGTTTATATTAACTTTGACGAACGCAAACTAAGGCCGTGTTCAGATCTCGTAAAAACGGATTCTTTTCAAAAAATTTAAACACCTAAAGAACGTGTCAGTTTATTTCTATCTCTATGCACGTTTTAAAGAAATAGTTTTTCCTTTACTTTTCATGCCTTGACGGTTCTTAATAAAAAACATTTATAATCTGACCAACCCACGGTCTGAAACCTCAAACCAAGGAAAAAGTCTATAGAGCCCCAACGTATTCACAGTAGACTACATCACCCCCTCAACTAGGAAACCGGGTATTTAACCCCCTAGTCTTTGCAAAACCGTTTAAATTACCCCCAGGGTGGTTTTCTAAGGTGGTTTTGCCACATGGTGAGCCGAGGTGGATATTAAGATGCTGACGTGGACTGGACTCATTGACAGGTGTGCTCCTCTCTTCCTCTCCCCATGCCCTCGGCGAGGTCCTCGCCCATCGCCAATTCGCCTTGCCCGTGCTTCAAAGGAGTGGCATGCACATCGCCTGCCACAACGCAACACACAGCCACACAGGGCCGGCCCTAGGGGTAGGGCATGGGGTGCGACGGCCGAGGACCCAAGCAGGGGAAGGGTCCAAGCCCATGTATCATGTATGTATGTCTATTTGTGTATGTGTATCATTAGGGGAGAGAATGCGAGACATCGCTGGCCTATGTCACAGAGAAAAATAGAACTTATCCTCAGGAGGGAGGCCGCGCAACGACGAAAGGCAGACCGCTCGCGGCTGACTCGTAATCAGTTCGGTCTAGGTCATCGCGGCATCACACGATCATAGAAGGTAGAGCAGATAGCGTCACGCTCGCCGCCGGACGAGGACGCTCACCTCCATCGACCATCGTCGATCAATCTCCTCTACACTCTTTAGGACACCAGGCTCCAGCGAATCTTTAAACTCAGATTAGGGTTAGGCGGTTCAGCCGTTCAGATTTAATAGCGTGACTAATTTAATTTTATTTGTAATTTTGTAGTAATGCGAAATGGCCTCTAGCTGACTTGGTTAGATGGCCTCAGTAGCACTCCTCAGGTCCAGGGTTCGACTCCTCGTGGGAGCGAATTTCAGGCTGAGGTTAAAAAATCCATTCGTCTGTCACCATAACCAAAGCACAGGTCAAGGCCCGGCCTAGGTCGTATCTGTGGTTGGCTTGGGCTCTCCTACCTAGGGGTAGTTGCAGAAGCCGTCAACCCAGTGGTTGTCTCACAAGGGCTACGGGCCCCTGTGTAAGGGTGGGGCAGAGGTTCAGGGGTTTTCTCGACCTGCATGAGAAGGTCTTCTCTCTTAGCGAAAAGCCCGGGGGCTGTCTTACCCCCGCATGTCGAGTAATTTTGTAGTAATCATGTGATCGTGATTTTCTTATAATTTAGGTGCTAGAAAAGAATGTAATCAAATTAATTCTAGAAGTACAAATATACTATTGTTTTTGTCTACACTGTTCCCTGATAATTGTCAAACATGTTAAATTAGAAAGTGTCAAACATGTTAAATTAGAAAGATATCGATATACGGAGTATTCATTTTCACTTTGCAAGAAAAAATGTCTTGTATATATACACATATTATAAGATTTTATATGATGTCTACACTTTAGAGGGGCCGTCGTGACGAGTTCACCGGAGGGCCTTCAAAATCCTAGGGCCGGCACTGCAGCCACACCGCGATTGGTGTCTCCGGCCGTGGCTGTACTTCCAGCCCGCCGCGCATCTCCTGACATATGTAGCCTTCTGCTTGTTGGCGCTCGCCTGCTGCCGCGGCTCACACCCGCAGCCCCTTCGTCCGGCTGCGCTCACCCCCAACTGCAACTCACGCGCCGCACCTCGCCTTCGTTCCACCAGTCCACCGGCGGCGCTTGCCCACAGCAGCTCGATCGAGCTCTCGCTTCTCAGCACCCGCACGCCGTCGTCCCCATTGATACGGTCCACGCCGCTGCTGATTACATTCGTGATGCATATTCACGTTCGTCTATGATTCTTTTCAATTGACTGGCGTTGATTCGACGGTCGTGAACCTGTGATCTCTGAATTGAATATTAAAATGATTTAGGAGCAATCAATCACTGATTTGAATTGATATTTGCCGCCGGCTGCATGCCGAACAGAGATGAGCTTACAAGCCCATTGTTCCAGACTTCCAGGTGAGAGTCTGGCGGCTGTTGGCGGGCCTGGGGCTGCCGATTCCGCTCGTGCCGCCACCAATTTTTATCGCCGCTTCCAGTTTCACCCTTGCTGGCCAGCGGATAGCGTTGCACTCGCCGGCGTGCGCACATAGGAGCTCGTCCCGTGATGCTAGATGAGTAGATGACAGATGCACTCGTCGACAGCTGCAGCGATATCCTTTATTGCCTCATCTCGAGTTCTCGACCATGGCGAGAAGCCAAGACGATGCGTCGATACATGTGGATGTGGACTCTGCAGAACAAAAGGAGACGAGATCCTGACCTGCCCCAAGCGGAGCCACATGCCAATGAGTCCATGTCAGCCTCTTATTATCCACCTCAGCACCCCATGTGGCAAAATCACCATAGAAAACCACCCTAAGAGCCATTTAAATGGTTTTGCAAAGGTCGAGGGGTTATATATGTTGTAAAACAACCGGACTTTCCAAAAAGTAAAGAAGGACTAGAAGTCCTAGTTCTTGTCCGGTTGCTTGTGGGCTCTTACCATAATCTCTAGCCTTAGTTCGGACTATATAATCGGAGGAGCACCCCCTATTGTAAGACATCGATTTGAGGAATAAAAGAAGCTCCACCTATATTGTCTCATGTCTACTTTATACTTGTTCTTGTGTGCTTGTCGTGAGAGGCGTGAGAGGGAGAAGATCCAACCGTTGACGACGTGTTTCACAACACGTTATCAGCACGACCGCTCTTCGTCGACTACGCCGGAGGAGTCACCACAAAGCAGCTCGACGCCGGTGATCTTGCCGTCGTCCTCGCTAACGACTACTTCGACGACGTCGACTACATCAACGTCGCCAGCGAACGGATCTGCACCGACTCGCCATCAAGCAGGCATGTCTACGACAATGCCTAACGCCCTACGCGGTATGTATCTACTGATAACTGTCCCTACGCGGCAAGTGGAGTAGATTTAATTGGCACCTAAAAGGTACGAATTGTTTTACGAGAACGAAGTAGCAGATTAGTTTTATTTCTAATCTACAGTACGAACTTGAAGTCTGAGGCAAGGTCACGAGGCCCTAATTTTGTCACGAAGACACAATTGTTGTCCAACTAATCCTGCCGATTATAAAAACAGATTTGCTCTTGTTTTAATCCGCTATGCTTCTATGAATTCACTATTTAATTTTTGCCCGTAAGCAAACTCGGTTTATGAAAGATTATTCCTATTTTATGCACCTGATCATTGTCTGCGCTAGTATGCAAATTGATCATTGGTTTACTGCCGCTAGCAGCGCTGGGCCGCTAGGACTCTGCCGTCCACTGAACATCATACGGCCCTGATGGCCACAAGCCGAGGTGCATATACTTTGAACGTGTGAATACCTACTAGAAGTTATCGTAACAAACTAGTCCATGGAGTACGCATGAACTAGTCAAGCTAGCAGCAATTGGACAACATATTGTCAACATCTCATAGCATTATTTTGCTAACATCTGCGTACTTAGTCTTGCTGATTGCATGCAAGCGATCAGCTTTGCTACATGCCACGACCAGTTGCCGTGCATGCTCCTCCAATCCGTACCTTGCCAGCAATGCAAGGACGCCGGTCACCACCGCTGATGATCATGCATGCCGTCGCGCCCGAACGCGCAGCCGTCGCACTGCACGTGCACACATCATCCGTTGGCTTGTCTACACCCTGCAGTGTGCCTCTGCTTGACGCTTGACGGCCTGCAGCCGGACATTGGTCGCAGATCCGTTTGCAGATGAGCCCGTAGCCTTGAACGTAGACGACCTTAACCGCCAGCACTGCTGGAAAACTCGCTATCAGTGCCGGTCACAGGGCACGTTAGTGCCGGGTGTTGTGACCGGCACTAATTTGCCGGCACTAACGTGCGCAGGTTAGTGCCGGGCGCTGTGACCGGCACTAACATGCGCAGGTTAGTGCCGGCCAGTGCCTTCGGCCGGCGCTAAATCCCAGCCCGGGTCACAGTCCTTTTTCCCTCATTTTTCCTTTTACTGTGTTTTTTCTTTGTTTTTCATCAACAATTGCACAAGAATCACAACCACACAACTTCACAATCACAACATCAAAAAATCATAGACATACATCTCACAATCTTTCAGTTACAATATGTCACAAGAATCACCTCTCAAAGAAGCAAATCTCACAACCTGTAAAAAAGAAAAAAAAATCTCTGCCGCCGGCGGCCCCCAAGCTCGCAGCCATGGCCGCCGCGGCAAGGGAGTCGCGCCCCGCCGGCCGCCGCAGGGAGCAGGCCGCCGCGCCCCGCCGGCCACCGCGCCCCGCCGGCCGCCGCGACCCCGTAGGCCGCCGAGCTCCGCCACCCACCGCGAGACCCGGGCCCCCGCAGGGAGGAGTGATCCGCCGGCCGCCGCAGGGAGCAGGCCGTCGCGACCCCGCAGGCCGTCGCGACCCCGCAGGCCGTCGTGCCCGGCCGGCCGCCACGACCCCGTCGGTCGCCGTGCTCCTGCAGGCCTCCGCGTGGCCGGCCGCCGAGCCCCCACAGGGAGGCGCGACCCCGCCGGCCGCCGTGCCCCCTGCAGGTCGCCGCGCTCCCGCCAGCCGTCGTCGGGCCTCCCCGCGCCGCCGCCAGAGAACCTGCACGCGAGAGAGAGGGGAGCTGGAGAGAGAGAGTGGAAGAAAGAAGATAAGAAGGAAAGAGATAAGAAGAAGAAAGGATGGAGGAGAGGAGCCCGCGATGGCTAAGTACCAGGCACTGAAGGGAGGCAGCGCTGAATTTAGTGCCGGCCTGTGCGCACAACCGGCACTAAATTGGGTGAGGCTGAGTTAGTGCCGGCTGGTGTCTCTAGCCGGCACTAACGTGCATTCTAGGTGGGTCTGGGTGGCACGTTAGTGTCGACTGAATCCCCCAGCCGGCACTAACATGGCTTTTTGGCCACTGTTCTCTGGAGCCGGCACTAACGTACGATATTAGTGCTGGCTCCAGCTTGACCGGCACTAACGTGAACGCGCTAATGTAGAGTTTTCCCGTAGTGCAGAAGCTGAACCCTTTGCCATCGAAACCAAGTCCTATCCGCTACCGTGGCTAACGCTCGATGGGGTGTCCTGTCCGTAACCAAACTCAACACCCGAATCCAAGAGCCCTACGCCTGCAGCGAGGTCGGCGCCAGATGAAACCAAGCCCGAACCTAACACGTCGGCTGAAGCTGTTGCGTCGTCCATAGCATCAGAACCTGCAGCTTCGTTCGCCTCCTCGCCCGCGCATGTCCTCGCCCACCAAACCATTATGTCACATGCACGATCTGATCGCCGGTTTGCATGCCGCGCGACACACCGAGGACGAAGGGAAGTGATTGAGAAGGGTATAGAAAATAAAAATTCGAGCGCGGTTCTAAAACCTGCAGTTTAACTCATAGGATATTTCAGCTTTTTCTAAGCTGAAATTTAATGTCTTTTACAGTATGCATCATCAGTAACTTGATATTTATGAAATATATTTACTGTTTTTATATTTGTGCATCAAACTCAGTAAAACAATGCCTTTAATCATAGAAACATGGTTGTAGGTATATGAGCTCTCTCATTTTTGAAACCCTTTTGAGGCTCATATTTGAACTTTTTCTAGCATGTTTAGTGGATATATAATTCTGAAAATTTGAACCATTAAAATCCCTGAAGTGGCTAGAAATTTACTTTGAATCTAGAAAATGATTTTAGGTTTATGATCTCTCTCAATCCTGAAGAACCTTAGACATGTTACCCTTAAGAGAGTCACATTTTTTTTTCCCTAGTAAGAATGCGTGGGTGAATAATTTCGCTAGGAAAATCCTAGGAAAATAAACAAACTATCAGTTGAATAGATTAACCGACCTTAATTAATTTTGCACTTGTTTCATGCATTTAAACACATGAAGTGTGCTCGTAGCAATTGCATGAATAATGTAGGAAGTGACATGAAGTCCATTATTTCTAGAAGAAATTTAAATTATTGGTTTAAAAGTATAGTAATGTATCATTCAAGCAGAAATGCTATATAACTCTGAAAGTTATTTTATCCATGTGAAACAACGTATTTTTCTTTCAACATGGCATTATGATTTTACAATAGCAGTAAATTCGTTAGTAGTATGCCAACTATTTGAGTTTATAAATAACATGAAGTTATACAAAATTTATGTGTTTTCTTGAAGAATCACATTATTTGCCACGTAGGTATTTTTGCAATTCAAGAAAAATATGCATAAACTCAATATAGAAAATATTTTATGTGATGCATAAATCATAGAATTGGAAGGAAAATAAGGTACATTCTAGAAGTGATGTTAGGATCAGGGGGAGATGCATTGAAACAAAGAAGTTCCATACTCTCTCCTTACCCATACATAAATAGAATTTTCTACATAAGGTGCATTATTAGTTATATTAAGAAGAATTTGGTTATGTTCACGAAGAGAGAACAATTACTTTTTGCTCCATACTAGAAGTTTAGCAATATTTTAAGAATATTTCCCAGAATAGAAGGGCAAATTGAATATATTAGTGTTTATTACCTCTGTATAGGTTTTTCTCACCTTATCTTATGCCCACTTGCTTGTAGCAATTTTTACCTGAAGTAATAACTTTAATCTCATGAAATAAATAAAGAATTACATGCTGAACATTGTAAATAATTGCTTTGAATTGCCTATTTGATAATTATTTGAAACGATTTTTCCACTAAAAGCCTCAAATAACCATGAAGGTTACTGTTATTGTGCATTTCTACCATGAAGGTAGAACGGAAAATAATTTTTATGAAGCACATTAACTAGTAATGTACATGCTTTTAATTGAACTCAGAAGATTCAATTTAGTATAGAAATTGTATATTACTCAACTATGTACTAAATACATAAGCCCTGTAACTTGAAGGTTATTCAACCCAAGCCATATTATTGTACATTGAATAGTACAACTATGTGGATTTCATCTCATACTCTGTATATACTAGCAGTATAATTTAATTCTATGGTATATTTGAAATAGTTCATAGATCATGCTTGAAGCATAGAATCACCTGAAGTGCAATTACGATATGAAAAAGGAAGAAATTTGGGGCATAGAGACATGAAGAATGTGGATAAACTTGAAAATCTAATAGACATATCCCTAATCTTGTAGTATATTGTTGGTTTAGAGCTGCATCCTGAACCAACGAGCAAGTTGGCCTGTAGCTGTGGTCATTATAATGACTAAGTCTGTAGCTCTGCGCATAGCCTTCGTAATCCATATATACCACTTGTCACTGAGAATGACTTGTTAATAGTTTTTCTACAATAATGTGAGAACCTTCATGTTACTACATTATTAGTCTTTGCATGGGTATTATATTAAAATTTCGCTTTATGTTGGCTAGAAGCCATAATACTATTGTTTTCATTGTATTAGCTCGCATGCTATACATACTCAAGCTTCTCCTGTTGAGTAGTAGCTCTCACTGTTAAGATGGTCAGTCAGCCATCACAACGCGCTATCAATCAGCTTGCACGCTGACCCAATTTGTGCATTTCATGCAGCTGTACACTATGACTAGAAGTCATCAAGAAGGTTGAGATCAAGGGGAGCAAACCAATTTGAAATAAGTTAAATAGTGATTTTATTCAATCAATTAGAAATTGATTGACTCAATTAGAATGAGTTTGCGGACAAATAAAAGATGGACCTGCTAGTTCATTGTGTGGAAAACTATTTTGTATTTATGGGCTCAAAATCTTAAGGCATATGGGAAATTCTTGAATGAATAAGCAATTAAAAAAATTCGAGTAGATTTAATGTTGTAAACTATAAACGTGAAGTTTATTTTTCTAAATTGCTTAAAGTATATCGTATGAGTATTTGAATCGAAATATTTTAGGCTAAATAAAGAAGTTAGACAATAAAATAGTTTTGTAGACTTTTTAGAACTGCAAATTTGTAGGTATGCAGAACATACCAAATTGCATAATATACAAATAAAGTCTAGCTATAACAAATAACCCCTAAATTTTGGAATTAGGTTCGTGAAAATTATTAATTTCACCATATTAGCATACATGGGCATTAACTTGAAGTTTAAAAATATGGATCTAAAATTCCATTATGTAAAGCTCATGGGGATATTATTGGAAGTATGCTATTATTTATGAAGATGTAATATCGGCGTTAGGGGGAGAGAAAGCATATATGAATGCCTTGTATTGAATAGAATAGTTGATCTTCATAAAATATTCTTGAAAGCTTGAAACACGAATAAAAACACGTACTAAATCATACCTGTATGAAACTGAGTATAATGCCAGAATATTTAAATGTGAGGAAGCCCATGAATGGCACCACCTGATGTGGAAACACACTTGAAGTGAAAGTGTTTGAAGGATTTTATCCCAGTGAGAATGTGCACATAATGAATACTCACAAATGGTAAACTGGAGATTAGGAGAAACGACCTGAAGTTATTGACCAGAAGTTAAGTTTACTTGTAGTAAACATAATGCTATGTGTGGTATATCCCGGATATTTAATAATATACTCACCATAGCAAATGACTTGATCATTAATTTAAAATCTACGAGGACGCCTGTTGTTTTTAATCAAATGAACTTGTCAAATAAATTTAATGAAATCTCCATAGAACTCCGGAATGAAGACCATAAAGGTCAAATACCTCACAAACTATGAAGTGATCATCATGAAGATGAATGTCTAACACTATAAGCGCGCTCGATATTTTGTGTTAGGATAGCAGATTCTAATTGACTATATCGTAGTCTTATACTGAAGATATGGGAGACAAAGAATGAATGTCGACAATATTACCTCTATCATTGATGATTCTTGTGACACCCTCAAAATTAAGTAGAATTAATTTAGGATTTATTAACTTAATTATTAGATTTATTATAGGAGGATATAGGATAAAAGAAATAAATAGGGATAATAAACTATAAATAACTAAAAGGAAAATAAAAGGGATGTTTCACAACTTGAGTGCCAAAATAAGTCCCTAAAACCCTTGGAAAAACTAGGAAAGGTTTGGTTCAAATTTGAATTCAAATTCCTTTCAAAAACCCCTTTCAAATAAATAGGAAATCGTTTAAAGGTTAAACGGGCCGGCCACACAAATTCGGCACAACCAACCTTCGCAGCCCAACTACGAAGTCTGCCCCTGCTCCCTGAAATTCCCCTCCAGGCCGCTTCCTCCCCCACCCTCGTCCAGTGCGGCCCGCTCCTCCCTTGGCCCACTCGCGGCCCAACTCCCGCGCGTCGCGCCTCCCTCCCTCACTCGGCCCAGCAGGCCGCCAGCCGCGACCCCCACGGCCCATGCGGTCCGCCTCGCCTCGGCCTCCCGCGCGCGCGCGGCCCACGCCCGTCGGGGCGACGTCACGCATGACGTCACCCGCTCCCCCCTACGTCACCCCTTCTCCTTCCCCTCCGAGCGCCGCCGGGATCACCGCCGCCGCTCGATCTTCGACCGCCGGCCAGGATGAGCTCTGGGGGGGCGTGTGCGACGCGTGTCACCACCCTCGGCCCCCACCACGCCCGAATGACGGCGCCGACCATCCCAAACCTCGCCTGGCCAAGGTTCCCCGCCGCCGGCACTCAACCCCTCCGCTGCTGCCGCGCGTCCTGCTCCGCCGGCCGCCCCTATCTCCTCCGCGCTACGTGGCCTCACCCCACGCTCCCGTTCCGCCTATAAAAGGCACCCCAGGCCTCTCCTCTGGGATCACCTAGCTCAAACCGAGCTTCCTTCCGCCCCCTACCACAACCACGCCGCTCCACTCCCCCTCGGCCCTCCCACTCCCCACCAGCAAGTTCGCCGTGATTCCCTGGTCCGCCCGGGCCAAACCGCACGGCCGCCGGCGAGCTATAGCGCCGTTCCGGCGCTGCTCCGGCGAGCCCCGCGGCGGTGCGCATGGCGCCCACGGCGGTGCCCCCTCCCCCTCCCGAACCGGCGCGCCGCCGTCGCCAGCCGTCGCCTCGCCGTCTCCCTCTCTCTCTACTCCTAACCCGACAAGCGGGCCCGGGCCATGACGCCGTCGCCCCCGCCATCCGCTCCCTTCGCCTCGCGCTCAGTGCGCACGGTCCACATGGACCCAAGACTCCGCGAGCGTCCCGGCCCACGGCCGGTCCACGGCGCGGCAGCCACGCCCGTGGAGTGGACGCGGTCCACTGGGCCGTCGGCCCAGCGGCCGCGGTCCACCACGCCCACGGCGCCGGCGCACAGAACAGTGCGCGCCGTGGGTCCCACCGGCCCACGTCGGCCGGCCCACCCTGCTACGTCAGCCCCTAGCAAAATGCTAGGTACACCCCGGTAAGTGCACCCGCAATTGTATTTAAAGCCCTTCCACACTTCCAAAAATTCACCAAAAATACCCAAAAATCCTAGGAATATTTCTAAGCCTATTAGTGCAATCCAATCCTTTTTAGCACATCATTAGAGCCTAAATCCAATTAGGCTAAGTTCTAGCCAATAAGAGGCCATCCCCGGTGTACCCAGAAAATTCCCCTTCCCATGTCTTAGCCCCATAAATCTCTAGAAAATTCCCATAAATATTAGGGATTATTCTAAGCATTTCCATATGCTTACTTCCCTAATATTTATATCTCAAGCCTAGCCTATCCATTCTAATACCAAAACCCCGTCGTTACGCCGCCCGTGTAAACCCGAAACCCCGTCAAAACCCCTGTCAACGTACCGTCCATCCATAAAACCCTAAGTATCCATCCTAACCTTCATGCTGCCCACAGACAGATAAGGACTCTCTAGAAATCCATATTCGGGGATTATTCTTTAGAAATCTATATAATTCTCGAAACCCGACAACCATCGTTCCAGCCATCTTCCAGGGAATTATTTAATAATTCTCTTCAAAATCCCTATCCTTTAATCCATTAATTATTTGAAATAATTAATAGATTATTAATCCAAATCTCTAGTCATAAGCCCTTAGGCAATCCTTTAAATCTCGGCCTCCCTTTCCTTGCTTCTTTTCCTTTTACAATTTGGCTGATGTATTGTTATACTGATTGTTATTTTATGTGTTTTATCGATAGCATGACCGGGCCGACGAGACGTCGATGCTCCAGAGGACCCGAAGCCCAGCCCGGTCAACATATGGTATACGCCCGCGTAAGAAACGCCTAAGGACGACAATGAAGGCAAGTCTCACCAATAATATCACTTTAACCACTAAAGTTTATTGTTCTTGCAGCGTAAGCTATGAGGAGGCATCACGTGGGTGAATGCCTGGCCCCGCTGTAGTTGTAGGATGCTGATTGGGAGTGGAAGGAAGATCCCAAGGAAGGGGATTCTGTCCAAAGAGCCACTCTGATCCCAGCTAAGGACCGGTTCACGGGAGAGTCTTTCTAGTGCCCAGTACAACCTCGCATGCCAAAAAGGCATAGCCTTCGGGAATGCCTATTTATGTGAGGCCTTGATTCACACCCCACCAGCTGAACCTAGTAATCCATCCCAAGGAGCCGTATGATTGGCGCGGAGTGCTGACCGGCGAACTGGGGAGCGCCTGGTGCCGGGTCGAGCACGCGCCAAGTCGGGAAACGGGTATACTGGAGACAGCCCCAGATAGAGGGCTGGGACTGGGCGGCACGGGTTGACTAGGATACAGGGTTAGAGACCCTGAGGGCCAAAGGCCCGATGAGCTCATCAAAAACCCGGGTCGATATCCGCGAGGCGGATGATTAGTAGCCCCTGCTTAGCCCCCAGTATGCACGTGGTTGGACCTAGGGAATGCTGACCAGCGATGGTCACCGGTGGGTACGAGTCTCGTAGGTCGACGCCCGCCTTCCGCGGAGGTGGGAACAGACCGAATGCGGGGTAGATAAGTACGACCTCTACAGAGTGTAGAATCTATCTGGATAGCCGCGACTCCGGCAAGAGTCCACTTAGTCAAAGCCCCCGATGATTAGTTTTTACTGTTTCTGTACGGGGAACCTGAGACGGCGAAGGTACCGTTGGTCAGGTTCGGGATTGTATACCGGGACTGGCAGGGAGGAAATGCCCCTCCAGGCCCAACCTTTACAATTTATTTAATTTAATATATTATATTATTGAATTTGTGGGATTTGTTGGGTATTCAATTCTGAATACTCACTCTTGCTTTCATTGTCACACAGGTTTAAGTCTCCAGGGCGATGAGGTGCTACAGCCCATTCCGGTGGGTGGAATGAAGTGCCTACCCGCTCTCCGCTAGCTAAAACAAACGGTGTTAAATCTATTTAAAATTATACGTTATTTACTTCTTCTGATACTAATCTGTGATCAGATCTGTATCAGCGGCCGATCCAGGACCTGATACAGGTAATCAAGGGACGTCCCGGTAAGGGGTCCCCACAGGGTGGTATCAGAGCCGTAAATAAATTCATAACACCATATAAGACAGCCCATAGGCATCAGGAAGCCATAAACCCTCTATTCTGCTCCTATTTTTCGAAATTTCTCGAAAAATCTTTCGTCCATGCCCCTGAACTCCCTTTATTTTCTTGCTTAACTCCAAATGTTACTCTGACAGGTATGGATCATGAGAATGAAGTTCGGAAGATGATCCGCAATATGGAGATTATGAGATGAAAATTTGCCGGAAAGCAAATGCTGCCGGAGTAACTAGAGATCTAGTTGTAGAATGTTCTATTGGAAAATAAGCCTATGACTTCATAGTAACGTACTTTCGATCGTATAATGTTTGATTAAGCCCCGGATAATAGTTTTCCCCTTTCCATGTAATAGATATGGATTTGATTGGTAGTTGGTTGTAAAAATGCGTGGATAGATCCACTCTTTCCTTTAAATCTAAGGATTATCTATAGCTTTTGTCCCTCTAACGTCATCAGTGCAGGTAGAAGCTCAGAAATAAGAAAGTTTTTGGAAAAAATAGCTCCACATGTCGAATACGGAATACAGGATCTAGTCCTCTTAAGTGGGGTAGGTTCCGAAGTCGCCAAGACATTGTACTCGGAGAATCATAAAGGATCAGTTAACGAAAGTCACAACATATGAACCCCGGGGAAATACGGAGTAATCAGGGGAATAGTATAAGACAAGTCTATACTATGAACGTGACAAAGTTTGAACCCCTGAGTAAATCTTGGAACTGAAACCTGTAAAGGTTGAAGAAACCAATATGGAAGATATAAGGATTTTCCTTAGAAACCCTATTCCATAAACCATTAGCTGAGAAAGCTCACCCTTTTTCCCTGCCAAGATCAACTCCATCTACCATGAATATGTTCCGGATTAGCCAACAATTTCCTTGAAATAGGACTGGCTATATCCATAAACCTCTAAAATCTCCTATCAATCCCTGTAACCCCCCTCACCCGCAATCTTTTCGAAACTCCTATTCCCAAACACCAATTTCAAAGAAGCTGAAGAAATAGCCGAAGTTCTGCATCTGGAAGCATGCAAGTTTCTTTGTGGAACTAGCTTCTCTTCATCATCACCATTCTCGAGCAAAACAATCATCAATTCCTTTGAAAATTCGCCTCGGTCCGATCCTACCGAGATAATGGAAACCCCAATCCATCGAGCATGCCAACCTGCAGATAGGGATGAAAGCGGATCGGATCGGAGCGGATAATACCTTTTTCACATCCTCATCCATATTTCTTTGTCGGATATGGAGCGGAGCGGATATCTTGCGGATGCGGTTACGGATGCGAATTGTTTCGGATGTCGGAACTGGTGCGGAGTCGGAGCGGTTTCGGAGCGAATGCGGATTAATATAGTCAGATAATACATGCTTATATGTAGTTTTTATAGTGACTAATAATTTCTAAACCAAACTATAATTTAGCAACACAACATGAAAAATACTCATCTTTATAGTTCATGAACCATGACATAATTTGTGGGTGTCTCGTTATTTGAGTTGAGCTTGATTTGTAGTGTGGTGACATGGTTAGCTCGTTAGATTAGTCGGATATCCTATTATAAGACTCGGATAATCCGCGTTCAATTGTCGGATAATCCATATCCATCGGATTTCGTTTAAACCATGTCCTACTCCGCATCCACACACAATCGGATTCGGATTATCCATATCTTTACGGATATCAAAAATGCTTTTCCATATCCGCAAAATTCGGATTCGAAGCGAATCGGATGCGGAAATCATCCTCACCATTTTCACCCCCTACCTGCAGACAAGCCGGTGGGTGGGGTTATTTAGGCTTTTTTCCAACCAAAAAAAGCATCCTCTTCAAGCTACACGCAGCCGCGTCGCGCCGAACACCTGCACTGCACTGCGCTGCGCCGGCCCACGCACACTCTCCCTCCCGCCGCTCCCCCCTCCCAGATCTGAGTCCCCTCCCTCTCGCGCCGCGATTCCCCAATCCGCACGTCCAAACGGCCAAACCCTAACCCCCTGCGATCCCAATGCGCAGGTGAGCCACCGGACCACTCCCGGGGTGGTGATTTCCTTTTCCGGTGATTTGGTTTGATTTCCGCCGCTGATTCCGATTGTGTTTCCGGGTGGACCGCGCAGGGGCCCCGGCGGCGAGGCGTCGCTCCGCCGGCGCCGCGGGCCGGCGCGGCTCTGGGTGGCCGTGGCCGCGCTGGTGGCCGGCACCATCTGGCTCTGCTCCTCCTCCTCCGTCGGCCTCTTCGGCGCCTCGTACAGGGTCCAGGTGCGTTCGCCGCGCACGCCGCCTGCTTTTCTATCGTGCCGTTCTCGTTTGCGGTGTGCGGTTCGGCGCTGCTTTGTGTATGGAGTGACGATTGACGGCATTCGCATGGTTGTGCTGTTTCTGCTCGTTTGGGAGCAAATTTGGGTGCTCTGTACAGAACTTAGAACTTGGAACTCCTTAGCAGTGATTCCACCCTATGTGCATGCTATGTTGTTTTTTTGTAGCTGCTTGAACCCCATTACTGAATGTTGATTCACCTTATTAAGATGTTTACTTGGGACACAGTACATCTGCACCACTATCTCCAATCACGAATTAAGATAAAATCAGCACAAAATTTAATCCTGTCTAACATGTCGCAGCACTTCTGTATAGTTTCAGAGGTTCATAGCACGTATAAAAAAGATCGGCAAGTATACTTTTAATTTGATCAAACATTATTTGGAGCAAACTACAGGAAGTTATGGCCCTTTGAGTGCAGTCTGTCAGGATGTCAAAGGAGCTGGGAAATGTGATAAATATTATTGAATGCTTTATCCATGATGATATTCTAGCTGGTAGTTTGCATTACATCTCACAACAAAAATAAGGTATGAGAATGAAACTTGCAGTGCATTTAGTACTTTATCGTGGTTTAGGATGACGAAGTTGGGCATTAAACATTTGTGATTTGTATTTTGGTTGGTAAGGCAGCATCACCATGTTTTATGTGGAAATGGTTACTAACACTTTGACCAGAACGTAAATGGCAAATGACGCCCTAGATATTGTTACATTTATACTATACTCAACAGATTAAGAGTAATGTTAAACAGAAACAGAAGACTTTTGTTAGATGTGGATTTTTCGGGTGTCACTTGTCTTTTCAGTTCAGATTCATTTGCCGCATATGCATGGAATTGGACTATAGTACTGTACAGACAACGCTTATTTGAATTTTCTACCATATTAGTTCTTGTACTGACATCAATGCTACTACTCAAGGATGTTGATGTAAATAAGTTGTGGAGAACTGCAGATTCAAATGGTTGGAGAGCATCTTCTGCACCACGCACCTATTGGCCTCGTAAGCTTCTCTCTGTACCCATGCGGAAGTTACTGGTCCAATCGCATGCAATTCCGAGCGAGGATAAATGGTTATAATGAAATTTAATATCTTTACTTGCAGCCCCACCAACTGAAACTGAGAGCAGCGGGTATTTGCGGGTCCGGTGCAATGGTGGCTTGAACCAACAACGTAGTGCAGTATGATTCATACGAGAAACCTAGTCTCTAAAACAGCACGATTCACTGTGCAAATTTTATATTCATGGTGACATAGCTAAGAAATTTGAGATCAATGCTGTCTTGATTTTGTAGATATGTAATGCTGTTGTTGCTGCACGAATTATGAATGCTACACTAGTGCTACCAGAGTTAGACACAAATTCATTCTGGCATGATGAGAGGTATGCAATTTGTCTGAAATATTTTATCATGCAGGAAGATTATTTCAAGTATGGCTTACAGCAGACCTTGTGCTCTTTGTGAATCCTTCTGTCTCGCCACTAGCTTTTTCTAAGAAATATAATTAGTTTATCCACAATTGCACTGAGAATTTTTACAACAAACAGAAGTAATCTTATTGTGTTAGCTGAACCACGTCTCTGTTTCGTGTTTCTTACCAAATATTGTGCAGTTGTATTAATCGATTCACATAGTTTCCCAAAGGCTTTCTTTATGCCTAATATTTGTGGGATTACCATTAGCGAGTTGAACTAAGCCTCCAGTAGGCAGCCATGCTGGTTAATTTTCTATAATTATCTGTGGCCAGGTGATTGGATATAATTTAGTGCTTTGCAGTGTTAACATGTTTGAAAAGGTTAGCTCTGTGTCCAGGGCTCTAGGGGCGAACTTTTTCTAGAATACACAGGAGAGGGATGGAGGTTTGATTGGAAACCATTTACGAAGCGTACAGAATGCACACAAATTCTGTTTATGTTATAGGAGTTACACAGAGGATAAAACAACCAATTAGAAGCACTAGAAATGCTGTTGATCTAAGTCTTATTCTCACAATAGTAAACGGCCATGATCTTTTGTCTGCCAGTGATCCAGATTCGAGGGTTCCATCTCTTGCTTGACCATGTTCACGAACTTGGCAGCTGGGGACATTGAACCCTGGAATAGCCAGCTGTTGTGCTCTCTCCAAATGATCCATGATGTTTACATGACAGAGAGTGAATGCCCTTTTTTGTCCTTGTCCAACATTCTGTAAGAAAGAGCCCTCATTTAAGAATAAGATATTAAGATTTGATGGCAAACTTCAGTCTGATGATGCTTCAGTATCCTGCCTGAAGATTTGCTCAATATGTTGATAAAAAACAATATATTTGTGATTGAAAGCATGTACTGTTGATGCTGCAGATATTATCATATTTTAATATCTTGTAGGAGAAGCATATGTTATGCATTTACTTGCAATTGCTTAGGATTGAAAGGCTATGTTGATGTTGTTGTTGCTTAGAATTCCTTATTTTCATTTTTGGGTAACACCGTCATGAAGATGTGACTGTGCCGATATTATAACTATTTGGAGTTGGACTCCACTAAAAGTTGAAGTATTAAGTTTTGACTAATTGATTTCCAAATAATAAGGTTATTATGCATTGTAATTGGTTTACATGTAGTATGCTCTCATTCTTTACATTTACAAGGTGTTTTATTTGGTACTTATGGTGAGGTTCCACTTTCTACATTTACATTCAGTTCACCTCTTCTCTGGCTTTGTAGTTATCTTTTTGGTCAACTTTCTTTATGTTGAATGATCTACATGATCATCAGTGGATGCTGTTTACTTATTTTCTGCATTTATATATGCACCCAGTGGTTTTGTAGGTATTTATGATGTTCCGCACTTTATCAAGACATTGAAATATGATGTTCGAATTGTTATGAGCATTCCAGAAATCACTGTGAATGGAAAGACCAAGAAGCTCAAGGCACATCAGGTGAATAAATTTAAAGCACACTAAATTCAGTTATACTGATAATATGTTTTCCTATCTTTTTAAAAAATAAATTTTAGGAGCATAGTATACTCATGCGACACTCTTTATTATAACAGATTCGACCAGCTAGAGATGCGCCAGTATCTTGGTATGCAACAGTTGCTCTGGAGAAGATGAAGAAATATGGGGCTGTATATTTAACTCCGTTTTCACACCGTTTGGCAGAAGATATTGATGATCCGGAACTCCAGAGATTGAGATGCAGGGTGAACTATCACGCACTACGGTTCAAGCCACAAATCATGAAAACAAGCAGTGAGATAGTAAACAAGCTCCGATCGGAAGGCCATTTCATGTCAATTCATCTTCGTTTTGAGTTGGATATGCTTGCATTTGCTGGGTATGAATTTGACTAGATTATCATAAAATCATCACTTAGTGCTGAATTAATCACATCTTGCTTATTTTCTATACATTGGAGAAGTCCATCCCTGAATTATTTAATCTAGGCTTATGAAAGACTTCACAAGAGCTAATCCTTGTGAAGAAATCATGACATTCATTCATGTATATGAAATTGTTAATATAAAGTCATACACCAATCAAAATCCATACTGATTACGCATTGCTTAGTTCATTGATTTTGACTACTATTGATAAACCTATACATGAAAAACTTGATGCAGTGACCATTTACATGCTGTGTCACTTTGCTTTCTACCTTACACCAAAATGGAAATTGCAGGTGCATCGACATATTCACGCCTCATGAACAGAAAATTCTGATAAAGTACAGGAAAGAACATTTTGCAGAAAAGTTACTTGTCCCCGAGGAAAGAAGGCTCATTGGAAAGTGTCCTTTAACTCCAGAAGAGGTACTGAATCTTCTTATAGACATTCCAGATGTTCCTTGAGAGCTAATACTAGATGTGTGTTCAAGTCACAAGTTAGTTGCTTTGAATTGAATGGGGGTGCAAATTTAAGCTTATTACCTCATAGGTATATGTGGTGGTTTTGATGCTTACAGTGTGGTGCTTGGGTACAGTTTGGAACACTTCTGGGTGTTTTCCAAGAGCTTCTTGCATTTACATGTACACTCACATGCATCCTACTCCTAGTTCAGTTTTTTAGCTGAGCTCCATGGGCATTTGTACATTTTTGTATTTACATTACATTTCCATTTTAAACAATCAGCAATGGGTCATATACTCATATTCTAAAATTAGCTGACATGAATACATGTGCTTGTTGCATGTACTGTTCTTTGTACCTTCCCTTCATGTATTATGAAAAGTTTGCCGTTCTACTTCTGCCTATGCATCTGTGATCTACATGTTGTTTTCCCTATTGATGGTTTGCGTGTATGAATGCTGTTCTAATTTCCATGATTTGTTGAATACCACATACCATTCTGTACTAGCATTAAATGAATTGTTTTGATCGATACAAGATGATCATATGGAGCAAAGTTGAAACATATATAGGAGAATATTATTTAGTACAACTGAACAACAAGGGGTATCGGTGGTCGGTGCGCCTAGTCCCTCAGTAGCTATAGGTGCCAGCTTCTTCACCAGAGACCTCACCGCCGGCAAGGAATCACCGGTCAACGTCTGGCAGTGGCTGCCTTGACCGCGCTTTGGAAGAGGGAGAAGAGGGGAAGGGAGACTGGAGAGAGAGAGAGAGAGAGAGAGAGGGGTGCTGACATGCGGGCCCCACTGCCACGTGGCGTCCACTGTCACCCAAAACAACCCACCAAAACTGTCCAATGGCCAAATATGCATGGTGTTAATAGTTTGATGGCCAAAGATTCCTGGTTTTGAAATTGGATAGCCAAAACCAAACCGAGGCGATAGTTCGATGGCCAAAAATAGACTTTTTCCATGAAAAATAACTGAACTAATCATGTTCTATTTATATTGTTGTGCAGGTGGGTCTTATCCTACGAGCTATGGGATTTGATAATACAACACGCATTTACCTTGCTTCTGGTGAGCTTTTTGGTGGGAAACGTTTCATGAAGCCATTCAAGGCTATGTTTCCACGCCTAGAGAACCACAGTACGGTTGGACCTGGAAAGCTGGAAGAAAATACCCAAGGGCTAGCAGGATCGGCAGTTGATTACATGGTCTGCCTCCTGTCAGACATTTTTATACCCACATATGATGGCCCAAGCAACTTTGCAAACAACCTCATGGGCCACCGCATGTACTACGGTTTCCGGACCACAATCACGCCAAACAGGAAGGCGCTTGCCCCGATATTCATCGACAGGGCACAAGGCCGTGCCGCTGGCTTTGAGCAGAGGATCAGGCAAGTCATGTTCAACACACATTTTGGTGGCCCCCACAAGCGAATCCATCCGGAGTCTTTCTACACAAACTCATGGCCAGATTGCTTCTGCCAGACAAACGCTAGGAACCGCGCAGACCGGTGCCCACCAGATAACATAAATGATGTTCTCGAAAGTCAGTTCCAGAGCGAAGAAGAAGTGGAAGAATCGAGAACTGCTAATCAGACTGACTCAGCCGGCCAAACAGAAGAGGCGATGATTTAACTGAGGTAGCTAAGGATTATTGCTTGGGAACATATTGGATGCTTGGATCATTCGACGCAGACCAGGGTGACATTTCGTGAGGAATGGATCCATTGATGGCTGAAGATCAACTATGGGCTATTCTGTTAGATATGAGATGTTGAGATTGTAATTCAGGGAGGGTTATACTAGATTTGGGTAGGTCTGGCCATATAGGGGTTTTGGTGGAGAAAAGCTTATGCATGTCGATAGTTTTCGCCTCATTGATGAGTGCCGAGTGTTGTGAATTATGTGGCAACATCAACATTCAGGAGCTGTTATGCGATATGCTATAGATGATTGCTGAGTGGCGAGGGTTATATCAGCTTATGCTGTACCACCCCTCTATATTTTCACATATTATCCTTTTCTGTTAGGCTGAAATTCCTTTTCTGTGCTTTCCTGGAACATCCTCGGTGGCTGTTTTGATTTGCTATTGACCTTTACAACAACAAAAAAAAGGGTAAACATCTTTGGTGCTCTCTGCTCTGTATAGCTAAACCACACTGTTGTGCCCAGTATCTCGATCGCGACCTGTGGACATGACATACTAGGAAGAACGGTGCACTAACGCGGCGCATGTTACTGATTACATTTGTAATCACTTGCTGGTACCATAAATGGTTGTAGATTTTTTGTATTTCTTAGTTTTGATAATCACTAAGAATACTGCATGCATACGTAAAAACCTACATACACATACTGATCGAAGTAGATAATATGGCTACGTGTCCATTACATGTCTAATGGGTAGTTGTAGAAAATGGTGTTAGTGGGGCGATCTGTCGACGCCGGCCGTAGCGATAGGGTGGCCGATAGGAGGTTAGTGGCTGATTTTTTTCCCTTGAGTAAGATCCGGTGCACGGGCCCATCCCGACGGCACGCGACGCGAGGCGAGAAGCCTAGAAGCCACAACACAATGAAGTTAGTGTCTACGGCGGACGACGGGCTCGATTTTATTAGTATAGGGGACGACGAGTCCGTTGAGATGCACTGCCATGTGCCAAGAATGAAATGGCACTGCAGCAACTACTTGAAAAGGATGCTATAGTACCGAAGGCCTAGCAATACCGTGTCTGTTAAAACAAAACGTCACTACAATGCGCTAGA
Source organism: Urochloa ruziziensis (assembly GCA_015476505.1). Lineage (NCBI taxonomy): Eukaryota > Viridiplantae > Streptophyta > Magnoliopsida > Poales > Poaceae > Urochloa > Urochloa ruziziensis. The sequence continues at coordinate 32,923,290 of CM027120.1, read as the reverse complement.
GGCCCTTAGCGTGCATTGAATCTCCCAGCGATCACGTCTGGTTCTGCTATGCACCGTAGCAAGCTGCAAAGCGAGCGACCTGTACGGCTGTACATGAAGACACGCATCGAGAGCCTGTTCATGAACTGTAGTGGAGGCTCCTATAGAGCAGCACCGTGGCAGAAGAAATTTTGTGACTTCAATTAATTCATCGTCTACACATGATAGGAGCTGAATAGAGAGGCCAGCCAGGAGCTCTCAGAAGCCTCCATCAGTCCCAGCTATACGTATCTACTTAATTATGAAAAAGTAGGCACAAAAATGTATGTGTTCATTATCTGGAAGTAGGCAACATGTTAGGCAACGAATGCACCGGAGCAAACAGAATGGAATGAAAATCGAGAAGACACGACCTATAGGGGTGTTTAGTTCCATCCGAAATCCAAAAAGTAATTTCCATCTAAAAAACTGTGTCAATTTATTATTTCTTCTCTCTTTGCACCAGTGGCGGACCCAGAAAAAAATTCTAGGTAGGGCGTACAGTGGAACACACATATTTTACTATCAAACCGCATAGACACTCCATATTTAGAAAGGAAAGGAAAGGCAATTGAATTGTGGAGATAAAATCAAGATGGTACATCCCGTGCATGTGATGAATAAAACAATTTTTGCACCATATAGACTAATATACAGCAAGGTCACAAAAGGAAAATAACTTGCAATTCTAAAATACCATCATTTGACTCGTGAGGAAACTTATGACCTCTGAACAACATTCGTTGGTCCCTTTGACAAATGTAATCTCTCTGAGCATCGTCTATAGTGTGAAGATGAAATCTCTCAACCAGTACTCGAATTCTTGGATAAAAACTAACATGAACCTTCAGTAAAAAGCCTGAATAGGTTCCTGTTCGTTTGCTACGGTGCAAGAACAGGACGCGCACGGGGGGCATCGGAGACGCCGGCCGGATTAAAGAATTGGGGATCGGTTGAGCCTAAGCTGTGAGCCATTGGGCCATCTCATCGAGTCATTGGGCTGGGCCATCTGTTATCTCATCTATTATCTAAGCGTATGCACCTGCTTCTTCTTCCTCGGAGTGGCGGAGCTGCAGAACGAGGACGCCGTAGAGAACGCCGCCGGGATCTTCGATTCTTGGAAGAAAAATAGGAGGGTAAAGGGTCCTCTCTGCCAAGGTTAGGTAGGGCGGCCGCCCTACCTCGCCCTATTGGTAGGTCCGCCAGTGCTTTGCACACAACCCAATCCACTTTTTTTGGAACCAGTAGGGATGCACGTGCCACAGGCACGTGTTAAAAAGAACACAGAATTAAATACTCTGATTTTAAAAGAAACAAAGTATGCTATTTCTCCATTCAGCTCGAACTCACTCAAATATAAAGGACAGCTCATATGAAGTACATGAAGACTTGTTCTAAAACTTCTTTTGTAACTTTTGGCTTCGGGAGGCTTGAATCGTGGAATATGCAATCATACAAGTATATTGGGGAATAACTATCAGGGATGCCTTGGAACTCTGGAATTGGTTTACTGGAGATTGTTTTGAGATGTTCCATTCGTGTGGCGAAGTCAAGTTTGATGCTCTCATGGATCATATAGTCGGGGGCTAGGTACAAGAAAACCACTCGGATGAAGATCTCCAAGATGATTCGATGTGACTACTAATTCTGGGTGCAAATTACCACTCGGATGATGATCTCCAAGATGATTTGAAGAACCCTAAAGCTCGCTGGACCCTTGAATTGATCATTCTGAATCGTTTCAAGGCTCGGGGGCTGATAGGCGATATACATCGACTGCTGATTTCATTTTTTCTGAAGACTGAAGACTTAAATCAAGACCCTCGGTTTGATTCTTTGATTCAACCCAAGGCTCGGGGGCTACTTGATATCAAGTGTAATTTTTCCAAAATTGCACATTTCAAGAACAAGATGAAGGTTCAAGATTCTGTGGACCCTCAACCTGATTCTTCGATTCAACTTAAGGCTCGGGGGCTATTCCATATGGAGTGCGATTCTTATCGCACACCATATAATATTTTGAAGACTACTGATTTAATCAGAATAAACGGGGCTTAAGCACCTCATGGCCTCGTGACAACCAAGACCTATCCAAGACTGATCAAGCACTCGAAAAAGCACTCGATTGGCTTGGCAAGCACTCGGTTGATGATACTCGACGATGAAGCGCTTGGGGGCTTGTTGGAGGTACGACCATGGGCCCACAGGGACACATGGATTCTCTCCAGATAGAGTCGTACCAGGCGTGAAGAACAAGAGTAGAGTACTGCAAGGACTCTTCTCGATATGGAAATTAGTCGTATGACTTGTAAACTACTCGGATTGCCTTGAAAAGCACTCTCCGAGTAGTAATTGGTTAGGATTCTACTCGAAACCAACCTTGTAACCCTGCCCGCCGTGAATATAATATTTTCAAGACTACTGATTTAATCAGAATACACGGGGCTTAAGCACCTCATGGCCTCGTGACAACCAAGACCTGTCCAAGACTGATCAAGAACTCGAAAAAGCACTCGATTGGCTTGGCAAGCACTCGGTTGATGATACTCGACGATGAAGCGCTTGGGGGCTTGTTGGAGGTACGACCATGGGCCCACATGGGACACATGGATTCTCTCCAGACAGAGTCGTACCAGGCGTGAAGAACAAGAGCCGAGTACTGCAAGGACTCTTCTCGATATGGAAATTAGTCGTATGACTTGTAAACTACTCGGATTGCCTTGAAAAACACTCTCCGAGTAGTAATTGGTTAGGATTCTACTCGAAACCAACCTTGTAACCCTGCCCGCCGTGAATATAAGGCTGGGCAGGGACCCTCTCAAAAGGAACCGAAGTCGTGAATGTTTTTTGTGGAAAGGTGTAATTTCATACAAGGAGCTAATTCAAAGGAAACGTTGCTGGCCTTGTAAAAGGAAACTTTGCTGGCTGTGTATTTCATGCAAGGAGTACGTTGATAGGGAACTTTGCTGGCCGTGTAAAAGGAAACGTAGCTGGCCGTGTAAAATTGCACATTTCAAGAACAAGATGAAGATTCAAGATTCTGTGGACCCTCAACCTGATTATTCGATTCAACTTAAGGCTCGGGGGCTACTCCATATGGAGTGCGATCCTTATCGCACACCATATAATATTTTTAAGACTACTGATTTAATCAGAATAAACGGGGCTTAAGCACCTCATGGCCTCGTGACAACCAAGACCTGTCCAAGACTGATCAAGAACTCGAAAAAGCACTCGATTGGCTTGGCAAGCACTCGGTTGATGATACTCGACGATGAAGCGCTTTGGGGCTTGTTGGAGGTACGCCCATGGGCCCACCGGGACACATGGATTTTCTCCAGACAGAGTCGTACCAGGCGTGAAGAACAAGAGCCGTGTACTGCAAGGACTCTTCACGATATAGAAATTAGTCGTATGACTTGTAAACTACTCGGATTGCCTTGAAAAGCACTCTCCGAGTAGTAATTGGTTAGGATTCTACTCGAAACCAACCTTTTAACCCTGCCCGCCGTGAATATAAGGCTGGGCAGGGACCCTCTCAAGAGGAACCGAAGTCGTGAATGTTTTTTGTGGAAAGGTGTAATTTCATGCAAGAAGCTAATTCAAAGGAAACTTTGCTGGCCTTGTAAAAGGAAACATTGTTGGCCGTGTATTTCATGCAAGGAGTACGTTGATAGGAAACTTTGCTGGCCGTGTAAAAGGAAACGTAGCTGGCCGTGTAAAATTGCACATTTCAAGAACAAGATGAAGATTCAAGATTATGTGGACCCTCAACCTGATTCTTCGATTCAACTTAAGGCTCGGGGGCTACTCCATATGGAGTGCGATTCTTATCGCACACCGTATAATATTTTGAAGACTACTGATTTAATCAGAATAAACGGGGCTTAAGCACCTCATGGACTCGTGACAACCAAGACCTGTCCAAGATTGATCAAGAACTCGAAAAAGCACTCGATTGGCTTGGCAAGCACTCGGTTGATGATACTCGACGATGAAGCGCTTGGGGGCTTGTTGGAGGTACGACCATGGGCCCACAGTAACACTTGGATTCTCTCCAGACAGAGTCGTATCAGGCGTGAAGAACAAGAGTAGAGTACTGCAAGGACTCTTCTCGATATGGAAATTAGTCGTATGACTTGTAAACTACTCGGATTGCCTTGAAAAGCACTCTCCGAGTAGTAATTGGTTAGGATTCTACTCGAAACCAACCTTGTAACCCTGCCCGCTGTGAATATAATATTTTGAAGACTACTGATTTAATCAGAATAAACGGGGCTTAAACATCTCATGGCCTCGTGACAACCAAGACCTGTCCAAGACTGATCAAGAACTCGAAAAAGCACTCGATTGGCTTGGCAAGCACTCGGTTGATGATACTCGACGATGAAGCGCTTGGGGGCTTGTTGGAGGTACGACCATGGGCCCACAGGGACACATGGATTCTCTTCAGACAGAGTCGTACCAGGCGTGAAGAACAAGAGTAGAGTACTGCAAGGACTCTTCTCGATATGGAAATTAGTCGTATGACTTGTAAACTACTCGGATTGCCTTGAAAAGCACACTCCGAGTAGTAATTGGTTAGGATTCTACTCGAAACCAACCTTGTAACCCTGCCCGCCGTGAATATAATATTTTGAAGACTACTGATTTAATCAGAATAAACGGGGCTTAAGCACCTCATGGCCTTGTGACAACCAAGACCTGTCCAAGACTGATCAAGAACTCGAAAAAGCACTCGATTGGCTTGGCAAGCACTCGGTTGATGATACTCGACGATGAAGCACTTGGGGGCTTGTTGGAGGTACGACCATGGGCCCACAGGGACACATGGATTCTCTCCAGACAGAGTTGTACCAGGCGTGAAGAACAAAAGCCGAGTACTGCAAGGACTCTTCTCGATATGGAAATTAGTCGTATGACTTGTAAACTACTCGGATTGCCTTGAAAAGCACTCTCCGAGTAGTAATTGGTTAGGATTCTACTCGAAACCAACCTTGTAACCCTGCCCGCTGTGAATATAATATTTTGAAGACTACTGATTTAATCAAAATAAACGAGGCTTAAGCACCTCATGGACTCGTGACAACCAAGACCTGTCCAAGACTGATCAAGAACTCGAAAAAGCACTCGATTGTTTGGCAAGCACTCGGTTGATGATACTCTACGATGAAGCGCTCGGTAGGGTACTTTAAGGACTCTTCTCGATATGTAAATTAGTCGTATGACTTGTAAACTACTCGGATTGCCTTGAAAAGCACTCGGATTGCCTTTAGATCGCATATTAAAATTATTCAATAGCATCTCATATTAAAAATTATATATTCATACATCGAAAGCTTGGGCCTCCGGCGGAAACAGAAGGAAATTTGTGTATAATTAAATCTTAAACAATCAGCAACATATATAAAAGAAAATATTCACGATACATGTATCCATGAGCAACTCGGCACTGCAGCCAGCTTTTTGATGACGGAGAGGCCGAGAAGGTTGCTCTCCTCGTCGCCGGTGTCGTGGAGCAACGACGCCACGCACTCGACGGCACCGGACACCGTCACAACGCGGAGCACGTTCCGCTTCTACCTGGCGAGCTTGGACACGACGAGCGTCGTGGCCACCCTTGCGCCGCGCTCGACGCCGACGCCCTTGCAAAGAAATATGAACTCTGAATAGATGATGAGAATGAAGGGAGAGATTGTGTGCTTTGAGAATAAGGAGGGGCGCCTTATATAGGGGGCAGGAGGGCTAAGGAGATGAACCTGGACGCCCACGACTATGGTAAGTAATCGATTCCCTGATTGACTCCCACAACTATGGTAAGTAATCAAGTATTAAAAGGAAGGAGACAACGAATAGAAAGGAAAGGAAAGCGGCGGCTTGATTGCATTACCATACAAAGAACGCGATCAAAAGGAAAAAAAAGGCAGTGGGTATAAAAATGCCAAGGTGAGAAAGAATAGGGGGGCAGAATGGCGTCGAGGCGCAAAAGAACGGGGGTGACGACCAAACGCGTCTACCCTTGGTCGTCCGGGGCCACATTTGGTCTGAATTGTGGGTCCTCTGCCAGGTATAGGAGGGTAATCTTTTAGGTGAGAAACCGTTCAATTGTGACAATCTTTATAGTATAGACTAAACACCCCGTATCAGGGTTAAATTTTCGCTACAGTAGCGGTTTTTTCGGAAATAAAAACCGGAAGCCGGTAAAACCGGTGCAAAACCCGGCCGGTTAACCAGTAGGAGCGGTTGGTAGTGTCGTTTTGAGCGTAACCGCCCTATTATGCTACCGGACCGGACCGGTTTGACCGGTAACCGGTCAAACCGGACCGGTTACATGCAGGCAGCTGGCGGCAAATGCATGCGGGCTAAAAAAACACGTGTCGCGTCAACCGGCAGCGTAGGGAGAAAAAGGGGTGCCACGCGGGTGGCCTCTGAGGCCAGCAATTCTCCCCGCTAGATGAAGGGAAAAAAAAGGGTGTCGCGGGTGGCCTTTGAGGCCAGCAATTCTCCCCTCTATATGAAGTAAATATGCGAGCTCAAGTTAAAGAACTGTCTGTATGTATTGTGAAGGCGTTTACAACATTGGTGAATAAATTAGGGGTAAATGTACATAAATTGAAGAATTGTGAAGACGTTGGCAGTAATTAATAATAGAAAAGAATTCATAGTTAACCACCAAATGGTGTTGATTTGAACATTTGACCTAAGTCAAAATCAAATGTTGAAAAGTTGAGTTCAAAGTCATGGGAATTGACTTAAAAATGCATTGCACATGGAGTTCAAATTTTTCATATGTGATGTTGAATGTTTGTAAAATCAAGCTCAAAGTACAGCTTATTTGGTGTTTCAAGTGCGGCTCATATAGTATTTAAAGCATAAATAGATGTCAAATCTCATCATTTGGTGAGTTACATTTTGAAAGCTCAAGTTTGAACTTTGCCAAAGGGCAAGGGGTTGGGGGGGTGTGGGGGGGGGGGGGGGGGGGGGGGTCTTTCCACGATATACTAACCTAAGGAGAGATAAAAGGGAACTTCACTCATGCATATGTGGCTAGTGGCTGACTATTTCTGCCTAAATGATCTTTTGTGTCTACAATATTTAGAAAAATGCCAGTAAATGATAATGTCTCAATTATCGATAATTTGCAGTCAATAACCTTAGAAAACTCCGCATAAAAAGTTACTTGCTAATTTACCATGTTTAGTTTTTTATAAGCACATGCTTACTTTATATTGTAACAGTTTAGACGTCTCAACAAATACACATTTTGGGTTTTAAAAATCAATAAATACATATTTATTCCTAATAGTTTAGACAATCGGCCCCATCTTGTTTGCACAAAAGAATGACCTATCACTGACAATTGAGACCCATTTTGTTTGCACAAAAGAATGACCCACCCTTCCACAACGTGCGTTAATTGTTTCATAAGAATATATACGGCCTTCCTAGTAGTTTATGACAATGGGCCCGATCTTGTTTGCACAAAAGAATGATCATCACTGACAATTGGGACCTACTTTGTCTGCGCAAAAGAACAACCCGCCATTCGACGACACCCATTAATTATTTCATAAGAATATATTTACTTCTGAATCCTATGAGATATCTTTCCATATAAAACACCTAATTTTCTTCTATATAGCGGGCACGGCAGTACCCATCAGTTCATCGTGTTTTGAAGCTTTTCTTTTCAAAGAGTGCACCAATGAAGTCAGGTCCTAGCAATGAAGAAAATAGCGAGCTTATCCAGTTAGAGAAAGCCTTAGCAACAGAGAAAAAGAGGAACGAGGAGTTAATCGCGCGAACCAAGGAAATCCAGGGAATTCCAAGATAGCAAAGTATATTTTCGGTAAGATAGATGATCTCGATCTAAATGAGCTTTATGATATGAAAAATGAGCTCTCTCAGATCAAGAAAATCTTACGCCGTGGGAACCAGGCAGAAGCAAGTGGTGTTGATGCAGGAAATACTTTTGCTGTAAGGACCCGCTCTAAGTATTAGCTATTGTTGCAAGAATTGTAATAGTTTTATCATCTTCAACCAGTTGAATCACCTAGCTAGCTAGGTTGTCATCAGGGGAATAAACATGGTTTGGACTGTTCAGTCAAACCTGTTATGGACTTGTGGTCTTGTGCATGTACGGATATGATAAGGTGGAACTCTTGATGTCTGTTCACGAGTTTAACCTCGTATCCCTGCAATGCTTTATTATTTGATATTTCCATACAATTTGTTAAATAAAAGAGCTGTTTTGGTTCTATCTGAAATGTATTTCTGCTTTTCTAATAAAAGTGTTACTGTTTCAATTTCAAAATTAAAAAAAATCTTGATGTCCCTTCATGTGGTAAGATAGGATTTTGATCTAAATGAGCTTTATAATATTCAAAATGAGCTCTCGTGGATCTAGAAAATTCTATTCCGTGGGAACCAGATAGAGCCAGGTGGTGCTGATGTCAGAAATACTCTTGGTGGCAAGAATTTGCTCTAGGTACTTTTTTGAAGGAAAATTTGCTCTAGGTATTTAGTTGTTGTTGCAAAATTGTAACGGCTCACCGTTATGAATCAGTTGAATTAGCTTAGGTCATCGCTGGGTGCAATCAAACTTGTTGGGGAATTATGCTTGCGTGGATATCATTGGTGGACCTCTTGAAGTTTGTTGGTGAGTTTAATCCTAATATCCTGCAATGTTTTATTTGATTCTTTCATTTTAATCAAAGAGCTGTTTCGGTGGTTTCTGGTGAAATGTACTACTGATTTTTCCAATAAAGGTGCTGTTGGTTTCAAAATAAAAACTCGGTTTCCTTTCTTTTCTATGAACTAATATAGGAACACCTTGTTATTTTAAAGGAATTTTGTTTACTGCAGACTTATGTGGAAAAGCTATATGATACTTTTAGTGCTGGTTAAAATCCTGATTAATTTGTTTTCAACTTACTCAAAGCACCCTCAACCACATCTTGTAACTTTTTCCATGCCTCTAAATTTTTTCCAGCCAGAGTGCGTCTAAATTTGATACAATCTCTGCTTTTTGCCCTTTTTTCAACCGACTCAACAACATTCAGTTGTCTACTAAAAGAAATCTTATGAAGACCAGGATATTTCTAAGCTAAAGATTATTTGCCTACCCATATATCATCCCAGAAGCTTGCATTTTCCCATTTCCACGTTCCTGCAGAGGCACAAGGTATTAAAAACATACCTTTTAATTACCATCAATCAAGTAAAAATAGGAGTCAAAGGTTTATCTTTCACATATTTTTATATAAAATTCTTTCCATAAGCACCCTATTTTAAATATTCCGTGACCAATTATCTAAAACTTGTCCTGAATAATCACGACACAGGGAATTCGGCAGGAAAAAAGTGCAAAACTAACGCAGGTACTGATGTAAGTTTTGTGAATAACCACATAATGGGGGATTCAGTAGGAAAAAAAAAAGTGCAAAACTAAAGCAATTATTGTTGCAAGTTTTGTGAATGTCTACACATGGGGATTCAATAAGAAAAAAGGGGGGCAATAAAGATTCCACACTAACGATATCTAATATTTAGATCTTACAATTTTCAACACCATATCTAGTAAGCCTTAAAATATGTTAATTCTTGTCACCTTTGACCAAAACATGTATTCGAGGGTAGTCATGTTTTTGGAAAATATGATGTTAATGGTGGGAATTGTAGCTTTTTTTGCGAAAGGGAGGACTGTATTACATGAGAGCACAGTACAACCAAAACTGAACATCCCTTGTTACTACCTATGGAATTACTCTGGGAGGTTTACAATGTTATATATAGAAAGGTAAACTGCAAAAAGGTTGGAAAATGTTAAAAATTTAAATTCAACTTACATTTTCAAAAGCCTATAGATAGAACTTTTAGTGCTAGATGGAAGGATCTGAAACAAAAGCCCACCCAATGGTAAAAATCATGATTAGTTTGTATTCATCTCCAGTCAGACTACATCTGAATTTGATACAATCCCAGCCTTTTTCCAACAGCTCAGCAACATTCAGTGTTTACGAAATGAAATGTTATAAAATGTGGGATACTTTTAAGCTAAAGATTATTTTCCTTCTCATTTTTCATTCCAGAAACTTGTATTTTTCCTGCACTAAGTGCAGTCTGGAAGGTTTACGACTTTATATTTAGAAAGATAAACTACAGAATATAAGGTTTCAAAGTGTTGAGAAACATAAATCAAACTTACATTTCAGATCTCCTGGACGATAACTTGATTGAGGCAACTGCTGCTGGCGCGCAATATCTTCATAAAGTTTTGAACCCTTTCGTTAACTATTGGACATTTAACTTCAACTATCTTGAGTTGTCTTAGTGTAAGTGACTGTTCCATTAGATTGCCACCTTCCATTTCCACAGCAGGTTTGGGTTCCTGCAGGAAGAATAATACTTAGAAGATCAATCATGCATTATGGTTCTAGAAAGGCAACACCAATCATGTTTAGGGGACCAGATGTACCTTACAGAGTTGAAGAATGAGTTTCTCAAGAATTGGTGTTTGTTGGAGAAAGCAAAGTAGCATATGCAGGTCGGCAACCAAACACCAGTCATCAAGTAGAAGCGTTTTTAGATTAATAAATGCAGGGCAACATCTCAGATCCCTTTTGAATGTAACCTGTGCAAAGAGCAATGTAGTAATCACAATTAAAGATTTAATTCAATAGAACATGATTAGAAGATTCTGAATTTGAGTAAGCAAGCTGAAATGAAGTGTAAGTATACCATTTCAGAGGAAGCTTTCAATTCCAAATATGTCGCACTGGACAAACCTCCAAGAAGAAAACTGACACTAGTTCTGCTACCATTAGCGTTATAATATACCAAACACATGTCACAGGTACATTCTCCAGAGCCACCATTATCACAGAAGTCACAGTAACCCTCATTGTTTTGGCCAAGCTTGATAGATGCTTTTTCTAGTGACAGCATACTTTCAAGAATAGGAGTTACTCCCACATAGTCATCTAGTTGCAGGGTAATAAGACCCTGAGCAGAAATGTGAGTTGGGATAAATTGCCAACAGAGTTCGCAGCCAATAATTTTAAGATGTTTCAAGGATCTGGACAAGATCTTATCAGCAGCGAGTAGGCAATTGTTGATCTTGAGGTCCTCCAGGGCTGGGCAGCTTGAGAAATCCAGAAAGCTTTCTTCCAAAGCGAGACCATGAAGCTCTAATCTGACCAGGCTTTGGGAGAAGAGAGGCCAGTCCGCCAGTTCAAGACGCTCTTCAGCATAGAAGCGGACTCGCAGCACCTGTACACGGCACATTGAACCATGGCGTATCCAGAGGTCGACGCACGTGCCATTCAGTTGTGGGAACCCACGGAGATCGATCTCGCACTCGTCTAGAGTTGCGCCCGGTTCGCGGAGGAGCAGCACCTGTCTAACGAACCTGTTCAGGCGGCTGACGTGTCGTAGCGGTGCCTCGATGTTGGCGATGCGCAGGCGCGGCGCGGACCTCCAGAGTGGGCGCCAGCACCGGGCGAGCACGGAGGTCCGCACAGCATCCAGCGCTGGCAAAAAGCCAACAATATGCTCCACGACGGCATCCGGTAGCGTGCAGAACGGGTCTCCGCCGCACTCCACCGGCGCCTTGTTCCTCAAGCGCCGGTCAGGCATTCCGTCGAATAGGTGGTGTGCGGAGTGCTGAGGGGGAGGGTAACGATCGTCTAAAGGGAAGGAGGATAGGGTGGGGAACGAGAAATGGAGAATCTGTCGTCGCTCTAGCTTTCACACCTCACTTGCCTCTCCGAACGCAGCTTCCCCCTCTCGTCATCGGCGGCGGTGCGAGCCCGCAGTCGGAGAAAGTGAGGAAGACGACGGCTGACGGCCCCCAATCTGCTCGTGGAAAGAAAGGAAACGAATGACGCCGAGATTTTATTTCGAAACCAACACTTCTATTGTGAAAACCAGGAATACGTTTCACCACAAACCAAAACAGCTCTTTTATACGGCCAAATAAAGTTGATCTTGAGTTCTCAGGATCAAACTCATGAACAAACTTTTAAAGTTCCACATATCATATCCACCATGCATATATCCCTAACGAGTTTGATTGTCCAAACCATATTTATTTGTGTAGTGACAATTAAAACATTAGGCATATGCGTTCTCATTCATGCATTGATACATAATCTTGAGGTGACTTAACACACAACTTACACCATGGATGATTGTTTTAGTTGTCTCGTAGCAATACTCATCCCTTAATTTGTGGAGGGAATAAAAGGAGTTTTGTGAGTTACATGCAACAACAATCCGTATAAAAGGACTTTGATGTATTTTTTATTGAAATTTTTCCTACTGAAACCACGTCGCGGTCATGGCCTGAAACCACGTCGCGGTCATGGCCTGGGAGCCCATCCACGTCATCCAAAAAGGACACCGGTTGTCGGATCGAGCATGGAGGGCACAGATCATCCAGCATAGTTCAACCATTTTGCAGAACCTCCCGTACTTCTTCAAAATACGACCTGCCATCCATGGGCCTCTCTCACGGTAAAGTTTTTACTCTCATAAATGTTTCACGTTCAAGAATTAAGAATGATGGTTATATTTTGATAAACTTATTTATTTGTTATATTAATTCCACATTAATAAATTGTTCCTGTTGGATATAAATGTTAGTTAATGTATAAAAAATATTTTGCCAATATTTTAATGGTACTATACTGTATTTTTTTAGTGCCAGGATGGCTGCAAAATTTTAGTTAGAATTTTTTTATTGCCACAAGCTCCATCAGAAAAAATTACAAAACTTTATTTTGTTATAGATAAAGTTTTTAAATTCAAAGTGTCGTGTAGATTTAAGGTCCAGGATTATGCTAAATTATGGTAAATACATAACAAAAATCAAAAGAATCCTGTAGCGGGCTGCAGCACGCGATAACACCATTAAATAATATAATAAGATAAATCAAAGGATAAATAAAAAAGGAATCGACAACATACAACATTTTGATCATTAAAATATACATTATAAATGTATTCAACATTTAACATTATAGCGACAAATAAATGGAGGGTCATTTCACATTGTTCTAGAATGTTTATCAAGGAAGAAAACATTTCACATAGAACCAAAACAGATCTTTTATTTAACAAATAATATGAAAATATCAAATAAAGCATTGCAGGGATATGAGGTTAAACTCATGAACCAAAACAAATCTTTTATTTAATAAATAATATGGAAATAAAGCATTCCATGGATATGAGGTTAAACTCATGAACAAACATCAAGAGTTCCACCTTATCATATTCGTACATGAACAAACATCAAGAGTTCCACTGATTGAAGATGATAAAACTATTACAATTCTTGCAACAATAGCTAATACTTAGAGTGAATCCTTGCAGCATAAGTATTTCTTGCATCAACACCACTTGCTTCTGCTTGGTTCCCACGGCATAAGATTTTCTGGATCCGACAGAGGTCATTTTGCATATCATAAAGCTCATTCAGATCAAGATCATATATCTTACGAAAAAGATACTTCGCTATTTTGGAGCTTCCCTGGATCTCCTTGATTTGCACGTTTAACTCCTCCGTCATCTTTTTCTCTATTACTAAGGCTTCCTCCAACCAGAGAAGCTCGCTATTTTCTTCATTGCTAGAAGCTAACATCATTGGTGCACTCTTTGAACGGAAAGCTTCAAAACACGGTGAGCTACCAGGTGCAACCGTGCCCGTTATATAGAAGAAAATTAGGTGTTTATATGGAATGATATCTCATAGGATTCGGAAGTAAATATATTCTAATTAAATACTTAATGCACGATATCAATTCTTTTGCGCGACAAATATGTCCCAATATATATTTTTATGAAACAATTAACGCACGCTTCTGAAGTGTGGGTCATTCTTTTGCGTAGACAAAATCATCAGTGATGGTTCATTTTTTTTTTTTTGTGCAAACAAGATGGGGCCAATTGTCATAAACCACCAGAAAGCTTGTAGGATAAAATATGCGTTTATTGATTTTCAAAACCCAAAAATGTGTATCTATTTGTAGAGAGATAGAATTGGGGAAACACCACACACCCAATCAGGGGGGTGACCTTCATTATATAGCCTAATAGGCTAGGGTTACAATATACAAGGCCAATGGGCCACACGCCCAATATGGGCTCACGCCCAATATGGGCTGACCAGCTATACATATCTAACACCCGCCCGCAGTCGCAGCGGGAGAGTCTCGGACGCAAAGACTGGACCTAAAGTCAGTGAACAACTGTACAGGTAAGCCTTTGGTCATGATGTCAGCGAACTGGTGTGTCGAAGGGACATGAAGCACCCGGACCTGTCCCAAGGCCACTTTCTCGCGGAACGAAGTGGATGTCGATCTCAATGTGCTTCGTGCGACGGTGGTGAACAGGGTTGGCTGTCATGTAGACAGCACTCACGTTGTCACAGTAGACAACTGTCGCCGTAGCAATCGAGACGTGAAGTTCCTGGAGAAGGTGTCGAAGCCAGCAGCACTCGGCCACAGCATGTGCCACCGCCCGGTACTCTGCCTCGGCACTGGAGCGAGAGACCGTGGTTTGACGCTTCGAGGACCAGGAAACCAAATTGTCACCGAGGTAGACGCAGTAGCCTGAGGTGGAGCGTCTGGAGTCAGGGCAGCCAGCCCAATCCGCGTCCGAGTACGCGGTGAGAGACTGAACCGGGCCAACACCAATGTGGAGACCCGAGGAGAGTGTGCCCTTCAAGTACCGAAGGACCCTCTTGAGCAGCGCCAGATGGGGCTCGCTGTGGGTCATGCATGAAGAGGCACACCTGCTGTACCGCATACTGCCAAGTCCGGGCGAGTCAGCGTGAGGTACTGGAGAGCACCAGCGATGCTCCTGTAGTCAGAAGGGTCAGCGATGGGAGCGCCGTCAGTCGCCGAGAGTTTGGCCCGAGTGTCGACTGGAGTCGTCGTAGAGTGACACTCGGCCATGCCAGCACGCTGAAGAAGCTCGAGGGCGTACTGTCGCTGAGATAGGAAGAGGCCGTCGGAGGAGCGTGTGACCGAGACGTTGAGGAAGTGATGAAGGTCCCCAAGGTCAGTCATGGCGAACTCGGAGTGAAGACGGTCGACGATGCGCTGGAGGAGAGTCGACGAAGAAGCCATGAGGATGATGTCGTCGACGTACAGCAGCAAGTAGGCGAGATCGTCGCCCTCCTTGTAGACAAAGATGGAGACGTCGGAGGCCGAGGTCCTGAAGCCGAGCTGGTGGATGTAGGAGGTGAAGCGCTGGAACCATGCGCGTGGCGCCTGCTTCAGACCATAGAGAGAGCGATGTAATAAGCAAACATGATCAGGGGCAGCAGAGTCGACGAAACCAGGCGGCTGTTGGCAGTAAACGGTCTCCTCGAGGTGGCCGTGAAGAAAAGCATTCTTCACGTCCAGCTGACGAATCGGCCAGGAGCGAGATGTAGCGATGCTCAGGACAGTCCTGATGGTCGGATGCTTGACCACCGGGCTGAACGTCTCGTCGTAGTCGATGTCGTGCTGCTGAGAGAAACCGCGGACCACCCAACGTGCTTTGTGGCGAGCAAGAGTACCGTCGGAGTGGTACTTATGCTTGAACAGCCACTTGCTGGAGACGACGTTGATGCCGGGCGGTCGAGGGACAAGGCGCCAGGTGCCATTGTCCATCAAGGCCTGGTACTCCTCAGTCATGGCCGCGCGCCAGTTAGGGTCAGCCAGCCCACTCCGGTAGTTGGCCGGAATGGGTGAAGGTGTCGTAGCGGCGAGACCCTTGTACTGAACGCGCGGGATTGCCCCGGACTGCGTGCGGGTGACGGCTCCGGGAGCAGGGGAAGGCACTGGTGCAGGGGCCGGCGCTGCCGCAGGGGCCGCCGCTGGCGCAGGGGCTGTGTCCACAGCCGCGGGTCGTCGCGAGTAGAAGCGCGGGAAGCTCAGGACGAGGCCAGCAGCATCCAGTACGGGTGCTGGACGTGGTGGCGGCGGTCCAGGCGGGGGCACGGACCATGCCCGCCCGGAGACGAAGGTGCAGCAGGTCCGGACGGGGGCACGGAGCCACGCCCGCCCGGAAACGAAGGCCCTGCTGGACGTGGCGGGGGCACGAGACCACTCCCACCCGGTCCAACAGGCAAGTGGGCAAGCAGCGGCGGCTCGTCATCTGCCGGGGCGACGAGGAAGCTGGCTGCCAGGCCGTTCGAGAAGCTGCAGGGTTAGTAGAACAAGGCACAGTATCCACAGTAGCGACAACCAAGAAATCGAATGACGATGAATCAAGGCTGTCACCGGCAAAGGGAAAGCGGGACTCGTCGAAGACGACATGACGAGATATGATGATGCGCCGAGTAGAGAGGTCGAGGCACCTGTAGCCCTTATGAGAGGTGGGATACCCGAGGAAGACACACGCCGTGGAGCGGGCAGCGAGCTTATGAATCGAGGTAGCCTGGAGATTCGGGTAGCACGAGCACCCAAAGACCCTCAAGTGGTCATAGTCTGGCGGGGTGCGGAAGAGACGAGTGTAGGGGATCTCATTGTGAATGGATGTAGAGGGGCGCCTGTTGAGCAGATAGCAAGCTGTAGCTAAGGCTTCGGCCCAGTAGGACGGTGGCATGGACGCATGGAGTAGAAGGGTGCGCACGGAGTTGTTAATGGTGCGAAGCACGCGTTCAGCCTTGCCGTTTTGTGCGGAGGTGTATGGGCACGAGAGACGTAATATGATGCCGTGGGCAGCTAGGAAGGTGGTGGTGGCATTGTTAACAAACTCCGTGCCATTATCAGCCTGAATGCATTTGACAGGAAGGCTAAATTGTGTGCGAGCGTAAGCAATAAACTCGACTATGCGCTGGTGGACGTCAGACTTGCGCCTGAGGGGGAATGTCCAACAGTAATGAGTGAAGTCGTCCATAATCACCAAGTAATAGGTAAAGCCAGAGATGCTGGAAACATGTGACGTCCAGAGATCACAATGAATTAACTCAAAGGGACTAGTAGTCTGAGAAGTGGAAGTGCTAAAGGACAGGCGTGTATGCTTGCCAAGCTGACAAGAATGGCAAAGTGTACGACCTGTGTAATTACATGAAAGCAAATGCTATTTATTTAGACGAGCTATAGCAGCAGGCGCAGGGTGTCCAAGACGCTGATGCCACAAGGATGGTGACGCGGCCAGGAGTGCAGGAGCGGTGGAAGTGGCTGGCGGCATGGTGTAGAGATCCCCATCGCTATTGCAAGCGAAGAATCACGCGTCCCGTCGGAATATCCTTAACAGAAAAACCGAAAGCGTCAAACTCAATGGAGCAATGATTGTCGCGTGTAAACTGGCGAACAGAAAGTAAATTCTGAACGATGGAAGGAACGACAAGAACATTGTTAAGCGCAAAGTGAGACGTGCCGGTGGAGAGGACGGAGTGGCCTTGGGACGTGACTGGGATACTAGTACCATTGCCTACTAAAATTGAAGAAATAGAGGGAGGAAGGTGCGTGAGCAGTATACCATCCGAGGACGACATGTGGGAGGAGGCCCTGGAGTCCACGACCCAGGGCGAAGAGCCTTGCAGCGACATCTGGTTGAGGGCTGCAATGAGGGCCGCCGGGTCCCAGGCCTGCTGGGGCAGTGCAGGAGGCGGCGCGCTGACTGTGCAGGGGTGCGAACGCCGTGTTGGCCTGGGGAGGTGCTGAGCCGAGGAGACCCTGACCGGGCCAGGACTGATTGGGCCAGCCAGAGCCGCCCGGGCGTCCCTGCAGCCGGCCCAAGGGTTCACACAGAACCAAGGGCCAGAGGGAGGGTTGGGCGCGCGGCCTTGCTGCCCGCCGCCGCCACCGCCGCCCTGTGCGCCGTAGCCGCCGCCGCCGCCGTGGGGCGGCTTCTTGCCGCCGTAGCCGCCCTTCTTCTGCTGCTTCTTGCGGCCGTCGGAGTGCTGGCTGCTGCTGGTGACCGTCGCCGACGCCTGGAGGAGCCGAACGGCAGCCAGAGTGGTTGCAGAAGGATGGAGCAGCGACGAGGGCAGAGGCAGCCGTGACCTTCACCTCATTAGCCAGGCGCAACTCCTTCAGGTTGAGTTGGTCACGCGCGGCAGCAAGGGTGAGGACCGGCGAGGCGGCGATCGTGTCGGAGATGGTGGAGTACTTCGGGTTGAGGCCCTTCAGGAGAGTAAGCACCATCTGCGGCTCGGAGACGGGGAAACCGACGTCGCGAAGACGATCGGCGGCGAGCTTCACGCGGTAGCAGTAGTCGTCGATGGTGTCGTCGCCCTGAGTGATGGAGTGAAACTCACCACTCAGGAAGGTGGCGCGCGGGGCTTTGTTCGCCTGGAACTGGTGTTCGATGGCGACCCAGAGCTGCCGCGCGGTCTGCTCGGTGGAGTCCATGGCGAGGTCGAGGACGGCGTCGGCGACGGAGCCGTAGAGCCAGCTGCGGACGCAGTAGTCCGCCTGCAGCCATGCCGGGTCGTCGAGGCGAGCAGGGGCGTCGGAGATGTGTGACAGCAAGCCGAACTTGCCGCACATGGCGCGGAAGGCCGACGACCACTTGGTGAAGTTGGAGTTCCTCATCTCAAGGGTCATGGGCACGTGGGTCTTGACGGAGATGGTGGCGTAGGGCGCCGTGAAGGAGACGGCCGCCGGCGACGTCAGGGGCGGCGCGAGCGACGCAGAGGAGGGCGCCGACGTTGCAGAGGTCGCTGAGGTCTCTGTTCCGGACATGATGGAGTCGGCCGGGTAGAGACCGGCTGGGAAGGCGACCCGGAGGCGGATTGCAGATGCAATCAGGGAAGGAGGGGCGGCGCGCGACCAGGGAAGGCAGCAGCGCGGCTGGGAAGGAGAAGCACGCGGCCTGGAACGGCGGCGCGGCTGAGGGAGGGGAGGGGGCGCGCGGCCAGGGACGGTGCGGCGCGCTAGGGTTGCCGCGCCCTGGATCAGGCGGCGGCGTGCGGTGGGTGGAGGGGTAGCGGAAGGAAAGGAACCGAATCGGGGGGTCCCGGACTCGTGATACCATGTAGAGAGATAGAATTGGGGAAACACCACACACCCAATCAGGAGGGGTGACCTTCATTATATAGCCTAATAGGCTAGGGTTACAATGTACAAGGCCAATGGGCCACACGCCCAATATGGGCTGACCAGCTATACATATCTAACACTATTGATACCTTTCAACTTTACAATATAAACTAAACATGTGCTTATAAAAAACTAAACATGCCAAATAACTTACGCTGAGTTTTCTATGGTTACCGTTTGTGAAAATTATCAATAATTGAGACATTATTATTCATTAGTATTTTCTTAATATTTTAGACACCAAAGATCATTTAGACAGACATAGGCTAGTCTGCCACTAGCCACATAAGGATGAGTGAAGTCCTCTTTTATCTCTCCTTAGGCGCCTAACCCCTTTCCCTTCAGCCAAGATTTACAACTTGAGTTTACAAAATGTAACTCAACATGCGACAAGATTTGACCTCTATTTATATTTTAGATGCTAGTATATGAGATGCACATCAAACACCAAATAAGCTGTACTTTGAGCTTGATTTTACAAACATTAGAGATCGCATATAAATTTTTGAACTCCTGGTGCAATGTACTTCAATTTAAAGTCAATTGTGGCAACTTTGAATTCAACTTTTCAAAATTTGATTTTCAGTTAGGTTAAAAGATCAAATCAACACCATTTGGCGTTTAACTGTGAATTCTTTTGTATTATTAAAGAGCCTCTATTAAAAACCCGACAAATTTGTGATTTTTTCCACCATTGTGATTTCTGACTTTGTAGTGTTCCCAAATTCACAGCCTTCTGTTTAGTGTGCTTTGAAGGCATTCCACCATTGTGATTTCTTCGTGCCACTGCAGCATGGAAGTTTTACAGCCAATTCAATACGAGCACATGGAACTATATCCTTTCCGTGACAAAACGTTGCATCCAAGAAGTTGAAATGCAAGAGTGCTTTTGTGGCCGTGTAGAGCCAGTTATTTTCAGTTTAAGACGGGTTGACGTCACCCATTAACAGTCCTGGTCCTGGGTATCAATGACTTTCACAGCCAGGAACATGTTTTATTAACAAGGCGACAAACTAATTTGTCACGATCCCTATAGATCAAGTTTTTCTACATATTCTAATTCTCAAAACATTAACATAATACACTGCAAAAGCTAACACTCTGCTACAAGGGAAACCTACCCTGTAGCACGTACCTTCACACGGAAGGAATACAATCATTCCTTACCTATACTGAAAGCTGTTAGGCGATGTATACGAAAACAGAAGCACCACTCAGAGCTCCCATACCCTGTCGAATCTTCTGATTTTGAGCCACGTTTTGGCTGGTCACCCCAAAGCGGGCAAAACAAAACACAAAGCAACACTACTCTAGAAATAGCTATCAACATTGCTATTTCACAATATAACCAGATGAGGATCAGTGGATGACACAGGCAAAATTGAAGTACAGATGTAACTAGCTGGCTACGGTCCCTCTCAATCGGTTGGCAATGTGCAAGAGGTGATCGATGTTAGTAGCTGGGTAATGCTGCAACAACTGGATGTTGGCGGTGAAGTCCCCAGCCAAGAGCCGCTTCCGGACTAGGATGAGCATGGCACAACATATCCTCATCAGTGTGTCCTGCATGAGAGCATGCAAAAGTTTAGTCTAAACTCTCCTGAGAAGATGCTCACAAATATAGTTAGGACGACCTAGCATACCGGTGGGCCCTCAGGATCGCCCAGGATAGCATCCCAAATATGTATGCATACATTGAAACTGAACTCCATCGTCAACAGCAATGTGATCCATCTAAATGCATAATATTGTGGGTACACCTGTATATTGAACAACAACCAGTTATCAATTGATCTTCTAAAGCAGATTGACATAAATAACAATGAAGCAACTGGAGAAAAACAAGACATGTCAGGAATTATCCTCTAGATGCCTTTTATTGTGCTTAGTTGCTAAACACCAGTGTATTTTACACCAGTGTATGTTACAGGTAGCTACGCAATTACTATGTTACCATTTGTAATATGCATGTTGCAAACCTAAGCAATTAGGCTGCCAAGAGTATACAAAGAAGATATTCTATTATGAAGATTATTCAGTCTATCATTTGATTGAAACCCAGAATACAATGAATCTGTAATATGTGTTGTACAAATACAAACTTAGTGTTTAATGACAAGACAAACTGTATACCCACTTTATCTCATTAAATTTCTACCATCTCTGTTCGACAAGACCTGACATCATTGACATTGAGAAGTATAATTCGGCTATTGACGAAAACATAAGAATAGGAGAGCAAATCTGTCTTGATGCAATTACAAGTGCAGGTTCTCATCATGGCACAAGCTTAATTAGAAAAATAATTCTCATGTCTACGAAATCCAGCAATTCATGCTGCTTGACAGTTAATACCAGAAATCTAACACTGAATCGCCTACCTTTGTCGTAACCTCCATGTGACGCCATAGTTCTTCATCATGCCGCTTCAAGAGTTGAGACAGCTTTGAAAGTGTAGATCGAATACCTACACTGCTATTGTCAAGATGCTTGCAATAATTGTCTCTGAAGCCACTCAACAATTCAACAAAGCAAAAATACGTGTCTGCTTCAGCTGAAGCCTACATTTCCAAAAAAAAAGGGTAATTCAATTGACAAATACCATGTGACACCAATAATCAAAAGAATAATTCTGAAGTAATGCATAAAAAAGAACAGATTAACAAATATTATGATCTCTATCTAGGGAGGGAGGAATAGGATGGTCACAAATGTTGTGGTCTATTCTAGGGACCCAGTGGAAAATCATGTAAAAAATAATTAACGGCAGAAGAACTTACTGAGCTGCTTGGGTCAGGGTCATTCTTGAATACGTAGAATAGAGGTGCCAAAACTTCATTCATCCCTTGCACATATCTTATGCTTGGATTCAATTTTGAAAAGATAATCAGAATACGCCTCAAAGATTCCTAATAGGAGTTGTAATGATCAGTACAAACTTCTTATTGGTAGTGTAACAGTAAGAATACTGTAAACACTGAATGCGAACCTGGTTTGACTTGGCAGAGAAAAATGATATGTCTGGATGTGTTCGTTTTACATCTCGGTCTATCTGTTCTAGTATCTCTGATTCCTGAAATGTGAAATATATGTTTAGAACATGAGAAACTAAATGTGGAAATCAAACATTTTGTGCATCCACTTCATATTTAGGGAGCAAAACAGAACTGTTCGGTGGACATGAACTGTACAAGTAGATAGCCTTGGGCAGAATACAAGTCAGAAGAACCAACTTTTGCATGTTCTTTCCTCTTAGCTTTTCATTATACTTCTTGTTCTTGTTAAAACTAAAAGAAAAGGTTAAGAAAATTTGTTCAGCTGAAGTATACAATACCAAAGCTTGACATCCAAAGCAACATGTAAGTTGTAGTCATCATGTCTAGTGATACAAAGCATAAAATCGAACAGAAGAAGATAAGGAATAGTGATGTACTGGTGTTGCAACGATGATAGATTATCGGGAGTGTAAATATGCATCTCACAAACTTTAGTAGCGCCGCTAGTGTTTCTAATTGACATGCAGGCAAAGAAAACAATGGCAATAAAAATCTGTTGACATCAGTCCTGGGCACATTAGAAGTTTCAACCAGGTTGAACTTCAGCAGTAAATCCAAATAAGGAGACCAGGAAGCAGAACTTCGAGTGAAAATTGGGAGAAACACAAACCCAAATATGAACATAGTATCGATTGAAAAGCTAATATAAAACTGTACCTGAAAATATTGGTTCCATAAGCTAGATTTGCCAGAGCTTAAAGGATGCTCTTCATTAGTAACTTCCAATCTCGGAAGAAAGCCAATATTTAATTCTTTCTTTCTTGACAGCTTTGATTCCTCGATTCTCCGTAGCTTTTCTGACTGACCACATGAAGGATAGTTTCAGAACTCACATATAAACAATTAATGATATACATGCCCTAAAAAAGAACATCTTAATGCTATTATTAAGGTTTGAAAGAACATTTTTACTGATATCCATTGTGAAAGCTACTCAATTTTAAGTATCTTTACTACAGTAATATCAATTGGCTTTTCATTCTTTGGGCACACTCTTGATTTTTTTTAGGCAAAACAAACACACCTATTGTCTTACTAAACAACAAGCAGATTTTTCCTAACAGCTCTAGACATTGTCAAATATAATGTGTACAAAGATAACTAGGGATAATGATCTTCACTGATTGATAGTTGGAGACTGGCAACTATAACTTACAGGATTTAGAAGAAACTCTTCTTTGTATGCACTATATTGGCTCCGCTTCTTTTCTAACTCGTAAGGCCACAAACCACGATCAGTTGGCAAATACCCCAAGAGAAGCTGCACACTATAAATATAGTAGAATAAATTTCTCGTGTACATAGTTAGATAACAAAAATAATGTTAAATGTACAAAAAAAACTGTCAGAAGCTCCTATAATGCATGCTTATCATAACCCTTCAGAAAACAACATATTGCACAAAAAAATGGCTGAATGTGAAGTGCAACATAAAGCCATGCTAAATCCACACCCATTAAATTTTGAACATCAGTTTAAGCAATTTCAGATGTACGCAGATAATTAGCATGCTCAGAACAAGATTAACATATACAAGATATAGCCCACAAGGGTAGAGTTATGAGGTTAGAAAAGAATAAGAAAACTTAGAATCGTGTTCAACAATCAACATAAAGCAGGCAGGTTTATATATCATAGCAAACTATAACTTATTTCACTTAAGTGATTGTCGTTTCAGACTATTAGTGAGACATGTATAGAGAATGACCCCTGATGTTCACAAAAATCTGTCGAAGCTCTTCTTTTACAGATAAAATAGGAAATATGTCATATTGAAAAGACAAACCACTTGCACTATTTTATGAGTGGGTTATTACTAAAAAGGTCCATGTAGGTACATTCAGGGATACTCAGTGTCACAACTCATGAATTTGGTTCTTCAAGCTGTTAGAACTTGACCTTCATGAACAGTTGAAAAGTGTGATAGGCTTAGTGGATCTAACAAATACTAAAATGATGGATCCTGGCATAAATTTTGGTAAAATTATGTTTCATTGCAGGGCCATATCTCTTCACAGAAGCAACCATAACATCTAACTCTATTTCCATGATTCAACTGAAAACATATAAACCCCAACATAAGGCGGTAACATCTAATACTACTAAATATGAACCCCAACATAGGGTGGCAACACTTTGGACTACAAAGCATGTCCCTTCTTCATTTACCAGTTATCACACAACCCCGGTGTATGTGTATCACCTTAAAATTAGACACTAGGAAACCCCATTTTCATGTCCCAATTCAACCAGTGAAACCTGACTTTTGGCATATGACAGCAATGCGAAACTGCCAATTCACCTACATTTGTATAGCTGTTGTTGCTGCTTGTTTTTATCTATCATCTCTTCTTGAGATAACGTGGCCCCTCTTGGCCTCGTATAGCTCTTTCATTTATTTTTATAATATGTATCGCTAAAACAAAATATCTGTAAATTCATAGACTTTTAACTTTTAAGCAGTGCACAAAGGATCTCACATTAACATTGCTATAACTACCGTCTACACTAAATCTGTAAACAAGCGGGGTCAATGTGAACACTAAACCCCAGGACTGGTATAAAACTGAGAAATGGCGAACTCCCTAGCAGAAACCACAAAACTACAAGGGAGGCGAAAGAGGTTGCGAGTGGGGACCTTCCACACGACGGGCCGCACGCCCGCGCCGCCTTCAGGCACGCCGAGGCAGGCCAGCCGCCGCAGCTCCCCCATGTTCACCACCTTCTTCGACAGCTGCACGCAACCACAGCACAAGAGAGTCATCAATCAACCAAACACGACGACCCCAGCAAGAAATCCCAAGCCAACACCGAAACCCCCCACACGCACCGCGGCCTTGAAGTCGGCGAGGAGGTGCGCCCGCAGGAGCGCCCCGGCGCCGTCCTCCTCGTCGTCGTCCCCTCGCCGCCCGCGCTCCCGCACCGCCTGCTCGTAGGACGGCGGCGGCGGCACGGGCGGGGCGGCCGAGGGCGGCGGGGGCTTGGGTGGAGGCGGCGGGGCGAGGTCGGCGCCGTAGGGGTCCGGTGGGGCCGGCGCGGGCGGGGGCGCCGACCAAATCGGGCTGTTGAGCCACTCCGGCACCGCCCGACCCTTCTTCCGCATCCCGCGCCCCAGAGAGGATCGGATGAGCCGCCTCGCCGCCGCCGCGGAGGGGAGGGGAGGGGAGGAAGGAGTGGGAGTCGCTGCCGCCGGCTGCCGCGTGGGGGTCAGGTGGGAGGAAGGGTCTGGAAGGAGGGGAGGAAAAGGGCAGGGAGCAGATCTCCAAACTGCAACTGGCGAGTTTTTTTTTGAGAAACCGGGTTTATATTTCACGTGAAAATGTTGGTGGTTACAACCCAGATCTTACAAGGACTCCCTTGAAAGAAAAGAAAAATACAAACCAGTCCCTGAAGACGCCTCCCGGTCTTCATCGCCTCTGGTGGCCGGAGCTCTAAGCTTGAAGCCGACCTCCTCCCTGGCAATGGAAAGTATATTTTTGATGCCGTCTTGAGCAGCACATCGACTTCGACATGCCTTAAGAACACTGAACGACCCGGCGGGAACACATCGCCAAGCACTGAGGAGTCTGACGCCTCCGCCAAGAACCCCAGCATGCCAGACGACGAATCACCCCGAAAGGGGACTGAACCACCCGAGCAGGTGGGAACAAAACACCAACCCGATTCCTCGCGTTGGTACAACAAACCCGCAATGGGTACCACAAACCTCACAAGGCAGCCAAAGACAGCTCCACCTTGGAGGAACAAAACAATCCTCCAGACTCCGACTGCCGTATCAAAGCTGATAAGGTTACCACCACCGCGGACGGCAGGTGCACAGACAGCCCAAATAAGCTTACAGAGGATTCGAACATCAGCGCATAAGAAGGCAACAAGCAGACTATCGCCGATGCCGAATCCTCCGCATATAACACCGTCTTCATACACCACGCGCCCCACAGCTGCAGCAAGACTCCTACCAGCTCCGACATAGACAAAGGCAGAAGAATCTAAGAGGAACCAAAAAACTCTTGGCGATAACCTCACCAAGAGGATCTTCCAAACCGCGAGCGGAACAGCACCGGAGGTCACCAACACCGGAGACCGAGCTGAAGCCGCCGCCGGCAAATTTATTCCCGTAGGACTACATCTACAAGTATATATAGTATCCTCACCAAGGAGAACGCGAAGCAGAGCTCGGCCGCAGGGGTCGCGAAACACCGACGAGCACGCACCCCGGGGGCCACAATCCGCCGCCGAGCGCGACTTCCAGGCGCCGCAGGCTGCCACCGGGCTGGCCCCGAAAGGACCACGCCCCACCGCCTGAGACATCCCGAAACAACCGTACCCCGCCACCGGACTCTCCCCGTCGGTGCCACAGCTCGCCGGGCTCAACCCGTAGAAGCCATACCCCGCCGCCGGGCGCGCCCACCGGGGGCCGCGCACCGCCGACGGGCTCACTCCACGCGCTCCTTGGTGAGGAACAAGCGCGTTCGCTCTCGAAGTCGCCGGAGTCGCCTCTCTCTCCTGTAGCGGATAAGAACGATCCGGAATCGCAACTGGCGAGTTGGGGACAGTCGCCAACGCTCTCTCCCCCCGGCTCCTGTTGTTTAATGCATGAAGAGAAGAGAGTAGGGAGGGACGGTGGTAGCAGGGGGGAGTCTTTTACCCCTGTGCCATTAAGAAAGATGGCGGTTACCTGTGTGCCACAAAAAAGTTTGGAGTCACCGGTGTGCCATGAGGCCAACTTTGGTTTACCTGTGCGCCATTCCGTCCATCATCTGTTAGAATTTAGCCCTGACAGGTGGGACCCATCGATGAAAATGACCTCTCTGCCCCTGGCCTTTTCTCTCTATGGCAAGTGGGACCCACCTGTCATCCCTCTCCTCTAACCCGTTTCTTTTTCTCGGTCTTTTTTTCCCTCTGCTCGCGACGAACAGACGCCGGGCGCGCCGGGCCAGGCCGCCGGCGCTGGGCTAAAGCCAGCGCGGGCGCGGGGCGGGGCCGCCGGGGTGGACGCCGGGCGGCGCAGGGCACGGTCGCCGCGGGCGCGTGGCTAGGCCTCCGGCGCGGGGCGGAGCTGCCGGGCGGCGCAGGTCAAGGCCGCCGCTGGGCCAAATCCAGCGTGTGGCCAGGCCACCAGCGCGGGGTGGGGCGGGCGGAGCTGCCGGGCGGCGCAGGTCAAGGCCGCCGCGGGCGCGGGGTCAGCCGGCCTGGCCGCCGGCGCTGGGCCAAATCCAGCGTGTGCCCAGGCCACCGGCGCGGCGCGGGGCCGCCGGGCGGCGCAGGGCAAGGCCGCCGGTGCGGCCGAGGGTGGCGGCGCACGGCCAGGCCGCCGCAGCATGGGGTGGAGGACGGGTGGGAGAGGGAGGGAGGTAGGAGATGGACATGGGAAGAAGAGGAGCAAGGTTAGGGATGACAGGTGGGCCCCGCAGCGTAGAGGGGTAAAACAGTCAATTCACTCCTCCGTTAGCCTCTGTTACTCCTCTTTCCGTCAAAATGGCACACGGGTAAAACAAAGTTGGGCTCATGGCACACAGGTGACTCCAAACTTTTTTGTGGCACACAGGTAACCGTCATCTTTCTTAATGGCATAGGGGTAAAAGACTCCGGGGGGGAGAACTGGATCGTGACTCGTGTGATCAAGCTCGTCTTAACTGTTATACTCCCTCAGTTTGGCAAAGCAAGTTCTTTAGGACAGCGACACGGTCTCCAAAGTACAACTTTGACTTCTTATTTTTATAAATATATTTATCAAAAACTAACATGTGTATACTTTTATGAAAGAATTTTGCAAGACAAATCTATTCATGTACTTTTCACATTTCCAAACTCAATGAATTAAAAGTTATTCACGATTTATATTCTCAATGTTTGACTTAAATCTTGTTTAAAAGGACTTATTTTACCAAACCGGAGGGAGTAAGTTATAACCAAGGTCATGTGACACGCTTTATTAGGAAGATAGTCTTCGAAAATGGAGTTGATATGGACCATAGTTTAATCCTTCATTCGTGTTACTAGAACGTACTAGAAATGTGGCCTTTGGCGCGCTTTAGTGACCCGTGAATTTCCTTGTTTGTAGAAGTATGTATGGTTGTGACCAACAGCAGAATCCAACATAAACATTTATTATTCAATCTTGACAGCAATTATAATAAGAAAGTACCATCAAGTAGCATCGAGGAAATAAAATTATGAGGTGCATACATTGTTCACATTTAATGTTGGGGAGGATAAATATACCATAGTTGGTACTTTTTAAGAAAATGGATAAAACCATAGTTGGTACTTGGTAGCAACCTAGTTCTGAGTTGCACAGGGAACCCTTGGATCAAGCAACTGACGTGGTAGCCTTGCCTTTAGATATGTGCTGCAGGAGTGATTCTGACACTACTGTGTGCATATGTTAGCTTGGTCATGTGGTACCGCTACTCCCTTTACCCTCATGAGATGAAATGGGAACATAATTTTTCTCCTGCATTTGTACAGGAACAAAAAGCTCAATCTGTACAACTATCACCACCCAATTTGACTTTAATAATTGTAGCAAAAGTAGAGACCATATGATCAAAATATAAATCAAACTGCATAAAGAGGATAAAGTTCTAATAGCCTGCACGCATTAGCGTTGCATTATTGGGTCTTATTTTAATTCTTTTTAAAAATTAAAAAGCTCAGTGATTTATTTAGTCATGGTACCTATTTAATAAATTAGCTAATGAAAATAAAATAGGTACCACTGCGTCTATTATAAAATTGTTACCCGATAAGATAGTCATGATCGTAATGCAGCATAAAGGGACTTCTATCTAACCTTGAGGGCTGTTGTCCAAAAAAAAAAAAAAACCCTCAAAGGCAGAGATAAGAGATGTTACAAAAAAGAAATGAGAAAATATAATGTGCTACCAATTTTACAGTGTCACCGTATTATCAAATACAATAGTATTGTAAATGTTGTATGGAAAAAATAATCCAAAAAATGGGCGCTCAGAGCATGCAAGCATTAGTCATCATGCAAAATTTGAGATTAAACAAACATCTATCTACGAAAAAAGAAACCGATACTTGGATAACCATGATTCACAACTTGGTAAACCAATGGTATATGCTTGCATGCTCTATCCATTAGTGTTTTCAGAATTTTTTTTATTGCACCAGTTTTATGCTACCTTGTTCCAATTTGTTGCTTAATTCTGTGCATGTCCCAAGTCTTTAGCATCGGTCAGCTGCTGCACAGGAAGAATGATCATGAGAAGAATTTAATAGCTGATGATTGCTACTGCTTCTATTGATCTCGTGAAAATCCATTTTGAAAGATGCATTTATTGAATTTGTGCTTCCTAATTTGTTTGGATGAAATCTTTTCATGCTCTGGGTTAAAATGATAGGACTCTCAGAGTTTCCATGTTCTCGGTCCAAAGTGGATAATATGCGTCAAAATTGTACTGATTGTCCTAAATAGTGGTCGCAAATGTTCTTGAAAGGAAAACTATTGGACCCATAAAGTGCGCTGGGCCCAGTGAGAATTGGGCTTATAAATCGGCTGGGCTGAATGAAAATTCAGTCTCGAAGGATGGTATGACTTTCCACACAAATAAATGGGTCACCAATAAGGCTGTCCGCATTGGACGCTGTAAAACAAATTGTATGGTCTCTTACAGTGCAACTTACAGTTTTAACAGCTGCAGCGGGGACCTGAAGAGGGTATGTATCTCCTAGTTCCACCGTCCGCACGATATTCCCAGAGTTTGCAGAAGGGAGCGGTAAACGCCATGCTGGCATGGGGCCCACGCGCTCACGCCTCCCCAACAGCCTGGGCGGCGGAGCATAGTAGCCAGCGGCGATGCCGGCGGAGCAGAGCAGCTGTGCTCGCGAGAGAGGATGGGCCGACCGGAGAGGAGGAATAGGAGGGGACTCGACAGCCAGCGCTCAAGGAGGACTCAGAGGATTCGTTCGCCGCCCCCAGGACACCGACGCCCCGAGGTCGTCCGCCGCTCGCACGACACCGGCGCCCACCCCTCCTCCCTCCACCCGCGGAGGCCGATTTGGGAATCATCATCGAGCGGCAGCAGTCTTATTCCCTGGCAGCGGCGATCTCCTCTTCTGCAACTTGGATTTGGTCGACGGCTTGTGCTCGGCGGATCTCCTGCTCGATTTCGACTAGAGGCGACCCGTTCTGACCGGCGGCGGCGCATCTCCCGTGCTGCATCGACGCGGCAGACGCGGCCCTCTCCTTTTTCCTGGCGGATCGGAGGCACTCGCCGGCGGTGGGAGCAGAGGAGGGGCGGCGCGCCCGCCCTACAGCTCGCCGCATGGGGAAACGAGCAGGCATGTGCGTTGAGAGAGAGTGGGTCGGGCGGAGAGAGGTGGGAAAAAGAGAGATGGTAGTTAGGATGGTTGAATAAAATATAGTATAGTTGGTATAGAGGTTGGGATATAAAGATTGACGAGTGCGAAAGAATTGGGTATAGAGTAAAGAATCTCGATGACTAGGACGGAATGTTTCTTTTTAAAGATTGGAGATAGAGTTTGACGAGTGCAGGTAGGCTAAGGCCTCAAGATAAATTATGACAAAGGTGCTGTCGCAACTTTGTAAACGTCAGATTATTTTTCAACGTGGCACCGCCATATAAAAAATAAACGCATTTGAGGACATTTTTCCTTGCTGATAAATTTTGTGGCGATCCCAAAATAAAAATGTCACACCCATGATTTGTGATATTCGTTATATGAACACCGTAATCATGGTTTGTTATACCAATGCCTCGATCTATATGACGCATAGCAGATGTCTTGGAGTACAAAAGTAACATAGTATGAACAGTGGCGATGTCTGCATTGTCACGCATATCCAGAGGAGGCTCATTATTATGGTTTGGGTTATCCAATTCTAATAAGATTTTTTTGAAAAAAATATTCTAATAAGATATGTGGCATTCATTCAAAACACAACTCATCATATAGTATACTTTTCCAAAGACGACCGTGCTAGTATATGTGCTGAGACCAACGAATTCACCACATATATCCTTTTCTGATTCGCGACTGAAACAATTGGGGTTTTCCTTTCTGAAAATGGCCACTACATGCTATTTGAGCCAATAAGACTATCTGAGTCGATGAGTTGTGGGTCCAATGGCAAAATGAGCACATCATCTGACATTGAGTTTTTTTATTATTTTAGAATAAATCCAGAAAATAGGACCGCCTATTATCTTTTTGTTAGTTAGTAGCCATTGTACATGTACCTGGAACAAATGTTCGGTATCCAACATTACCGAATTTTTTTAATATTAATTATTTTCAGAATTACAAAATACTATCGTGAAATGCAGGAATTTTAAAACTGTACCCCAATCGTTGGCAGGTTGGTCCAACCAGTAGACGAAATCAACAGATTTCGTTTGCCCAATAGACGAAATAGAGAAATCGTCTACTGGTTTGACGAATTCTGCCGCACAGGACAAAGATTCGTCTGACAGTAAATTTTCGTCCGCACATCGGACGAAATAGATTTCGTCCACCCGGCCGACGAAAACTGCATCTTATCCGTTGTGGGGGGACCTCTTCCCCGCGCGCGTCTCTGACCCTCTCGTCTCTCTGTCGGTGGTGCTGGTGGCCGGAGGCGCGGCGTGGGGCGTCCTGGCGGCGAGTAGGCGGGGCCGGGGCTGCGCAGCGCAGCGTGCGGCGCCGGCCAGCGGCGAGCAGGCGGGGCCACGGGCGGTGTGCGCCGGCGGCCGGCGCGGGGCGCCGCCCCTGCGTGCGTGCGTGGTGGACGGCAAGTGAGGCGGCAATTATTTTTTTATTTTTTTTAAATTGCAATAACAATGTGATCTTAGATGAAACATGTTATAGATTCAGAATCTTTTGGTAGCATTAATTAGAATGTATATTGTTAGTAGTAATTCTTTAGTGTTAAGCCTCGGGTTTAAGATTAGGTTTAGGGTTTAAGATTAGACCTAGGGTTTATTAGAAGTTTTATTAGGGTTTAGGGTTTAAGATTAGGTTTAGGGTTTAAGATTAGACCTAGGATTTATTAGAAGTTTTATTTTGGGTTTAGATAAGCTTTGAATTTAGGGTTATTTAATTATAGATCCTCAGTATTTTGCTGACGATATATATAATTTATAGTGTTATTTAGAAGTTGTATATATAATTAGTTGTGCATAACTTTTTGTTACAACTTTTGGCAGGTGATAGCTATGTCTAGTCCAACTTTGATTACAGTATTCTACGTGGACGGTGCATATTGGATGATCAGGAAGAAGTTGATGTTCGATGTCTTTGTTGAGGATTACGCGGTGCATCGCGTAATGAGACAGTTCGGCCTTAGACTGGTGGTGCCAGTGGCCTTGGGGGATAGAGTACGGGTGTAGGTACTTCAAGTGTCCCGACATCGACGACGATTTCAAGGTCTTTCCATTCCTTCAATTTTTCAATGATCGATAAATGTAGATGTCATACTAATAGCTCGTGAAATTAATGCAGGCTTGCACATTCATAAATGGGTAGACACAAGCCCTGTTCCTCATCCAGTGGAACGACGTCAAGTCGAGACCAAAGGCCAATACAATGTTCGCCATGCAGATGCTCGAGAGGCCGCACGACTAGCGCGGGAGGAGCGAGAGCGACGCCTCCGCCACCAGCAAATCCATCTGAAGGGAAAGGAGGATGAACTGCAGCGGCGACAGGAGCAGTTAGGTGCCCGAGAGGCGACTCTTAAGCAACAGGAAAACGAATTTGAAGCTCGTCAGGCAAAACTCTTGCAGGAAGAAGAGCAATGGAAGAACCGGAAAAAACAAGATGGGGAGTCTTCCTCCAAGCAAGCGAGGAAGGGAAACTTCCCCGTTTCACCTAGTAGAACTTAACCTATGATGTCGTAATTTCAATTACCTAAGACATGTTATCTTTAGACATTGTGCCCTTTAGCCGTCTCCTGACGGGCACATTACATGCCATTGTACTGTAGTTCGGACTGTCTTTTACCTTCTTTCAATGCACATTGAATTCCATCACTTTTCCCAAGCTGAGGCCATCCACATCCATCATTTATGGAGTTCAACTGTTGCAATGATCAATCACTGAAAACAGTAGTGCGACGTACCATAACCAGTAGCCTTTTCAGGTCGATTAGATGGCTGGCCTACCTATAGTAGCCTTTTCAGGCCGATTGGACAACACCTTCCAGCCCTGGCTGCATCAACAATGCATTGCAGTACTTCTTTATATCTCCCCTCTGCCTTTCACTTCCACACCACTCACGAGAAGAGAAAGAAGACAGTGTTAGCACAATGGCATCCGCAAGAGGGAGAGGTGGCCGTGGGAGGCGGGGAAGGGGAGGAGAAGCTCTCCTGCCCACCATCACTTGGCCTGGATCTTTTGGCCCGATGGTGTATGATGCACCCCTTGATATCCTGCCTGTGCAGGGAAGGGCTTACTACGCTCCCCCCAACTCGCTTAGGCCTTATGATGACTGCAGGGATGAGTGGCCTGTTTGCCATCATGGTGAGTCCTGCTTGGTGCAGCTCTATGATGGCTACAGCGATGGTGGCCGATGCTTCTTCAGATGCCCGTATGGTGAGGTGAGTAGTGCTAATGCTTTTTTACTTTCTTAGCCTGAGCTATGCATGACAAAATTATCTGTCAACAATGCCAGACTTCCTTTGAAGAGGGTAACTCTCACTTCGCCAAGTGGGTTGATCCTCCCGTGCCAGAGATCATGCAAGAGTACATCCACCACCTCAAGAACCGAATCTTCGATCTGGAGAGTATGAAAGTGCATCTAATCCCTTAAGTTGGTTTTGGTGAATTGAATGACAAAATGATTAAAGGACTAATGTGTTTCATAAAGTTTATGAGCAGAAATTAATTGATATACTTGCTATGCACATATGGATACTGGTTGGATATATTGTGTGCGGCTCATAAAGCATGAAATGATGGGTCCTAATGTACTATAATGTGACTAATGACAAGTTAATGTGAAACAAGGAAAGAGACATGGTATCTAACTCTTTAAAGACTTGTTGACTTGCATATGGGACATCAAGGTTGTTTATGGACAAAATGTGGAGATTGCAAGCCATAATTAAGGATAAAGAGAGACTTGATGTTATGAGTTGCTACTTGGTCTATATGTTGGAAATTGGCTTGCATACAAGACTATGATTCAAGTGAAAGAAAGCTTAGTACATATCTAGAATTGGCCTTCATTGATGATACAAGCCTTTGTGAAGCTAAGTATGACACATGGATGAAAATTTGGATCTCGGGATAGTGTTTTTAGGTACTAAGCATTGTGTGATCAAGTTGCGGCTTGAGTCATGGATTCTTTGCTAGGGTGACGAAACTTTCTACGGGATAAACTTGATGGATCATGATCATATATGGTTTTCATATTGTCAAGTATCTAGCTTCATTATGGAAAGATGAATTGAACTAGAAGTGGATTCTATTTGAAGACAAAAGTTCAAGTCATCTGCTAAGCATGGATCGTTCAATTAGAAGATGTTGATTGTCCTCAATGCAAACAAAAGTAATTAAGTATGGCATGATGAAGAATGAATCAATCTCAAGTTGTTGACTTAGATTTTGATTTACTCTTGAATATTAGGTATGCCGTACTATCAAAAGGGATGAAACATTGGCTCATGACTAACACCATTGAGTGCTCATAGGTTGACCCATGAAAGATAGCCTTGAGAGTTTTATCTTGGAAAAAGGGGTGCTTCACTGCTCAGGGGCGGTCGAACTGCCCTCCAGGGGCGGTCTGACCGCCTTTCCTCTCTGACAAGTGCAACGGCTAGTTGTTTCAAAATACCGGTGCAACCGATATCTGGGACCGGTGCGACCGGGTTGGTCTGACAGAGCAACGGCTAGTTTTAGATGGACGGGGTATTTATACCCCCTTCCCCTCCTCGTTGAAGGCTGTTGGTTCTTGGTGAATTTGAGCCCTCCCACACACTTTCCTCAGCTGAGAAACCTTCCCAAACCCCTCTTTGTGAGACTTGTGTGATTTGAGCTAGATTTGTGAGTTGGGTTTGAGAGAAACTTTGAGTGGGAGAAATTCTGAGCTTAGAGAGAATTTGTGAGCAAACCATAACTTGAGCACTTGTGGTTGATGTCAAGAAGTTCTTTGTGACATTTGTTACTCTTGGAGCCTCGGCTCCTAGATGGCTAAGCGTCGCCGGTGAGCTACCATTTGTGTGGTGAGCGACTGGACGTTTGTAAAGGTCGGTTTCCACCTTGAGGGAACCAATTCTTCTTAGTGAAGGGCCAAGGTGTGGCGTGTATACACCTTGGCGAGGTAGCCTTGCGGGGTGCCTCAAACGGATTCTAGGAACCACCAAGCTTGCCGGTTGTGTGCATGCAGTGGGTCTGAACTTCGGGAAAAATCCTTGTGTCTCCTTTGCCTCATTGATTGACTTCTGGCTTTATATTTGCTTCCGCTTCGATCTACTTTGGTATACATCTCATGTGTACAGGGACTAGGTGAATCTTCTGGAGAACACCTTGTCAAGCTGTGTCCCGAGTCAATTTGGTACTAGAAGAACAAGAGGGGGTCAAGGAATATTTCTTGAAGCTTACTGTCCAGGGGCGGTCCAACCACCTTGGGATACCGGTCACACCGGTATTCCCTTCAACAGCAAGCTAATTTTAGTGTGAGAAGTTTCAATTGGTCATCTCGCATATTCACCCCCCTCTAGGCGACATCCAGGTCCTTTCAGAGTAGGGTCCAGACCCTTGAGGATCAAGCGGAAGCCAATCCATAGGTCATCAGCATCGCACGTGATCCACTCTGCTCGGATCCGTGGTGCAAGTGCCCCTACCATCTCAACAAGGATCGTCCACCGTCTCCACCATCCTCCGGTGGTGCTGGCTTCTACGAGGCTGGTGGTCCCTCCCAATACTCCCAGAGTCAGCACTACTAGGTGTTGCTGCTCTGGTTTTAGCCCGGCTCTCTAAATTCCCTAAGGCATGTTAGGTTTAGAAACTGCGCATGTTTAGCCTACCATAGCGCCGCACATGCCATTGCAACTTGTAATAGATTGTTAGGTCAGAGGTGGTGTCGGCAGATACCAGTCCTCTCTGTGTTTTCCTTTCGCTGCATGCAGCTATGTATTTTATGCCGGGTTATACAATTTCAATGTTTACTGAATGTGTGTGACTCTAATCATCTATACCACCATCATTTTATCTCAAGATTAAGTATCAAGTGCATGGATAATGCACATTATTTTGTTTTAAAAAATACAAATGTCGTCTGTCCAGTGGAGGAAATTTAGATTTCGTCTGCCCCAGTGGACGACGTCATGCTGCAGGCCACAAAATTTGTTTTCGCCATACAAAATCGTCCACTGGGCGGATTATTATTGAGATTCCCTAGATTTCGTCTAGATTTCGTCCAGTGGGCAGACGAAATCAACAGATTTAGTCTCGGGTTGGACGAAACCAGCCGACGATTGGGGTACACTTTTGAAAATTCTGAATCTCGCGATATTATTTTGTAATTCTAGAAAAAATTAATATTAAAAAAATTCCAACATTACCTGGTTGCCTACGTATAGGGAGCTGAGCATGTAAGCCGATCTCCCTGCTTGATCTCCCAGATTGTTTTGCTCAAAGTCGTTTCCTTATTCTCCCTAGTATTTCTAGACGAAAAGTGTTTGAGAGGCCGAGCTTATCCTGCGGGAAGAGCACACCTGTCCACAGAATCCTGCAGTGCTACGTGTGACACATTGCCTTGCAACCGTCCGGTGATTGCCGGAGTACTATCTACCCGGGCTGTGCGGCGGCCAGATCGTGGCACGAGAGGGTGCCGGAGTGGTCGGCGTCGAGCTCATCAAACTCCTCGAGGAACTCTGCGATCTCCTCCTGGCTGATCTTCCCGAGCTCCTTGAGCTTATACAGCGCGAACTCCGCCGCCCCGACCCTGCGGTCGCCGTCGAGGTCCGCCGCCTCCAGGTCCATGCTGGTGGTCCGCCTCGTGAGCACCCACCTCGCCAGCGCCCGCTGCCGCCTCTCCGCCCCGAGCTCCGCCGCGTACAGGAAGAAGAGCGCCACCACCAGCGTGCTCACCGTGATCCACGCCGCCGCGAACGCGCGCCCGCCCGGCGTCGCGAAGCTCCGGTCGCCGTACCCGAGCGTGGTCACCGTCGCGCACGCGCAGTAGAACGCGTCCACGGGGCGCATCCCTTCCACACCCACCAGGAACGCCGTCCCGGAGCCCAGCGACGCGGCGAGGAGCGCCGCGGCCGTGTAGAGCTTGTACCGGACCCTGTTGGCCTCCATGTCGCGGCGCAGGGCCTTGTCGTCGGCGGCGTGGTGGGTGGCGCGGAAGAGGAGGGACTCCTGCTTCTCGACGAGGTAGTCGGCGGCCTTGCTGAGGAAGGCGCCGACGAGGCCGACGCCGGCGAAGGCGAACGCGCAGGCGAGCAGCTTCGCGGCGTCGCTGGACGGGACGAGGTCGCCGTACCCGACGGTGGTCATGGTCACCACGCAGAAGTAGAGCGCGTCCAGCGCGCGGCTGCCGCTGCGGTCGCCCGACATGTCGTGCATGACGAGGTAGAATGCGGCGGTGCCGGCGAGGAGGTAGGCGACCAGGAGGACGCCCACGAGCCAGAACCTCGGCCGCGTGCCGCCGCCGGTGAGGAGGCCCTTGGGTGGCGGCGAGGCGGCGCTGGCGCCCTGCCGGGGCTGGAGATTGGATCCTTGCTCGATGTTGTGCGACGGCGCCGTATGGCAGCGCCGGAACCTCCTCGTTTTCCCCGGTGGCGGTGGTATCTTTGGCTGGACCTTGGAAGGATCGTCGTCGTCGTGGTCGGGTAACAGGTGTTGCTGGACGCCGTTCTCTGCCATTTGCTCTGTTCGGAATTTCATAGTTCTAGGAGCAATTGATAATAAAACTCTCCCTTCCTGCCGTTGAAGCGAGAATATGAGAGGGCCGGGTCCCTCTTAACGGCTTCTCCTTGTCATGGTCCGGTTCCGGTGTCACATGTCCATTTTGTACATGAGTGGACGTGCATTTTCGTAGTCTAAATATTCGAGGCAAAAAAGGATAAAGTTTTCTTGTCTTATGCATCTTGTGATCAACTTCACAAGACAACTAAAGTATAGGATTCGGTACTTTCTGCCCACAGTCACTGTCAATGGGAAAATATTACGCGCCAGTTGCATTGCATGCATGCCGTTCTAGTCCCTACTCCCTACCAATGGTGCTTGTGGTTCCAAGATTTTGTTTTGGATATGCATTGAGATTGTGCAAACAGAGGAGGGTCCACAAAGATTTTTCTTAGGTTCCTACTTTCTATCAAAAACTTTACCAGCTGAGTTAAGGTCAGTTCGCGAACTCTTTCTTTGTCCTTGTGCACACGATTTGTGAAGGTTTGGCTTCTTTCGGCTGCTTAGGTGGAGCATGGTACGCTTCTTGCAGGCAGGCCAACGAGGAGAAAGAGTCTCTCGTGTCATTATTTCGGTCTAGTGTTAGGTGTGCATGTTAGAGTCTTAGAGATACATAGGTGCCGTCGGGTCATGTGTCGTTGAATAAGTCATGCCCCCCAGTTATATTGTTTCGCTTATGAATATGCTTATATATGAGTTTTTTAAGTGTTTTTCAATACACCTTTGCCCTTACTGTATCTCACGTTTAGTCAAGTGGCACTAGTAGAGAAAGGCCCATTAGCACCGGTTGGGAACCCACCTTTAGCATCGGTTTCCTAACCGGTGCTAATGTTTCGGTGCTAAAGGGTAGTCCTTTAGCACCGGGTCAAATATCCGGTGCTAAAAGAAGCCTTTAGCACCGGTTCATATTTACACCCGGTGCAAAAGAAATTGCCGTGAAAAAAAAATTAATTACTCTTTGTTCTTTTTTCTCTCCTCTTTTTCTTTCCACCTTCGTACATTCAAGAACAGAGAAGAACATCGATCTTCTTTAAGGAGAAGAACATGGACATGTCTTCACTTAGATTACAAGAAAACTTATACAATAAGAGATTCATCAAGAACATGTCTTTACTCAAATGAGTGAGAGATTCACTTAGATTACAAGAAAATATAGAATCTACACAAGAAAGAGTCCTGCTCTACACAATCAAAGTACAGAAATTGAGCTTTCCTGGATCTCCAGCGCCTTCGCTCGTCCCGTGCCGAGCCTCGCGAGCACCTTCGCCGACTGCGCACTCCCGCGTCGGGCCTCGCGAGCGCCTGCCCCCGAAAGCGCCCTCCAACGCCGCCGACCGCGCAGGGCCTCGCGAGCGCCGCCGCCGGCCGTGTCCTCCCGCGCCCGCGCTGGGTCTCGCGAGCGCCGCCGCCGGCCGAGTCCTCCCGCGCCCGCGCCGGGCCTCGCGAGCGGTGCCGCCGCCGGCCACGCCCTCCCGCGTCCGTGCCGGGCCACGCGAGCGCCGCCGCTGGCCGAGTCCTCCCGCGCCCGCGCCGGGCCTCGCGAGCGCCGCCGCCGGCCGCGTCCTCCCGCGCCCGCGCCGGGCCTCGCGAGCGCCGCTGCCGGCTGCGCGCCCTCCCGTGTGTCCCTTGGCTTATCTGGATTCTGGGAGAGAGATGAAGGAAGAGAGAATTGAAGAGAAGGGTGGAGAAAAGGATAAGGTATAGAAGAAGGAAGGAAGCAGAGAGAAAACGGGGAAGCGGTACGTGGTGGCTGACGCCCTCGGTAAGTATCTGCACCGGTTGGTGGCTGTGTCCGGTGCTAATGGGTTGCTTTAGCACCGGGTGTTGCCACCAACCGGTGCTGAAGTCTTCCTACATCCTTTTTCAGGCTTCTAGATTTTAGACCCGGTGCTAAAGATCACATTAGCACCGGATTTTTATAGACCCGGTGCTAAATGCCACATTAGCACCGGGTTCAAAATGACCGCTGTTTATGGAAGCTGCGGATGACTCATTCTCTTCTAGTGTGGACAGAACACAATGGCCATCGCCAACCTATGTAACAATTGTTTCCTTATAATAGGTGTTGGCACTCCTTAGCGTCACGTTTTAGCAACGCTCAAGAGCGCGTAGATATATGTCGTTGTATGCAAAATTAATTCTACAAGCACACAGAATATATCTCGTTGTAGCACTTCACCTTGGGTGTAATTCCAGGGTATCGTATTTATATTTCCGCAGGGAAGCAGATGGTTAAAGTGTATTGAAGAATGAAATGATATATCTTGCCAAAAATATCAAGCCACAAACCCAGGGGCACAAACTCTAGGTTCGGGTGGATAATGGTCAAGTTAATGACCGGATAGAAGGTCTGAAAGACTAGCGACACACGGAGCACCTATTTCTAAAGAAAAGGAAAGACGTTGGGAGAGACCGGACCTAGACTCTTTCTAACTCAGAGGAAAAGGCACTCTAGCCTTAGCCTAGACCCTAGCTTAGATACCGGGAACAGAGCTCGCTTCGACGGCTAGAACGGGAGAACCTCAGAACGGGGTGAGAGAGGGGGTTCTCCGGGCTCAGCACTACTGTTATGAATACACCCGAACGTGGTGGACTACGAAGGACGGACAGGGCTGTCACCACCTGCCGCCTACCACTGCAGTTCCGTGGGGTGCAACACACTTCCTAGTTAATCAACAAGCCAGACACCACGTCTGCACTCGATGATTAAGATTTCTCTTGAGGCCTGTCAAGAGAAATCCCCGTCTTCCCTAAGGCGTCTTACGGCCCGGTCAAGGCGAGCAAACCCGCGAGATAAAGCCCGGTAGAGCTAAACTAAACTCTACACTAAAACTAAAGGGAAAAGGACTTTGCTCTAAAGAGAGCAAGATCTTTACTCTAAAAGAAGAGCAAGAGAGAAATATAAAAGATAACTTAAGCTCTGAAGTAAGAAAGTAATTATATAAATAAACTCTTCAAAAGAAGGAAAGGATACAAGAGCTTTACCAGAACTCCGAAGATTCCGAAGATCCGAGCTAAGCTCGACTCGACTCTACTCCCAACTCTAATCCTAATCTAAGAAATGAAAAAGATACTAGAGCTCCCTTCAAGTAAAGACTTGAGATATGTGGTGTGTGTCTTCCCAAGGTGAATGAGCTGCCTTTTATAGCCTCCAGGGGGTGGATGTCAGCGTCATTAGCACGCCAAGGATCTGCTTAGGCTTCACGCGAAGGAGGGGACGTGGCGGCCACAGAGGGAGGCCGGTCGGCTTGGGCTAGGCCGGCCGGCCTGGCCCTGGTGCCACTTGGCACCGTCCTCTGCATGGATGGTCCTGATGCTCTCCCAAGGTTGGTAACAGTTGTGTTTAGTTGAAGCTTGTCCGAGAATCCTAAGATGTGGGCCCTTCAATCCATGTGCTTTCACCTCTAGGCCTTCCGGGTCCTTGGATCAAACCGACGTTGTTTGCACGGTTCTTGATCATCCTGGGCACTTGGCATGGCTTGTGGATCAATGATGTGGCCAGACCTGGCCAGGGGAGGCCGGTCGGCCTGGGCTAGGCCGGCCAGCCTGGCCCTGTGCCAGGTTTGGCCCTTGTTTCTCCTGGTTAATCCTGCAAGCACAACTCATCCAAAACTTGTGGAATTTGTCAATAAAAATACTTTTATGCATAGGAATATGGTATGATCATCCTCATTTTACCGAAATGTTTACGGTCACTACGAGGTTATAATGGCCGTCAACACGCCCCCAAGCTTAGACTCTTGCTCGTCCTCGAGCAAGGCTAAAACTCTAGGTTCGGTAGGTCAGAAGTTGCTTCAATGTGTATACTCTTAAAGTACCTTGTGCTTAAGCCAAAACTCAACGAATCACTTGAATAAGTTGGCATAAAAGAGAACTCATACCATGGTTCCACGTGGGGCTGCATTGATTCTCGTTTTGGGCTATTGAGAGCTTGAACGGTCATCTCTAAAGTATTTCCTGCAACTTTTCAGGTTCCATCTCGGAGATATGAATTTTTCAAAAGATGGTTTACTCATTCCCTGATGGTACTCTCGAGTCACTCAAGGTGTTTAATCCTCACTCTTGGTCGGGATTGACCAATGTTTCCCTACACTAAGGCTGAAGTGGAGTTGTAGGTAGGGTAAGAGTGGCATACCTTGGTTACTTCTGTTGTCGAGTCAAAGAGTGGTTCGCGAGCGATGGCACTCGTCAAATTCCGGTCTTTGGAATTCATGGGGTTTCAAATGGAGAGGGAGAAGGTGTGATGCTCAAAGGTCTTTGGGACTCCTTTTTTTTTCTCTCTCTCATATTTTTGAGATGTTTCTTCTCTCTTTTTTTTTCAGATGGAGCATTTGTCTCCAATTTATTTTTCGAATACATCTCTTCTCTTACTTTGGTAACAGAGAGGA
This sequence comes from Urochloa ruziziensis, assembly GCA_015476505.1. Lineage (NCBI taxonomy): Eukaryota > Viridiplantae > Streptophyta > Magnoliopsida > Poales > Poaceae > Urochloa > Urochloa ruziziensis. The sequence goes on along the minus strand of CM027120.1, from coordinate 32,880,903 downwards.
ATTCAGCTTTGTATGGAGTAATTGAGGACCTTTGGGGTGAGCTTTATGATGAGGTGAGTGTATGTCATCGACGGTGGACGTCAACCCCGGAGCAGGACTTTGACTAGTCGGACATTTTGAGGCTGAGGTGGATGGGAAGACCGGTAAATGTCAAGTGCCTTCTGCAAGCGGACTTCACCATTCGACAAGACTCAAAGCAACTCAAGATAGCATATGGTAGTTTCAAATATATAACTGTTTAGGCTCTGGATAGGACATTTTAAACCATCGAGGAAGATTCACCATGTAACATTTTATAAAAACTTCCGAGAGGTTCCTTACTAAGCATGCAGTTATACCTCGAAACAAACCATATCAAAACTCACAATAACTTAAACAATGAACAAGTGCTCTTGCTCCCATAGTTTTATCATGGCGGATCCTTAAATGCCAACGAACTCAAATACTCAAGAGTAAAGGATTAAGCACGAGGCACTTAGAGGGCATAAACAGAGCAACTTTTCATCATTCCAGAGGTTCTCAACCATAATTCCATATATAAAGACATCTTTTGGAGCTTTTATTATATTTTTATTATGTTTTTATTTTTTTTATTTTTATTTTATCGTAGCACGGCAAGGCAAGGCAAGGCAAAGGCAAGGCAAGGCAAACGACAAGGCAAGGCAACAGCGACGGCTTTCGATCATACCTGAGACTCCCCCAAGCTTCGATGAAGCTCACTGGTAGTACTGGTTGGGGTCGTAGTGCATGTAGTCGAAGAAGCCGTGAATGTCGGTCTGGCAGGATGTGGTCATCCCCCAGTTCTGCTGCGTGAGATCAGTGTTGTGTGCAACTTCATCTCTGAGTTGCTGTTGTTGCAGCGTCATCGTCTCCAACCTGGTATTAAGATCAGCGATCCCCCGGGAGACCGGGTTCTCGTAGTCATACCTGGCGGAGGCGGATGGTCCGACCTGCGGGCCGTATCCTGCCATTCCTTGGTGGTAGTCGAATGCCTCTTCAAAGTTCATGTTGGCCGTGGGGTTCTCTGTCGGCTGCTGGTAGTCGTACTCGGGCTGCTGCTGGTAGCGGTACTCGGGCTGTGGTGCGGTAGAAGTTCCGGCTTCACCGTCATGCCTGGCTCGCCTGCCACGTGTTGTAAGGCCTGCAACACTGTGGCGAGCGGGTTCCCTCCTTCTAAGCTGCATGGTTAGACTTCTCGCTGATCTCAGCGACAAAGCTGGGCATGGAAGCTCGACTTCGTCGATGAAACTAGGATAACACATGAAAAGAGTATGGCCAGGGCCCTCGCGCATCAAGTGACCCTGGATAAAATGGTCTAAACCAATGCAAGACTGATATTATTGTGTAGCGGGAAGGAAAGTGACTTGAGCGCCCTGCAAAGCACCAACATGGGTGGCAATGCGGGTGACTAGCGAGGTTATGTCAATTGTGGCTCGGCCAGTGACTAACCTCTGCCAGTTCTCAAGCATGCTCATGACCGGTGAGAAACGAATTTTCTTGACCATGGCATAAAGGCACTCTAAATCAGGCAAGAGGCAAAGACGCAAATCAGCGCGTGGGTGGACCACCATAGCGATCCACTTCGCCAGGAAACGAAGAGTGGGGTTTTGGATGGCAGTGATGCTATTCTTCCCTGAGGATGGCTCGCCTGTGATGCTATCCCACCATGCGGCACGGTTGTACCGGTGGTTAGTCACCAACAGGTTGGCATCAATGATGCATCTCTTGTTGAAACCAAGAGCCTCACTGAGTTGCTTCGGGGTCAAGATAAAATCCTCATTGAAAAACTGAAAGCAAATGTTTGTCTCGTTGGGACGAACTTCGATTTTCAAACTCATCAAAAACTCCATAGTAAGAAAGTGTGAACCTGTTTCCGTGACGGGGTAGAAGTTTTGCCATCCGGCATTGTTGAACGCCCGTTCCATGTCTCCTCCGAGACCGGTCTTGATCAGCAGCATGGGGTCGAAGTACTTGGCATGTGTGTAGTAGCGGCTCTGGAGCTGGTCCAGCACCGTTCTCTCGTCTTCTGTCCGAGCAACGATGTGCTCGACCCAAGTCATGATCCGGATGCGGAGCCTGTTCCTAGGCACCTCCTCCTCCTGGGACTCTGTGTCTTGTCGAGTTGAGTCGACAGACATAGTGTCCCGGGAAGTAGATGATCCTTGAGAGCGGCGAGAGCTCGAAGAGGTGAGCTTGGTCACGACTCCACGTGCCGTCTGACGTGCCTTAGTCCACATGATTCCTGCAAAAGGTTAGTCTCACAATACCCGAAGGAAATCAGGGGTTAGACAGTCAGAGGTTAGGCGTTCTTGTGGGAGATTAATCACCACAACTCGGTTAGTCGTTCTTGTGGGGTAAGAAGCACCACAAACGTTCTCATTCAACCGGCAGGGGTTTATTCTCACAAGAATTCAAGAATGGATTTTAGCAGAATTTTCTTGAGGTCTAAACTCTAACCTTAGAGATTTTCGAAATTCAAGCGAGGGAGAAGGGAACGCTCAGGATGCACGCATACCTGTGCTTGGGGCGTCTTCCTTCTGAGCTGGGCACCGGCTTTTATAGAGGCGCAACAGGGGGAGGCCGGCCGGCCTGAGGCAGGCCGTTCGACCTGCACATGGCGCCGGTCGTGCCCATCCTATGCGTCGGTGGTCACGGTCCTGTGCCTGGTGCTCCGGTAGGTGAGGATGGGACAGCAACGGTGGCATGAGGCCGGCCGGCCTGGCTGGGGCCGTTCGGCCTGGGGTCATGCACATTTTTCTCCATCCTCTCGTGTCGTGTCCTCCCACATGTTCTTGTTCCTTGCTTGCTGTGATCTGGCCATTGAAAATGACAAATGGGGCCGGCCGGCCTAGGTGGGGCCGACCGGCCTGAAATTTGGCCAAAATTTTTTTGTTTTTTTATATGCTACTTAATGCACAAATGAAATATGAATGCAAGCTTCGAAAATTAAACATGCTGTGATGAATGAAAAGAATTGAAATGAAAAACCTATTCTATATGCAATGCAAAGATACGTACCATATACCTTATGGCGAGGGCTCGAGTTTTTCGTCCTGATGCGGAACTCTCCGAATCCTTGTTCGGGACTGCTTTTACCCGCCATTCCTTTCGGACGGGACGGGACTTGGATTCAACCTCCTTATCGCGCTTTGCTTGCTCCTCCAGCGCTTTGGTTCTCGATATTCTTCGCCGTGCATGATAGCGATCATGCCTCTTCTTTTCTTTGGCGGTGAAGGCTTCTACCATCTTCATGAGCGTTTCTACGCTCGGCATCTTGGACTTTCGGGGCATGACTTCTTCGACCATATTGACTTGATGGGGGATCTCCTTAGGACGGAAAGAGAAACTCTCGGTCCCTCCGTTAATCCTAAGTTGAATGGTCCCACGTCCCACGTCGATGTTTGCATTCGCAGTACTTAAGAACGGTCTCCCAAGAATGAGAGAGTTCGTTGCTCCGGCTTCCATATCTAGGACGATGAAATCCACAGGGATGAAGAAATCTCTGATCTTGACCGGAACATTTTCTGCGACTCCATGGGGGTAGCGGATCGATTGATCCGCTAGCTGCAAACACATGGGTGTAGAGACAAGTGATATATGTTTAAGGTGGTCAAAGACTACCTTGGGCAATACGCTGACGCTCGCCCCCAAGTCACCTAGGGCGTTGTCGAAGTCATGGCCTCCAATTGAGCATGATATTGTGGGGCAGCCAGGATCTTTCTTCTTGAGCTGGGGCCCGAGTATAGCAGAGCTACATTCCTCGGTCAGCTGTACCATCTCCCTTGTGGGTAGAGTCCGCTTGTTGCTAAGTATATCCTTGATGTACTTGGCATATGTCGGGACCTGCAAAGCATCAAGTAGTGGTATGTTGATGTATACCTTCTTGATTACCTCGACGAACTTGTCGAATTGTTCGTCGGCCACGGGTCTTCTCCTCGTTCTGGGAATGGGAGGAAAGTGGGATCTCGGCTGTAGCTTGAGGCTTGTGGTGCCTCGTTCCCCTCCTTTGAGACAGGGGTGGTTTCCTCGTCGTCTTCCTCTTCGGCGGCCGCCTCGGCTTGGCTAGCTTCCTTCTGTCGGGTACCTGCATCCTGTGGATTGTGTGGATCCCGCGTGGACTTGCCAGTCTGCGTGGTCACCGCACTAACATTTTCCTTGAACGGAACCTCCGGTTGCCCGGGTAACTTTCCCGCATTTGGGTTAGGACAGGATGCAGCCAGCTGAGCCACTTGAGTTTCAATCATTTTATTGAAGCTCAGCTGGTTCTTAACGACAGAATTAAAAGCTTCTATCTGGGAGGCCATCGACTCCATAACTTTATCATTGGCAAGAAATTTCTTGCTAATGCTATCGTTAATTTGTTTTTGGCCATACCAGATGTCCTTTAGCGACGGTTGAAAACCGTTGTTAGATCCATTACGTTGCTGTTGGCCGAAGGGGAAATTGGGCTTGGAATTCCAACCTTGTTGAGGACGGAAGCCTGAATTGTTGTTATTTCCAATGAAATAGGCTTCTTCTTGTGTCGTCGGGCAAGTGTCGCCCGAGTGTCCTGCTTCTCCACACGTTTCACACGTGATTCTCTCCTCCATGATCTGATTCATCTCCTTGCCAGGAGATTCCATCTTCTTCAAGAGAAGGTCCATCTTAGCGGCCAGCATATCAACGGAGTCAATTTGATGTACTCCCTTGCGGGGAGCTTGTCTTTCTCCTGTCCAGCTCTGGTGAGTGGATATCTTCTCGATTAGCGCCTTTGCTGCGTCTACATCCAACGAGAGGAAAGCTCCTCCCGCGGCTGCATCCAACATCTCTTGCGATCGTCGGCTCAGGCTGTGGAAGAAGTTCTGGGTAATCAGCCAATCTTCCACACCATGGTGGGGGCAGGCTGCAATATACTCTTGCAGTCGCTCCCAAGCTTCGGGAATTGTTTCTCCGTCTAGCTGCTGAAAGCTAGTGATTTTTCCTCGGAGGGCATTGGTCTTGCCCACCGGAAAGTACTTGGCCAGAAATGCGTCTGCGCACGTCTGCCAGCGTCCTTCGAATGATGCCTTGTTAGCGTAAAACCACTCCTTTGCTTTCCCAAGCAAGGAGAATGGGAAGAGTTGAAGGCGGATGTTGTTGATCGGTGTGCCATTGGGGTTGATAGTACTGCACACCTCCAGAAAATTCCGAAGGTGAGCGTTCGCATCCTCAATCGCCTTTCCGCAGAAAGGGCTGGCCTGAACCATGTTTACCAGGCCAGTCCTCAGCTCAAATGCACCTTCCTGTGCGTTAGACAGTCCCGGGAAGTTGCTGCTTGACGGGGCTGAGAACTCACGGAGCGTCTTCTTAGCTTGAGCCATTATCTCTGGAGACTCTGGGGCTGAAGAAAACGATGAATCTGAATTTGATTCGGACTCGAAGTCGGATGACGACTCGAGTATATTGCTTGAGCTGAGTGAAATCTGAGGAGGTACGACTCTCTTTCGCACTACTCTTCCAATGCGTTATGGATTTGGATCAAAGTTTGATGGTAGGTTGAAACCAGTCATGCACTACCCTACAAAACACATCAAAGATAGACGAATGTTGCAGTGGTGAGGTCACTAAGGTTAGTGGTTTGGTAAGTCTGTAAAGATAATCAAATGATTCAACAATAACTTTAGCCAATTGCTTCCCCGGCAACGGCGCCAGAAATGCTTGTTGGCACTCCTTAGCGTCACGTTTTAGCAACGCTCAAGAGCGCGTAGATATATGTCGTTGTATGCAGAATTAATTCTGCAAGCGCACAGAATATATCTCGTTGTAGCACTTCACCTTGGGTGTAACCCCAGGGTATCGTATTTATATTTCCACAGGGAAGCAGATGGTTAAAGTGTATTGAAGAATGAAATGATATATCTTGCCAGAAATATCAAGCACAAACCCAGGGGCACAAACTCTAGGTTTGGGTGGATAATGGTCAAGTTAATGACCGGATAGAAGGTCTGAAAGACCAGCGACACACAGAGCACCTATTTCTAAAGAAAAGGAAAGACGTTGGGAGAGACCGGACCTAGACTCTTTCTAACTCAGAGCAAAAGGCACTCTAGCCTTAGCCTAGACCCTAGCTTAGATACCGGGAACAGAGCTCACTTCGACGGCTAGAACGGGAGAACCTCAGAACGGGGTGAGAGAGGGGGTTCTCCGGGCTCAGCACTACTGTTATGAATACACCCGAACGTGGTGGACTACGAAGGACGGACAGGGCTGTCACCACCTGCCGCCTACCACTGCAGTTCCGTGGGATGCAACACACTTCCTAGTTAATCAACAAGCCAGACACCACGTCTGCACTCGATGATTAAGATTTCTCTTGAGGCCTGTCAAGAGAAATCCCCGTCTTCCCTAAGGCGTCTTACGACCCGGTCAAGGCGAGCAAACCCGCGAGATAAAGCCCGGTAGAGCTAAACTAAACTCTACACTAAAACTAAAGGGAAAAGGACTTTGCTCTAAAGAGAGCAAGATCTTTACTCTAAAAGAAGAGCAAGAGAGAAATATAAAAGGTAACTTAAGCTCTGAAGTAAGAAAGTAATTATATAAATAAACTCTTCAAAAGAAGGAAAGGATAGAAGAGCTTTACCAGAACTCCGAAGACTCCGAAGATTCGAGCTAAGCTCGACTCGACTCTACTCCCAACTCTAATACTAATCTAAGAAATGAAAAAGATACTAGAGCTCCCTTCAAGTAAAGACTTGAGATATGTGGTGTGTGTCTTCCCAAGGTGAATGAGCTACCTTTTATAGCCTCCAGGGGGTGGATGTCAGCGTCATTAGCACGCCAAGGATCTGCTTAGGCTTCACGCGAAGGAGGGGACGTGGCGGCCACAGAGGGAGGCCGGTCGGCCTGGGCTAGGCCGGCCGGCCTGGCCCTGGTGCCACTTGGCACCGTCCTCTGCATGGATGGTCCTGATGCTCTCCCAAGGTTGGTAACAGTTGCGTTTAGTTGAAGCTTGTCCGAGAATCCTAGGATGTGGGCCCTTCAATCCATGTGCTTTCACCTCTAGGCCTTCCGGGTCCTTGGATCAAACCGACGTTGTTTGCACGGTTCTTGATCATCCTAGGCACTTGGCATGGCTTGTGGATCAATGACGTGGCCAGACCTGGCCAGGGGAGGCCGGTCGGCCTGGGCTAGGCCGGCCGGCCTGGCCCTGTGCCAGGTTTGGCCCTTGTTTCTCCTGGTTTATCCTGCAAGCACAACTCATCCAAAACTTGTGGAATTTGTCAATAAAAATACTTTTATGCATGGAATATGGTATGATCATCCTCATTTTACCGAAATGTTGACGGTCACTACGAGGTTATAATGGCCGTCAACAATAGGGCACGCACTTAAAGTATACACTTTACAGCAGCCAATCAAAACACAGCTGGTGCCTTGTTGGATCGAAAGATCTAAGCAAAGATGTGCCTTGGTCTAATCGTGATGAGCGATTGACTAGATGATTTAAAACGTTATCAGTTGAGTCAATATTTCATTTGTGCTTGATTATGCTAATAGCTAACCAGAGTGTTGTGTTGCATGCGTTGAGTTGTGGTGTGTGTAAAACATATATATATCTTGTGTGGTCAGTGTCTTTTGGCTTGTTATGTGCAGGTGATGGATGTGATATGGTGGTTGATGGCGCGAGGTGTGTCATGCCGATGGATTGCGAGGCGGTGAAGAATGAGCAGAGGGCTTGGAGCGAGGGACCTAAAGATGCCAGGCAGGGCCATGAGCGGTCCTCATGGTGCACGGAGAGCAAGAATACATGGAGTTGAAGAGGTATCGAACAAGTCATGAAAGAAGACGATAGCAAGTCTAGTAACTACAAGAGCGTCTGTTGGGCCTTCTTCACTGGCTCCGGCGGGCGCTGGCTGCGGCGGAGCTCAGGCGGGCGACGCGTCGGCCGGCGGCGCGAGACCCCGTTGCAAGCACGCCGGGACAGAATGGCGCGGCGTGGCACAACACGAGCTTGCCGAGGCCAAGCCAAGGGCCACATGTTGTTTGGGTCGGTGGCGGTCGGGATGAACGGCTTACGGCGAGCCAAGCCGAGGGCCACAGGGCGAGACCAAGGCGGTGGCACCGGAGCCGCCCATGCGGCCCGGGAGGACGATGAGCCTGGCTAGGGCTGCGGGGCGACTGTTGCACGAGCAGTGGTAGTGCCGGAGCGTGCGTGGGTAGGGTAGGGACGTAGGCACCGTGGGCTGAGGGCGGCGGCGACATGCATGGGTGTAGAATTAGTCTAGTGTTTGTAAGGGTATTATTCATGCATTAACGGTACCACGTGGCTGTCGTGTGGACCCCTTTTGGCCCATTGGGCCTGCTGGGCTGGCCGTGTCCTTCAGATCCCTAACATCTCCTCGTGTTTGACTTGCAACATATGTACTCTCGCTATGTTCTCCTTGTTTGTCTATTGCTGAGGTTTATGATACTGGAGCCGCCCAGTACACAAATGGCCGCAGGGGCGGATTTCTCGCTAGGGCCACTAGGGCTATGACCCTAGTCGTGGGCCGAAAAACCTCTTATACCCTCTAAATTTTTCTATAGTCCAACTGACTTTTTGTGTAGACTGTCGTCCTAGTGGCCCAACAAGACGAACCCAACCGCGAGCCGATCCTCTACTGCTATCGGCGTCCGGCGACGCCCCTACTCGTCTCAGTCGTTCCTCATCCACCCCCTCGCGACCTCGCTCCGCTCAGCAGTCGCGGCAACAGCACAACGTCAACCTCGATCCTAGCGGCCGGCAGCGCGAGACAGCCTGGCTTGGCGGCGCCTCGACAGGCGGGTTGAGGGAGGGCGCCATGCCGCCACCACGCCAGGGAGACCACCTCCCCTTGAGGCCATACGCGGCTAGCGGCTGGCCTGCTACGCTGCGCCCCTGCCTGCTCGGTTCGGCTGCTCCCTCCCTGGAGATCGAATCGATGAATCCTTTGATCCCAACCCGACGGGTGCAAGCACAAGCTGAAGCAGATCAATTTTCATGCCTCAATCTGAGAATCCCTAATTTTTTGCCTCACGTTTGTTTGCATATTGCGTTCCTGATTCCTATGAAATATCCAATTTTGCATATGTAGGCTCAGGTCCAGGCTTATTGTTGATGATGATACAATAGTCCGGGTCGAGGATGAACCGAATCAGCATTGATTAGGTATTTCCTTCATCAATTTTACTGTACAATTAGACATTGAATTGCAATGTACTCCGGACCGTGCATTTTAAGCGCTTATACGGGCTATCGCTGTTATGGTTATCGCTATGCGGTATAGCATGGGATTTTAGGTACTTTAAGCGTTTATCGAAGTGGCCCTAGGCGTTGAAATTCGCCAGCTCCGCCACTGCATGGCCGTGTGAGCAAGATTGCAAATGTATGCAAAATCTCACCCCATGTCTGCGGCTTGATTTACCTCTGTTGAGACCAAACACACGTGAGCTAAAATAAGATATTTGAACATTAGAAACCTAAACTGCATAAAAAATATTGGTCTATACTGATTGTTAGATACACCTGCCACACACCAAGCGTTAGAAGAGCTAATAATGAGCAAGATATGCTCGGAAACATTTTGAAATCAACGAGTTTCAGTATCACATTCCCACGACTTGGAGTTCTATTCAAGTTTAATCATATACATAAGCGCTTCTTGCGAGAAATACTGGATACGGTGATACTTCTTAACTTACGAAATAAATGGTACTACCTCCGTTCCAAATTATAGGTCGTTTTTGGGTTTTTTAGGTCCATTGGATTTTGCTATGAATCTAGATATAGCGTGTGTTTATGTTCATAACAAAGATTATGAATTTAGAGAAGCCAAAACGATCTATAATTTGGAGCGGAGGAAGTATATACAGAACAGTAAGACTAATTCATGCTATTACATCCTCATTCTGCACTTTTGCAATCCTATTATCATTCCGTTGGTTTAAAATAATAAAAATGTTTTTTTAAAATCGCCACCAACAAGATTACACTTAGACTTAAACACACGCACATAAAAAAGAGTAAAATGCACCACTATACACAATTTTGGCTCAGAGGGGCACTTAGATACATCATCTCTCTAATTACTCATATGGATACAATAAAATGTCAGGTGGGTCTAAATAGGTACATCATCTCTCCAATTGTTCATTTGGATACAGTAACTTGGTACATCGGTGTGATAGGTACATCATTTCTCCGATTGCTTATTTGTGTGTAGCAATTTTACAACTAGGTGTGTGCTTGCTCATGAGTGTGACAAGTGGACAAACTTTTAGTATTCTAGTAGATAATCTACCACACAATATGTGTGACATTGTGTGGGACTGAAAAAATATTGCAAGTAGACCTTTTAATAGTCAATCATGTGTACTTTGGCATTAAAGTGAGGCTTTCAACGATGACAGAAAGGCTAGCGGCAATGGCAACTAATTGCGCAATGCTTGTAGGTGATCTTCCACACATACAAAATATGCTCACTGTACCCGCCACAACGGATCACACGAAACTCCTCTTCAACAAACATTGGTACATGGATGAACTGAATGTTGCTGCAAGCTAGAGACGAATGCTAGGTCGTGTCTAGCGACGAACTACTGTGGGAGTGTAAAAAAAATGACCGCACACAACTAGTAACACATGGAGATTCTTGCGGAGCATGGCATCTATGGACACATTTTGCTTGGTTACATGGAGCCTGTACAAGATGGCATACATCACACAACTTTTCGTAAACGTGCCATGTAATTGGTGCCATGACTTGGTCGCTATTGAGTGCAAGTACCACACTCTATCCTAAAAAAGATGGATGTACAAGTATTTATTTTGACAATTGTAACGTTATATGAAGAGCGACAATTTGAGAATCTATATGACTTCTAGAAATTAGATAATCTATTGCATCTAAATGAGCAATTTGAGAGATAGCAATTTGAGAGATGATGCATCTAAGTGCCCTCTTTTGCCAAATGTACTAATCATGCATTTAACACAAAATAATGATAAACAGCGACAATGAGGTGCTTGCTTGTACTGCCATGAATAACAATATTATTACTACATCCAAATTAAATAGTTATGTTCAAAGTACCGCACGCATTAAAGCCATGAAGCTAACATGTAATTCATGGGTACGCTTATTCACCAGTACAACCCATTTGGAAGCTATCAATGTGTGGACGCATGACCTCCATTGAGAGCCTTGTTGTGAGAACTCTGGTAAAAGAACCAACGAGGTACAAGCAGCACGAAGGTTATCATGAGTTCTGGAGTAAGTGGAGTGAGCTGCTGGCTGGTGAGAAATTTAGATTTTTACCACCGTAAACAATGAGTTTCGCAAAATTGTCATCGTGAGCGTGAGCTTCACAAAATTGCCACTTATAAAATTGAAATATTTTTTCGTTGCCATTTTCTCTAATTTATTGATTTATAATTTCCTTTTTCATTTACTGGCACCTGAAAGACAGGAAGAATCCCTGGCTACAATGAAAAATGGGCAAGATCACAATTACTTCAAAGTATGGCCAAGAATACGAATGCCTCTAATGTTACATTTTTGCTCTCTTTTCTACTGCATTCCCCTGTTTCTGAGTAGTTTTTAATCTTTACCTGTCCCCCGCGTCGCCCCCAGGGACGACTCGGGCGGAACCGCCGCCACCGCCGCTCGCCTCTGGCCCCCGATCTCCATCGTCTTCGGCTTCCTAGCCAGTGGCAAGGGAAGCGGGGGTCCATCCTTTAGTAGATCGAGTCCTAATCGAGTCCATCTAAGTCTAGGGTTTGCTCGTCGTCGATGTTCGACGGTGGAGTTAGGTTTTGCCGGAGGAGCATGGCTCCTCTGCGGCTTGGTTTTCCTGGCGGCGCCGACGATGCTGAAGCGACGGCGTTGCAGAGGAATAATTTCTCCCAGTTTCTTTCGTTCTCCGGTGGCGATCTTCTTCGACACCAATGGAGAGGCTGGGGAGACCTGTCCGGGAGTCCGGGGCAGTCACATCGTCGTCTTCTTCATGTGATGATGTTGTTGACCCTGTTAATCTCGAGGAAGATGATATTTGGTGAAAATCTGAGCTTTGCTTGGGTTGCTGGCGTTGGAAACGAATGTTGCGTCATGGGTGCCATAGTTGGCCGATGTGCCTGGGAGGCAGTGTACTCGACTGTTTCACCTAGCAGTGAGCCCTCCTCCGCGGCCTCCACCTTGTGGAGTTTGGCTCTGGCGTCCGGCGACGATTGGGAAGTGGCTTCAGTGGCGGTGACGAACGGATCCCTGAGGGTTTGGAGGAAGATGATCAGGAGTTTTGAACTTCGTTATAATTTTTCTTTTCTTTGGGGTCCTGTTTGTAAACGGACCAGTGTAATATGCTGGATCATACATTTTCCCTCTAAAAAAAATAGTTTTTAATCTTTTTGAAATTATTAGATCCATGGCTTTTCACAGGACAAGTTCATCCAACATCTCTAATCTTAATATATTAGAAAAAGGTTGATCAAATATATTTTCACCAAAAGTTAATTCAACATTTTATTCTAGGGAGCAATCCAATATTTTTTATGAAAATGTTGCCTGAACTTTTTTCTATAATGAAACTGGATTATCAAACGTTTGTTATTAAACCAAAGTTTTATTTTGAAAATGTTGGCTTGATATTTCCAATGAGACAATTGATCTATTTTTTAGGTTTTCTAAATTATTAGATCAATAATTTTTCCCAAAAAATACTAGGTCATAAAAATTTACTAATATCTAGTAATATATTTTTAAAAAATGTTGATCCAACATTTTTTCATTTAAATGATCGAATATTTTCATTGAAATGATCGAGCATGTTGATGTTTCTCCAAGATGTTTGTCCAATATTTTCTCATGAATGGTCCAACATTTTCCTCTATGAAGTTGATATAATGTTTTCATGAAAATGTTGGCTCCAATTTTATTTTATAAGGCTACATGATTGAATATTTCTTGCTAAATTAACCTTTTGGTTTAAAAACGTTAGCTCAACATTTAGGATTGGACTAGTGGATCCAAATTTCCAATCTCAATATTTTTGGAAAATGATTGCCCAAGAATTTTTTATTAAAACGGTCCAACATTTTGAAAAAAGGTTGGTTTGATATATTTTGTATAACAAATTGGCCCCAATAGTTTTCTCATGAATAATAAAGCATTTTATACTAAGAATCTGGTTCAACATTTGATTTTTTTTTGCATAAGACTATTTTTTTTTGTCAAATCAACGTTTTGTTTTGAAATTATTCACTCGACATTTTCATTGAGACTAGTGGATCCAACATTTATTTAACTTTTCTAAATCCTTATATCCATATTTTCTGGCAAGACTAGTTGATCCACCATTTCTAATCTTAATTTATTGTTTTGAATTTTTTTTCCTATTGAAATAACCCAATGTTTATTTTAATTAATATATTTTCTCCAAAAAGTTGAGGGACATAAGAAATTGATGCAACATGTTTCTTGAAAAAAGCTGTTCCAACCGTTTTTCCCCAGGAATGGTTCGGCATTCTTCTACATGTAGTTGATCCAATTTTATTCTCCAAACGTTTCTCACATGGCAAATTCAGAATTCGTTCTTGTTGTTTTCTATTTTTACAATTCATTTTGCGTAGCATTATCTAGAAGAAAATCACTACTACACAAACCACTTTCACAAACGGGCTATCACAACCGGTTTTGAGAAAACCGGTTGTGATAGGGCTATCACAACCGGTTTTTAGAAAACCGGTTGTGATGCCCCTTATCACAGCCGGTTTTTCTCAAAAACCGGTTGTGATAGTCGGCCGGCATATCACAACCGGTTTTTCTTACAAACCGGTTGTGATGCTCACTATCACAACCAGTTTTTGAAAACCGGTTGTGATGGTGAGCATCACAACCGGTTCTTTACTAACACATTTTTGGAGGGCTAAACGAAATCAAATTTTGTGAACGATCTCGGATGAACTTTTGACCAAAACGAAAGTTGTAGATCTTGAAAAGTTATGAAACATTGTAGTTCACCACTTTTTATTTGAAGTCATCTTGTCAACCGAATCTAAGTTTGAAATTTTCAAATTTGAAAATTTAAATTTTGTAAAGGACCTCGGATGAACTTTTGACCAAAACGAAAGTTGTAGATCTTGAAAAGTTATGAAACATTGTAGTTCACCACCTTTTTATTTGAAGTCATTTAGAGCCTCAAATAAGCAATTTACACTCGGAAAACATTAATATGAAGGGAATCAAAATGGTATATAGACACAAACATTCTAGTGGTGCAGTGGTAGAGGAGGCTATGCACGAAGCTGAGGTCACGGGTTCGAATCCCACCGACCGCGTAGCCACGCGACTTTTCCGCGAAAAATACCGACGGTGGGTAGTGGCTGATGGGGTCCATCCCCCAAATAAATAAAATGTTTTGCTATTTCATTTTGGTTTATTTTGGGTTTAGATGAAAACCGGTTGTGATGGGGGTCATCACAGCCGGTTTTTGAAAACCGGTTGTGATAGGGGGGACTATCACAGCCGCTTTATCTCATCCGCCTCGAAAAACCGGTTGTGATAGGGGTTGCGAACCGGTTGTCATGAGGGTTTGTGTAGTAGTGAATTGTTCTAGAACAAATATTCTAGAATAAATAATAGTGTTCTAAGAAAAATAATTTATATTGGGAACGATCTAATATTAACTAGATGCTCGGCTTGGGAATATCTTTTTTATTTTTTCAAGTTACATGCATATCCGTTGGCATTTGTTTGTTTGATCTCAATGATTTTGGGTATGTCGCTTTCTCCAGTTTGCAAGTAGCACACGTGGGGCCCCTCGATTGCATAAAAAAAGAATCCTACACTGAGTTGCTCCTCGGGGTGGTGTTATACATCACCTTTGATCACAATTGGAGCGATTATAATTTTGGCCCAACAGATCCCCTAGACCATATTCCCGTAGGCATGTAGAAGCTCCCATAAACATTAGTAATCGTAGGATCATCTTGAAAAAAGTTAGAGAGCTAGTGAGAAACCATTAGACCTGATCTTTGATAATTTAGAATAGCACAAATATTTGAAGTAATAACACTTCTGTCTGTATTGTACTCCGTACCTTGATATAGTTTCATCTTGGTTTCTGTACCTTTTTTAGAGATTTACTCCTCAGCAAACGTCTGATATAGTTCCATCACTCAAATTCACACTATAAAATTGATGGGGAATCGAGATTTGAGGTAAGGGTTTGGGGTTTACCTAGGTGCCTGGCTGTAGAGGGAGCTCCAGGGAGGTTCACTGGCCGGTGGTGGAGGCGGGAGAAACGGCGGTGGAGCAGAGAAGGCAAGGTGCCGCCGGAGCCAGGCGGTAGGCCAGGGATCTCCGGTAGGCAGCGAGGGCGTCTGGACCAAATGGATTAGTGTTTGGTGGTGGAGGATGGCGGCGGAAGCGGGGGGTGTCACGTCTCACATTGGTAGATAAACCAACGCAGGAAGAAGGAAGAAGTGAAGAGAAAAGAGAAGAATGATCTGGACCACTAGATCTAAATTCAACAGCTGTGGACAATGATTGACAGAAAATCAATTTTCAATCATTTGATGAGGTTGATGAGGAGATAGATCCTTAACCCATAAGGCCATAACATCATAAGTTTTGAAGAGCTACAACAGAACGGTTTCTCATGAACATTCTATTCCTCAACATATAGTAGTGCTGAAAATGTTCGTTTGATTGTGGAAATTTCTGCATAAACTTCCAATATTGTTGGTCGATCTTTTGGTGCCTGCACAGAGCATGAGAGGCCAAGCTTTACAAGCTGCATAATGCAGTTTCCCATGGTTTCAAGCTTTTCATGGTCGAGGTTATTGTTCACATCTTCAAATCCGAATTTTGGGATGATATTAGGATCAAGTATCTCACGAATCTTTTGGGGAAATGCATTTCCAACAAATTTCTGAAGGCTCAAACCATTATTAAATAACTCATCAGTTGGTCGTTTCCCTGTGAGCATTTCTAGAATGATAATTCCATAGCTGTAGACATCGCCCTCTGTTGAGATCTTACTCCCAGTTCCATACTCTGCGTCATTTAACACCATTGATTATTGAAAACAATAAAATTTTCCTCTTCAGAAAAATAAGTAAAAAACGTGACTGATACTTCTGCATGCCCTATAGCTTTTGTAAAGATATTAGCATAGTAAATGTTTACCTGGTGCAATGTATCCAATTGATCCTCTTGGTCCTACTAAGCTTGTAGAACCAGTAATACTTGAAGAATTATGACTTTGAAGGAACTTGGCTAACCCAAAATCACTGAGACGGGCACTCATCATATCATCTAGAAGCACATTGCTAGGCTTCAAATCACAATGGACAATAGGGGGCACGCAACGGTTATGTAAATAATCCAATGCAGCAGCTATGTCCACTGCTATTGTTACTCTGGAGCCCAAACTTAAGGGTTGTCTCGTTTCTGAATAAATCCAGCTCTCTAGGGTGCCATTGGCCATATATTCAAGTATAAGAGCTTTGAAATCATTCCCTTTATTGTCCCATGTTGAGCATGCAGAAATCACCTTTATGAGATTACGATGACGAGTGTTTCTAAAAGCCTCGCACTCAGCAACAAAACTTTTTGTTGCTCCAAGTTCATCAAGATTGAAAACTTTGATAGCGACAATTCCACTTGCTTCAGACTCAAGTACGCCCTTATATACTGATCCATATGTCCCGGAGCCAACAAAATTGTCCGAAGAGAAGCCATTCGTCACGTTGACTAAATCAGCATAGGAGAAATTCTTCATCTCCGTAAATATTGGATGCTCTGACCGTTGAGAATTCTTTCTCCTCTTCATCAAGAGAAAAAATCCAACACACGAGACAAAGACCAAAACAAGAGCCACACTAATCCCAGTTATCATTAGATTGTGGGAAGATCGATGGTGTCTGGATGATGCAACACAAAGTGGCAGTTGTAACATTGAGGAACTAGAGCATAACATACTGTTCCCTTGGACAAGTACCTCACTAGAATTTTGAAATATCCCTCCTTCAGGCATCTGACCCTCAAGGTCGTTGAAGGACAAGTTGAGCACCTTCAAAGATTTGAAGGATTCAAAAAAGTTTGGAATTTCTCCAGTCAAGTTGTTTCGAGAAAGGTCAATCTCAGAAACACCTCCCAATTGACGAAAGAATCAGGAATTCTGCCATCAAGATAGTTACCCTCCAGGTGAAGGGACACTAACCGGACGCAGGCACCAAGAGTGACTGGAATGTGCCCAGAAAGAAGGTTGTTGGAAAAATTTAGTGGACCAATATTGATCAAGCGACCAATCTCTTGTGGAATTTCTCCAGAAAGTTGATTGTGGGACAAATCAAAACCTTCTGTTAAGGAGTTGAGAGAAAAAAGCTCTCTTGGTATGCTCCCATTCATGGCGTTATAAGAAAGGTCAAGAGTGATTAAATTTTTGCAATCACCTAGCTCTCTAGGAATGACTCCACTGAGCTTATTATCTTGCAAAAAGAGCTTGTTCAGTTGACCGAGTTTGCCTATTGAAAGTGGAATCTGTCCAGAAAGATTGTTCTGTGATAAGCTTAGGTAAGACAAGTTTGCAAGATTTCCAATTGTGCTAGGGAGATTTCCGACAAAATAATTCTGCTCCATTCTAAGCCACATAAGGTTTGTGAGGTTCCCTATCTCTGGTGGTATGGAACCGGATATCTTATTTGCGAACAGCCACAAAGCATTTAGGGTGTTTGCAAGACTACCAACTGAACCTGGCAAACTCCCTTGCAATACGTTTGTTGCCAAAGACAATACTTCCAACTGCGTGCAATTTTCCAATGAAGAGAGGAAAGACCAATCTCCAGCTTCCAGCTGATTGCTTGCCAAAATTAGTTGGTTTAACTTATAAAGCGACCCAAAAGAGGGGATAACACCATGGAATGCATTAGACCCGAAGTTAATAGACTCAAGACTGGTTGCATTGGCCAAAGAAGCAGGGATTTTTCCTCCAAAGTTACTTTCCTGCAAAATCAAGGTTTGGATGCTTGGAAGGGTGTACCCGATGTTGAATGGAAGGACACCAGTGAAAGGGTTGACGCCCATACTAAGGTACATGAGTGAAGAAATGTTGAATAGGGAGGGTTCAACAGTCCCTTGGAAATTGTTGTAAGATATATCAAGGACTTGCAAGTTTGGTATTCTACTTATACTTACTGGGATGCTGCCGTGAAAATGATTAGCCGCAAGCAAGAGCGAGCGAAGGGAAGAAAAATTTCCCAAAGACGAAGGTATGGTTCCTGCAAGGCCATTCGCCGACAAAGTAAGATATTGCAAAGGTGAGTTGACATTTGAAACATCTGGTATGGACCCAGTAAAATTGTTCCACCCGAGGTTTATTCTTCGAAGTGATGTGCTGTTGAACAGGGCTGGAGGAATGTTTCCACCCAGGTTGTTTACTACCAGGTTCAATAATTGCAGCGAGGAACTGTTTGCAAGGGCCGATGGAATAGGCCCTGTGAGGGTATTGTTTGCCAGGACTACAGTAACAAGGGATGGGCTGCTTCCAAGTGAAAGGGGAATGTTGCCCGTCAGACTGTTACGTGGAAGATATAAAGCTGAAAGATTGCGGAGCATGCCAAGCTCTTCTGGGATAGGTCCACTGAGCTTGTTGCTCCCTAGATCAATCACCTGAAGGTATGTGGAAGACAATGTGCTTGGGATCGAACCGGTAAAGCTGTTAGAGCTGAGATTAAGGTAGCTCAGCCTACTCAGCTGCCCAAGTTCTGGTGGGATCTGGCCACTGAGTTGATTGTCTGGGAAGTGGATCCTTGTGAGGAGGGTGAGGTTGACGATGCAGGGTGGTATTTGGCCATTGAGGCCAGATGACTCGAGGTCCAGCGCAACGACACGAGCTGTGTTCGTCTTGCTGCAAGTAACACCGGGCCAGCGGCAGAAACTGACGGAATCGTTCTGATTCCATGAGGCTAGAAGGCTGGCGGGGTTTGAGAGATGGAGCTTCAGGCAAAGGAGGGTTTGGAAGTCGGTGTTGGAAGAAGAAGCAGCAGCAGCAGGAAATATTGCAAAGCTCAAAAGAGTGGAGAGGGCAACCAAGAGTAGGAGCCAGAGGGGTCTGCGAGTTCCGCAATAAGGCAGATATTTTCTTTGTCTGTCACTCATGTTGTGCTTCTTCTCTGATACAATGTTGCCTGAGACCAACTTGAGAAACATGCTGCATTTATACAAGGAAAAGGCAAAGCTAACTGTTACCTGCGCAGCTCCATGCACATATTCTTTGCTTCCTGAGCAGCAAATCTGAATGTGCTATATGCTGTAGAAGTTGTCGTCAATTATTAGTTAGTCAGGTTCCTCGAAGGTACGGTTTCTTCATCCTCGCTCCCACCTAACCTTCCTGAAGAGTTTCGGTCAAAGATAGAAAGAAGGAGAAGGCGATATGTATCATGTTGAGAAGATGACTCCTTTGGGGACGAAAAAGATGGGCCGCCGTTGAATTAGAAAAGTTGACTGGCATTTGCACTCTAACCCTTAATTTATTCCATCACCTCAACAGAACGATCTGTCTTGTATCATGAGCCATCACATAATTTAAAGATTCTTGAAATTTTAATAGACGGCCAGCTACTATGGTCGGGTCAGTTGGCTAATAATACACATGAACCCAGTCAGAATTTTGCCTCATTCATGTCCATGAGCTACTCCATGCTCCAGCACACGAGCCATTTGTTTACTGAATCAGCACTAGAATGCTTTCATTCAAGCTAATAATGACCTGATTAACTTTGTAATTGTAACCGAGCAGTGTTATCCTCAATCGCTCATGACTTCATTCCAATGTTTTTTATTTATTTTTACTACAGGTACGAGCCATACAGTGCATAAGATTCGAAGTCAAGACCTCTCAGATATATACCCCAGTACTGGTCAATCATGATTTCATTACAAGGACAAGGATATGTTTTGGACCACACGTACAGGTAAAGATGGTCCCATGCTCAGCACGCGTTCCCACCTGGTTCTTCTTAGATGACTGCCGAAAATGACTTGACTAGATAACCGGTAATTTGCAGTCAATGCACCTGGAATTCAGCATGTTTATTTGCTGTACTTTCACAATACTTCTACAAAAAAATCATCAGTCTGTTGGGCTGTCTGTAAGGCATCAAAATCATGTGCGTGCTTACTTGCATAACTTCTACCTATGTCACTCCTTAATTTCCCCTGTACCCATAAAGCCGCCGGATCGGTGAAGAACCGAAGATGACTTGGATTTCACCTCAGTCATGTTTCTTCCGACTCAAATTATTAATCGTTTTGGTTTTATAGATTCATAAATTTTGCTATACGCCTAGATATGTTATGTCTAGATGCATTGTAAAATGTATGAAACTAGAAAATCTAAAACAACTAATAATTTGAGACGAAGGGATTAGTTTCTTTCCTCACCTCAACAGAACTACCCACCGTTTCTGAATAAGCACGCCACTTGGCATGTCAAGTATCATGCGTAGTCCATCCCACATGCCAACATTTTATCACGTATCTTCACTTCCTCAGTCACCACATAATTCCAAGATTGTTATAATTATTGCTACATGAGCAGCTACTACTCTGGTTGGGTCAGTTGGCTAATATAATTCGAATTTGGTCCCTACCAGATATGCAAACAATTGCCTCTGGAAGTCAGGGCAGGCTCGTGTGTTCTCACATTCGGATGACTCGTTTCTTAACTTCCACGATACTTCCCTGCCATTCGTTGCTGGAGTAGCTGGTTGTGCATGCTTTATTTGACATACCCACTAACGGTTTGGAAGATCTAGATAAACGGTACTAATAATTAATATAATGTTGTCGACAGGTGGATACTGGCCGTTCGAGGAACAAACCAAGTCGTTGAGCTATTTCAAAACAATTTGTTGATTGTACCTGCGTCCACTGATTGTTCCTTATTCCCCATTTCCACCTAACCCCCATCCAGTCAAAGATGGTTCCATTCCTGGTCCTGAATGCATAAGGCTACGCTTATATAAGTATGCTGAACATGCTGCCATTGCATTCAAACATCGAGCACCCACAAATTCTTGGGCACAACTCGCCTCTCCAAACTTAGAAAGAACATACTACTTGTGAGTAACAATGGCGAAGAACTTCTCGACCTCCGCTCAGCTGCTTCTCGTCATCCTTGCTTTACTGGTTTCTGTCAGCGGCATCCTCGCACGAGGGACACCAAGCAGATGCTCCGGTGGTAAGCGACCACTGTTACTTTTGTTGAATAGATGCAATAAGTATTTGTTTCATAAATTATATCTACCACTGGCTAAAGCCCATCATTTTGTGGTATGCAGCTCGGCAGGAGGCCTGCCCTTCAATCCCTGGTCAAGGTAACTAATCATGCGTCTGTCCACTGTATTCAAGGACGACAGGGATCGAGGGATTCACGTGCCGTTTCCTTGCAAGCTGGATGGAGGACACTTCAATCGATTGGAGTAGCGTGTTTAGCGTGTTTACTGCACGAAACAACTATATCTATACTCTGTTTTTCAAGTGATTTCTTGTGTGTTGTGCTGATGTTTGTAAAGTGCACTACCAATAAAAAGGTTCGGAGCTGTTGATTATGAATACGTGTCTGTATGAGTGCGCGTTTCGACCAAAAGAGTCACCGACCATAAAAAATGTTTGAAACTACGATGTGTTACTGTTGGTGTTGGTGTTGTACCGTCGATTCTACCGAGGGATACCCCGAGGTAGTAGAGTTCAGGTGGGGTTTCGCCGAGATCAGAAATGCAATGGCTACACAACACAAGGTTAGACAGGTTCAGGCCGCCAAGATAGTGTAATACCCTACGTCCTGTTAGGTGGTTTGTATTGCGTATGGATGTAATTGTGTGTCTCTCTGTTGAGAGACTTGGCCTGGTCTATGCCTTACCGATCTAGGCACTCCTGCCCTCCTTTATATACTCAGGGGGCGGGAGTACTAGTCGGTTTATATTGTTGGAGTCCTAGTAGGATTACAGAGTAGAGTCCTAGTAGGAGTCCGACTTCTTACTTCCTTCCTCCGAGTGGTTTCTCTACGGGTACTGGGGTTCCATACCCAACAAGCCCCCGAGTGCTTCATTGCCGAGTTCTTGCTATCAACCGAGTACTTGCCAAGTCTATCAAGTACTTTCTTGAGTACTTCGAGTACTTTCTTGAGCTTCTGCTAGTTCTTCGATTACTTCTCTTGTCGATCTTGGAAAGTCCTTGGTTGTCACGAGGCTGTGAGGTGCTCATGCCTCGTTTTCTTGATCAACTTGAAGTTTCAATCTTTGATGTGCGGCTTGAAAAGTCGCACTTGATATCAAGTAGCCCACGAGCCTTAGGTTGAATCGAAGAATCGGGCTGAGGGTCTACATAGTCTTGAATCTTCATCTTGTCTTTGAAATGTGCAATTTAAAAAATTACACTTGATATCAAGTAGCCCCCGGGCCTTGGTTTGAATCATAGAATCGAGCCGAGGAGCTTGAGTTGAATCTTCATTCTTTGTCTTTAAAAAATCAGCAGTAGTTGTATTAGCATATCAGCCCCCGGGCATTGAAAATGATTTAGAATAATCAATTCAAGGGTCCAGCGAGCTTAGTGTTCATCGAATCATCTTGGAGATCATTATCCGATTACTAATTTACGTCTAGCCCCCGAGCATATGGGAACCAGCGTAGATGCATCGGTAAGTAGTTGAAATAGCCACCATCAGTAGAGCAGCAAACAGAGGAGGTTGTGGTTGACTTGTCACGCCGCGATCTCCCCAGAAACAGGAGTAAGGTGCCAATGTAGTTGTGGCCCATCATTGGTACTTGGCGACTTGAATATGCTGGAGAAAGGCAACTAGGTAAGCCTGATGGCAAACCGAGTTGTAATTTTAGCGTCAGTCCCCGAGCATGGAAGCTGTCGAGGATGTGATGGCACGCTGCGCGGCCTAGAGAGTTGTCACCTATAAAAAGACAATTAATAGATTATGTAGTACATATTGTGAAATATTCAATATACCGAAATTGTATTCAGTAAGAGAATAAAACGCCAATTCTTGGGCATGCTGAGCTCTTGTTAGGCCATGTATTCTCCCGAGTAGTCCACCTGTTATGTTTAATCACCCTGGTCTCGTACTACCTTACCTCATAATTCTGTATGAGTCGCTCATGTTTTGTATGAGTCGGTTAGGTACTGACTAAAAACTCAAGGTTTCACGGATTAAGGCATTTGCTACTCGAGAAGAATAACAACAATTAAGAGAAATAAGCGAAATAAGGAGTCGACTGCGCGACAAAGAAGATGCGGACTTATAAAGCAGTCGGCAAGAGCGCAAATTGCAGCGCAAAGAAGTCGGCGTAGCCTCCGAGAGTAACTGCGTAAATCTCGTTGAGAGGAATACCCGAACAAAGTACTCGGCGCTTGGCCAATCTTGTTAGAACAAGATAGAGAATTTAAGAAAAGGAATTGAAACAAGTAACTTAGCTTGTTTGTTATCGTTTGTCGATGAAGCGGACTAGTCGGAGTTGATTCCGACTAGTTTGAGTGCGTGAAGGCTATCGCTGAGTAGTTTTGGGTTGAACCGAGTAGTTGATGTCGGCGGCGGCGCAAGCTTGAAGTAGCCGAGGTCGTCACCAGTTTGACGGCACGAGCTGGAGCCAAGGTCGTCGTCGTCGTGTCACCAGAGACCATTGCCGTGGCAGGGTTGAAGTAGAGCCTCGTAGCCGATGGCAATGGCAGCGTTGTTGAGTCGTGACACTGTGCTGGCATGCGACAGGCCAAATCCTCTATTGTTTGTAGCAATGATGGGTAGCCTTCCTGGTGCAACTCCATGTTCACGTAGATTAGACCTGTGAGAGTAGAGCCTCTCGTTGATTCCGGTGACACGTAGATTAGACCTGTGAGAGTAGAGCCTCTCGTTGATTCCGGTGAGCTGCTTCTGTTTTTTCTCTTCGCTGGGGAACATCAACGATGCAACAATAGAGTAATATATTGGCTTATGTGGTCTTTGAGCGGTGCAGCATATTACAGTAGCTTCCGTCAATTGCTTTCCGCATTGAACTCGACTACCAGTTCGCTTCGATTTGGAACTCGTCGCCGCATCCAATTTGGAACTCGCCGAGAAGGACCGGCTGGTGATCTTCTCCGCTTTTAATACTCCAACTCAGCATGGGACGCATACACGGCCGAGTTGCTGACGAACTTGACGCCGCAGGAGATGCATGTGGCCGAGTAGTAATTCGCTGTGGATTGCAGGAACAAAGAGTATACGTCACTAGAAGAGAATGAGGCATCCGCGGACGACATAAACAACGGCCATTTTTGGCCCCGGTGCTAATAGAGCATTAGCACCGGGTCCAACGGCTAGCAGCCGCGCGCAGGCGCGCGCGGCGCGCGTTGGTGGGGGGAGGACCTTTAGCACTGGTTGCATCCAGCAACCGGTGCTAAATCCACCCCTTTAGCACCGGTTGCTGCCTGCAACCGGTGCTAATTCTGGAGCAACATTTAGCACCGGTTCTAGCTATGAACCGGTGCTAAATCCCCGATGTTAGCACCGGTTGCAGCCAGCAACCGTTGCTGATTATCTACCTATATATTCCCTCCTTCCTCCCCACGCCCGAGCCAGCATGAACACTCCGAGCTGTGTTCATGGTGTGCTCGGGTTGAGGGGAGATTTTGCCAATTTTTTTTCAAAAATTGTAAAGCTTTCCTTCTTTTGAAGCATTCTACGAGGTACACAATTTCATTCTCTCATGTTCTTGTTTAGTTTCTATTGTTATTATACTTTATAAATATGAAATTTGTAAAGGAAAAAAGAGAAGAGAGAGAAAGGGTTATATATGTGTTCATAGTGTTTTAAATTTAATGTTAGGTTTGTATTGGAGAAATTTTGTTAGAAATCTTTTTGAGTATGCTTTTTAGTATTTTATTTATAAATGAAATAGAATGATTTTTAAAAATGTGTTATGTAATTTTTTATATTAATTGGAGATATGTGAAATTGGTTAGTTTATTTTGACAGAAGTTCGTATGTTGTAATGAGTATTTTTTCAATAACATTTATTGTTTTTTGAGAAATAAAAGCCTTGTGGATATATCGATATGGCTACTACTGGAGGAAGTGGGACCGGTGATAGTGATCGTGGTTCGTCTCGCGGGAAGGGCAAAACTACAGTACCACCTCATGATAAGTCGAAAAAACCAAGACCTTGGGTGAAAGCACAACTTAAATTTTTGATTAAAACACATGAAGAATGTGTTGCAAGGGGTGAGGAACCTGGTTTTGATCTTCAAGATCTGTTGCGGCGCTACGGTCCAGCTCCACCATCTTCTGCACCAGGAAAAAATATATCAGAGCATCCTACTTTCCCACCGAAGGATGGTTAAAGATATAGGTCATGTTGCATGTTGGATGTAGAGAAATTTATGTACGACATCTTGAATAAGTTATGAACATTGGTCGTGTTTCATTATGACTTTGAGAAATACAATTTTATTTTCAATTAGATCACTTTGTAATGTATGAATAAATTATGAACCTTGGTCGTGTTGGATATTTCGATAATTTTGAAATGTGTATGAATTAATTAGATCACTTTGCTAAATGTAGATGAATAGGCAATGGATGCACTTGGCGGACCGACGCAGTCAGGAGTGGGTTGATGGCATGCATGCATTTCTCGATGTGGCGGAGGACAACAAGTCGCCGTCAGGTGACATGTTTTGTCCGTGTGGGCAATGTAAAAATCAGAAATCGTACAAATCAAGAGGGGTTCTTCACTTCCATCTGATGACCCATGGTTTCATGCAAAACTATGCGGTTTGGTCCAAACACGGTGAAAGAGGAGTCATAATGGATGACAATGAAGAAGAGGAGGATGATAACGACATTCAATATGGTGCCTTTGCGGATGTTGCAATGGATTATGCAGATCAGGATGGTGCTGACCAGGAAGATGTTGCTCCACAGAATGACCCTAATGATGCACTTGGTCAAATGTTACGTGATGCCGAGCAAGGCTGCGACAATGACAAGGAAAGGAAAAAGATAGATCGTATGTTACAGGACCACAGAACTGATTTGTACCCAAATTGCAAAGAGGGGCTGAAAAGGTTGGGTATCACGTTTGATTTTTTGCAGTGGAAGGCATGTAACGGTGTTACTGACAAGGGTTTTGAGGAATTATTGAAACTCGTGAAGAAGATTCTTCCCGAGGGTGACGAATTGCCATCAACAACGTGGGAAGCAAAACGTGTTGTTTGCCCTCTTGGTTTAGAGGTGCAGAAGATACATGCGTGTCCTAATGACTGTATCATATATCGTGGTGCTGAATACGAAAATTTGGATTGTTGTCCGGTTTGCAAATGCACACGCTACAAGATCAGGCGAGATGACCCTGGTGAGGTTGATGGGGAGACTATTAAGAACAAGATTCCTGCGAAGCTGGTGTGGTATTTTCCTTTAATACCACGTCTAAAGCGTTTGTTCAGGAACAAAGAGCATGCCAAGTTGATGCGATGGCACAAGGAAGAACGTAAAAATGATGGTATGTTGAGGCACCCCGCCGATGGATCCCAGTGGAGAAACATTGACCGAGCATGCCCAACGTTCGATGCTGATGCAAGAAATTTAAGGCTTGGTTTAAGTACTGATGGCATGAATCCATTTGGTGAAATGAGCAGTAGTCATAGGACTTGGCCTGTGACTGTATGTATCTATAACTTACCTCCTTGGCTATGCATGAAGCGGAAGTTCATTATGATGCCGGTGCTTATCCAAGGTCCAAAGCAACCTGGCAACGCCATCGATGTTTATCCAAGACCATTGCTTGACGAACTTAAACAACTGTGGAAGGAAGAAGGTGTTACTATGTGGGATGAGTACAAACAGGAAAGTTTTAACCTTAGGGCACTACTTTTCATCAACATCAATGATTGGCCTGCACTAAGTAACCTGTCCGGACAAACAAACAAAGGATATAAAGCATGCACACATTGCTTAGATGATACTGAAAACATCTATTTGAAGCATTGTAGAAAGGTTGTTTACATGGGTCATCGTCGATTTCTTCCTTCGAAGCACGAACTACGAAAGAAATGTCCACACTTTGGCGGGGATGCGGAGCACCGTACAAAGCCAATACACCGCAATGGACAAGATGTATTTGATATGGTGAAAAATGTAGAAGTAATATTTGGAAAGGGAGATGGAAGCCAACCTGTCAAGGCAGGTGAGGATGGGCGTGCCGCGATGTGGAAGAAAAAGTCTCTCTTTTGGGAGCTTCCTTATTGGAAATTGTTAGAGGTCCGCAACGCAATTGATGTGATGCGTCTGACAAAGAATCTTTGTGTGAACTTGATCAGCTTCCTTGGTACTTATGGGAAGCCAAGAGATACACTGGAAGCACGACAGGAACTTAAACGTTTGAATCTACGGAATGATCTACATCCAGAAAACAGAGACAAAGGACACAAGTACCTGCGTCCCGCTAGCTTCACTCTCAGCAAAGAGGAGAAGGCAAGTATGTTTGAATGCTTGAACAGTATCAAGGTCCCATCAGGCTATTCCTCCAATATTAAAGGAATAATTAACATGAAAGATAAAAAGTTGTTAAACCTCAAGTCTCACGACTGTCATGTGTTGATGACCCAACTGCTTCCCGTCATACTGAGGGGTGTGCTACCAGTTAATGTGCGGAAAGCGATTGTGAAGCTCTGTGCATTCCTTAATGCGATTTCTCAGAAGGTGATCAATCCTGAAGATTTGGATAGGCTACAGAACGACGTGGTCCAATGTCTTGTCAGCTTTGAGATGATATTTCCACCATCATTCTTCAATATTATGACACATCTATTGGTTCACGTCGTCAAAGAGATTCATATACTGGGCCCGGTATTTCTTCATAACATGTTCCCTTTTGAGAGATACTTTGCTGTTCTCAAGAAGTATGTACGTAGTCGTGCTCGTCCAGAAGGATGCATTACTAAGGGATACGAAACAGAGGAGGTGATTGAATTCTGTGTTGACTTTATCGAAGACCTCAAGCCGATTGGGTTGCCTGAATCACATCATGAGGGGAGACTTGGTGGAAAGGGCACACTAGGAAGAAAGACGATGGTAATCAGAGACATGCTGACATTTCGTAAAGCACATCTCACAATTCTGCAGCAGTCAGCCTTAGTTGCTCCATACATCGAGAAGCACATGAAGATTCTGTATGAAGAAAATCCAGGAAAGACTGCGACATTTATTCAACGTCAACACAATAGTAGTTTCGCTGATTGGTTGCGAGAACATCTGATGGCTGTTGTGGGTATTGATGCGCAACTAGCCTTTCTAGCTAGGGGTCCATCGACCACGATCTTAAAATTTCAAGGCTACGACATAAATGGGTATACATTTTATACAAGAGCCCAAGACAAGAAGAGCACCAACCAAAATAGTGGTGTCCGGATCAATGCGACCGACAGCAATGGCAATAAGAACTCATACTATGGTGTCATAGAGGAAATATGGGAACTGGAATATGGACCTTTAAAGATCCCACTGTTTAAGTGTCAATGGGTGAAACTGACTGCAGGAGGAGTTACAACTGATGAGTATGGGATGACTATAGTGGACCTAAACAAGATTGGGTTTCTAGACGAACCGTTCGTCCTAGCCAAAGATGTGACACAAGTTTTTTATATAAAAGACATGGCTAGCAAGCCAAAGAAAGGGACGAGCAAGTAATCGGACCCATCAAAAGACGAGCCAAAGCGTCATATAGTTCTTCCTGGAAAAAGAAAAATCGTAGGAGTTGAGGATAAGACAGATGAAGATTATGATATGCTCGACGGTCGACCTCCATTCTCGGTGGCTGCTGACCCAACCGTCCTGTTAGCAGCAGAGGAGACACCCTATCTACGTCGCGATCACAATCAAGGGACATTTGTTAGGAGAAAGTTTGTTAGCGTTCAAGTAAACAATGATGATGCTGTATAAGTTAATTGCACTATGATGAAAACTATAATATTTTAACTTTTTTTTCTCTTTCATTTCATATATAACAAATATATTAATTTTTTATATATTAATTGCACTATGACGTGGCTAATAATGTTTTAGTTATAATCTAAATAAATAAGACTAACTACAATCTAAATAAATAAGACCAAGTATAACCTAAATATATAAGACTAAGTATAAATTAAATAAATAAGACTAAACATTTAGATGTAATATTATTTTAACTTTTTTTTCTCTTTCATTTCATATATAACAAATATATTAATTTTTTATATATTAATTGCACTATGACGTGGCTAATAATATTTTAGTTATAATCTAAATAAATAAGACTAACTACAATCTAAATAAATAAGACCAAGTATAAATTAAATAAATAAGACTAAACATTTAGATGTAATATTATTTTAACTTTTTTTCTCTTTCATTTCATGTATAACAAATATATTAATTTTTATATATTAATTGCACTATGACGTGGCTAATAATGTTTTAGTTATAATCTAAATAAATAAGACTAACTACAATCTAAATAAATAAGACCAAGTATAACCTAAATATAT
Source organism: Urochloa ruziziensis (assembly GCA_015476505.1). NCBI lineage: Eukaryota > Viridiplantae > Streptophyta > Magnoliopsida > Poales > Poaceae > Urochloa > Urochloa ruziziensis. The sequence continues at coordinate 32,851,357 of CM027120.1, read as the reverse complement.
AAGACTAAGTATAAGTTAAATAAATAAGACTAAACATTTAGATGTACTATTATTTTAACTTTTTTTCTCTTTCATTTCATATATAACAAATATATTAAATAAGACTAACTACAACCTAAATAAATAAGACCAAGTATAAATTAAATAAATAAGAATAAACATTTACATGTAATATTATTTAGCACCGGGTATTTGCAAAACCCGGTGCTAAATATAAAATTGCGCCAAAAAACTGGCGCCAAACGGAACTGGGGCACCTTTAGCACCGGGCGGATCTAAGACCCGGTGCTAAAGGTCCCCAATTTCGTTTGGCGCCCCGGCGGCTGACCTTTAGCACCGGGCCTTGGCTGCGCCCGGTGCTAATCCTAAACCTTTAGCACCGGGTCTTGGCTGCGCCCGGTGCTAAAGGCCCTTTAGCACCGGGCGCAGCCAAGACCCGGTGCTAAAGGTCCGCTCTATATATAGTCAACACTTAGAAAATTTTCGCATCTCGCCGTCTTCGTCTTCTCCACTCCCCACTTCGTCTCCCCGCCGCCGTCGTCCCCAACCGCCACCGCGCCGCCGCCGTCGTCTCCAAGCGCCGCCGCGCCGTCGTCTCCAAGCGCCGCCGCGCCGTCGTCCCCAAGCGCCACCGCGCCGCCGCGCCGCCGTCGTCCCCCATCGTCGCCGCGTCTCCCCAACCGCCGCGCGCCGTCGTCGCGCCCATCGCCGCCGCATCTCCCCAAGCGCCGCCGCCGTCTCCACCCCGGGCGCCGCCCCTCCACCGTTGCCGCCGCCGTCTCCAACCCCGGCGCCGCCCCTCCACCGACGCCCGCGGCCTCGACCCCGACGACACGCGCGCCCGCGCGCCGTCGCCGGACGCGCCGCCGCCCCCGACGCGCCCGGGCCGCCGCCCGCACGCCGTTTGGCCGCCCCGGACGCGCCGCCACTCTCCATCAGCCGCCGCCGTCCCGCGGCCTCCCGCCGCCCCGCCGTCGCTGGCCCCGCCGCCCCACCCCGCGCCGTACGTCGTCGCTGGCCGCCGCCCCACCGTCGCTGGCCGCCCCGCCCCGCCGTCTTGCCGCTCGGCCGCCCCCAACGTCGCGCCGCCAGCGCGCCGTTGCCGCCTAGCTCGACGCCCGTCGCCCTCCACGCGCGTACCGGCCGACGAACGCGAGCTCGTCTCAAGCGATCCGCGAGCTCGATCGGCTAAAGCGATCCGCGTCCGCGAGCGAGCGGCTGTTCGTCTGAAGCCGGCCGAGTGCGACCCTACGACTGCCGAGAACCGCCGCCGACCGCCGCGCGAACACGAGCTCGTTTGAAGCCGGCCACACGTAAGACCTTTTCGACGTGCATGGAGAACCCGACAGCTGCATGTGTATTAATTTTATAGTTAGTGTAAATGATTAGGGTTAACGTTAAATTTACTAGAATTTATTTATTTGACTTAGAATTATTTCTTTAACGTACAGTGATTATTTATTTGGCGTTGAATATTTATTTAACGTACACTAATTATTTGACATAGAATACTTATTTAACATACAATAATTATTTATTTTATGTAGAATATTTATTTAACATATAATAATTATTTATTTGACGTAGAATATTTATTTAACATACAATAATTATTTATTTGGCGTAGAATATTTCTTTTGCGTACAATACTTATTTATTTGACGTAAATATTTATTTAACATACAATAATTATTTATTTGACGTAGAATATTTATTTAACATACAATAATTATTTATTTGACGTAGAATATTTATTTTTGAAGATGACGATCCACGAGGAGGATAATGATGAATTCTTAGCAGCTCAGTTTCATTTGGGTGGAAACACTGATCGGCCACCGAGCATGGAAGAAATAATGCAAGGTATTTCTGGTGGCGATAATTTGGACCAGGTGCAACCTAATGTGGGTCAACGTAATAGCGATGAGCCCACGTCTAGTCAGGTGCTAATATTTCTCATAAACATTATATACATTATCTTAACCTAATGTTGTGACTAATTTATACGTCTAATTATTCTAGCCATCTACGGCGACAACTGCCACTACAAAACGCCCTGGAAAAAGAAGTACCACTAAGAGGCTGAAGGAGGTCAAATTGCACATCACCAAAGTGGAGGATGATGGCGAGCCAACTGAGCCCAAAGAAATTGCCAGAAAATATGTCTCTCAATGTGGGTTATTGTTCGTGAACGCGTTCCCATTAGCATCAGGAAATGGAGATCTACGGACCCCAATGAACCGTATGTTCTGGCTAATACGGAGAAAGAAATGATATGGACTGATGTGAAAGAAATATTCGGATTTCCTTCAGATCTTGAAGAGAAATTGAAGGATTGGACGCTGAAAAAGATGGCAACTCAATTTCAAAACTATAAGACAAAATTGTGGAAGAAATATCTCAAAACAGAAGAAATTCCGGATTTTGACAATCACCCTACCATAAGACCTCATCATTGGGACGCGTTCGTGGAGTACAAACAGTCCACAGAAGGATCTGAGATATCCGCAAGGAACATCGGCAATGCGGAAAAAAAGAAGTACACCCATCGAATGGGTTCAGGCGGTTATAAAGGCAGCGTCGACAAATGGGACAAGATGGAAGAAGATCTCTATGCTAAAGGCATTCGTCCAGTGACACATGACTGGCCCTTACGATCCAAGCATTGGTATTATGGTCATGGAGGCACTCTCAGTCCAATAGACGGATCTTTGATTTTTGGCGAGGACTTGTGAGACCTAGCTCACCGCCTCCTTGAAATCATAAGGAAAGCTGAGGCCGGAGAATTCATCCCTGACAGAGAAAGAGATGAGCTAACCTATGCCTTAGGAAACAAGGAGCATCCTGGAAGAACGCGCGGAGTAGGAACTTCTGTTTCTTGGAAGTATGCTTTCAAGGAGGACAGCTCCTCCTACAGGAGCCGTAAGCGGAAGAAGACCGAAACAGAGAACAGGATGAGGGAGCTAGAGGAAATCGTAGCCGCCCAGGGCGCACGGATACATGATATGGAGGGAGAGATGGAACAGCGAATGAAGCTAGCACTTATTCAGATGACACAATCTAGAGGAACAGAAGATCCTGCTGCTTTGGCTACCCCTCCACAACAACGTAGCAGTCACGCGTCCACAGAGCTTCCGCCAGCTCAATCAGAACCGGCCCGTTACCCTGTGGATGAAATATCTCAGCGCACCGCTTGCGAGCTTCATTCAACATTGAAGAACATATCAGTGGTGGTACGTATAATAACAATGACTTAAAGTTAGTTTACATATGTTGAACATATTATTGTGTTATTAACTTTTCCGAATATATTAGGTTGCATATGGCACGGCTAGACCATTGGAAGAAGGACAAACAGTACACTCCAAGGAGATTCCATATGGCTACGCACCAGTCGAGGTGGAACAAGTTGTCTCAGACTACAACGGCTTGCAGCTTGACATCCCCGGAGGTGATGGGGAAACACTTCTTGGACAGTGTTGTCACGGCATCATTCTATGGAGCAAGCGTGACATCATCATACCTGGTGTGGAAGCAACAACCTCGACAGGTCCGCCAGGTCCACCGTCTCCGCATGACGATGATCCTCCGGCAAATGATCCTCCGGCAGATGATCCTCCGGCAGATGATCCTCCGGCTGATGATCCTCCGGCAGAAGAAGATTGGTCTCCACCGGCGAGGCCAAAAAGGAATCCGCCCAGAAAGAAAACTGCGCCAACAAGTCCTCCACCACCAAAGCGGCCAACTAAGCAAAAGAAAGTGCCGGCAAAGAAGAAATTAGCTTACGAGCTGACGGAAGAGGAACTTGACGAGGTAGTCACCGCAGAAGTACACGCTCATTTTCACAAGAAGAAAGAGCTTGAGAAAGAGTTCGTGGTTGACCCGGTCAAGGAGGCGAGGTTCTTACAAAATTTGACCAGGGCAGAACAGAAAAAAGCCGAAATATCTGACTACGACCACTCATTAATAAAATCTTTTCAGAAAAGGAAGAGAGCTGAGCAGGCTGAGCGGTTGGCATCGCCTAAGTCAAAAGTGAAGCCGGCATCGCCTAAGTCAAAAGTGAAGCCGGCATCGCCTAAGTCTAAAGTGAAGCCGGTAACGCATAAGTCAAAACGTTCTACTATTCCTCAGCTCGGCGAACAACCTCAGCAAGGATTGACTCAGTTGCCAGATGCGCACGAACTGATGATCCAACGTCAAATGGAAGAGACAGGTCTCAGTAGAGCGGTCCTCACTGGCCAAGAATCCCCGCCCAAAGCTAAAGTGACTAAGTGGCATTTTGGGATTGGCAAGTCTTTCGTCCCGCCAGATGATGTGAAAAAGCTACAAACAAAGATGTATTTATTCTATGGATGGTACATGGTTCAAGCGTCGAAAGGACGAGACATGTTCGGGTGTCGCGTGAAGGATGAGGATTTTTTCAATGGAGAAGAAACGATTTGGTTGGACTTCAAAGATATCTATGAAATCTACCAGCGAGACGCCCTCGACATGTCTTTGATTCAAACCTGGGTTTTGTAAGTGATTTCTTCTAACAATTTCTTCATTGTCATTTAAAAAACTCTATGAGTGACGGCGCTACTTTATTGCTTATTCTGTAGAATGGAGATTCAAAGATGTCGGAGGGAGCGTATTTTTGACGTTGGTTTCATGGACCCATCAAAGGTAAACCAAGAAATGATTTATAAAGATCCAGAGGCGACATATCAGAACTTATTCAAGTATGTGGATAAGCAAAATTTTATGGACTCCATACTATTGCCATACCACTTCGGGTGAGTGCTAACACTTATATTATCTCATTTTATTTTCTTAATTTCTTAATTTCTTTAAATTATCTCATTATGCTAAAACACTTATACATATGTAAGTAGTTACCACTGGGTGCTCATAGTACTGAATCCTGATAGAGGTGTGGTGAACGTCTTCGATTCGTTGAGGAAACCACAAGAAGAGTATCAGGAAATCATTGACATGTTTACAAGGTCGTATATATAAGTAAATTTCAACAATTCAAATTTTTCTATATACTTAAATTAATTATTGACTTATTTTATTTGAACTCAAATTTGAGACTAACAACATGATTATGTAGTTGTAGGATGTGGAACGAGATTCGTGAAAAGCACCCCGGTATTGGATATGAAAAGCTCGTATGGAATACTGAATTCCCGGTACGCATGCAATTTGTACATATACGTCTTTGCTAATCAACTTAAAAAATTATCTTTAACTTTGTTTTCGCCAACAGTGTCATCAACAGGGGCCGGGCAATAATTTATGCGGATACTACGTTTGCGAGTACATGCATAGCTGGATTAAAAAAATATATACTAACCATGATATTATGGTACGCAATATCTATTTACAAGTTTCTAATTCAACTTCACCATTATTATACTTTAATTTTAATTGTTTGCAATTCGTAGATGATGTCCATCTCTAGTAAAAGCCTAGAGCAGCATAAGATTGACGCAGTTGCAGAACAACTCATTGGATTTATTTGGGACGAGATCATCAATGTGAATGGAGAATTTCATTATGATGATGCATGGGACAATACGGACTCCTCAAGTCTTTGTTCCTCCATCGTTGGTCCTAGATCCTCTGCTCGTCCTAGTTCATCATCAGCTCGTCGAAGTGCAGGATTTTAATTTATGGATAATTAGAAAACTTAACTCTTTTAGCACTATGAGATGATGTAACTCTTTTGGCACTAAGATATGTAATATATGTCTTTTTTATGTTTATACGAGCCTTATACAAATACTAGTGCAGTGTAGTACGACATCCGTATTAGAACAAATACGTAGACGAAATACGTTGGCAAAATACGTATACAAACAAATAAATATGAAGGCTGGAAAAGGGAAAATTATATGGTTCCCCTTTAGCACCGGTTCTAGCCACAAACCGGTGCTAAAGAGGCTCGCGCAGGGGCCATGTGCGCGGCCCCTTTTAGCACCGGTTGGTTTCGAGACCCGGTGCTAAAGGGGGCCTTTAGCACCGGGTAAATGACCCGGTGCTAAAGGGTACCCCTTTAGCACCGAAAGATCCGCACCGGTTGGGAAACCGCTGCTGAAGGGGTTTTCCCAACCGGTGCGGATGCCTCATTCTCTTCTAGTCCAACTCGAACTCAGTCTTGTACTGGAACACGGAACTTGTCGATCTTGTTGACGACCCACTCGGCGTCGAGACCTGTTGAAACCGCTAGATGAATCGCGGGTAACAACAACAGCTTCTCGCCGAGTACATCGATCTTGGGAATTAGGATGGGTGGGTGCTCGAATCCGAACTACTCGATGAATTAGAATTCGACTCAAACAATCAAATCCAAGCTTGATAGTCACCATTGGGTTTGCCACGAGATCTTCGATGAACACCCCTACCTGGCGCGCCAGATGTCGGTGTTCTACCGTCGGTCCTACCGAGGGATACCCTGAGGTAGTAAAGTTCAGGTGGGGTTTCGCCGAGATCAGGAACGCAAAGGCCAAGAGACTCAGGATTTTAGACAGGTTCGGGCCGCCGAGATAGCGTAATACCCTACATCCCGTGTGGTGGTTTGTATTCAATGAGACGTAATTGTGTGTCTCTCTGTTGAGAGTTGGTCTATGGTCTATCTCTACCGATGTAGGCACCCTGCCCTCCTTTATATATCCCAGGGAGCGGGGAACTAGTCGGTTACAATGTTGGAGTCCTAGCAGGATTACAGAGTAGAATTCTAGTAGGAGTCCGACTTCTTATTTCCTTCCTTTGAGTGGTTTCTCTACATGTACTAGGGTTCCATACCCAACAGTTACAAACGATGGAGAAATAATCGATAAAAGTAGAAGCTCAAAGCTGTAAAGGGACATGAGATTTAACGTAAAAAAACCCTCGCAATGCGAGAGGAAAAAACCACGGGCGCCAGCCAGCAAGAACTTCACTATGTCGGCCTGAATTTGGATTATAGCTCACAAACTCCACCTTGAGACAAATTCCTTCTTGTAGCATAAATCAACACCTTCACCCTGAACACATGAATAGAAACAAAAATACTTCTGACGCCAAATAGCCTCTTGGGCTATGCAGTTATACCAACTAAGCTTGAGCAAAACTCAAACTTAGCAATAGGAACATGCTTTGTCAACATATCAGCAGGATTATCATGGGTACTAATCTTGCATACCTTTAACTTACCCTCTTCAATCTCATCACGAATATAATGGTACTTAACCTCAATATGCTTTGTCCTCTCATATATGGAACGCCTGATCTTTGGTGAGACATATAACACTTTGACTATCGCAAAATAGGTTAATGCAAGAATCAACTCCACAAAGCTCAGCAAACAACCCTTTTAACCAAATCAACTCTTTAGTAGCTTCAGCAATAGCCATATATTCCGCTTCAGTGGTAGATAAATCAACAACAGGCTGCAACACAGCCTTCCAACTCACAGCACAACTGCCAATAGTGAAACATAACCTGTGAGCGACCTTCGCTTATCCAAATCACCAGCATAATCTGAGTTCACATAGCCAATAAGTCCCTTTTTAGTTCTGCCAAACTTCAAACAATAATCTGCCGTCCCTCTGAGATACCTGAAAATCCACTGAACTGCCCTTCAGTGTTCTTTACCAGGGTTAGACATATATCTGCTAACCAAACTCATAACATAAGATAAATCCGGACGAGATCTAACTATAGCATACATCAAAGAACCAACAACATTGGAATAAGGAACCTTAGACATGTACTCAATATCCTCATCTGTACTAGCACACTGTTTAGCTGACAATTTAAAATAAGGTGCAATAGGAGTACTAACAGACTTTGCATCATGCATGTTGAAATGGTGAAGAACCTTGTCAATTTAACTACACTGACTAAGAAACAATAAACCAGCCTTTCGGTCTCTAGTAATTTCCATACCTAGAATTTTCGAAAGAGAGTTCAACAGAAGAATCATAGGATGTGGAAAATGAAAACTCGGATTCGGCTGTTGAGAGGCTCTCATCGCTCGAATCAGGTTCCTCTTGATGGAGTTCACTAAATTTGATAAGGAAAGAAGAAACTTCCGAGAGGAAATCTAGGATTGCTCTTCCCTCCACAGGATCTATGTGGGCAAACGAACCGCCGATGGTGAAGTCGAGGTGTTGGGCAGATCTCTTTTCTAGACACGAGCAGAAAATGTCCAATAGAACATCATCGTGTATAGCCAAGTCTGGGCTAGATGCCATAAGGCATAAGAATCTAGCCCATGCTGCACCAATAGGCTCCTTCTCTAATTGTGCAAACTCGAAGATGTAACCTAGAAGGGAGTACATGTTTACCACAAGGGAGAATGAGTAACAAAAGTTACTTTAAAGTTCTTCCCAATTGTCGCTCATATTCCCTACCGTATGGGTGTACCATTGCTTCGCTCTCCTGGTTAGAGAGAAAGTAAACAACTTCGGCCTAATGGTTTCTTGTGTCATGCCTAGGATTACCATGATCGAAAACAGTTCCTCAAATCCATCTAAATGATCGCAAGGATCTTCAATGAAAGCTCCGGAGAAGGGTCGATTCCGAACCGTGGCTATAAAGCCAGGACAGAGTTCATGGGTAGATAAAGAAGATGATGGTATAATTAAGAACTCGTCCAAAGGGGTAGAGATGTTTTTACAGGAAAGCCTCTCCATGGGTAGTGGGGGTAAAGGTAGAAGGAAAGAAAAGGAAAAGATACGAGGGTGACTAGTCACCTAGATAGAAACAACTACCTTTCCCCGACAATGGCACCAGAAAGCTTGTTGATGTTGCTTAACGTTCACAGAGGAATATGCAAGCATACAGATATTGTCGTAGCTCTCCCTATCGGACATAGAGGCCTAGGGCCCACACGGACGCAGGAGATACTCCAAAGGAGGATATGGCAACGAGTAGAGACCGTGATGCAAGGCAACACAAGACTCTACAAAATACGGAAACTAGTCGACATAAGGGAAGCACTCGCATAGCGAGGCTTGCCCGGGTTACTACTCGAATTAGACTAGGATTCCACCCTTGTAGCCCTGCCAACCAGTATATAAGGTTGGGCAGGGACCGCCCTCTCAAAACAAGTTCAACAACTCATACAAACAACAACCCAATCTCATAGGATATAGAGAATCTCGACTAGTCTCTCTCATCGTCGATCGAGAAGACAAGCTTGTACTCATATTCACCCTACGTAATACAAGATCAACAACAGGACATAGGATATTACGCCTAATTGGCGGCCCGAACCTATACAAATCTCGTGTCACGTAATCATCGAGTTCCTGATTCTACTGTCAGTCCACCGAAACTCTACTACCTTGGGATACCCCTCGGTAGGATTGCCGGTAAAACACTGACATCTGGCACGCCAGGTAGGGGTGATCATCAAGAATCCCGTGGAGAATTCGACGACTTCAAAATAGAACAAGATGGTTCGAGAAGGCGCTACTCTCGGAACCAAGCTCAAGAAGATGATCGAAGATGGTGACTCACTCCGGTCAGGAAAGACATTCCCAAGCATGGAGGAGCTCGTCAAAAATTTCGACGAAATCCAGTTGTCTAATATCATCAAGGGGGAAGCGCTCGAATTAGGATCTCTCTCGAACTCATCTCAGGAAATTCACTCCGAGTCTGACTCGATTTCGACAAGTAATTCGAGCACCCACCGAACCCAAACCGAAGTAGAAGACCAGTTCGAGTCCTTTTCAATGAAAGGAGTAAAATTGGCAAGACAACTCTGGGGTCGACAGATCCTGGTCCTATCATCCGATCTGCCATATCAGTCCGGCGCACCTCTTGCGTTGGAAGCGGAAGGCGGCACGGAAATAGCTACCACAAGCTCTAGCACCAGTTTCGATCCTGAACGCGAGCTGTTCATGGCTAATCCAGTCGACGACAGTGAACGCTACGCCAATGAACTCGAAGAGCAAATATCCGCAAATTCAGAAGAACTGGAAGGGGAATCAGAAGCGCACAAGGCATCTAGGGAAACCAAGAATGCAAAAGAGCCTAATGACGTCTCGATGTGCGAAGCCGACAGCTAAAGACTACAAACGAAGAACCAGTCGAAGGAGGCCAATATGTCTCCCTTCTAGCCAACGCCATGGAGCTCCAGTTCCAACTGTGATCCTTACCCAAGACAGCTGCGATCGAAAAAGCTCTAGAACAAATTAAATCTATGATCAAACAACTCGACGCAGCTGGCACTATCCCTCAAGCAAACAAGGTCAATGCTCCAGTGTTGGCACTCCGTAGCATCACGTTTTAGCAACGCTCAAGAGCGCGTAGCGTTGCAGAATTAATTTTGCATACAACGACATATATCTACGCGCTCTTGAGCGTTGCTAAAACGTGACGCTAAGGAGTGCCAACAAGCATTTCTGGCGCCGTTGCCAGGGAAGCAATTGGCTAAAGTTATTGTTGAATCATTTGATTATCTTTACAGATTTACCAAACCACTAACCTTAGTGACCTCACCACTGCAACATTCGTCTATTTTTGATGTGTTTTGCAGGGTAGTGCATGACTGGTTCCAACCTACCATCAAACTTTGATCCAAATCCAGATCGCATTGGAAGAGTAGTGCGAAAGAGAATCGTACCTCCTCAGATTTCACTCAGCTCAAGCAATATACTCGAGTCGTCATCCGACTCCGAGTCCGAATCGGATTTGTCGTTTTCTTCAGCCCCAGAGTCTCCAGAGATTATGGCTCAAGCTAAGAAGACGCTCCGTGAGTTCTCAGCCCCGTCAAGCAGCTTCTTCCCGGGACTGTCAAACGTACAGGAAGGTGCATTTGAGCTGAGAACTGGCCTGTACTATCAACCCCAATGGCACACCGATCAACAACATCCGCCTTCAACTCTTCCCATTCACCTTGCTTGGGAAAGCAAAGGAGTGGTTCTACGCTAACAAGGCATCATTCGAAGGACGCTGGCAGACTTGCGCAGATGCATTTCTAGCTAAGTACTTTCCGGTGGGCAAGGCCAATGCCCTCCGAGGAAAAATCACTAGCTTTCAGCAGCTAGACGGAGAAACAATTCCCGAAGCTTGGGAGCGACTGCAAGAATATATTGCAGCCTGCCCCCACCATGGTGTGGAAGATTGGCTGATTACCCAGAACTTCTTCCACAACCTGAGCCGACGATCGCAAGAGATGTTGGATGCAGCCGCGGGAGGAGCTTTCCTCTCGTTGGATGTAGACGCAGCGAAGGCGCTAATCGAGAAAATATCCACTCACCAGAGCTGGATAGGAGAAAGACAAGCTCCCCGCAAGGGAGTACATCAAATTGACTCCGTTGATATGCTGGCCGCTAAGATGGACCTTCTCTTGAAGAAGATGGAATCTCCTGGCAAGGAGATGAATCAGATCATGGAGGAGAGAATCACATGTGAAACGTGTGGAGAAGCAGGACACTCGGGCGACACTTGCCCGACAACACAAGAAGAAGCCTACTTCATTGGAAATAACAACAATTCAGGCTTCCGTCCTCAACAAGGTTGGAATTCCAAGCCCAATTTCCCCTTCGGCCAACAGCAAGGTAATGGCTTTAACAACGGTTTTCAACCATCGCTAAAGGACATTTTGTATGGCCAAAAACAAATTAACGATAGCATTAGCAAGAAATTTCTTGCTAATGATAAAGTTATGGAGTCAATGGCCTTCCAGATAGAAGCTTTCAATTCTGTCGTTAAGAACCAGCTGAGCTTCAATAAAATGATTGAAACTCAAGTGGCTCAGCTGGCTACATCCTGTCCTAACCCAAATGCGGGAAAGTTACCCGGGCAACCGGAGGTTCCTTTCAAGGAAAATGTTAGTGCGCTGACCACGCGGACTGGCAAGTCCACGCGGGATCCACACAATCCACAGGATGCAGGTACCCAACAGAAGGAAGCTAGCCAAGCCGAGGCGGCCGCCGAAGAGGAAGACGACGAGGAAACCACCCCTGTCTCAAAGGAGGGGAACGAGGCACCACAAGCCTCAAGCTACAGCCGAGATCCCACTTTCCTCCCATTCCCAGAACGGAGGAGAAGACCCGTGGCCGACGAACAATTCGACAAGTTCGTCGAGGTAATCAAGAAGGTATACATCAACATACCATTACTTGATGCTTTGCAGGTCCCGACATATGCCAAGTACATTAAGGATATACTTACAAACAAGCGGACTTTACCCACAAGGGAGACGGTACAGCTGACCGAGGAATGTAGCTCTGCTATACTCGGGCCCCACCTCAAGAAGAAAGATCCTGGCTGCCCCACAATATCATGCTCAATTGGAGGCCATGACTTCGACAACGCCCTATGTGACTTGGGGGCGAGCGTCAGCGTAATGCCCAAGGTAGTCTTTGACCACCTTAAACATATATCGCTTGTCTCTACACCCATGTGTTTGCAGCTAGCGGATCAATCGATCCGCTACCCCCATGGAGTCGCAGAAAATGTTCCGGTCAAGATCAGGGATTTCTTCATCCCTGTGGATTTCATCGTCCTAGATATGGAAGCCGGAGCAACGAACTCTCTCATTCTTGGGAGACCGTTCTTAAGTACTATGAATGCACACATTGACGTGGGACGTGGGACCATTCAACTGAGGATTAACGGAGGGACCGAGAGTTTCTCTTTCCGTCCTAAGGAGATCCCCCATCAAGTCAATATGGTCGAAGAAGTCATGCCCCGGAAGTCCAAGATGCCGAGCGTAGAAACGCTCATGAAGATGGTGGAAGCCTTCTCCTCCAAAGAAAAGAAGAGGCATGATCGCTATCATGCACGGCGAAGGATATCGAGAACCAAAGCGCTGGAGGAGCAAGCAAAGCGCGATAAGGAGGTTGAATCCAAGTCCCGTCCAGTCCGAAAGGAATGGCGGGTAAAAGCAGTCCCGAACAAGGAATCGGAGAGTTCCGCTCAGGACGAAAAACTCGAGCCCTCGCCATAAGGTATATGGTACGTATCTTTGCATTGCATATAGAATAGGTTTTTCATTTCAATTCTTTTCATTCAGCACAGCATGTTTAAATTTTCGAAGCTTGCATTCATATTTCATTTATGCATTAGGTAGCATATAAAAAAAGAAAAAAATATTTTTTTCGGCCAAACTTCAGGCCGGCCGGCCCCAGCCAGGCCGGCCGGCCCCACTTCTCAATTTCAGTGGCCAGATCACAGCTAGCAAGGAACAAGAACATGTGGGAGGACACGACACGAGAGGATGGAGAAATTTGGACACAACACCAGGCCGAACGGCCCCAGCCAGGCCGGCCGGCCTCTCGCCACCGTTGCTGTCCCATCCTCACCTACCAGAGCACCAAGCACAGGGCAGTGACCACCGACGCACGGGATGGGGACGACCGGCGCCATGTGCAGGCTGATCGGCCTGCCTCAGGCCGGCCGGCCTCCCCCTGCTGCGCCTCTATAAATACCGGTGCCCAGCTCAGGAGGAAGACGCCCCAAGCTCAGGTATGCGTGCATCCTGAGCGTTTCCCTTCTCCCTCGCTTGAATTTCAAAATTCTCTAAGTAAGGTTAGAGTTTAAACCACAAGGAAATTCTGCTAAAATCCATTCTTGAATTCTTGTGAGAACAAACCCCTGCCGGTTGAACGAGAACGTTTGTGGTGGTTCTTACCCCACAAGAACGACTAACCAAGTTGTGGTGATTAATCTCCCACAAGAACGCCTAACCTCTGACTGTCTAACCCCTGATTTCCTTCGGGTATTGTGAGACTAACCTTTTGCAGGAATCATGTGGACTAAGGCACGTGGAGTCGTCACCAAGCTCACCTCTTCGAGCTCTCACCGCTCTCGGGGATCATCTACTTCCCGGGATACTATGCCTGTCGACTCAACTCGACACGACACAGAGTCCCAGGAGGAGGAGGTGCCGAGGAACAGGCTCCGCATCAGAATCATGACTCGGATCGAGCACATCGTTGCTCGGACCAAAGACGAGAGAACGGTGCTGGACCAGCTCCAGAGCCGCTACTTCACACACGCCAAGTACTTCGACCCCATGCTGCTGATCAAGACCGGTCTCGGAGGAGACATGGAACGGGCATTCAACAATGCCGAATGGCAAAACTTCTACCCCGTCACGGAAACAGGTTCGCACTTTCTTACTATGGAGTTTTTGATGAGTTTGAAAATCGAAGTTCGTCCCAACGAGACAAACATTTGCTTTCGATTTTTCAATGAGGATTTTATTTTGACCCCGAAGAAACTCAGTGAGGCTCTTGGTTTCAACAAGAGATGCATCATTGATGCCAACCTGTTGGTGACTAACCACCGGTACAACCGTGCCGCATGGTGGGATAGCATCACAGGGGAGCCATCCTCGGGGAAGAATAGCATCACCGCCATCCAAAACCCCACTCTTCGTTTCCTGGCGAAGTGGATCGCTATGGTGGTCCACCCACGCGCTGATTTGCGTCTTTGCCTCTTGCCTGATTTAGAGTGCCTTTATGCCATGGTCAAGAAAATTCGGTTTTCTCCGGTCATGAGCATGCTTGATAACTGGCAGAGGTTAGTCAGTGGCCAAGCCACAATTGACATAACCTCGCTGGTTACCCGCATTGCCACCCATGTTGGTGCTTTGCAGGGCGCTCAAGTCACCTTCCTTCCAGCTACACAAGAATATCAGTCTTGCATTGGTTTAGACCATTTCATCCAGGGTCACTTGATGCGCGAGGGCCCTGGCCATACTCTTTTCATGTGTTATCCTGGTTTCATCGACGAAGTTGAGCTTCCATGCCCAGCTTCGTCACTGAGATCAGCGAGAAGTCTAACCATGCAGCTCAGAAGGAGGGAACCCGCTCGCCATAGTGTTGCAGGCCTTACAACACGTGGCAGGCGAGCCAGGCATGATGATGAAGCCGGAACTTCTACCGCTACCAGCAGCAGCCCGAGTACGACTACCAGCAGCCGACGGAGAACCCCACAGCCAACATGAACTTTGAGGAGGCATTCGACTACCACCAAGGAACGACAGGATACGGCCCGCAGGTCGGACCATCCGCCTCCGCCAGGTATGACTACGAGAACCCGGTCTCCTGGGGGATCGCTGATCTTAATACCAGGATGGAGACGATGACGCTGCAACAACAGCAACTCAGAGATGCAGTTGCACACAACACCGATCTCACGCAGCAGAACTAGGGGATGACCACATCCCTCCAGACCAACATGCACGACTTCTTCGACTACATGCACTACGACCCCGACCAGTACTACCAGTGAGCTTCATCGAAGCTTGGGGGAGTCTCAGGTATGTTCGAAAGCCGTCGTCGTTGCCTTGTCGTTGCCATTGCCTTACCGTTGCCTTGCCTTTGCCTTGCCGTGCTATCATAAAATAAAATAATAAAAAAAACATCATAAATAAATTAAAGCTCTAAAAGATGTCTTTATGTATGGAACTATGGTTGAGAACCTCTAGAATGATGAAAAGTTGCTCTGTTTATGCCCTCTAAGTGCCTCGTGCTTAATCCTTTACTCTTGAGTATTTGAGTTCGTTGGCATTTAAGGATCCGCCATGATAAAACTGTGGGAGCAAGAGCACTTGTTCATTGTTTAAGTTATTGTGAGTTTTGATATGGTTTGTTTCGAGGTATAACTGCATGCTTAGTAAGGAACCTCTCGGAAGTTTTTATAAAATGATACATGGTGAATCTTCCTCGATGGTTTAAAATGTCCTATCCAGAGCCTAAACAGTTATACAATTGTTGAACTACCATATGCTATCTTGAGTTGCTTTGAGTCTTGTCGAATGGTGAAGTCCGCTGGCAGAAGGTACTTGACATTTACCGGTCTTCCCATCCACCTCAGCCTCAAAATGTCCGACTAGTCAAAGTCCCGCTCCGGGGTTGACGTCCACCGTCGATGACATACACTCACCTCATCATAAAGCTCACCCCAAAAGGTCCTCAATTACTCCATACAAAGCTGAATCCCTCTCTGTTACCAAAGTAAGAGAAGAGATGTATTCGAAAAAAAAATGGAGACAAATGGTCCATCTGAAAAAAAAGAGAGAAGAAACATCTCAAAAATATGAGAGAGAGAAATAATAAGGAGTCCAAAGACCTTTGAGCATCACACCTTCTCCCTCTCCATTTGAAACCCCATGAATTCCAAAGACCGGAATTTGACAAGTGCCATCGCTCGCGGACCACTCTTCGACTCGACAACAGAAGTAACCAAGGTATGCCACTCTTACGCTACCTACAACTCCACTTCAGCCTTAGTGTAGGGAAATATTGGTCAATCCCGACCAAGAGTGAGGATTAAACACCTTGAGTGACTCGAGAGTACCATCGGGGAATGAATCAATCATCTTTTGAAAAATTCATATCTCCGAGATGGAACCTGAAAAGTTGTAGAAAATACTTTAGAGATGACCGTTCAAGCTCTCAATAGCCGAAACGTGAATCAATGCAGCCCCACGTGGAACCATGGTATGAGTTCTCTTTTATGCCAACTTATTCAAATAATTCGTTGAGTTTTGGTTTAAGCACAGGGTACTTTAAGAGTATACACATTGAAGCAACTCCTGACCTACCGAACCTAGAGTTTTAGCCTTGCTCGAGGACGAGCAAGAGTCTAAGCTTGGGGGCGTGTTGACGGCCATTATAACCTCGTAGTGACCGTCAACATTTCGGTAAAATGAGGATGATCATACCATATTCCATACATAAAAGTATTTTTACTGACAAATTCCACAAGTTTTGGATGAGTTGTGCTTGCAAGATGAACCAGGAGAAACAAGGGCCAAACCTGGCACAGAGCCAGGCCGGCCGGCCTAGCCCAGGCCGACCGGCCTCCCCTTGCCAGGTCTGGCCACGCCACTGATCCACAAGCCATGCCAAGTGCCTAGGATGATCAAGCACCGTGAAAACAACGTCGGTTTGATCCAAGGACCCGGAAGGCCTAGAGGTGAAAGCACATGGATTGAAGGGCCCACATCCTAGGATTCTCGGACAAGCTTCAACTAAACGCAACTTTTACCGACCTTGGGAGAGCATCAGGACCGTTCCTGCAGAGGACGGTGCCAAGTGGCACCAGGACCAGGCCGGCCGGCCTAGCCCAGGCCGACCGGCCTCCCTCTGTGGCCGCCACGTCTCCTCCTTCGCGTGAAGCTTAAGCAGACCCTTGGCGTGCTAATGACGCTGACATCCACCCCCTGGAGGCTATAAAAGGAAGCTCATTCACCTTGGGAAGACACACACCACATATCTCAAGTCTTTACTTGAAGGAAGCTCTAGTATCTTTTTCATTTCTTAGATTAGGATTAGAGTTGGGAGTAGAGTCGAGTCGAGCTTAGCTCGGATCTTCGGAGTCTTCGGAGTTCTGGTAAAGCTCTTGTATCCTTTCCTTCTTTTGAAGAGTTTATTTATACAATTACTTTCTTATTTAGAAGCTTAAGTTATCTTTTATATTTCTTTCTTGCTCTTCTTTAAGAGTAAAGATCTTGCTCTCTTTAGAGCAAAGTCCTATCCCCATTAGTTTTAGTGTAGAGTTTAGTTTAGCTCTACCGGGTTTTATCTCGCGGGTTTGCTCACCTTGACCGGGCCGTAAGACGCCTTAGGGAAGACGGGGATTTCCCTTGACAGGCCTCAAGGGAAATCTTAATCATCGAGTGCAGACGTGGTGTCTGGCTTGTTGATTAACTAGGAAGTGTGTTGCACCCCACGGAACTGCAGTGGTAGGCGGCAGGTGGTGACAGCCCTGTCCGTCCTTCGTAGTCCACCACGTTCGGGTGTATTCATAACAGTAGTGCTGAGCCCGGAGAACCCCCTCTCTCACCCCGTTCTGAGGTTCTCCCGTTCTAGCCGTCGAAGCGAGCTCTATTCCCTGTATCTAAGCTAGGGTCTAGGCTAAGGCTAGAGTGCCTTTTGCTCTGAGTTAGAAAGAGTCTAGGTCCGGTCTCTCCCAACGTCTTTCCTTTTCTTTAGAAATAGGTGCTCCGTGTGTCGCTGGTCTTTCAGACCTTCTATCCGGTCATTAACTTGACCATTATCCACCCAAACTTAGAGTTTGTGCCCCTGGGTTTGTGGCTTGATATCTCTGGCAAGATACATCATTTCATTCTTCAATACACTTTAACCATCTGCTTCCCTGCGGAAATATAAATACGATACCCTGGGGTAACTCCCGAGGTGTAGTGCTACAATGAGATATATTCTGTGCGCTTGCAGAATTAATTTTGCATAAAACGACATATATCTACGCGCTCTTGAGCGTTGCTAAAACGTGACGCTAAGGAGTGCCAACAAGCATACCGGAACAAGTGGCCGAAGAACTGGTGGACTGCTTGGGTCCATCATGAGGTTGACAAGGACGACGAACACAACTATCCTTTTGTTTGCTCACCTCTGGTGAACCTTTCGAGGTCTTGGCGTTGATCTACTGGAGCAGCGCCCGAAGGGGTTGCGTTTGTTGAAATGCTCCGTAGAATCTCTCAGAAATACAGTGTTCGTGATCTCTTCGAGGAATTCCGCCTATGCCGCGTTTTTCCTGTTCAGGCTGGGTGGAGTGTAGAACACTGGATGGAGACTCCTGAAGATGGAATACCCTTGCCCGAATTCGCCAAGTCTTTCGGTTTGACGGCCAAAGGTTTGCTCTCTACTTTTCAAAGTTTTCTGGTCGTTAGATGGATTTGTAGCTAGTTTTAATACCTTCTTCTTTTCTGAAGACATTAATGTTTCCTGGGTCGAGAAGGATGTCAATGGCATCATTGGGAAGGAGTCTCCCACCGAGTTTTGTGATAGCAAGAAGGTGCTTTCTTTGAAGAGATCGAACCGTGTGTTCGAATTTTTCAAGATTTCTCCTGGCCTTCAGAAATCTAGTAATAAGAGCATTGCCAAAGATCTGAAAGTTGAGGCTTCCAAAGCCCCGAAGAGCGTTGCTACGCCTATAGATTCGAAGGTGGCTTCGGGTGATGAAGGTGTTGTCCACCCACCAAGCAAAGAGGTGCTGCACTCTCGACCTAAGCACGTAGTGAAGCGGAAAACCTCAACTTCTAGGGATGCTTCGAAAAAACTTAAGATTCTGGATCCCAAGGAGATTCTTTAGGATGTTTTTGGTGATATGGATGATGATGATGTTTGGATGGAAAGTGAAAAAGGTGAACCTCAAGAGGCTCCTTGTGAGTGAACAGCTGATCAAGATATTCTTGATGACCCTCGGAGTCATTCTCCTGTTGGTACTCTGAAAGCAGGAGACCAGGCTGTTAAGTTGGTTACCTCGGAGGTAGTTTTGGACAGTGGCCCATCCTCCTTGGGCATCGGTGTCGTCTATAGCCCCCTGCTTCTGATAGTGATGAGAAAACCGACAAGGTGGTGGAGCAGGGCTGCCAAGGGGACGTCGATGCGGATGAAGCACGCACTCGCTCTCCGAGCCATCGTGATTCTGGGTCTGATGCGTCCCCAAGATCATCTAGGGACTCTAGCCCCTCTTCGGGCAGCTCTTCAGATACTAAAACCGAGTCTGTGCCGCTGCGTCTGCTGTTTGTTGTGGACGGTGAAGAAACAGATGTGGACATTAAGGACACCGAGACTAGTAGTAGCTACTTTGTTAGTTCGGAGGATCCTGGGGAAGTTGCAGATAAATTTGGATTTCTGGCAGATGCCAAGCTTATCGGTGGCCAGATGGTGGGGAAGATTGCTTTTAAAAGCGGCGGACATGAGCATCAATTTCCTTCCGAGGCGGCCGTTCTTTTTGCTTGTCGTTGATGGAAAGCAGACTTTGCCAACAAAGCACCGAGGCTGTTCTACACCAGGCTGAGGACCTGGCTTTGAAGACATATCTGTCAATTCGATGCGCCTCTCGTACACATAAGCGAGATATAGAAGATCTTTGGCCATACATGAAGAGTTCTGAGGTCACCTCCGGGAAAGTTGCAGCGCTGGAAGAGGAGAAAAAATCGCTTTCTGATAGTCTTCAATTAGAAAAGGGGCGATCAAGTGATTTGGCCTCAGAAAAACAAGTTCTTGTGAAAGAGAATGAAGATCTTAGGAAAATTGTTGAAGACATGAAAATCGAGCTTGAAGTTGAAAGGCGGGTGGCCAAGCGGAATAAAGAACTCGTCGAAGAGAACGAAAAGCTGAAACAAGATGTTAGCGGCAAGGATGTGAGCCTTGGGGAGCTGAAAAAACAATTCGAGGATTACATGCATGCTCATGCCGAAGGTGTTGAGGAAGTGAAGGCTGGTTTCGCTCATGCTCTCACGCCGTTTGGCCTCATTCCTCCGGACTTTGATGTCAATGAGTGCAGTATTGAAGGATTCTATGATTGGATATTTTCTTGCCTCGAGGTGGCTTCTATCGGTAGTGGCTTGTGGGGAGAACTGAATGCTAAGGTCGCTTCTCGGGCTTTTGCCCAGGCCATATGCTCGCTCTTGCCCTCTGATGCGTCATCTGACTCGAAGCATATTGGGAAAAAGGAACTCCGACTGTTGAAGGATCCTTCGTACGTCTGGCCTTCGGAAGAAGATCTTGATCTGAAACGCTTGAGTCCTCTTGCCAAGAACATATCCAACAATTTCATGCTAACTTTTTTCAAATTCCATGGCGGAATTCTGGCGCGAGATGAGTCTCGTCGAACAGAGGAGCAGGTTAGTTGCTTTCTGTGTTTTGGCTCTTTCCAGATGAGGTCGTTTCTCTCTTTTCTCTCTTCTTTTTTTATTGTTGTTTCTCGCTGTGCATGCAGATCCGAGCGCAGATCGAAAATAAAATTTCCGCGGCTCTCGAAGCTCGTCTTACCTCGAAGTCTACCACAGCTTCAAAACTCGAGACCATTGTTGAAGGCGTTGAGGTTGAAACTGATGGAACTCCAGGCGCTGCTGCTGGGACATCTACCGAGGGGGTCGTCGGAACTGCTCCGGATGCTAACCTGAATCCCGAGACGCAAGAGGTGTGAGGGGTCATGTCGTACTTGTATGGAATGTGGATTCATTGTGATCATGTAAAAATATTTTGCTAACTTTTTTCGGTTGCCACGCAGGTCCGTGATGTGGATCCTGTCGTGGTAGCCGAAGGTGTGCTTCCTTTGACGATGTACAGAGATGGTTTTCTAATGTCTGGTAGCATTTGGTCCAAGTTTCGTGCAAAACATCCGAATGCTGATTTCGAATTGTTTTGGGCTTATAAACTCCGGAAGTACGAGATTCGAAACGCCGAATCTCGATCGTTTTTTGCTGAGTTCCACCAGAATACGGTGGAACATGATAGGATTTTACACGCTCGCTACTTTGTTCGCGAGATGAAGCGCCTTAACCAGATTGACTTTGGTTCCGGATTCGTGCCTCCCTTTGGTTTGTTAACTCCGAAGGAGGAACCTGTAGATGATGTTGGATACGAGCCTGTGGAATTTATGTACAATTTTCCTAGTTAGGTTCTTTTTGTTTTCTGAAGCTCGCCGTGTAATTTTGTGTTGTATCCTATTTTTCCGTATGTAGGTGATTTCGATGCGTTCTTGAGAGGGGAAGCTGAAGCCATTATTTCTCGTGTTGTTCATAATTTTATCTCTGAGATCTGTGATATTGTACTGAGTGAACCTTGAAAATTTTGTAATATATGTACACAATAAAGCCCCGATGGCGGTTCGAGATTTGAATCATATCATTGTTCGAAGAACACCTCCCCCCCTCGGTTCAAAAATCGAACCTCGAGGGGCTTGTTGAATTTTTCGTATGCAGAGCATATTTCTTCCCGTCAGAAGATTTTGTTAATTCTTTGGTACCGTAGTTTTGTTTGTTTTGGGCCCAGGGGCGTGTTTCCCCTACATTCTGTACGGAATGTTTTCTCACGTTTTTCGCGTATGAGTTAAGACTTTTGTGCTCAGGTCAATGATGCGCTCCGAGGCTTAACTCATTTTGGTCGTTGAACTGACCATTTTCCGAAGACAACTCCACTTTGTTTACGAGGTTGTTAGTTGCTTCGGGTTTTGCTTTTCTTGGAAAAACCTTGTTTATATTGCACAAGGGGTTACACTGGAAATCTGCCTCATTAGAAACCTCACACCTTCAAATTGCTTATGGATCGCAACTCGAAAGCTTCCCCTGTGAGGAAAAGAGTACGGACTCCTCATTACATTTGATAGGTGAAAAAGGAGAAATTACGTAAGGAAAAACTACGAAGAAAATTCTATGATACAATTTCTGAGCCCCTGGCTCCCTAAATGTAGTATCGTTGTAGCATGTCTTCGTTCCATGGGTACGGGTCATCGACTCCGTCTAGTGATTGCAGCTTGAAAGTAGATGGTCTTGTTATTTCTGATACGAGGAAAGGACCTTCCCACTTCGGATTGAGCTTTCCCTCATATTTTCCCTTGGGAATTTTCTTGAGCACCATGTCGCCTGTCTGAATGCCTCTTGGTTTCACTTTCTTGTCCCTCCATCTCTTGGTTTCTTCTTGGTAGCTTTTGAGGTTTTTGGAAGCTTCTTCCCTGAGGATTTCCATGGTGTACAATGTTACCTCCATGAGGGTTGTGTCTTGTTGTGCCTCCTTTTCTGTTCTTGTGTCATGGCTTCCTCTCCGTATAACAACCTGAATGGTGAGAACTTGGTTGTTCTTGATTCTGTGGTGTTATGAGACCATATAACCCTGGCAATACATTTACCCATTTTCCTTTCGGGAGGCCCATAATGTTTTTCTTAACGCCAGAGAAAATGATACCATTTGCTCTTTCAACTGCCCCGTTGGACTGCGGGTGGTACAACGAAGTAAAGCATAATTTGGTTCCGAGGCCCTGGCAGAAATTGCGGAAAGACTCACTGTCAAATTGCTTGCCATTATCGACTGTTATTTCTCTGGGTACTCCGAAATGACATGATGTTCTGCCAGAAGAATTTTTGAACTGAAGCAGAGGTAACTTTTTGCACTGGTTTTGCCTCGATCTACTTGGAAAAATACTCTACAGCCACGACCGCATAGGTCAGATTCCCTTGTGCCTTTGGGAGCGGCCCCATGATATCTATTCCCCATCTGGATAACGGCCAAATCGGGGGTATGAGTTGCACTTCGTTTGCTGGGTAATGCTTGTACGGTGCGTGCATGCGGTAGTTGTTGCAGGTTTTGACAATTTCGTCTACGTCTGAAACTGCTGATGGCCAGTAGAAACCTTGCCTGAAAGCCTTCTGTACAAGGGCCCTTGTTTTGATATGTGACGAGCACATTCCACTGTGAATTTCCTAGAGCACTTCTTTGCCTTCTTCAATAGAGATACACTTGAGTAGCGGTGCACAAACTCCCCTTCGACAAAGTTTTCCATCTATAATGTAGTAATTTCTGGTTTTGCTTCCATTTTCTTCATTTCTGCCTCATCTTTGGGTTCGTAATGGCCCCTAATGAAAGCCATGAGTGGGGCTCTGCAGTCTTCACTCTGTATTGCATTAATATATCTGACAGGGGCCTCATCACAGAGGACGGATTTGCTTGCTGCCGCCTTTGCTAAGTCATCTGCTTCCTTGTTTCTGGACCTTGGATAATTTTTTACCTTGAACCCAAAGAAATACTTCTCCATCGATCTTACGGCTGCTAGGTATTTGATCAGCTCTGGATGCTTGGCCTTATACGATTTGTCTTTGTGTCTGGCAATCAGTTCGGAGTCGGTATTTATGAAGACTCTCCGTGCTCCCAGTACTCTTGCTTTCCGAAGTCCTAACCGCAGCCCCTCGTACTCTGCGATGTTATTGGTGCAGTTGTCATAATCCAAGCGGATGGCATATCTGAGCTTGATTCCTAATGGTGAAAGAATTATTGCAGATGCTCCTGACCCTCGGTCGTAGTAAGCTCCGTCACATTGTATCTCCCACAAGGACTCCGGAATTGGTCTGGAAATTGTCTCATTGGAAGGCGTTCAGTCTGCTACAAAATCTGCTAGGACTTGTGATTTGATTGCTGTTTGTGGAATGAAATCGACAAAATGCTCTTGTAACTCTGCTGCCCATTTTCCGACCCTGTCCGACGATTCCTTGTTTTCAAACATGTCTCGTAATGGATACGAGGTTGGTACCAGAATCTTGTGGCTGAGGAAATAATGTCGTAGCTTTCTCTTGGCCATGATTACTGTATACGCCATTTTCTCCATCTCTGAGTAAAACAGCTTGGAAGCCGACAAAACTTCTGAAACAAAATAGATTGGGACCTGTGATAGTACCCCCTTGACTTCTCTTTCTTCTACTCAGGCTGCACTCAATGCTGTATCTGAAGCTGGAATGTAAAGCATCAGTTGGGATCCTAGAGTTGGGCTGGAAAGCATAGCAAGATTCTCTGTGTACTGCTTGAGTTCTTCGATTGCTTTTTGCTGTTCCTGCCCCCACTGGAAATTTGCTGTGTTCCGAAGTGCCTTGAAGAAGGGCATACTTCGTTCCGCCGATTTGGAGATAAATCTGTTGAGTGCCACAATTTTCCCGACCAACTTCTGCACATCTTTCCTTGTCTTTGGTGGCTGCATCCGTCTGATTGCTTCAACTTTCTTGGGGTTCGCTTGAATTACTGTTTTGGAGATTAGGCAATCCAGAAGTTTTCCCTTAGTGACCCCGAAAATGCACTTTGTTGGATTCAACTTTAGGCCATTTTTTCTCAAGTTGGAGAATGTCTCCCGAAGGTCTTGAATATGATCGGACCTTTGTTTGCTTTTTACGACTATGTCATCAACATAAGCTGAGACATTTCTCTTCAGCTGGGAACCCAATATTTTCTGAATCGTCCTGCTGAAAGTACATCCTGCGTTTCTGAGTCCCTCTGGCATTCTGATGAAGTAGTAAGTTGCGAAGGGGGTGGTGAAATTGGTGGCCTCTTCGTCCGTCATCTTCATCAGAATCTGATGGTATCTGGAAAAGCAGTCCAGAAAGCTAAGCATTTCACAACATGCTGCTTGATCGACGAGCACATCTATCCTGGGTAGTGGGAAGTCGTCCTTCGGACAAGCTTTGTTTAGACATGTGAAGTCAATGCACATCCTCCACTGTCCATTCTTCTTTGGTACCATGACCACATTGGCTAACCACAAAGAGAACTATACAGGACGAATGACGCGAGCATCTAGCAATTTCTGCACTTCGGCTTGCGCTGCATTTTTCCGTTCCTCGGACATGACGTGGAGTTTTTGCTTTTTTGGCTTTGCCTTCAGATCTATGCGAAGTTCATGCTCAATTACATTTCTGCTGACCCCTGTTAGATCATTTGATGACCAGGCGAAAACGTCTTGATTATTCCGTAGGAACTCAATGAGTCTGATTTCTTCCGCACTGTCAAGTTCCTTGCCGATGATGACAGTTTTGTCCAGCACATCTTCGCATAATGGGATTTTCTTTGTGCGCTCGAAAGGAGCTACTCGTTCTGCATTTTTCTTTTTCTTTTGTTCCTCTGGAATTTCCTCCGGATCTTCATTTTCGTCCTCTACCTCGTCATTGATGCCATGAACATGTTGCACGCCGAAAGTTGTGTTTCTTCGGGCTTCATCCTGACTGCCATACACAGAAATAATGCCTTGATTGGTTGGAATCTTCATGCACAGGTAGTCTTGATGGATTACTGCTGAAAATCGTTTTATGGTTGATCTTTCGAAGATGGCGTTGTATGGGTAGTCGATCTCGACGATGTCAAATGTAATTGTTTCGAACCGTCTTGTTGGACCAGAACTGAAGGTGCCATCGATATCACGTTTTCCCCTAGGATTTATCCTCTTGCCTCCAAAGCTATACAATGGATTTTTTGCATCTTTCAGGTCTTCGAATTTGAACCCCATTTCCAAGAAGCATTTCCAGGTGATTATATCTGCAGAACTGCCATTGTCAACAAGAATCTTGCCGACGTCATTGCCGTATGGCCGGTGCTGAGAATTCCGTCCAATATTGGCTCGGATGACAAGTGGGTCATTGTGCGGGTATTTCATGAGTCTTACATTGGATTGACTGAAAGTTATGGGGATATGAGACCATGGGGTCCGGAACACTTGCTCAGAGCAAATCTGATTCACACTTCGGGCTTCGTCTTTCCTCTGCCTCTTCGTCATGTGTTCAGGCTCATTTGAGCCCCCGGAAATTGCGTTTATTGTATTAACCATTCCTGGCAGGTCATCTCCGACGTCCCCCATGGAACTGCCTTGCCCCGCATTTTCTGTTTTTGGTTTCACCTCTGTATGATAACCTAGCGAATCATATCTAGGGATTGGTGGTGGGGTGGTAGTTGTGGCATTTGTGGCGCGGAAGGGTAGGCATATTGCTGAGGGGGAAAACAGTCTGAGTGATGTGGTGGTACAAAGCTTGGTGAAAGATACGATACAGAGCGGTTGCTTGGCTGGGGTTGTTGTGGCATTGATGAGGTATCGAAGGATTGGTTTTTTGGATTTTTTAGTTGTTCCTTGAATTCTTTTTTCTTCTGGTGAGCATGAGGGCATTCGTGTGTGCTGTGGCCAATATCTTTCCCATGAAAGAAACACCATGGAGTTTTTCCCCCTCGACCTCCTCTTCCTCCTCTTCCTCTATTGCTTCTTCCCCCTCGAGAGTTTGAGGGTTGGTGGTCATTGTGACCGTTCTGCTGTGTATATTGCTGGTTGGATGGCTGATTAGTGACATTGTTTACTGGCCTCGGTTTTTGCCTTGTGCTTGACTCTGGCTGCCATTGCCTTTGCTGATAATTCTGTCCCCTTTGTTTCTTCTGAGAGTTCATCTGTTCAATTCTTTGCCTTCGCCCTTCGTCAGATTTGCAATATTCTTGCATGACCTTGAATAGTTCTCGCACCGTATCCGGTCTTGCTCTTTCTAAGTAATCTTGGCATGGACCAATACGAAGACCAGCGATAGTGTAGTCAATGATGCTATCTTCTTTGACCCTCGGCGCTCTAGCGGCTAACTTTACGATTTGTTGCATGTATTGTTGTAGAGATTCCTTGTCGCCCTAGACACATGATATCATGAAGTCATTTGAGGACAGACCTTCGGCTTGCATTCCTCGGAAACTTGATGTCAACCTGCTCTTGAGTTCGTGCCAAGCTGTTATCTGGCCCTTCGGAAGGTTGGTGTACCAGAACTGCGCCGCTCCCTTGAGCGCCAAGACTAGGGCTTTTGCTTTTGTCGTTGAATCTCCTCCGTTTCATTCGACGATGGCTTCGTATTTCATCATGAATTCCTTGGGATCCGACTCGCCATCATACTGTGGTAAAGTCATGGCATTGAATTGGGGTGGCCAAATGGCCATTTCCAATCCTGCAGATAACGGTCCTACCTCGAGAAATATGTTTCTATTGCCTGTGTGGAAATGGGAACTGTGCGGCCTCGGAGCTCTTTCTGACTCTTCCAATGCTCGGTTCTGTAATTCTTCAATGCGACGCTGCATGATCTAAATGGTTTGCCACATTTGGTTTTCGGGGATACCTTCGTACTGGTCTTCTTCCCTGGTCATTGCTTCAACGAATGTTGTTTTCCTCCTGGCCAAATCTTCTTGTAGGGCTTCATTTCTGAGCATCTGTTCTCTCAGGGCTTCGGCTCTGTTCTGGGCGTTGAATTTCTCTGCTGTTAACTGAACCTTGTCCCTGGCCATGCCTCTTGATCTTGTCTGCATTGTTGGGTCTGCTTGCAATGTTGTGGTTGCTGCTCTTCATGCTTCTTCTGAGGCTCTGCGTATTGTTTCCTGTACCCTTCGGAGAGCTGCTATGTCTTCTGCTGTGACACCAATTTCTTCAAGTCCTACCTCAAATTCTCCGTTAGCTGTATTCTCGATAGCAACCTTCAGACCCTCAGAGTGTGGTACTGCCTGCGGTTGCACCACTTGTTCGCCGTCATTCGTCGTATCTTCAGGGTTTGCTTGAGCGGCTGGATCGGAAGCGCCGACCCAGTTGGCTGCACTCGATGGTTTCTTCTTCAGTCTGAGCCACGACTAGTCTTGGATTACTACCACGAGGTGGGCGCCACAAACTGTTGGGTGTAGAGCAGCCCCGGAATGGACTCCGCCACCAACAGCGCGATACGAAATCCGAAGGGGCAGCGGAAAGAAAGTCCGCCCCCTCGGAGAGAAATACGACACGGAAACCTTGAACTCCGAAGCGACTAAGAAATTTTCATTCAATAACCATCCGTCCCTTTTGTTACAAGCCCTTCTCTATTTATAGGGAGGCGAACTGACCTCATGTAAAATTACAACTCTGTCCCAAGTAACAGTTAAATTCCCCGAATATTCCAGGGCATTACAGACTTTACACCAGACGGTTGCGCTTTTGTCAGCCTCGGGACCACCGGGAACCCGAAGGTGGCCTCGGGTTTCCGAACTTGCTCTGACGCCTCTCCGCTGTTGCGGGTCCTGCTCCAAAAACAAAGCAACCCTCGGTTTGTTCTTCCGAAGGTGACTTCATGTTCCTTCTCCAAGGCGCCTTGTCATTCATCGGCATCCTCTTCCCCATCCCGAGGCAGCCCTCGTGTTTGGCGTCAGGATCCGAAGTCTTCTTCTTGACCGCCTTATTTTCGACTGCTCCTTTCCCTGAAAACACAAGAGTAGTGAAGTAGAGCTGGCCTGTACCCGAAAGCCAAGCCGAACACACTAGGGGGGGGGGGTGGGCTTTCCGAAGTCTTTGCCCCCAACATAGACAACGCGACATCCAGTCTATCGTCAATTCCCAACAACTGGAGAAGGAGCAGGACGACGACGACGATGGATATCCAATGCTAACAAGGGACATTAGGATGACCATCTACCCTCCTAACTTCAAACCAGTCGGTTTCGATAAATATGACGGTAAATGCTCTCCAGAATCTTGGTTAAGATCTTTCTCGACTGCAATTGAATGTGCAGGAGGTAACAACATGATCAAATGTCGATACTTCCCTCTGGCCCTAGAAGCTTCTCCCCTGACATGGTTCGAGAACTTGCCTCGAAAGTCAATCCACTCCTAGGAACAACTCAAACAAGTATTCATCGCCAACTTCCAAGGGATGTACGATCGACCAGGCACTCGCCATGAGCTCTCCATGTGCAGACAGAAGGAGAATGAATCACTCAGAGAATACATGCGACGTTTCTTTGACATAAAGAACACAGTCGTAAACATATCTGAGCGCGACGTCATAGACCTATTCCAAGCAGGAATATTCGACAGAATTGTCCACTTGGATTTCGATCATCAACGACCAAAAACAATCCAGGCTCTAAGAACAATGATTGAAGAATGGGCCAACCAAGAGGAAAGGGAAATCGCAAAGTTTGGAAGCAGACGAGGCTACAACAAGAAAAACAACGATCGC
This sequence comes from Urochloa ruziziensis, assembly GCA_015476505.1. Classification (NCBI taxonomy): domain Eukaryota; kingdom Viridiplantae; phylum Streptophyta; class Magnoliopsida; order Poales; family Poaceae; genus Urochloa; species Urochloa ruziziensis. The sequence continues at coordinate 32,822,142 of CM027120.1, read as the reverse complement.
AAAATTGAACGCGATTTCCCGGGCATACCAAGGAAAAGAAAGCCAGACGATATCATCGCAGCACTCGAGCAAAACGCACATGGTCAGCCAAAAAAGAACAGAGACTTCGAGAAGGCCTTACAGCAACAACAATGCCCGTGGCATCAAAACCAAAGGCACATAGCCTGGGATTGCTATAGCCTTAGCAAAGCCTTTGGACTACCTGTCAACCACAAGCGTAAAGGACACAAGGGCAAGAACAAGGCAGACGAAGAAGACAAGACCGAGGAGGACAAGTTCCATAATGCAGACAAGACCGTTATGGTCATCATGGGCGGAGAACACGGTTTCCCATCAAGGCAAGTACATAAACTCACGATAAGGGAGATCATGTCCGTCGAACCAGCCGTTCCACGATATCTAAAGTACTTGGAAATTCCAATTACTTTGACAAGAGAAGACCAATGGACAAGCTACGCCGATTACCGCTCATCCTAGATCCAACAGTAGCAGGTTCGAAGTTGACAAAAGTACTCATCGACGGTGGCGTGGGCCTCAACGTTTTGTTCGCAAGTACCGTAAAGAAAATGGGACTAGATATTTCAAATATGCTCACTCCTACAAAATCTCACTTCTACGGAATAGTTCCTAGCAATGCAGCCTTACCCCTTGGGCAAGTTATTTTGCTAGTCACTTTTGGGACACGAGACTTTGAGACTTCATATCATGCTATCCTGGGACGGCCAGCCATGGCAAAGTTCATGGCAGTACCTCATTACTTATACCTCATTCTCAAGATGCCCGGACCTCATGGTGTTCTATCACTTCGTGGAGATATCAGGAGGTCATACGATTGCGACAGGGAAGCAGTCAAACTCGCTTCAACTACTCAAGTTCCCAGTTCAATGGCTGAAGTATTCGCGGCAGCACAAAAACTGAAGAAGACCAGCCTGGAGATTCCAACACAGGAGTCTGGTCCTTTAAAGGTGACAACGCCCAAGGAGGTCGAAACCAAGCAAATTGAGTTGCAGGAAGGAGAACCATCCAAGACAAATACAATAGGAGCAAGACTGGATCCCAAATAGGAAAGTGCGCTCATTAGTTTGCTTCAGGCTAACCGAGACATTTTTGCTTGGCAACCAGCAGATATGCCAGGGGTGCCAAAGGAACTGATCGAGCATACCTTAAATGTGGATCCAAAAGCTACACCAAAGAACTAGCGACTACGGTGATTCGCCCAAGACAAGAGAGAAGCTATCAAGATTGAAATTGCAATACTACTTGCAGCCGGCTTCATAAAAGAAGTTTTCCACCCCGAGTGGTTAGCCAATCCAGTCTTAGTACGCAAAAAGAATAACGACTGGAGGATGTGCGTCGACTACGCAAAAAGAATAACCAAAGATCCATTCAGACTTCCAAGGATCGACCAAGTTGTCGACTCTACGGCACGCTCAGTCTTACTATGCTTCCTAGATTGCTACTCTAGATATCATCAGATCGCCCTGAAGGAAGAAGATCAAATTAAGACTGCGTTCATCGCCCCATATGGCGCATATGCATACACTACTATGTCCTTTGGACTAAAGAACGCCGGTGCAACTTATCAACGAGCCATCCAACTCTGCTTCAAAGACCAATTGCATCACAATGTCGAAGCATACGTGGATGATGTAGTCGTTATGACAAGAAACCCGGACAACTTCATCGCAGATTTCGAAGAAACTTTCAATTCACTTCGAAAGTACAGATGGAGACTCAATCCCGCCAAATGCGTATTTGGTGTCCCATCGGGAAAATTACTCGGTTTCATCGTAACCTATCAAGGAATCGAAGCAAATCCAGAGAAGATGAATGCCATCACAAGCATGAAAGCTCTCAGGACAGTCAAGGACGTCCAAAAGCTTACAGGATGCGTGGCGGCACTAAGCAGATTTATCTCTTGACTAGGAGAAAGGGGGCTTCCTTTCTTCAAACTACTGAAGAAACAAGAGGGCTTTCAATGGACAAAAGAAGCCGACGCAGCGCTCCAATATCTGAAAAAGCACCTACAAGCTCCACCAATCATAACAGCACCCCAAGAACAAAAAATTCTACTCTTATACATCTCAGCTACCAGAAACGTGGTGAGCACCGAAGTAGTCGTGGAAAGACCTGAGGACAACCATGCATTCCCCGAGCAGAGGCCAGTGTACTTCGTCAGTGAAGTACTCTCAGAGTCCAAAGCTCGATACCCCGCGATTCAAAAACTACTCCATGCCTTGCTCATCACATCAAGGAAGCTACGACACTACTTCGACGCACACAAAATCCTGGTTGTCACAGATTATGCGCTCGGAGAAATTCTACACAATCCAGATTCTACTAGTCGAATATCTAAATGGGCAGTGGAACTCGGAGCACTCAACATCGAGTTCAAAGCAAAGAAAGCCATCAAATCTCAAGCACTAGTTGATTTCATGGCAGAATGGTATGAAAATCAAGCTCCAACACCAGCCGGCAAGCCCGAGCATTGGATCATGTACTTCGATGGATCCCTTAAGCTCGAAAGAGCCGGCGCAGGCGTTTTGTTCATATCACCAAAGGGCGAACAACTCAAGTATGTCCTGCAAATTTTCAGGGAGGTGTCTAACAACGAGGCAGAGTATGAAGCACTCCTTCATGGTCTACGCCTCGCAATATCACTTGGAATCAAGCGTTTACTAGTCTACGGAGACTCCTCGGTGGTGATCAACCAAGTCAACAAAGAGTGGGACCGTAACAAAGAAAATATGGATGCATATTGCGCAGAAGTGCGTAAGTTAGAGAACAAATTCAGCGGACTCAAGTGCCATTGGGTAGCACAGGATGACAATGTCGCCGCCAATGTATTATCCAAGCTAGCATCTACTCGAGCACAGGTACCCGCCGGAGTATTCGTCCAAGAACTCTACAAAAGAACCATATACCACAAGGCAAAAGGCGAAGATCCTGAACATAGTTCACATCGAGCAGTCATGGTTATAGAAGAAGATTGGCGTATGCCCTTCGTTGAGTACATCAAAAACAAGACGGTTGTAGCCAACAAAACTCAATCAAAACAACTGGTCCGAAGATCCAAGAATTACCTATTAATTGGAGATGAACTATACCGACGAGGATTATTGTTGACGCAAAAATCAGGCGGAGACAGATGCGCGAACACATGAGCAAAGGCGTGGCCTTGAAATCCGGGGCGTGCCAGTCAATCTGACCTGTTGATTGACAAGGATAAAATCGGACGTTAAGAAACAGCTGAAGAGCCGATTCTCTTGTTAGTGAAATCGAATATGATAGGACCAATTCCGATATATAATGAAATAGCACAGAGAGCCGTTTCCTGATAGATCAAACAGCAAAGAGCCGATTGATGACTAAGCAATACAAGATAACCGTGAAGCGATCCGATATAGCTTAGTAAAGCAACACTTAGAAAAATATTAATCAGCTATCGGATAAATCTCAAGATTATGCCTCTGACAGAGCCGATTTTGGATAAAATTCTAAGCTGGATAGATGGTGGTAAAAACTAAAACAACAAGAAAAGACTTGTAGATCTAGCAAGTACCAATAACTGTCGAATAAATTTAAACGGAGCAACAGCGATGCGCCCGATGCTAAAGCTTAGATATTACTCAGTAGAAGCGGAACTCACGGGCAAGCCTTGGAGATGTTGATCGCCTCGTTGAAAGAGAAAAAGCTTGGCGAAGTCGCCGACTTGTAAATAAATTGCGAGTAGTAAATGCAAGGTAGTAAAGGTTTTTGTATTGATGTGTTCGTAAACTTTTCACAACCCCTAGGGTTTATATTTATACCCTGGAATTACAGACTCCGAATTGAACATGACTTCAAACAAACTTGACGCGAAAGAAAGAAACTATTTAACCTAAGACTCCTGACGATCTGGCCCATCAGCGGCCCAATTCAGCCCAAAGCTCACGACGCCTTCAATCGTTCTTCCGAATCCGATCCTGAATCCATGAATCTGTCTCCGATCCGATTCCGACTCGAACTTCACCATCGATCTAGGTTCGATCTCTTATTAAATCTCCCCAGGCGCCGGCTCTAATCATGTGTCAAAAAATGCCATCAACACATGCCCCCCAGTTTCGGGATAAGATGTCCATATTGTCCCGAAATTCTTGGATCCCCTCGATTTGTTACCATTTCACACGGAACCCTGATTTTCATCCGACGACGCGAAATTCCTCATTTACCCCTGCGAGCAAAGCCTATAAATACTTCACTTCTCTTCTTCCTTCAGCCGCCGTTCCTCCTTCGCCATTGCCTTCATCTTGAGAGCTCCCAAGCGCAAGTCCCAAAAAGTTTCGCCAGCGACCCATCTCCATCGATTTCTTCAACAATCCGAATGAATCACTTCCTGCAGCACCGCAAGTTGTAATGGCTTCAAGTTCCTCCGCTCCTCAGGTAATAGATCTTGATTTCGTTCTTTTTCTTTCACTTTTCTTTTATTTCCCCCGGAATGCCTCCGTATTTTCTCATCGATTTAACCTTCCCCTTTTTTATATTTAGGCATCTGTGAACGAAATCACGATCCCCATCCCAGAATCCCCTGGTCTCTTTATTCTAGGCCCGGTCGGAAGTGAAGATCCGACAGATTTCATCAACCTAGAGACCAATCATCTCCCTTTCAAGAATCTGTCAAGTTCCCCCTCCTCATGGAAAGATGCTTTCCGATCTTGGCCGACAGTAATTGCGGGATGGAGGGACTGGTACCTCCGGATGAGCAGCAAGCGGGCCGATTGGGACACTTACCAAATCAGTCAATGCCTCACCTTATCTTTATCGGACATCAAGAAGAACGAACCACTTCTAATAGCTGCCTCCTACTTCTGGTCTGATGCTTTGAACGCATTCATGTTCGGTCATGGTCCGATGTCGCCTTCCCTTCTTGACGTGGTCATGTTGATAGGCTTAAACATCACTTCCACAACCAGATTCGACAGCCTAGCTAAACCGACACACATCATCAAAGTAGCCAGGATCGGTTGGGGTGCTTATATTTCCAACTATTCAAAGGATCAAGGACCAATCGATCAAAAGGAATACACAGCCTTTCTTCTGATGTGGTTGGAAAAATTCGTTTTCTGTGGTAAAGCTTTCGCCCCTTGCATCAAATACCAAAAAGTGGCCGAGCACCTAGCATCGGGTAACCTTCTTCCCCTCGGCAAATATCTTCTCGGATCAGTCTACCAGTTGTTGCATGAAGTATCGGTCCGATTGAGAAAAGGGGAACCGATTTCCTGCCTTAGTGGTCCTTGGTGGTTTATAAACTTATGGCTAAACCTGCATATGCACAAGGCCTGGAAAGTAGACCTTTTTAACCAGGGCTTCCCATCGGATCGACCAGAAGGAAACAATATCACACTTCGCAGATGTACATCTTTTGGAGAGGCCGCTGCAGTCCTTAATGGTGACAAAATGACCCCAAATCGGCTGGCTGCATACTTCAACTGCTTCTATAATGGCATCAGCAAATCTGCCTTGATCTGGTTTGCTTACGAAGACCCAAACAATTCCTTCGAAAATCCGATCATCCTACAGCTGGACTCGGTCTTATCGGATGACTGCATGAAATCAATTCTCAAAGAAATGATCCGACCAAATATCCATCCTGTGGCTTGTGACGAACATGCCTATGAGTTCTACTACCCCTCTGTGGTAGCAAGGCAACTAGGCTTTGTCCAAGCCCCAATCAAGCTATTCTTTGCTGATTTAATCGGATATCGGACGAATGTCGAAAACGGTCTTGCCTTCTGCCGCCTCTTAGACCGAGTTCCTGATATGAATATGTCCGATCTAGACACATGGAAATTGGCAGGCATCGCCTCCATAGCCACGTCTAACTTCAAGAGCTGGTGGGCCGAGTGGCGCCAACATCTTTTCTGTGAGCCGGCCTTATCATACTGCAAGATCTTCGATCCAGACTTCTAAACTAAACAAAAGGTATCCATTTCATAAACCTTTTTAACATTTTCTCATTTCGATTATTGACCCCTTTCACTTGTAGGAAAAACGATTCCCTCCCCTGGAGAAAAGCAAAAGTGGTCGGCCGATTCAGTATGCCCCCGCAACCGATACTCCCCATATCGGATATAACGCTCCATCAGCAGGAGATATTCTTAAAGGGAAATCGGCCAAGCGTAAGACTGGTACTTCTTCAAAGAAGACCACCAAGAAGATCAAGATTACAACAGTCAATACTCAACTGGCAACTGATCTGCTCATCGGTGCATTTGAAGATACAAACCCCCACCTTTCTCCGATAGCAGGTACCAATTTCTTTTCTTACTCCAAGTTCCTCTTTTATTATTAACGATCAAACTTGACTCACACACTTTTCTTCAGAGCAAGAAAATGAAGAAAACGTAGGGCTGATGCCACCTCCTTCACTTCGTCAGAATTCCCCAGCTTCATCATCATCGAACCATCCTGAGCTTAACCCACCAGGTAACGATCTTTCTTAGCATGCATCCGATATCGATCCATCCTTGTTAATATGACAACTGCTTTCTTTTAGAAAAAACAACCGATACACAGCCAGAAGAATCGGTGGTTGAAACAACCGAAGATCGCCCCAACAAGAAACGGAGATAACAATTCCTCAGCAAACACCAGTAAGCTCACTTTGAATTCATTTAGAACGTCCGATCCTACTCTTAACACCTTTTTCTTCAGAACGACTCAGCTGGAACCCCCTCCATCGTTGAAGAACAAGTTCAATCGGATCCACCTCCGATTTTACCACCAAGATAGCCTAGTCAATTTGACGAAATCAATCTGAAGTAGGTTATTTATTACTTCATCGTCCGATTCTTACCCTTTCTTTCCCATCATTAACACAAATTTTTCTATCTTTCAGGCGCAAGACTCGATCGACAACAGCTTCTTTGATTTTGTAATCAAAGATCTTTTAGACGACGATGAAGTACAGTCGGCCGAAACAAGAATCCCTCCAACCGAGGTTACCCCATCAACTGACGTCAACGCTCCATCACTCCCAGAACAGATCAAAAACAAACTGTCGGACCTTGAAGTTCTATTGGAACAAGACACGTCTGTTTTAGTTCAAGACGCCGGGCCGATCCGATCGATCCTTCACCAGTTGCGGTCACATCTTGATCACAAATCACAAGCGGCTATCATTCCCGCTGCCTATATTGAAGGTCGCCAAATCGAATTTATTGAGGCTCGTCAAAGAATAACCGATCTTCAAAATCGGGAATCCTTGATAAAGGAATCGGAAGCGAAGAGGGATCTGGCCAATGCTACCAAGGACAAGATCTTATTCCTTGAAACAAGTCATCCCTCCATGATAACGAAGATTGACAAACTGAAAGCTCGCAAGGTAGAGCTGGCAAACGAGCTCCGATTGGTCAGTCAACAACTCGAGGAAGAGGAAACAAGATTGTAGCAGCTTCCGTTCATTATCGAAGATCTCAACAAGACCCTCAAGATACAAGCATCCGAAGCCTTCAAGCTCCATAAAAGCATTTCAGTGCAGCAAAGTTCGATTGAGTCCTACCAGCGCACCATCGATGAGATAGATCAGATCCACCAGCGGGCATTAAATGTAGTCCGATTCCTTCTGTAAAGGATTGTAATTTGGTGGTTGAACATTTATGGACTTGCAATGAATATCATTCCCTGTAGATTTGACCTCTGTTCTCTACTTTAATCTATGTATGATTCCTCGATCGATTCTCCGATCCCTGCTATCAACCCGCATTGATGTCATAGCTGATTTACAAGCCTTTTCAGATCCTCTGAATCGAGAAGTTTAATACTGTCTCATAAATGCTCCCAACCGAAAGCCTCTATAAATACCTCACCATCTCCTCTTCACATACACCAACTTTTTGCGAAAAATGGCTCCCTTTCAACAGGTGAACAATTCTTTCTTAACTTGACCCATCACCTCTCTTCTCAATCTAATCTTTTCAAATATTTCAGAGGCTTGACGAGATCATCACATCGCTCCAAGCTGGTAATCGTCTTTCTACAGGAGACGAATACTTCCTTGAGAGTCATGCTGAAGAAATCAAAGAGAGACTTCCAGCAGGCATTATCTCCGTGCTCCATTCAATCCACATCAACACCATGACCCCCGGCGAAATCAACCAAGTTCGCCATCGGATCCAAGCTCTTCAACTTTCTCTCTCCCTTCTCGAAGAACAACTCGCTCGCCTAGAACCAAGAAGAAACGTGATAATCGGCACAGAAAATCTGATAAACTCTACGCGCATCTCAAGGGACGGAACGATGAGACTCCTTCACGAACAACAAGAGATTGCCGCATCGTATGAACAACATGAGAATCACTGCAGGGCAATCGCGATAATCCAAGAATATTTAGATTCCCTGTAATTTTATTTTTATTTTTTGCACTAAGGGCGATGTGTGTCACATCGGCCATGTAACACCCGATTTAGATATAAATCGGTTTAGGAACTTTCGAAACGGACATATATCCGACTAGTTTTCCTTGTATTTTTTTATTCTCCCGATCAATAATCGGTTTATGAATCGACTCATTTCTACTCTAGCCTTCTTCGATTTATCAGCCGACGTCAATCCATAATTTAACTTTCCATTATCTTTTGCATCCATTAAGATAACTCTTCAGGACCAACTGCTCGGATTGGTTGTAAACCAAAATCGGACACCTTAAGAAAATCCAGATCAATAGCTTGTCCTGAGATGCAAGTCACTTCATAATACCATGGGCAAACCTCAGCTGTTGCAATATTGAACGGAGTATCGGCTTTCACAACTTCAACCGAATCTCCGATCCTTTGAATCAAAACATTGATGCATCGTAGATGGAATGCAACAATTAGCATGAATCCAATCTCGTCCCAGGAGCATATTATAAGAACTTTTGCCATTAATAACAAAGAAAGTAGTAGGCAAAGTCTTACTCTCGATCGTCAAGTCAACACAAAGTGCCCCCCGGGCCGGAGAGGTTTTTCCTTCGAAGTCTCTGAGCATCAGATCGGTTTTCATCAAATCAGACTGTCCCATGCCGAGTTTTCTTAACAGGACGTATGGCATAAGATTGACGGTAGCACCACCATCAACCAACATCCTAGTCATCGGAGTTCCATTAATATATCCTTTTAAAAATAAAGGTTTTAAATGCTGTCGGTCTTCCTCTTCTGGTTTTTCAAAAGTAGCAATTGCCGATTCGAAAGCCAACTGAGCAATCCCTTCTTCAGTATGTGATTCAATTACTTCCTCCGATGCCATAAATTCCCTTAGCAAAATAAATGCCATCAGAACATCAGCTGCTGGAGTATCATCCCGATCACCATCTTGAGCCTTCCTACGCCAGACTTTGTTTCGATTGCCTTTGCTGTTGGCCCGACGCTGTTCTTCTAATTCGATTTGTCTCAACCTCTGAACACGTCTCTTTTGAGATTTAGTCAATCTTTCAGGGCACCACTAAGGTTGGGGCTCCTTGAATCGGTGAAAAGGCTGTCGATTATGAAACGACTCTCTTTCAGGATCTCTTCGCATGATTTCATAATCAGGGACCCGATCATTAGCCATATCTTCAATTTCCTGGCTCATATACGGCTTCCTTCCCAATCTGTCTTTTATATCGACCTTGCGGCCGAGTCTCTCACGAACAGGAATTCGCCAATTCGAATCATCTTGTTGGTCTCTACTAATCGATCGTTGATCTTGATATCGGACATCAGACCGATCGCGTCTTTCATCAAAACACGGCCTCTTCACTGGCCGAGAATTCCAACCTTACCCATTACACTCAGGGCAATTTTCAGGAGTAGGCAATTTAATTCCTTCTTCCCAGCAATAAATGAAGAAAGGACACCTCTAATGATCAGCATTATTTCGCCTCATCTCTTCTTTAAACCTGAACCGCTCATTCTCCTTCTGGAATTTATTGATTAATTCTCGGGAAGTAACTCGCCTTTCCTGACTTTTAGAACTTCCAGCTTCTTCCGATTTTTCTTTCCCTCTTAAATCGGACATAGAAACTTGGACTTTAGGGTCAACAGATCCCTTTTCCTTAGCCAATTGTGAAGTAAGAACCTTTTTAGGAACAAATTCTTCTCTAGCTATTTCCACCATATTAACAGGGAAAGGATGTTGATCAATTTTCATCGGCTTTGTAGGCTTCTTAGGCAATTCAAACTTGATCTTTCCTTGCTCAATAGCCGATTGTAGCTGTTGACGGAATAGTTTGCAATCATTTGTATTATGAGAAGTAGCATTATGGAACTTGCAGTAAACCATCTTTTTTAACTCTTCTTCTGAAGGAATCCTGTGATAGGCGGACAACTTGAGCAATCCTTCTTTCAAAAGCATATCAAAAATTTTATCGGCCTTTGTAATATCAAAGCCGAATTTTTCAGGCTCCTTTTTAGCGAAAGGGACTGAAATCGGTTTTTTATTCTTAACCCACTCAGCAAGACCGATTTCTTCTCCTTCATTAGATTCAGAATCAGAACCATAACTTACATAGTTGACCCTTTTCTGAAAATTTCTTCTCGGCTCATACGGCCGATTTTCATGCCCAGACATCCTCTGTACAATCTGGCTTATACTTTTGAACTCCTGATTAGCAAATTTCTCTTTCAAGTATGGCAACAATCCATCGAAAGCTACATCAGCCAATTTTTTGTCAGTCAACATCAAGCTAAAACATTTATTTCTGACATCTCTGAATCGAGCGATAAATGTAGAAACTGATTCATCATTCCTTTGCCTCATGTTGATCAAATCAGAAAGTTTCTTCTCATGGACTCCAGCAAAGAAGTATTGATGAAATTGCCTCTCCAAATCGGACCATGTAACCACAGAATTAGGCAGCAACGTAATGAACCAGTTAAAAGCTGAGCCAGACAAAGAACTTGAAAACAATCGAACCCTTAATGCATCAACGTTAGCAGCTTCTCCACACTGCATAAGAAATCAGCTAATATGTTCAACAGTTGACACATCATCCTGACCAGTAAACTTTGTAAACTCCGGGATCCGATATCGATGAGGATAAGACATCATGTCATAATGTGCAGGATAAGGAGGACGATACATGACATTCTGCACCTTTGGCTTTAAGCCGAACTGATTTTGAATCACATCGGCTATTTGAGATGACCAATCAATCTGTTTTTGAGGAGATTGTTCTACAGGTTTATCATCCGATTGACCGTTTGGCGGCCCTCTTGATTGAAAGTTAGTTGGTGTCGTCGGGGCTGGAAGCACCATTGGTACGGGAGGAGCAGGAGGCACATAAGGAGCAGAAGGCGCATAAGTTTGAATCGGTTGAGAAGCCGATACACTTGTCTGACCAGAATGCACCATCTGTCCATACTGCTGACTATCGAAAGGAGAAAAACTGGCTGGTACTCGAATTTGCTGTATGGTTCTGTGATTACCATCCACAAGAGACCAAGTTTCCCCGTCGCTATATCTAACCCAAGCAGCACCTTCTCCTGACGTGATGTTTTCTTCTTCTTTCTTGTTTCCAAAATCAGGTGGCATGCCCCAACCTGTCTGTGGATTATACGTACCAGTTCCCAAACCTTTAGAAGTTGTTGGATGTGAAGTATGTGTATCTGCCATCTGAGAAACTGATTGTCCTGATGAATCAACAGACATGGTATTTGCAGTAGTTACTCCAATCAGCTGATTGTCCGATTGATTCTGAGAAGATGTAGCATTGGCAGAAGAAGACTCTGGAACTGCCGACGGCGTAGTTTTGGCTGGAACCAATGTATTGATATTAGGTGTTGTCTGTGGAACCGATGTAAAAGTCCCTACCGCAGTACTAGACGCAAACGGAATAGATCCGAATGCTGGAGTAGCGGGAGATCCATAAAAAGGGGGAATACCATAGTAAGGATATGGAACATGATATATTGGACCTCTGTATCCCACCAATGTTGGATCTTCACGCAGTTGAGCCAATACAGCATTACGAACCGTATTCGTCAGTACAGGTGATTGGTTGATAAAAGCATGGTGAATAGAACTGTCAACCATCTCCTGAAGCTTCCCTGATGATTCAGCAATAGTGATTGTACATGGAAGAGGAAGTGGAGCTTTCTTAATGGCTTCCCCTCGTTTAGTAGAGCTAAACGATTTGAGACACTCATTACGATACTCCTGTTGATGAAGATCAAACTCCTTTCTCCGCTCTTCATTCAGATCATCATATGTCACATTAATAATATTTTCTTCATGAAGATCAGAGTTGTTATGCTCTTTAGGATCGATTGGCTTCTTCGGAGGCATCGTGAATTTTCTCTTCGTGTCCCACCAGGCGTGCCAAAAGTGTGTTGACGCAAAAATCAGGCAGAGACAGATGCACGAACACACGAGCAAAGGCGTGGCCTTGAAATCCGGGGCGTGCCTGTCAATCTGACCTGTTGATTGACAAGGATAAAATCGGACGTTAAGAAACAGCTGAAGAGCCGATTCTCTTGTTAGTGAAATCGAATATGATAGGACCGATTCCGATATATAATGAAACAGCACAGAGAGCCGATTCCTGATAGATCAAACAGCAAAGAGCCGATTGATGACTAAGCAATAGAAGATAATCGTGAAGCGATCCGATATAGCTTAGTAAAGCAACACTTAGAATAATATTAATCAGCTATCGGATAAATCTCAAGATTATGCCTCTGACAGAGCCAATTTTGGATAAAATTCTAAGCTGGATAGATGGTGGTAAAAACTAAAACAACATGAAAAGACTATCGAATTAATCTAAACGGAGCAACAGCGATGCGCCCGATGCTAAAGCTTAGATATTACTCAGTAGAAGCAGAATTCACGGGCAAGCCTTGGAGATTTGGATCGCCTCGACTAACCCAGGAGAACTCATTGAAAGAGAAAAAGCTTGGCGAAGTCGTCGACTTGTAAATAAATTGCGAGTAGTAAATGCAAGGTAGTAAAGTTTTTTGTATTGATGTTTTCGTAAACTTTTCACAACCCCTAGGGTTTATATTTATACCCTGGAATTACAAACTCCGAATTGAACACGACTTCAAAGAAACTTGACGCGAAAGAAAGAAACTATTTAACCTAAGACTCCTGACGATCTGGCCCATCAGCGGCCCAATTCAGCCCAAAGCTCACGACGCCTTCAATCAGTCTTCCGAATCCGATCCTGAATCCATGAATCTGTCTCCGATCTGATTCCGACTCGAACTTCACCTTCGATCTAGGTTCGATCTCTTATTAAATCTCCCCAGGCGCCGGCTCTAATCATGTGTCAAAAAACGCTGTCAACAATTATATTCTGGGATAGCTATGAAGTGTGTCACCAGACAAGAAGGAAGAGAAATCTTGGAAGAAATACACTCAGGAGTTTGCGAGAATCACGCTGCATCAAGAACCTTGGTTGGAAAAGCCTTCAAAGCACCTTTCTATTGGCCAACAGCTCTAGCAAACGTAGAAGACTTTGTCCGCAAATGCCAAGGCTGCCAATTCTTTGGAAGACAGCAACACGTTCCTGCTCATAACCTCATTGCAATACCTCCTTCATGGCCTTTCGCTTGCTGGGGGCTAGATATGGTGGGCAAACTAACAACTACTCTAGGAGGGTTCACACACCACTACAACGTTTTTCCCCAGGTGCAACGGCACGAAATCGTTGCAATATGTGTGAATTCGTGGCAATAGTGTGGAATTGCGACGACTCAAAATATTTGCAATACAAAATCTAGTCGTTGCTTAAAACCACGTTGCAATAGGGTATCGCAACGACTAAGGTTGCTGTTGCCATACGTGCTAGTTGTTGCAACGATGATCGTTGTTTCCATTAGTGGCAATTGCAACGTCCATTGTCGTTGCAGTATTATTTATTGCAACGATAGGCCTCGTTGCCATAACGTGGTATTGCGACAACTTTGTGATGTTGCAAAAAAATGGAATTACAACGCAAGAACATTGTTGCAATACGTGACTTATGTTGTTGCAATATGCTCACATGATATCACAACGAAATATGACTCGTTGCTATATACGTCATCCATATCCCAACGAACTATGGCGTTGCAACATGCTGGAAGGCTATCCCAACGACATGCCAGTCATGGCGATATGGGTCAATTATATTACAACGCAATATGTCTTTGCGGTACACGTACAGGGTAGCGCAATGGATGGTGTGCCGTTGCTATAGGCGCTATGGATACCGCAACGTCGAGCAAGCGTCGCAATATGCTGTCAAGGTATCGCAACGAGGTATGTGGCATGGTTATATGGTTCAGTCCTATCGCGACGACACATATTGTGGCTATATGCCTAGAGGGTAGTGCAACGAGTTTGGCGTCGTTGCTGTATGGATTAGTGGTATCGCAACAAAACATGTCGTAGCAATATGCGTACTTGGTATTGCAACACAATCTATGTCGTGGCCATACGCTCAATGGACATCGCAACGGAAAATAAATCGTCGCCATATGCTAATTATTAAATGCAATGATACATCGACAATAGAAATAAATGTCACTAGAATATTATTATTAATAGCATCGGAAAATTAATCATTATTCACTGACAGTAACAAAGTTTGCAGCTATTGAAGCATCTATAGTAATCCGTCATGGTCACCTTCGTCATTGACCTCCTGTTGTAGCCGTAGTGCCTTGTTTCTAATGGCCAGCCGTGTTGTAGCTTTAAGGTGTTGTGCAGAAATGTATTTCTGTGCTGGAGCACCTCCTGCACCTCTACCACGAGTCTCATTGAACGGTTTCTTTGCAACTGAAGTACCATTATTCTTTGCAATCTGGATCATAATGAAATTAATAATTGGAACAATATTATCTTCAATTTGATACCCAAAGCGATAATGATTATTGGAATGCTTGACCAAAGTTGTTACCTGTTTCTATTTTCTTGAGTTTCCACTATTGGTGTTGCAGCAACGTGGTGCTCAGTGCGCCCTTCTACATCTTCAGTTCCATTATTGTTGGTTTCAGGGTTATGCTGCACAATTAAAAAGGGACCATGCAAAGAGATTACCAACATATATTCCTGGCCAGAGCTGGTACTATTCCTGGTAAGCCCCATGCCTCTAATATTCCAAAACATCCCTATCATTTGAAACTATTTATAATTTCACTAAATTCTAACTGTCTCATTCTACCAGAGTTATCAATATCTAAAGATGGAAAATCCTCTGCTGTGTTGGGGTCAATGCCTTGTTCCTAAGCCACATTTCTCAGATTATCCTCCTTATGCTTTTCCAAGAAATTGGGGATCCCACAATCATTTATAAAAGCTATAGGTATTTAGTTTGATTCACAACCATTATTGTCGATACGTGCCTTAGCAGAGCTGCCCTGATGGATCTTCAGCTTGAACCTCGGTGGGCCTAGCATCGACTGCAGCTGTACCAATGTTGGTTACTGGGGTATTCTGCGCATTTGAAATTAAAGAGGGATGGCCAGATATTAGGGATATTATAGAAGTTAATAACAAAACAAGAACATGCATAAATTATGTCCTGGTTACCTCTGTCGTCAACGCCTGATGATAAGGTGCCATCATTGTTTGAACTTCCCCCATCAACTCTTCTATCATTGCAGCTTTAAGTTGTTCCCTCTCTGCTTCCTTTCCAGCTTCATTCTTTTGCATCATCTCCTGCATCTGTCGCTCCTGTTGTTCGAGCCTCTCTAGTCTATCCTGAAACATTCTCTCCTCAAGTAGTTTTTGCTTTCGTTTTGGATTGGACATGTAACCATGGCCACGCGACCTTGAGTATTTGACTCCAGTAGCCTGCCTGTAAACTTCCTGGAACACTTGGTCTTCCTTAGCAACTCGAGAAGCACGACTTGTTGGGGAGCATTGGTCACCCTCGTCTTCATGCTGACCCCACAAAATAGAGGTTGTTGTGTCATAAATACTCGTAGCAACGCGATCTGTCCACATTCTGCCCGGACTACAGTGTGTAGTCTTCCAAAGTTCCATAAGGCGTGGCTCCTCACCGGTTAATTGATCGCTCTATGATTGCATCATTAGCTAAACACAATTAATATACCACTGTGTCTGGTACTGAAAAGTTGACAAAAGTGAAAAAAATGTTCACCTTTTCCCAACTCCACTGTGAGAAAGGTTTGGAACCCCCCAAATGATTGCTTCTCATTTGGCCTCGATTCAAAGAGTTTGCCATGGTCCTTTCCTGCAGAAAGGCATACAGGGGAGAAATGGTAAATAACAAAAGTTGAACTGATGATTGTTTTCTTATACTTAGAAAAGATGTCGTACCATGAACTTCCTTGTTGAAAAGTACAAGTTCAAGTAGTGCCACTCCACTATGTCCAACTCTTCAGGCTTATGTTCCATTCTCTCATCATAACTGTTGTATGCCTTGAATGCAGAATGCAAGGCGGATCGCCAGCCTTTGTAGCGTTCACTCGCAATCTTCCATATCTTTTTTCTTGTTACTTCGAGTGAACTCCAGGTCCCATTGTTCCTAGGGACAAAGAATTCTTGTTATGTATGCATCATTCAAACTATTTGTGATTTCAAAAATGAAAGAGGGAACAAGAATAATGCATAACATTAGAATGCAGAATCTTCCAGTCAGGAACATCCTCCATTTTACTCAATGGTGTGGCAGGAAAGGTTTTCCACTGCAGAAGGGGAGTTAGAAGGGGGATCCTCTATCCCCCCTACTCTTTGTCTTAACAGCTGACCTTCTACAATCATTGCTAAATGAGGCAAAAGACCAATGACATCTGACACTACCCATAACTATAAGATTTACCAATGAATTCCCAGTGATCCAATATGCAGATGATACACTAATAGTTATGGAAGCAAGTGAAACCCAACTAAACACGCTACAGAATATCCTGAACTCGTTTGCCTTGGCAACTGGACTAAAAGTCAACTATTCAAAGTCATAGATGATCCCAATCAACCTAACCCAGGAAAAATTTGATCAACAGGCACAAAGTTTCAATTGTGCCTAGGGCACACTGCCCTTCACTTATCTGGGTTTACCTTTGGGCTTAACAAAACCAAAGGTGGAAGATTTTTTACCATTGGTTAGCAGGTGTGAGAAAGGCTTGTCAGTACCTCTATCTTCCTCTCCCAAGCTAGGAGATTGCAGCTCACCAACTCAGTATTCACAAGCCTCCCAATATATTATCTATGAATGTTTGATATGTACATCACCATTCTAGAACAAATCGACAAGTACAAGAAGCATTGTCTTTGGAGAGGGGCAGACATAAATGACAAAACTCCACCTAAAGCAGCATGGACAATGGTGACAAAGCCAAAAAATGAAGGTGGCCTTGGAGTCCTGGATCTACAGACTCAAAATGATGCCTTGGTCCTCAAAAACTTGTACAAATTCTACAACATGCATGATATACCCTGGGTCAACTTAGTTTGGGAAAAACATTATGGAAATGGCAAGCTGCCCAGCCACATTAGAAAAGGCTCCTTCTGGTGGAGAGATATCCTAAAATTAATAGACAAATTCAAGGGAATGGCTGTGGTAATAGTACAGGATGGCACAACTTGTACGCTATGGGAAGATCAATGGCATGATCAGATAGCTAAACTGGCCTACCCACATCTTCACTCCTTCGTAAAAAACACAAGACAGAGCATTAGCGCAGTAGTGACAATATCACCACTGTCCAGACTCTATCATCTCCCACTGTCCACAGAAGCCTTCCAAGAGATGCAAGAACTTCAACAACAGTTAGACACCATCAATATAATGGACACCCCTGACATTTGGACCTATATCTAGGGCACAGGTTCCTACTCTTCAAGTAAAGCCTACAAACACCTAATTGGTCATGCTCATGTTCACTCAGCTTACAAATGGATTTGGAAGACTTCCTGCCAACACAAGCACAAGGTCTTTGCATGGCTTCTACTAAAAGATAGACTCAGCACCAGAGGTCTACTCCAAAGAAAAAGAATATGACCCTCTAGAGCTACCACTGTGTCCTATGTGCTGATCAGATTATTGAGTCACGCGATCATCTCTTCCTGTCATGCCCTTTTGCTATAGCGAGATGGAGCTCCTTGAGCATTATAGTGCCCACAAGTGGTGATGCTCTGGAGTTGCTAAACGACATCAAGGCACAAATTGACCAACTGTTTGCCCTGGAAATTACAATCCTCCTCAGCTGGAGCATCTGGATGACCAGGAATAACTGCATCTTCAAGAACATTGCACCATCTGTGGAGCTCTGCAGAGCATAACTTCAGAAAAAAATTGCCTGGCTTCTGCATAGAGCAAAAGCAAAGTACTTCCTAGCAATTGAATTATGGAGAGATCAATTCTTGTAGCCGTTTTCTCCTTCACCTTTTTTGTAACCTTTTTTGTTTCCTGATCTCCTTTCTTTGGAGACTAAGATTCTGAGCCTCTTGGCTTTTGTAATTTTGATACCTTTTTTTCTCTTTAATATTAACCAGTAGGGGGAAACCCCTCCCATTCTCTCAAAAAAAAAAACAATAGAATGCAGGACGAGGTGGTCAGTGCCATACCATTATACATTCTGCTATGACCTCCTTGACATGTCTAGCCACATCACTGCAATGTCTAACTCCAATCATTGGAGCCTTCTGCTTTGTAAGCAGAACAACCTCATCCACAAAGGTACGTCTGTTTTCTCCACAAACACCACCCGTATTGACAGAAAATTCAATTTTTAGTTTATCTGTCTTAGCCTTCGTCCTCTTGGCCACCGCAGCTAGCCCTTTCGAGTCTCCACAAACACAAATGGAAGCTTACATTATTAAGTCATGCACAATAAACAACATAAGAAAACTGCAGGTGTGAACCTTGTGCAACCTTATGTTTGCTTCGGTTTCCTGGCATGGCCTAGCCATTCTGATGGCGGCGTGTCATTATTAAGTCATGCACAATAAACAACATAAGAAAACTGTAGGTGTGAATCTTGTGCAACCTTATGTTTGCTTCGGTTTCCTGGCATGGCCTAGCCATTCTGATGGCGGCGTGTCACTACTACCATTGCTCTCAGCACGTGCTTCAGTCGGCTTAGCTTGATTTCTGTCATAAGCCACTGAAAAAATTAAAAAAGTGCAATTAGTGGATGCACAATGCACTTAGTGATTTAAAATCACAAATAAGAACTAGCTCAGATGGATAATGAATTACAAAGGTCTCTTAGTCAGTTCCGGCTCCTTAACCATGCAGTGTACGCTCTTATTGTTTCTTGCCTGAACTCATCATGTAGACCTGTAATATGAGGAACAGTACTATGTGAGTACAATGTTATAGTGTAATGTGGATAGTGCAGTACAATCACTATCAAACTAAACACAATCTTTGTCTTGGTCTTGAATCCACAATTTGTATTGACTAATTGAGTCAAAATCAGCATCGTCGTCGTCATGTGCACATTCAACATGCTCAGTAAACCTTGAGGGTTTTAGGGGTGTGATGTTCACTGGTCCAACTGTTTCTTGTTTTGACATAATCAATCTTAGTTTCCTTTCTTGACATGAACCCAAGTACCGAAGCATGGCTGTTGCATCTCTGTTAAAACCATTTTTTTAGCACTAGCTTCACCATCATCTTCTCTTCTCTTCTTGTAGTACAAGAAGTCTTGCGCACAATATCCAAGCTGATCTTTCAGAGTAAACAGGGTGAAAAAGTCGATTTGTGCCTGGTCAAGACTAAACACAATCTTGCGCTCAATGTTGCCATTTGCCCCCCAGCAGTCGACGTGTACCTTCCACAGATCACCTGTCAGGACGATATGCCTACACGTGCACACAGATGTCAACAAGCCAGCATCAATGAATGGATATGTAGCAGGGGTGGGCATAGTACAGGTTCGTGGGTCACTACAGCATTTTGGCACTAACGCCACGCTATTTGTTATGCAACGCTCAGTTTTTGTTGCTATACGTAGGCTTCTTGCGACCAATGTTGATATTGGTTGCAAAAGTGGTGACTATTGCCACCAGATGTGCAGTGTTGCGATATAGATTCTGGTGGTTGTAATAAGTGGCATATATTTCAACGAATATAGTTCTGTTGCGAGTTCAGCGTTGTTCTTGCAACGAGTTTCTTCGATGGATGCAATAGTGGGATATATTACTACACCTATAGAACGTTGCTATTTGTGATGAAGTTGGTTGCAATATGAAGTTGGATATAGCAACAAAAGGTGGCATGTTGCAAGTGAAAAATTGCATATAGCAACGCAGATTTGTGTCACTGCTAAGGAGCCTTGGGTACTGCAACGCTAACGTCAACCATTGCAACTTAGAGATAGATATAGCAACGAAAATTGATGATGTTGCCAATGAGGCTAAGAAAATGCAACGCCCACATGAAATTGCATTAACATGCACTCCACCAGGCCAGGATTTGTCCATGGGCCAGGTTTGGTTAAAATGAAATATGGATTTAGCTGGCCCAACACATACCTTAGAAAAAAGACCAAGTCGGACTCGACAAGGGCTGTGTCGCATAAAGAAGGGCAAGTTTTTCGTATCAGGATCGATCCCATATCGCAACGTACTCCTCTGCTCGGTGTCAATACGATCCGATCTCCAGGAACCCCTAATGCTCGCGCGATCGCCTGGATCTATCGACGACGCTGACCTAGAGGAAGAATTAATCCACCTGCTTGCATCCTCTAGGTATCATCTCTATGAAATCATCCCCTTGGAACTGTGTTGTTTTGGTTCATTGTTGTTGATTTTATTATGTACACTGATTCCTTTTGTCCCATGCATGCATGATTATATATGTAGTTGTGGTTTAATTTCCAATATGGCACGTGAGGATAATAGTTGGATGCTCCTGCCTCAAAAAGATCCTGCTTGGCAACTTAGATATCAAAATTTCATAGATGACACATTTGAAGGCACCTATCCAGGACAGACTGCGCCTTGTCCATGTACTAGGTGTCGTTCCATGGCATATAGAGATAAAGAAGAGGTTCAAGAACACTTGCATATGTTCGGGTTTGACAAGGGGTTCATGAACAAACATAAACATCGTCGCTGTGCTGCTAAATCTGTCCCTTAGGATGATGATGATCATGAGTTCCCTGTCGATGATGGTGAAGATCATGATGATGGAGCCTCCACCAACAATCTCATGTCGTCTCTAATCAGTGGTGCGATACATGGCAGTATTGATGAGGAGCCAAATAAGGCAGCAAAGAAAATTTTCAAATTAATGGAAGAAGCTCGGATTGAATTATACCCAGGTTGTAAGGAGGCTACCAAAGTCAGTTTCATTGTCAGGCTTTTCCAGATTAAGTGCATGTTCGGTATTACGAACAATGCAATGGAGGAAATTATTCTCTTATTCTCAATGGTGCTCCCTAAAGGTCATTGTCTGCCAGACACCATGGATAAAGTTTGAAAGGTAATTCGAGACCTTGGCTTGGACTACCAGAAGATTCATGCTTGTGTCAATGATTGTGTGCTATTTCGTGGTGAAAAGTATGAGAAGCTCGACTCATGTCCAACATGTGGGCAATGTAGGTGGAAATATACAGATTCATAGGGCTCTGCTGATGATACTAGTAAAGTAAAGAAGAAGCGCTTTCCTCGGAAAATTCTGACGTATTTTCCACTTATTCCTCGACTTCAAAGGTTGTACATGAACGAGACCACATCGAAGTATATGCGTTGGCACAAGGAGGAATTGGTGGAAGATGGGAAAATACGTCACCCAGCGAATTTAGAGGCATGGAAGCATGCAAGTAAGTTGTCAGACACATTTGCAAATGATCCAAGGAATGTCAGGCTGGGACTTGAATTTGATGGCTTCAATCCATTTGGGATGTTGAATGTGAATTACACCACTTGGCCAGTTATCCTAATTCCTTATAAGCTGCCTCCTTGGTTGTGCTTGAAACAATCGTATTGGATGATGTCGATGCTAATTCCTGAACCAAAATCACCTGGAATTAACTTTGTGCTACATGGAGCATCGTCGGTTTTTACCTATGGAGCACAGGTGGCGAAAGAATATGAGGACACGGTGTGTCCGAGGACCGGTGGGTGGTCGCTTCCTGGTGTGATGAGTGATTGACAACGTGGTGTGGATTGACGTTTCCCTTGGCTCAAGTATTGCAGGTGTAGAATGCGGCTTGATTGCATTGGTGCAGGTGAAGAATAGGCGCGAAAGGTCTTAGCCATGGCGGCCTCCGAGGAGCGGAGAGACAAGTAGGCTTGGTTCGCGGGACCCGGTGGCCGGATGGATCAAGTGCGGTTCACATGCTGGCAAGAACGAGCAAGGGGACGTGGTTCCGGTGCGAGGTAGCGGCTCACAACCGAAGCTCGTACGCGGATGAGAAGCCGGTGCAAGGTGGCGGCTAACGACCGAAGCTTGCGCGCGGGGTTTGGTGATTTGGCCACAAAATCATCGGTGGACGGTTTCCCTTGGTTTGGGCCTCAAAACCAAGGACCGAGGACTCGACGTAGCGACGGCCCGGCCTGCCAGCCAGGGGCGGTCCAACCGCCCCCCAGGGGCGGTGTGACCGGTCCCACCTGGGCAGGTCGCCCGTGAGCGTGGAGGAGCTTCGATCCGGAGTACACGCGGCGTGATCGCAAGGCTTGCGTCGGAGGGAAGCTAGCTTGCGGTGGAAGGTGTCCCAGCCGGAAAAATCTTCGCGGAAAATGTCATATTCGCCCCTGAGGGGTATGTATCGCTTAGGGGTAGTTTAGTCTTTCGAGCACCACCATTTGGACTATATAATAGACCCCCTAGGGGTGGTGGCTGTTATCTCTTTAGTTAATTTCATTTGGCTTGTTTAGTTTTCCCCTTCCTTCATCTTCTCCACCTAGAACTATTTTGAATCATTCATAGTTTGTATAGGTGAATTCATGGTTGGTTGATTGAGCTTAATCTCTATATCTTTGTGCCATGATTTGATTTCCCGAGCTCTTTTTCTTTTTCCCATTTTCGGAGGTATTTTCGGAGCCATTTTTGGGGGATTTTCGTTCTTCACTTTCTAGCCCGTTTTCTCTCGGATTTCTTTGGGGGAATCACGTATGAGTGCCTTGTGCCTCTTTTCTTGGTGATCCCTTGCCCCCAAACGCCGGGAATCGGTTTGGATTTGAAGTTTTCGGGATGAACTCGTGGAGGGTGTGTTCTTCGCTAGATTTGAAATTCCTGGAGTTCTAGGGAGTTAGAGGCCGAGATTTTTGGGGCATAGCCTCTCCTTGAGGTGTATGTCATCTACCCAAAGTTTCCTCTCAAAACTCCAAGCCGTTTGGGAGATCCGTTCTCGAGTTGACCTTTTTCCCGTGCTGTCCAGCGAGACCGGTGCGACCGCCCTCGGATACCGGTGTGACCGCCCCTAGCTAAAGGGCCAGGCAAGGGCGGCGCAACCGCCCCTGGAGAGAGGTGCAACCGTCCCTGGCTGAGAGTTGGTGATTTGTGTGGTTTTCGTTCGATTCATGTTGGATTTGTTCGATTCGTATTCCGCTGTGTTGATCTTGTTCCTAGGGTCAGTAGCTTCACAGTAGCTACGTGATCTTGGCAAGATCGGTTGGTAGGCTTTGGAGTTGAGTTGGGAGTGGCCGGATTCGTGAGAGAAATTTTTATCGGCTCCCATTCACTCCCCCCTCTCTGGTCGCCTAATCGGTCCTTCAATTGGTATCAGAGCCGGTTACGGGTCTTTGCGACTCTAACCAGTCTAAGATCCAAAGATGGCGTACCAAGATCGGGGTTCCGGGCCTCCGCACTTCGATGGGAAGAACTACCCGAACTGGGTCGCGCGTATGGGCGCTTTCTTGTGAGGCAAAGGAAAGTTGTTGTGGGATGTGACGAAAGATGAAAACTATGTCAATCCCACCAACTTAGATGCCCAGGATGCAAAGGATAAGTTTGAGGCGAATGCTAGAGCTGTTGACTACTTGTTCCGTGCTTTGTCTGCCGAGGAGTTTGAGCGTGTTTTGGGCGAGGACCTAGCTAGCCAGATCTGGCAGAAGCTCAAGGTAGTCCACGGTGGTGATAGCCATGTCAAGGCTAGGCTTTTCTCGATGTACAGGAGAGAATATGAGAATTTCGCTCATTTGTCTGGAGAGTCGGTTGATGCTTTGTTTCAGCGTTTCACTTCTATTGTCAACAACATGAAAGCCAACATTACCGTGCTCCTATACTCGGATCATGACCGAGCTATCAAGCTCCTGCAAGCACTTGATAGATCCGTGTGGGGTGCCAAGGTTGAGGCGATCATGGAGTCGGCAAACTATGAAACTTTGTCTGTCGATGAGCTTTTCTCGAAGTTGAAGTCTTCTGAGGTGGACAGACAGTTGCTTGCCAAGGCTAAGAGTCCGACTGATCCTCATAGTCTGGCTCTAGTCGGTGGCTCTGGATATGGACATGCTAACACTCCTAGACACTTTGCTTTGTCCTTCTCTTGTGTCTCTTCCAGATGAAGAATATGAGGTGCTGAGCGAGGAGGATCTCGCGTTGCTCACGAGGAGGTTCGAGCAGATGTACCAGAACCGGAAGGGTTCGAGGCGTGCCGGGAGTACGTGCTACAGATGCGGGAAGATGGGCCACTTCATCGCCGAGTGCCCCGAGGAGATCAAGAACGACTACAACCGCAAGCACCTGCCCGCGAGACGACCACAAGCACCGTCCCAAGGACGAGTACCGCTCCAAGCACAAGAACAAGGACGAGGAGAAGGTCGAAGAACAAGCACGGTGGACACAAGAAGCACAGATCTCGAGCGATGGTGGCAGATGCGAGTGACATCGACACAAGCTCCACCAACACGTCGTCAAGCTCAAGCAGTGAAGATGAAGACCGCGGCCACCGCAAGGAGAAGAAGAGCTTGAACCGCAACTTCAACGGCATCTCCTTCGCCACCGTCGACTACTGCACCATGGCGCACGACTCCGTGAAGAGCAAGGAAGACTCCGACTTTGACTCCGAGGATGAGGTATTGACCGATCCCACCTCTTTGCGTCAGGAGATTGCTAGATTAGAGCAGTTGGTCGATAACCGCGATGATGTGCTTAGGAAGACCAACAAGGAGAAGAGGGAGTTTAGGTCTTGCTAGGAGAGTCCAAGGATAGAGTGGCTGAGCTTGAGACCTTGCTTTCTGAGACTGGAAAGAAGGCTATGGAGTTTGAGTCTTTGCTTTCCGAGTCTAGGGAGAGAGCAGCTAAGCTTGAGTCTGAGATTGCTGTTTTGAAAGATGCTCCTCTTGTGTCTGATGAAGTTGAATGCTCGTTCTGTGATGTGCATATTGCTGATTTGGTTGTGCTTAAAGAGAAACACATGGCTTGCTTGGATGAACTAGAGGGTGCTAGGGTTGAGCTTGCTGAGTTGAGGTCTAGATCATCTTTGCTAGGTGCTTGTACTTCTTGTCCTGCTTTGCATGCTCAGTTGCTTGAATCATGCACCATGATTAGTTCACTTGAAGCACAACTGAAATCTCCCATTGCAAATTCATGTTCTGCTTGTGATGTTGTTGCTTTGAAGAATGTTGAGTTAGAGCAGTGTGTGAATCGCTTGCAAGATGAGAATGATGAGCTGAGACAGTGTTTGGGTTGGTTGTCGGGTCGCGAGCCTCAGCTTAGGATGTTGATTGCTGGTTTTAAGAGAACTGATGGTCGTGGTCTTGGTTCTGAGAAGGTTGGTGAGAGTAGTGGTGAGAGGAGAGAGAGAGATCCAGAGAGCTCCACCGCAAACATTCCCACAAACCCACCAAAAGCCATTCTAAAGAACACCTTCACACCCAAACCAAACCACCTGCTAAACAAGCTTGACACCACTCCAGATCCTCCCAAGTTTCCACCTAAGACAGATAACTTTCAGAGGAGAGTGACCTTTGTGAGGAGTGGGGTTTTACCAGCCGAGAGAGAGGGCACAACCGAGAGAAACCCCAAAGCCAAAGCCAGTCCGCTTCCATTGTGAGCATTGTGGAAGGGATGGACACCTTGAGGAGTTCTGTTGGAGGAAGAAGAGGGAGGTGAGAAGAGAGAAGGAGGTGGGGAACAGGGACAGGTACTACTCTTCTCGTAGTGTGCCTGTGTCTCGTTCACCCTGGCCGAGAGGCGACTGCCTTTGTGCGCACAGTTCCTGTGGTTGCCACTCGTGGTGTTTCAGTTGTTCGTGAGTTTGCTAGGCGGCCTCCGTTTCGTGGTCAGTTTGGTTCAGGGAGGTTCGACCGTAGCTTTGAGGCTAGGAGAGAGTCTAGGCCACGTTTTCCCCCCGCGTGGTGCTAGAGGTCCGATGGTGAGAGACGAGAGGGTTTCACGCGGGTAGAGTTGATTTTGCTAACCCCTCTTTTGAGCAGATGGCCCGACACTGGTTTGACTCGTTTTGTGCTAACCCCAGTGTCGAGTCATTTGCTCATTCTCGTTCTCGTTTCTGATTGTGCAGGTGGGAGGCTTGGAGAACTTTTGGTTGATGGATTCTGGCTGCTCTAGACATATGACAGGTAATGGGAAGTGGTTCTCCAGTCTCACCCCGGTGGTGTCCAGGCAGTACATCACTTTCCGGGATAAGGGTAGAGGTAGAGTGTTGTCTGAGGGTGCTATTCAGGTGAGCGATACTTTCATGTTGAAGCGGGTTGCTCTTGTCAAGAATCTTAGTTTCAATTTGCTTTCAGTTTCTCAGCTTCTTGATGAGGGTTATGAGGTTCGATTTAAACGTGGTGATTCTAAAATTCTTGATTCTCGAGGTGACTTGTGTGTATGATCATTCCCGAG
The DNA here is from genome assembly GCA_015476505.1 of Urochloa ruziziensis. Classification (NCBI taxonomy): domain Eukaryota; kingdom Viridiplantae; phylum Streptophyta; class Magnoliopsida; order Poales; family Poaceae; genus Urochloa; species Urochloa ruziziensis. The sequence goes on along the minus strand of CM027120.1, from coordinate 32,795,447 downwards.
GGACAGATTTTTCGTGCTGATTTTTCTCGATCTTTTGGTCCTTCACGGTGTTTGATCGCTGGTACTTCTTCTGAGCTGTGGAAGTGGCATAGGAGATTGGGTCATGTGAGCTTTGATTTACTCACACGCTTGAGTGCTCTTGACCTTATCCGAGGATTGCCCAAGCTCAAGTTCGAGAAAGATTTGGTTTGTGCACCTTTGTAAGCATGGTAAAATGGTTGCTGCTTCCCACCCACCTTTGACAGATGTTATGACTGAGCGTCCAGGGGAGCTTTTGCACATGGATTTGGTTGGCCCCGCTCGTGTTCGTTCAGTTGGTGGGAAGTGGTATGTTCTTGTGGTTGTGGATGACTTTTCTCGGTATGCTTGGGTGTTCTTTCTGGCGTCGAAGGATGAGACATTTGATTTTTGTTCGAGATCTGATTTTGAGGTTGAAAAACGAGAGTAATGGTGGGCCATGAGAGCTATACGTAGCGACAATGGTACGGAATTTTAAGAATACTCGTTTTGATGCCTTCTGTCGTTATCTTGGTCTCGAACTCAATACTTTTCGCCATATGTTGCTTGTCAGAATGGTGTTGTCGAAAGGAAAATCGAACACTTTTGAAATGGCTAGGACGATGCTAGATGAGCATAGGACTCCTAGGAAGTATTGGGCAGAAGCGGTGAACACAGCTTGCTATGTTTCAAATCGGATTTTCCTTCGTGCTTTCAAGAAGAAAACTTGCTACTGAGCTTTTCCATGGTCGTTCCCCCCCGTGTGAGTCACTTTCGGGTTTTTGGCTGCAAGTGTTTCATCTTGAAGAAAGGAAATTTGGACAAGTTTGAGTCTCGTTCGATGGATGGAATTTTTCTTGGTTATGCTAATCATTCTCGAGCATATCGTGTGCTCAATCTTGAAACTAACCAAATCATGGAGACTTGCGAAGTCACCTTCGACGAGACCATTCCGTGTAGCTCTTCTGCTTTTGAGTGTGCAGGTGATGATGACTTGGGACAGCCCATCTTTGAGGAAGAACAGCCTGATGATGAAGATGATGAGGAATTTCAGGCACCGTGTGGAGATCGTGTACCTTCTACTTCCACTACTACCACGACGTTCGACGACGGCCCCTCTGCTACACCTTCGTCGAGTCGCGCACCAGATCGAGTTCAAGTGGAAGCTGATGTTGAGGGGGAGGCAATCTCGAGGCGAGAAGCTCCCCGGCTGGTACAGAGGGATCATCCACCTTCGAAGATCATCGGGAACATGGATGAACGCACTACACGGTCGAGGTCACAGAACATCTCTCATTATGCTCATTCTGCTTTTGTCGCGTCTTTTGAGCCCAAAAATGTTGGACACGCTTTATCTGATTCTGATTGGGTCAATGCCATGCATGAAGAGCTTGAAAACTTTGAGAGAAATCAGGTGTGGAAGTTAGTAGAACCACCTCCAAATTGCCATCCCATAGGAACCAAGTGGGTGTTCAAGAACAAGAGGGATGAGAGTGGTGAGATTGTGAGAAACAAAGCGAGGTTGGTTGCTCAGGGGTTTTCGCAGCAGGAGGGGATAGATTATGAGGAGACATTTGCTCCTGTTGCCCGTTTGGAGGCAATTCGGATCCTTCTAGCATTTGCAGTTGCTAAAGGGTTCAAATTGTACCAAATGGATGTGAAGAGTGCCTTCTTGAATGGGGTGATCGAGGAAGAAGTGTATGTGAGGCAGCCCCCGGGTTTTGAGAGTGAGAGATACCCACACCGAGTGTACAAACTCCACCGAGCTTTATATGGCCTAAAGCAAGCACCCAGAGCGTGGTATGGTAGATTGAGAGGGTTCTTGCTTAGCAAGGGGTTTGTGATGGGGAAGGTTGATAAGACGCTCTTCTTGCTGAGAAATGGCAAAGATCTTTTAATCGTTCAGATTTACGTGGATGATATCATTTTTGGTGGCTCTTCTCATGATCTTGTTGCCAAGTTTGCAGATGATATGAGCAGGGAATTTGAGATGTCGATGATGGGAGAGTTGCAGTTCTTTCTCGGGCTGCAGATCAAGCAAACCAAGGATGGGACATTCGTGCACCAAAGCAAGTACACCAAGGACATTCTCAAGAAATTCGACATGAGCGACTCCAAGCCGATGACTACGCCGATGAGTACGACTACAGCTTTGGATGCGGATGAGGACGGAGAACCAGTGGACCAGAAGGAGTACCGGAGCATGATCGGCTCCCTCCTCTACTTGACGGCGACGAGGCCGGACATACAGTTCAGCGTGTGTCTGTGCGCTCGTTTTCAGGCTTCACCGAGGACTTCACATCGTCAGGCCGTCAAGAGGATTTTCAGGTATCTCAAGTTTACTCCTGAGCTGGGTCTTTGGTATTCTGCCGATTCCACTCTTGCACTTCATGGTTTTTCTGATGCGGATTTTGCTGGATGTCGTGTTGATCGCAAGTCTACTTCTGGTCAGTGTCAGTTTCTTGGATCGTCTCTTGTGTCTTGGTCTTCTCGCAAGCAGTCTAGCGTAGCCCAATCCACCACTGAAGCCGAGTATGTTGCTGCTGCTAGCTGTTGTTCTCAGTTGCTTTGGATCACATACACCTTGAGAGACTTTGGCTTAGACATGTCCCATGTTCCACTTCTTTGTGATAGCACCAGTGCCATAAGCGTAGCCAAAAATCCCGTGCTTCATTCCAAAACCAAACACATAGAAGTGAGGTACCACTTTCTGAGAGATCATGTGGAGAAAGGAGATATTGAGCTTGCCCATGTTTCTACCCAAAACCAGCTTGCAGACATTTTCACTAAGCCACTTGACCAAGTTACCTTCACCCGCTTGCGAGGAGAACTTGGTGTGTGTGCGGTTTTCTGAGCTGAGTTTTGGAGGCTTCTCTTGTAGCATATGTATATTTGTGTACCATCTTTGTATCTTGATGTACATTTTTTCTTGCTTTTGTATCTTGATTTCATCTTTTGTATCATATCTTAGGATGAGCTTCTCCTATATGCAGTGATTGGTACAACTTGCTACATTTTAGAGTTTAGGCAGGCTGGCTAGGGATTGATTGGATGGATGGCTATGCTCTTGATGGTTTTGATATATATTCTTTTGAGATAGTCTCTTTTCGAATTAAAATGACAAACTGAACTTAAATTCCTTCACCCATGAGTAAATGCCTTTGCATGTCTTGTTTGAGCCGAAATGGCTATATCTTGCTTAAGATCATGCTAGGGTGTGATATTCTTTTCAATTGGGTCAAAGACCTTTGTCATTGTAAATGTTTAGCCCATGCTTTATCTTGTGGAGGAGCATAAGCTTCTTTCTGTCGCAAAGACATTTCATGTACCATGCTTAACTTGAAAAACTTGAAAAATGAGATGTCTATGCATGAAAGAAGAAAGTTGAGAAAAAGATATATTTGCAGAAATTATGCTCATGTCTCTATGCTTTCACCATTGCACACACTTGCACACATGGGTGCTAAGCGGTTGCATGTTGTTTGCCGGAGAAGTCTCCCATGAGAAGTGAACACATGGCTCCGTGCTTTGACATGACATGAGGTAGAACTTGGGCGTTTATGATGATCTTTTGTCAAGAATGCTTGTCCTTTCATGATTTTGGTGAGATGAAGTTTATTTTTGCTTAAACAATCCATGGTTAGGACTTTGCTCATGCGGTGACATTTTTTGATAAAAATCCACAATTGCTCATGGCTTTGTCAATTGGATATATGTCTTCACCTTCTTGATGGCAATGCCCGTGTGACATGATGAACTAGCTTGTATGCCTCTTCTCTAACTTGTAGCACTTTGTATTGCTCATTGTATATTTGAGAAGCTTGTAGTTGCATTTTTTGCATTTTTGCTGTGCTGCCTGTACATACTCGGCAATGCCGACTGGAGCAAACTCGGCAGTGCCGGTTCTTGTGCTTATAGTTGCATTTTTGCATTTTCGTTGTGCTGGCTGTGTATACTCGGCAGTGCCGGTTTTCACAACTCGGCAGTGCCGAGTACACGCAACTCAGCGTCGAGTTTTGCACTTTGGTCTTTTCTGACCTTGATTCATGCATTGTCAACAAGGGGGAGAATATCTTGAGCATTTCTAAAGAAAGGGACAATTTTCTGGAAAGATTTTGAAAGTTTGTGCAAGATTGCATTTTCTAAAAGAGAAGCACATGTGAGTCATTTTTGAGTGTTTTTCGCACGCACAAGTTCACTTGTTCAGGGGGAGTTGCATCTTAGCAGGGGGAGTGCTTTGAGTGTTCTGAAAAGTGATTTGGAGATTCGTGACTTGTGCTTTGTGTTTTGCTTTTTTGCCGATGGTGTTGAGCCCTTTCGCTTCTTCTTGAAGGGTCGGCGTTTCTGGAGCTTTCTCGTGCGAAGTGACTTTGTTTCGGCTTGCCTTTGCTTTTAGTCACTTGCTTGAGTCTTGTTTTCGATTTCCTTTCTATTTTTCTTTTTCTATCAATGGTTACTATGTGTGTGTTGTCAATGCACTCATCAAGGGGGAGATTGAGGACACGGTGTGTCGAGGACCGGTGGGTGGTCGCTTCCTGGTGTGATGAGTGATTGACAACGTGGTGTGGATTGACGTTTCCCTTGGCTCAAGTATTGCAGGTGTAGAATGCGGCTTGATTGCATTGGTGCAGGTGAAGAACAGGCGCGAAAGGTCTTAGCCATGGCGGCCTCCGAGGAGCGGAAGAGACAAGTAGGCTTGGTTCGAGGGACCCGGTGGCCGGATGGATCAAGTGCGGTTCACATGCTGGCAAGAACGAGCAAGGGGACGTGGTTCCGGTGCGAGGTAGCGGCTCACAACCGAAGCTCGTATGCGGACGAGAAGCCGGTGCAAGGTGGCGGCTAACGACCGAAGCTTGCGCGCGGGGTTTGGTGATTTGGCCACAAAATCATCGGTGGACGGTTTCCCTTGGTTTGGGCCTCAAAACCAAGGACCGAGGACTCGACGTAGCGACGGCCTGCCAGCCAGGGGCGGTCCAACCGCCCCCCAGGTTGCGGTGGAAGGTGTCCCAGCCGGAAAAATCTTCGCGGAAAATGTCATATTCGCCCCTGAGGGGTATGTATCGCTTAGGGGTAGTTTAGTCTTTCGAGCACCACCATTTGGACTATATAATAGACCCCCTAGGGGTGGTGGCTATTATCTCTTTAGTTAATTTCATTTGGCTTGTTTAGTTTTCACCTTCCTTCATCTTCTCCACCTAGAACTATTTTGAATCATTCATAGTTTGTATAGGTGAATTCATGGTTGGTTGGTTGAGCTTAATCTCTATATCTTTGTGCCATGATTTGATTTCCCGAGCTCTTTTTCTTTTTCCCATTTTTGGAGGTATTTTCGGAGCCATTTTTGGGGGATTTTCGTTCTTCACTTTCTAGCCCGTTTTCTCTCGGATTTCTTTGGGGGAATCACGTATGAGTGCCTTGTGCCTCTTTTCTTGGTGATCCCTTGCCCCCAAACGCCGGGAATCGGTTTAGATTTGAAGTTTTCGGGATGAACTCGTGGAGGGTGTGTTCTTTGCTAGATTTGAAATTCCCGGAGTTCTAGGGAGTTAGAGGCCGAGATTTTTGGGGCATAGCCTCTCCTTGAGGTGTATATCATCTACCCAAAGTTTCGTCTCAAAACTCCAAGCCGTTTGGGAGATCCGTTCTCGAGTTGACCTTTTCCCCGTGCTGTCCAGGGAGACCGGTGCGACCGCCCTCGGATACCGGTGTGACCGCCCCTAGCTGAAGGGCCAGGCAAGGGCGGTGCAACCGCCCCTGGAGAGAGGTGCAACCGCCCCTGGCTGAGAGTTGGTGATTCGTGTGGTTTTTGTTCGATTCATGTTGGATTTGTTCGATTCGTATTCCGCTGTGTTGATCTTGTTCGTAGGGTCAGTAGCTTCACAGTAGCTACGTGATCTTGGCAAGATCGGTTGGTAGGCTTTGGAGTTGAGTTGGGAGTGGCCGGATTCGTGAGAGAAATTTTTATCGGCTCCCATTCACTCCCCCCCCCCTCTCTGGTCGCCTAATCGGTCCTTCAGAATAAGGTTAGCTTCAACAACCAGGCTGAAATGAGGGATACTCCAGTGCCGCTTAGTGGAGCACAAGTATTGGAGCAGTATCAGAGTTTTGAACAAGTCACTTTCAGAGCGACTACTTCTAATAAGAGGAAGCAGCGTGACGAAGATAATAGATGGCACAACTGGAGGAAAAAGAGTATTTTCTTTAGTCTTCCTTACTGGGCATCTTTGCTTATACGCCACAGTCTAGATGTGATGCATATTGAGAAGAATGTATGTGAGAGCTTGCTAGCGACTTTCCTTGGTTTGGCAGCTAAATGTAAGGACAGTTAGAAGGCTAGACTTGATATCTAGGAAATGGGTATAAGGAAGGATCAACATCCAGTGATCGAGGAAGGAAAATACACTTTGCCACCAGTGTTGTACACATTAGGTGATTCAGAGAAGAAAATTCTTTGTGAGTTTCTTCAAGGTGTTAAGTTGCCAGACGGTTATGCCGAAAATTTAAGGAGATGTGTTGATGTTGATGGTCGCAAGGTTAGTGGACTGAAAAGTCACAATTATCATGTTATATTACAAAAATTGTTACCCTTGGTGGTGCGCGACATATTGCCTAAAGAAGTTGTGATCCCATTGATCGAGCTTAGCAGGTATTTTAGCTCCATATGTTCCAAGGAGCTTGAGGATTCAGAGATGGAAAAACTGAACAAGTCGATTGGAGAGACCCTTTGTCGGCTTGAGATGATATTCCCTTCGGCATTTTTTGACATTATGATGCACCTACCAGTTCACATTGCTCAGGAGGCTAAACTCGGAGGCCCTGTTAGCTATAGATGGATGTATCCAGTTGAGAGATACCTACGTACCCTCAAGGGCTATGTGAGGAACAAAGCTTCCCCTGAGGGTTCAATTGCTGAGGGATACATCTCGGAGGAGTGCCTTACATTTTGTTCGCGATTCTTTGAAGGTATTACTACAAAGTTGAATCGTCCAGAGCGTCAAGAGAAGAGCGCTGTTAGTGAACCTCCTGCTGGTCTAAGTGTATTTGGGAGCATGGACATGAATAATAGAAAGAAATCTTCTAGGCATAATACTGACATGCTATCTCAAGAAGTACTGAAGAAGATGAGGCACTACATAGTAACCAACTGTGATGAGGCCCTTCCATGGATAAAGTAAGCTACATTTAAAAACTTTCGAGTTATTTTTAAATATAAACGTTTTTCACTATCTATATACTAAGGTTTTTGTTGTATTTTCGATTCATGTAGTGAGCATATTGACGAATTGAGGAAAATTGACCCAGACAATGTTGAATCAAGGCACAAGGATCAGTTTGTCTCATGGTTCGAGCGTAAGGTGATTCAATTTTCTTTTTGTTTAATTAAATGCATCACGATTTGATTATGTTTGTAATATCCATTTTGTTTGAAACATATATGACTGCAGATCAGGAAGCAACATGCTGAGGGCACTGCAAATGATATGATTTATTCTCTATCCCGTGGTCCGTATCATCGAGTTACTATAATTAACAGATGCTGCATCAATGGATTTTTCTTCCGGACAAGGGATATAGAGAAAAATTTCACTACACAAAACAGTGGTGTTGTTGTCAAGGGCGATGGCATGGAATGGTATGGAGTGATTAAAAAAATCTTCATCCTTGATTTTCCTAACGCGCAGGAAGTCACGATGTTCGAGTGTGACTGGTATGATGTTCCGGCACCTAATAAGAACACATCCAGATGGTATAATAAAGACAAATTTGGGATAATTGATATCGATACGTCTCGGTTTGTTCGCCGTGTCGATGATCCATACATACTGGCGATACAAGCAGAGCAAGTGTGTTATGTGAAAAGTGGTAAGAAACCTAAATGGTGCAGTGTCCTCACAATGAAACCTAGAACCCTCTTTGCCATGCCTGAAGGAGAGGAAACTGATGCTGGTACCGATGTGGACTCGGTTGTCACTGGAGTGGAAAATGTTACTCTCGAGGCCGCACACGAGGAGTTGACAGATTGGAGTAGGCCGGGCGTGAATGGGATAAGTGGTGATGCTTCTGTAATTCCTCAACCCATGCCGGAACCCGACCATGATGACATACCCTCAGAAGACGAAGGTGATGACACCTACACTGGTGATGGAGTGGTTGCTCCCGTAGCAGAATATGAAGGGGACGACGATGATTTTTTTGTGTAACTAAACTAGGATGAGTTATAATTATAGGAACAATTTTGAGACATGTTTATTTTTTTTGTGTAACTAAACATGGCTTGCACACATTTGTGCATCAGGCACAAGCACAAGCTTGTGCCTGATGCACAAAATAGGCAAATGTTTTTTTTGGGAATAAAAGCTTCTTAATTAATCAAACAATATGATGACAATCTGAACCCAGACCTGACTACCACCTTCACGAGTAGCAAATGTTTGAGATTAGCACAAGGCACAACTGATTATATTAGTTTTAAACTGTATACTGGGCACAAACACAAAAGCAGTACCAAACTTATTAGATTAGTTATACTGGGCACAAACACAAAAGTAGTACCAAACTGATTATATTAGTTCATAAGTACTAGAACATCTGTCTAAGCTACCCTAGGCACAAACACAAAAGAACCAGAAGGACCCTAGGCGCTCCAGCAGGCCTCCAGTATTCATCTGAAGTACTTGCGCTTCAGAAGGACCCGAATACGTTCCGCCTTTTGCTTCAGCTGTTATTTGACAAAGGGACAAGTTAGCATTTATACAATTCGAAATTAGCAACCATACAATTTACCATTACTGACCTCCCTTTTCGTCGGGATCGGCCATTCCTCAGTCTCATCGTCGCTGTCACGAGAAAAGGTGCAACGAATAGACACCTTGGGATTGCACACGATGACAAATTCGTGCTGAGGAATAACCTGCATTAACAAAATCAGAGTCACAATTAGAATATCAAACATGCCTAAATGCAAGTGCTACATTAACCAGAAACAGGTCAGTATTACAACGAATGAATGAAAGTGCTAAATAAATCATGGTGCTATTTGATGCAAAATGTACACTAATGGTATGTATAAAAGCATTCCTGCAATACTGCTAGAAGGCCATCATAACTTATTAAGGTGACCATTTATTTTACAATGTGAGAAGCTGACCATGGTTTTCACTAAATGATATGCAATAACACCAAGTCTGGCAATAATGCAGCCAAGTGGGGGATGATTTTATGGGCATGAATTTTGCTTTGTCATGTGCATGCACATCTCTCTCTGTCTCTACCATATGGTAATACCCTTACAATTTCCAATAGAGCAGACATGAGTTGCTATATATGCTATCTTATGATGTCTGCATATTATTATGCATAAGTGGCAGAAAAGAACAATTGCTCAAATCTAGTGTTAAATACTAAATATGGCAGACATTTAGATTCTCTCTATTTAAACTGTACTCTTTTGAACACAAACATACTTGTGAATAAATGTTCCATCATATATATGTAATAAGATCGAGTGACAATTTAAGGAAACATCAATTTCACGGTTTACGACAGGGCAACTAGATTGTACTAATCTATTTAGTGCTACATTTCGAACCACTGCTATATGAAATAATCTGACATCCTCACATGCCAATATCCACTGCTATCTATTTGAATTCAACTCTAACCACTGCTATCTGAAACAATCTGACATTTCGAAACCCATCTACACATACACATGCTAATATCCACACATTCAACTAGATTGTACTCCATTAGAAAAAAATGCATCCTCACAGCACAAAAAAATCCCCATTTCGAACTTTCACATTGCGAAATCCATCTTAAAAAACCCCATTTAGGATTCCACATTTCGAAATCAATCTAAAAAATCCCATTTCGGAATCTCACATTGCGAAATCCATCTAAAAAACCCCATTTAGGATTCCACATTTCGAAATCAATCTAAAAAACCCCATTTCGGAATCTCACATTGCGAAATCCATCTAAAAAAACCCCATTTAGGATTCCACATTTCGAAATCAATCTAAAAAACCTCATTTCGGAGTCCACATTGCGAAATCCATCTAGTGCGAAATCCATCTAGTGCTGAAAATAATCCCTACTCGCAGTAAAAAATCTCGATTCGCAACTAACCTCGTCGACGGCAGCAGGGACAATGGCCTCCTGTACTGGCACTTCCTCGTCATCTTCCTCCTGGGTGCGCCTCGGGTTCATCCTCGCCCTCGACCTCCTCTGCTGCGCGTTGCTGGTGCGAGGGCCCTTCATGAATCTTCCTCGCCCATTGCGCTTCTGGGTGGTGGAGTGGTGCTCTACTACAGGCTCTGCGACAGTGCGGTCCGCCGGAGGGGAGGCGGCAGCGGGAGTGGGAGCGATGGTGCGCGAGCGGGTTGTGGAAACCATCTTGCAAGCGCGTGGAGGAGCGGGTTGAGCGTGGCGGCAAGAGGGCGGCAATGGTAGCGATGGGGCGGAGCAGTTGATGGGACAAATTGGGAAAGAATGCTCATTTGGGGAAGAAGGGGCGAGATGGGGGGCGTTAAATCCGCCGCCGCCGCTTCGTTTCCGGGAAGCGACGTGTCTAGTGCGCTCAGTCGCTGTCACGTGGGCCCCAGCATCAATGGACCCACTAGTCAGCGAGCCTAAGCAGAAGAGGAAGGGGTAAACTCGTGGGAACTGCATTATTTCCCAATCTGAGTTAGATTCAGCTTTTAAATTTTAAATTTGAAATTTGAAAAGCTTTAGGGTAACAAATGAACTCAAATGAATAAGTTATGAATACCAAAGTTGTAGAACTCGTCAAGATCTACAGTTTATTTAGAACATTAACCAGTGAGACAAAGTACGAATGATCCAAAATTTTAAATTTCAAATTTTGATAACTAAAAGCAAGATTTTCTAAACACTAAATGATGTCAAATGGAAAAGTCATGAATAACAAATTTTCATAATTCATCAAGAACTACAATTTTTATTTAGGCCATTTCTTCATTTGACAAAGTTGAAGACTACATTGATCATTCATCTTAGATTCACTCACATAGTTTAAGAAACTATGTTAGAGAATAGTCAAATGTGTAGTACATGTTATGATCACTTTTCAATATGACCTAAATAAAGATTGTTTTGGAATTTGATGCTTGGTTGGTTTGAAAAATATAATTTACCATCCGAGTTAGATATTCAACTCTTTAAAATTGAAATTTGAAAAGCTTTTGGGTAACAAATGAACTCAAATGAAAAAGTCATGAATACCAAAGTTGTAGAACTCATCAAGATCTACAAAGTTTATTTAGATCATTAATCCATGAGACAAAGTACGAATGATCCAAAATTTTAAATTTCAAATTTTGATAACTAAAAGCAAGATTTTTTAACACTAAATGATGTCAAATGGAAAAGTCATGAATAACAAATTTTCATAATTCATCAAGAACTACAGTTTTTATTTAGGCCATTTCTTCATTTGACAAAGTTGAAGACTACATTGATCATTCATCTTAGATTCACTCACATAGTTTACGAAACTATGTTAGAGAATAGTCAAATGTGTACTACATGTTATGATCACTTTTCAATATGACAATATGACCTAAATAAAGATTGTAGAACTCATCAAGATCTACAAAGTTTATTTAGATCATTAATCCATGAGAGAAATGGAAAATAATCAAAATTTTAAATTTCAAATTTTGATAACTAAAATCAAGAATTTTTAAACACTAAATGATGTCAAATGGAAAAGTCATGAATATCAAATTTTCATAATTCAACAAGATCTACAACATTTATTTAGAACAATTTTTCATTTGACAAGGTTAAAGTCTACATTGATCATTGATCCTAGATTCACTCACATGAAATAGACATGAAAACCAAACTACAAACTTGTACAACTCATCAAGATCTGCAAAGTTGCACTATGGCATCAGTCAAGTATAAATCTTTCCTAGTTCAAAGTGAAATCCATTAGTTTAACGTGACATATATGTATGTTATGTTGATTTTGTTTGTACATGTTAGTTCCAAAAACAAGTAACATGTAACCCTGACACGTACGACCTTTTTTTGACTCGGTGTTTGAGCAAATTTCGGCATGCTGCCTAAACCTTTTTCCCCGCCCCCGACTTTCCCCACTTCCCCCAAATTTTGCCGCCCTGCCAAAACGAAATTTCCCCTCGCCCGCCCCCAAGTTTTCTATTACTTCCCCCAAAACTAGATTGCCTCAAATCGACCTTTCTGCTCGTAAAACTTCCTCCCACCCCCTGAAAACAAATTGAGTTGAGAGAGGCGGCGACTGCAAATAGCTGGAGGTCCCGATCCGGACTCTGGAGTCTCCATCCATGACAACCCTTCCAAGAACAGGATCAGGCGATCCAATGCTGGAGAACCGAGGTCGAGGAGGCCATGGTGACACACAGGAAGAAGACGATGACATACTCATTCTTGAACAAAGCAGGTGCGTATCCTGCCCCGCCTCTATCAGTAGGGTTTCCACACAAAAATAGCGTGCAATATGATTCCACATCTAAGGCCTTCTTAGGTTAATCTGCAATCTGCCAACGTTGATGGTTTTTCGGTGTCTAGGGTTTGTAGCATGACATGCATTCGCAAGGATTTCATGTTCTCTCCTTGGTTTCAGTTCGTTAGGTTCCATCTATATACGTTCAGTCCGGCCGTGAGGTTAATGTCACCCGGATGAGATTAGTTTTAGCTAATTTTGTCCATGAACGAATGCATTGTACGATTCAACCTTAACTTTTCCAACCTTGTACGATTCAAAGATCAACTAGGGTTTGGTGTTCGGGACTACTACTACCTCCTCAAGAGAAGGGGAAACAACTTACGCTGCCCTGACGAAATAGATTGCAGTAAAGATGTCGATAACATGATTGCAGATTTGGAATCAAGTGGTGAAAAGATAGTGAGGCTGGTAGTGACCAAAACTGCATTGAATAATGCACATGTAAACATTACACCCCTGAAACGATTGAGGGAGAGAGAGACTGATGACGATGGTAATGATGAAAGAGTTGATGAGTACAAAAAATGGCTGCAAGCACAAGGCCCTGATTGTGGTATGTTTGATGTTCGTACTACAGTTTCAACTATTATCTATATCTATACTCTTTATCTCACCTAATGTTGCTGGTAACTTGCAGAGCTAAGAGATGACTTCAGGGATGAATCAATTCAATCTTATACTAAATGGCTTAGGCACAAAGGCTTTCTGAGGAATATTGGTATATCAAAATTCATTTGCACTTCTTACTACTGTGTTGTCATTTGTGAAACTACTAAGTCCATTTTTTAAATTCTTTTTCAGTGTCTTATAATAAAGCTCAAGATAAGGGTACAGGAGCACGAGATGAGAGCAATGGAAGTAATGCAACATCGCCAACAGATTGGCCATGTCATGCAAGGAAAGGAAATAAATCAAAAGGTTCAAAATACTTCACTTAAAGGGACATGTCACTCATAATTGTTCAGCAATTAATCTAAGCTTGAAATTGTTGAATATCTGTAGGTTCCAAGAATGGAGGTCGAGGATGCTTGAAGGGGTTTGCTGCATCGGCCAAGAGATCAAAGTCAGGTACTGGTAAACTAAAAATCCAGTTTTCTCCAAATCTAGGTGGTCCCTGTGAAGAAAATCGACGTACTTTTGTGGATGAAGTTGTTATGTTCACAAGGATTAAAACTCTTCTAATTGGAGTTAAATGTTGGACTGATGTGAGTGATTGTGTCAAGGAGGATATCGCAGAAGCTATAATGGTATGTTAATTGCAACCTCATGCTCCATTTTAATGTTATATCAAAGTAATCATGCATTCAAAATACCTCGTAACATGTTTTCCTTCACACTAGGATCTATGGGATTTTGATACCATAGAAAATCCGAAGAAAAAGATATAGAAGATTGCTGGTGAACGCTACAGGGGTTGGCGATCTACCTTTAGTGCTACATACAGGGCTTACGACAATTATGAGGACAGAATGAAACATAAGCCTGAAGACCTAGACATTTTTGAGTGGCACTATTTGAACCAATACTTTGCATGTCAAAATTTCAAGGTACACAACATTAGGTAGAATTCATAATGCAAACATGAGTTGAACTTTTCTCTGGTAAACATTACTCGCTAACTGTGTGCAGGGTAAGAGCTTCATTAACTCTGGCAATCAGAGTCGACTGAAGACCAACCATTCATCGGGTGCCAAATCTTTCTCGCAACGCAGTTGGGAAACTGTAAGAATCTATCTTGAATTCTAGAATTGGACTACAGTAAATAATGATATCTTGATGACCTGTAATATTGGTAGAGAGATTCCGAAACTGGTGCCGAGCCTGGAGTTTTGGAACTTTGGAAGACTACTCACACGAAGCAAGGAAAATGGTTGACATTTGTGGCTGAGAGTATTTATGTGAGTACTAGTTTCAACACAAGCATGCATGATCTTGCACCTTATAATTTTTTTTCCGGAAACTGAACATGACCACATATGATTTGATACACTCGTTTTTTGCCCTCAGCATCATACAGCCAGAAGATTGCAGATAGAAGAATCAGATGAGGTCGATCAAGAAGGAACAAGTAACACTTCGTCAGCTGCCAAGGAAGAACAGATTTTCAAGGAGACATACAAGGAGACAACAGGAGCCAAAGGCACCAAGTCACGCTGCGTAGGGTACTTGGCGAATCAAAAAAGAGAGAAAGTTCTTCAGGAGAAGATGATTCAGAATAGACTCCAGATTCTGGAAGATAGAGAACGTGAGCTAAATGAAAAGCTTCAAAGGCATGAACAAGACAAGGAAGCAGAAAAGGAAGCACTTAAAGCCTCAATCAGACAAGAATTGATGGGGGAGTTTCAAGCACTTATGCCACAAAATCAAAGTGCAGTGCCAAATGAGGTAACTTTCCTGACATATGGATCATGCTCAGAATAATCTACAAATTGGTTATTTGGTGGTTCTTTTTGGTTGCAATTGGATATTTGTCACAGACATTTTACCTGCTGTATTTGTAAATGCACAGACCCCCCCTCAAACCAACAACAATACACGAGAAAGACCTACCACTACTCAGGAAAACACTGCTGCAGCAACAGTACTACCGATTCAAGAGACAGTGAACAAGGTAACGAATGGCAAATGCTTGTGGTTGACAATAGATTTATGAGGCTATTTTGATAACAAAATTCATTTATTTTGCATAGGATGCCCCTGCGAACAGCAATGATTCCTTGGAAGTTGAAGCCGGTAACAGGAATGATATCATCCCTGCAACACCACAAGTGCATTCTGAAGAAGCAGCGAACCAAGTAAGGACATCCAACAATCATTTCCAATAATGATGGCTTCATGAATTTAATTCAGAATATTGATCCAACAAGCACTGTCACAACACAAAAGATGAAAGACCCCTCACATAATGGCAATGGTAAAGCTAATGGTCCCATTACAAGGAAACTATTCAATGGGAGTCGTGCGAAAGGATCTAATGTACCTACAAAGTTCACTACTTCACATCAGTTAGTATCAAGCGTTGCTAAAACACGAGCTGGGTTAAAGAAACAGCAACAGGTATGGACTGTATTTATGCTTTAATAATGCCATTACCATTTTCCAAGGCCAATTGTAATTGCTGTTGCTTCGTTCCAAGACCAATTTGAATCACAAAGTTACATAACAAGTAATGCTCTCATTTGTCTATCTTCACAGGATGCAACTCGATCAACGGCAGAATAAGACTGGCGTATGCACACTGATGTTGCATGGTTGAAAAAGACATTCAACATTTGAGCTCAAGATACGATGATGGCTATCATGCAAACCGGGAGTGAAGGATGTATGGACAAGAGTCCTTACTTAGATACATTGAATGCTGTGTTACAACAATTGTTACATGATTGTTTTGTATTATAAAAATCCTGTTACATTAAGAATGAGCATGAGGTGCCAGCACAACATTTTTGTTGCCATACATATGATCATATCTCCACGACCAATTTAAGTTGCGTTACCATAGTACCATATAGCCACGATCAAACATACGTTGTCTTATACCCATATAGCGACGACCCATATTTCGTTGTGATAGCTGCAAAGCATATAACAACGCCATAGTCCATTGCAATACAAATCGATGGATATAGCAACACCGCCCTCTGTTGCGCCAGCTCTATGCATATAGCAATGACTAATTCAGTTGCAACAGGCACAGAGATGTATCAACGAAAATCACATCGTTGTGATATCCTAATCACAAATAGCAACGACATATCTCGTTGCGCTACCCTGATCGCATTTAGCAACGCATATTTCATGGCTGCGCTACCCTAGAGCATGTAGCAACGTCTGTGACTTCGTTGCTATATCCAACTATTCTGTTGCAACGATAAATTCAACGTATCGCCACACAACCAGTGTGTTGTAACACCCTTCACTCGCAACAATCCCCCATGGTTGCAATATCAACTATAGCAACGATGGACGATCATTGCAAGTAACAAAAGCGCAACGCCACTGATCATTGTGACTGTAGCCTATTGCCATGCCATACGACGTTGCGACACGCCACAGGTTGTGCAACGCATTTCCAATTCTATGCGACAACTTCTCGCAAACGCCGGTTTAAGCAACGAGCCAAAAAATATCGCAACGACTTCAATTCGCTGCGATACATACCAATTGCAACAAATTTACCCATAACGCAACCAATTGGAGGCGTTGCATTAGTGACAAAACGCTGTAGTGGGTGTTCGGCTGAACAACCAATAATTTTGGGGAAAAAAATAAAGCTTGTATGTATATACGTATAACTATACTGCTAATTGGGTCAAACTGTCTGCATTTGAGCTCAAAAACCATAAATGGCTTTCATAGGAGTTAACTTGGGCCTCAACTAGTTTGGCCCAAATATCAAGCACCAGCCCACCCCGGCCCATCGGTAATTCCTTTGCACAGACGCACAACCCCCCCCCCCCCCCCCGCCCCCCCCCCAAAAAAAATCCTCTACAGCTTGTGCCTCCACAACAATTTTGCAAACTTTGGAAAGCAGAATAATAGCATTGAGGAAGTATATACTATGTGGAAATCATGCTCCAGCAGATTGAGAAAAAATGATCCCCTTTCCCTATAATTTTTTCTCAATCCCCTTTATCCCTCTTGGAGATGCTCTTAGGAGTATATGCTATAGTCAATTGATCTGTTTAATACCTATGAACACCCAATCTAAGCAACTCCAAGAGAGTTGCCAAATGACTTGCTAAGCCAAAATATGGCAACTGAATGTCAAAATCGGGCTCCAGCAGGCTCTCCATCCTCCTTGCTAACCCATCTAACTCCCCAAATTGAGCCTCCCGCTTGCCAGACTTGGCAATCCAGTCCGGTTGCCAAAATGCCTTGCCAAACGTGAGCCCCACGGGCCTGTAGACCGTAGGCGGGGAGAGCCCGCCGCTTCCTCCTCTGCTCCCGGCGCCGCTGGCACCTCGCCAGCACCCCCGCGCCAGCAACCCCATGGCCAGGGGGCCACCTCGTATGTCTTAGAGTCCAAAAGAAAGGACGAGGGAGGCATACCCAAATCTGTGACAGGAGAGTCCTGTCGGGGATCCTCGCGCCGCCGCTGCTCCATGGCCGCCGCCGCCACCGTGCCTCTCCCCGTCGCTCTCGATGGATGCCGCCGCCGTGCCTCACCCCGCCGCCGCTCCTCACAATAGGCATGAGGTGAGGGGCAAGTGGAGGGGATGAGAGGGGAGGCCTGGGAGGGAGAGAAGCGGAGGATGGGCAGGGAGGGGGAGGGGAGGAAGGTGCCGGCCGTCATCGTCGAGAGAACAGAGAGGAGAGGGAGAGAGCTAGGCGGAGGGGACGGGGAGGACAAGGAAGGGGCCAGAAGTGGATGAAGGATGGGACCCACATGTCAATGTGTATGGAGGCTGTTGGAGTCGCTCTATTGCTGCGTCCGCCACTGATATGTACTAGTGCTATGAGAAAAACGAACCAGTATTGTGCACTAAAATAATAAGTGAAAAGGCCCCGAGCAAATATATGTAACATCGACTTTTGGACCGGATGAAAATTTCATTGATCAAAAGACCCCGAACAGGGGCAGGTACAGGACCTTTACAGAGTTCATCTCGGAAGATGATCGGCAAGCGTGCGCACAAGGGGAGAAAAATACAACAGCAAAGAAAGAAAAGACTAACGCATCCCCAAAAGACTCCAAGATGCAAATAGATTGAATGGAGGCAAGATCAAATGGATCTGACATAGACATAAAAGGCGATACAGGTGGATGCGTACCTATTGTCCTCAATGCAGGCATCCAACACTTGAACCGACATCTCTGGTCCTCCCGAGCTGTCGTCTCCTTCGCCGGCCACGGGAGGAGTTGACATGGAAGTAGATGGAGTCGCCATGGATGAGTCGCTTGGGCGTAGACAAAAGGTCTCCTTCACTCCTCACGCTGCAGTTTTCGGGGCAACTGGGGACGATGCTGAGAAAATTGAGGTATGAGGAAAAACCTTTGGAGGGAACATTGCGCTAGTACTAGAATTTGAGGCACAAAGTTGTGGGATGCAGTGGGTCCCACCTGTCGTAGGCACGCGAGAACCTGTAGCAGCGAAAACTTTTCGATGGCGAATACGTTATATATATCGTGCTGTGTTCAGTGGGTCCACGTCAGTGGACATGGATTTGTGTATTGATGGTCTACCCTTTAGTTTGACTTGAGTGACCATGTATATGTTGAGATGGTACTGCTCCCACCCACACTCATGAATACTACCTCTGGTTCTTTTTATTTGACGTTTCTGACAAGTAAAATGAACTGCCCACAGGCTGAATGAGATGTCTGAAACGTCAAATATTATGAACCGGAGGTGTACAATTCACTAAAATTTGTAAAAAGGGGTGTGCATATACAGGTTCGCCAAAAATGCAAAAAATTGCACTTTTACGTTCCAAATCTCTCGCAGAGCAATAGCGAGATGAGGTCGTTCCAATCTCTTGCCCAAATTGGCCAGTGGATTCCGGAGAAGGTGGATGATTTGGTGGCGGCAGCTATGGAGAAGGCGATCACAGCATTAACTAAATCAAAGTAGTACTAGTTCAGGCATGCATAGACACAAACAGCTAGATATATATACATCCATTTGATTCTTGCCCAGATTGGCAAAGCACAAGGCTAGCAAAAGATTTCAATGTTTTCAACACAACCGACCACAAACACATCATCAACAAACAACATCACTTGTGCTGGGAGTACTCGCCGGCACCATCAGCCTACTCATCCTCCTCCTCGTCCTCGTCCTTCTCCTTGTCCTCGTCCTCGTCCTCCCCCTCCTCGTCCTCATCGTCGTCATCATCGTCCTCCTCCTCCTCGTCCTTGTCGTCGTCGTCCTCCTCCTCCTGCTCGCGAAAAAGCCTTTGATGCTGCTCCTTAGGCGTGCAGGATCACCTTGATTCTGGTGTCCACTTCCACGAAGAGGGGGCATCTCCACCACATTTTGTCGCTCGGCGTCGTCCTACACAAGACTCGCAGGGGTTTATCCTCTGCTGGTCCCTACGGTGGTCCCTGCGATGGAGGCGAGGGTGACCGACGGCTGGAGCCGGTGCCATCACCATCCTGTGGTGGTGACGGCGGCGGAACCACCGATGAGGATGCCGGGTCGGTGCCACCACAATGGCGCTTCACCGGCTGCGAGGAAGACTCGCTGCGCCGTGCATACGACGACGCTGGTGGCGCGCCTTCGCTTGACTGCAACCAAATAGTGAACAGTAAATAAGAACAATGAACAGTGTGTCAAGAACACATGGAGAGATTGTGGGGGACATATTGCCTTTGCCATCACCTTGGAGTCGATCACTGGTGGTGGAGCGCCTTCGCTGGTGATGCGAGGAGGAGAGCTTGGGGGGACATATTGCCTTGGAGTCAATCGGTCGGCGACGGCGGCGAGTGTAGAGGAAGCGGGGAGAAGGCCGGGGATGGAGGTGTAGAGGAAAGGAAATGTGAATAGGGGAAGGAGGGCAACTGCCCTAAATTTATAACGATGGGACGCATAGCGGCACAAGAAGAGGCACCACGCATTTAGTTACTTGCAGCCGCTCACCGGCTGGCCCCATCTCAGCCTGATCCCGCACGCAGTGATAGTGCGTGGCATTAGTTGTCAAGGCGTGGCCGGGAGGGGAGCGGAGACTACGCAGTAGGAGGTGACGGTTCAGAGTCTAGAGCACTCGATGACGCATGGGGATGGAACAATTACAGGAGGCAGGAAGGAGCGCCCAGTAGTATGAGATTAATATATGGTGCAAGAAATGAGATGGGGTGGCAGGCAGAAGCAGCGCCCAGGCCACGATCTCCACCCCAGGCCGACGAAATCGAGCGCATGAGATCGCCAGGCAGCGATCTAACCAGGCTGACGAAATCGAGCGCATGAGATCGCTGGTTGCGCCAGGCAGCTTTGCCAGGGCTGCAAGCAAACAGGCCCTTTAATGCCGCACGAAACAATCATAGTAGTAAGATACGCCCAATTTGCTTCCCTTTTTTTGCCTTTTCCTAGCTTCTTCACGTTACGCGCAAAAATCATCGTCGTCTGGCTCGGTAAAATTTTTGTCAAATCCTCCAGTGTGCCGCCGGAGGAGAAAACCCCCGGTCTTGAGGTCCACGGGTCACGAATTTGAATGTTTTCTTTGCGAATTTGAACTCATGCTTTGGTGACATTGAGTTATTTTACAAATCCAACCTGCATATGCACACCCCTTGTACAAATTATAGTGAATTGTATTCATGAGTGTGTGGGTGGGAGCACTAGCTACCATCTCAACAACATATACATGGTCGCTCAAGTCAAACTAAAGGTAATTAATTATTAGAGGAAGGGAATGGGAGTTGGGAGGGAAATTTGTTTCGAGTCTCACTTTTAGGGCGTGTGTGGGAGCACTCCAACTCTAGAAAAACAACTCTAGCATCAGCAAATCTAAGATTTGCAACTCAAGCATTTCCAGAGCTCTTGTATTTTGCTTGCTAAATATGATGATAGTATCCCTTTGTAAAAATAGAAGACCATCTAATTTAGGGAAAATGGGTCCCAAAAGGGTAAGATTTGCCATCTTTCTCGTTCGAGTCTGATGGGGTGGGGGGGGGGGGGGGTTATGCGATAGATCTTGTAGGGTGGTGGTAGATTTTGAGGGTGTATTTGTGGTTAATGCGTTGATTTGTGGTGTAGGATGGATCCTAGTTCGGCTTGTAGACTGGCCATTAGGATCCCTGCGTATGTGGAGCAAAGGATAGATGGGAAAGATGATTATCATGTTACAGATTTGATTCGGGTGGTTGTGGACAAGGATACTTCATGTTGGGTTGATATACGCAAGAGGTGTATAGGATTTGGCCATAAGCAAAAAACTTGGAATGAGAATGTCTTCGATCTTGATGCCCCACCACCTGCTGGACCAAAAAAGAGGAGGAGGTACAAGCCAAAGGTAGTAGAAATCATTGAAAAGAACCTATTGATGCACCAGCAAAGAAGAAGAAGAAGCAAGTGAAGGCGAAGACAAAAGGAAAGCCACCTAGCACAAAAGTTTCTAACCAGTAAGCCATGTCATTATATTAAAGAATTGTTCTAACCATGGCATGTATACTTTGTCACTTACAAATGTCTCCTTGCAGGTCGACACCTACCAAGTCTGCACTTGTACCTGTTATGACAAGCAGCCCCGGACCAGTAACTAGAAGGCAGAAGGCCCTGTTGGAAACCTTATCTCCAATGAAGCAGTAGCTTATATCTAGTTAGTATGTGTTAGAAAATGTTACTGAACTTATGTATGTGTGAACCAATGCTTGTCTTGTAACGTTCCCTTTGAACTATTCTATGTCCTATGAAATGTTTGTGAACTTATGTACGTGAGAACCAATGCTTCTCGATCATTTCAGACTTGATTAATTTCCATTCATGTCAGTGCCCATTCTCATTTCAGTGCATGGATAATGCCTACTTCATGGCCATCACTGCCAGAAGCACAAGATTCACAGCCAATGCTGCAATAGCAACTACAAACAGCCAACGTAAAACAACAGTGTTCCTATCCCTAGCTGCTAGATTTCTTCTCATTTCAACTCTCTAAGCTGCCATTCCTGCCGTTAGCATCCCCAAGGAATCTTGCATCTCCCTCAATCTTGCCTTCAATTATTCAACTGCAGCCACCATCTTCATCGTGGCAGCCTCCATGGCATCTGCTGTGCTAGCTGGCTTCCACATGAAAAAATTGCATTCTGAATTGCCCTGCACAGCCAAGAACCCTAGATCGGCATTTTACCCAAGAAATCAACAGAACCAAATCACAACAACACTTACCCAATCACGATTTGTGCAGGTGGAGAACTTCCTCCTTGGGTTAGTGTTGGCACTCCTTAGCCTAACTAAATCCGCAAGCGCACGGAGTATATTGTAGCCTTTCACCGGGGGAGTAGAAACCTGGATGTCAAATCCAAGGAACGGTAGACGCGACTAGTCTAGATCTTTCCTAACCGGACCCACCAGGGGAGAAATGGGTAAAGGGTTTAGAGAGCTTAACCTTAGTTAGCCACTCGTTACCCCAGACAACCTATCTTAATCTAACATGATCTGCTTCGACGGCTAGAACGGGAAGAACTCAGAACGGGATGAGAGAGGGGTTCTTCCGGGCTCAGCACTACTGTTATGAGTACACCCGAACGTGGTGGAGTACAAAGGACGGACAGGGCTGTCACCACCTGCCGCCTACCACTGCAGTTCCATGGGGTGCAACACAACCTGAGGTGACTAGCCAGCACAGGCACCATGCCTAAGCTTTCAGCCACTGACCTCCACCCAACGCGAAGGGCTATAGAGGAAACCCCAAACAAGAGTCGCTGTCACTCGCGCAGACTCAGGTACCCGCAGATCATAGATAGCCAAGATAAATTGCTAAAAGTAAAGAGTAAACTAGCGAGATACTAAGGCAAGAGACCGAGGAACTTACTGAAGATATCTCTGAAGCTTTATCCCTCGGGGGCGGAAATGTTGAGACGAGACCGAGGAAGAAATCCCGGACTCTCTCTACAAAGCTCGGCTGTCACCCGAGCAACTCACCCACTCTCTCTCTACTCTACTCAACTCTAAGATATTAGTGGACTACATCTTGATCCTTCTCTTCTCTCCAATGGATGGTGTGTTGAGCGGGGGTAAAGGGCGCCTTTTATAGCCTCCTAAGGGTGGAATCCTGCTTAGGAGTGACGCACACCTCCTGCTTAGCATCCACGCGAAAGAGGAAGCGTGGAAGCCACGGTTGTAGGCCGGCCGGCCTGGTGTAGGCCGGCCGGCCTGGCCATGGTGCCAAGTGGCACCGACTTTTGCAGGGACGGCCTGGATGATGTCCTGAAGTCGGTAGTTGTTGCGTTCACCTCAAGCTCGACAGTTAGGGGCCGGCTGGCCTAGGGAAGGCCGTTCGGCCTGGCCCTGGCCCCTCTCAGCCCTCCGTTGCACCGACTCGTTCATCAACGGTTGCATGTTGTCCCTTGAGGCGGTTTTGGTTGCGTTGAGTTGAGGTTGTCCGAGAATCCAAGGTAGGTGGACCCTCCAATCCATGGCTAGGCCTTTCGGGACCTTGGATCAAACCGACATCAAACGCATGGCTCATGATCATCCTTGGTGTGTTAGATAGCTTGTGGATCACAACCGTGGCCAGAAGAGCCAGAAGGGGGCCGGTCGGCCTAGGCTAGGCAGGCCGGCCTGGCCCTGTGCCAGTTTGGCCTCCTGTTTTTCCTGTTTGTTCCTTCGCTCACAAATTGCACAAAACTTGTGGAACTCATTAGTATAAATGATATTAGCATGATTATCACTATATGAGCATGAAATCCGGAGAAATGTTGGCAGTAAAAGTCATAGATATCGACCGCCAACACGCCCCCACACCTAGACTTTGCTCGTCCCGAGCAAAGGGTTGATTTAGATCCAGAGGATCAAGCAAAGCCTAGGGTCATGAAATCAAGAGTATGCATAAGAATTATTTCAAAGCTTTCCCTCATACCTTGGATTCCAGGTGGCTAACACCTTCACTTTCACCTATTGAACCTCAGAATAAATCAATGGAGAGCCTGATTCCTCCTTCTCAGTACTTGGAGATTTTTTTTTCAAAAATATAGAGGCATACTCTCATTCTCTCAAGCCACTCAGTCGCTCAAAGTGTTTGATCCTCACTAAGGCTTTTCAAGTAGCCTCTCCTACCTCTACAAGGTTATATGTGGGGCTCAAGGTAGGGATCGATAGAAATGCTTATCTCTTCCATCTATGTTGCGAGATCAAATAACTTGTCTCTGAGAGATCATGTCAACCATGAACTTTGGTCAAGTGCAAGTGAATGTGGATGATGGATGATGAATGTCCTTGAGTGGTATTTGATTCTAGCTTCTTCCATCTTTCCCCTTCTTCTCTTCTTCTTCTTTTTTTTTTACTCGAGTAGGACCTCCCACTCATCTTTTTTTTTCTTTTCTTTTTTTCAGGGGGATGAAGAGCTGCTTGAGAACCACTTTTGATGGACTTTTATTCTATGATGGACTTTATTTGATGAAACGTGTACGTGAATGACCAAAGTGCAAGGAAGAACATGCATATCTCAAAAGGCACGATGTTTGATCAAGCTCAAAATGTAAAGATAGCTATGTGGAGTTTCAAAACTGTGTCATGTATGATATGGCTCTGGATGGGACTTGGCAAAGTTGAGCACGAATGAGAGTTGCCTCATTTTTTTTCCTTTCATTTTCAAAATGAAATTCTCCAAGACTTTGAATTAGAAAAGAACAAGCCTCTCATGTCATTATATCGTAAGAGTCAATAAGCGAAAGATCAAGTGATCCTATCGTAAAGTTCCAAAGGCACATAGGTACTTGCGAAGAAATAAAGCTTATGCACCTTTGATAAACATGTAGGATTTTCATCTCTTTCTAGGTGTTTCATTCAAATTTTAATTGTCGTGAACTCATGCTCGCATTTGAATTAAAACCAAGAAAGGAAATGGAGAAAGGGTTTCAAACCTCCGTGCGTAGTTGAATCTCAGAAGATGGCTGCCATGTGGTTATTTGGGCATGGGTGAAGACTGCTCGTCGATGTGTTGCTCGTCCTGTTTTCTGCGCACTTAGTGTAGAGTTAGAGCAGGGGTGTGGTTGGCACACAAGTGTGCACCAACCACCAAAAACATGGCAGGAACAAAGCAACATTTTATTCAAAAGGGAAATATGGGGGTGCTGTTGGAAAATAAATATCGGGAAAACAAAATGAAAAGGGAAAAAATGCAGCACCCAAACCTATACTAAGATAATGGCACATTTTAGGTCTCGCCATGACCATGGACTATGGTAGTAACTCGGATACTCATAGCAGTCCATAACTTCGAGTTCCGGGATGTCGGACTTGAGAAATATTTTCAACTGAAAACATCTCTGTCATTGTCCTGGAGGGGAAGCATAAAGGAAAACCTTCCTTCTCCATCTTCCAATTCAGCCATTTGATTTCATCATTTGGACTCTGGCTGATTGGGGGGTCTGTTTCACCTTTTTGTTCTCCTAATGGGAATGATGTTCTGTGTGCACAAAGTGTCTCGGGTGATTGCCCTTCCATCCCTTCTCCATGTCAGATTGTTCATGATATTCTGTTGATGTTTCTGATTGACTATCTGAAGATGGTACGGATTTGTGACCCGGTGATTTACTTCCAACCCGCTATTGCACTTCTAAGGATGGAGTGTGAGTCTCCATATCCTTACCACAATATGAAGTGCTTCAGCCAATATGGACATCTGGTCCATGATCATCAAGATGCTCGTCATTCGAGTTAACTGAAGTTGACTCAATGAGTATAGCACCATGGGCTCCACAACTGACTCTTAGCGTGTTGTGCTTTGGTTAGCCAGGTGATCAGTCTGTCGAACCTTAGCACAAGGTTTATACGGAAAAAATCCGTAGTCATCCTATAGGAGGAGTTCATTCTTTATGAGAGAAGCGGAAACACGCAACGAGTGTCCTCGACGGCGAGCGCGATACGCAAGACACGCCGTCGAAGGACTTGAAGTCTTGTGGGTCTCATCACATGGTGGTTGTAGCGGTGGAGTAAACCAGTACGATAGAAATCCCTTAGGTGGAATCTGGTAGGGTGAATGAATTTCTTCTCTCTAAGGGTGTTGATCCGAGTTTGTAAATCTACCCTTGAGAGAGTATCATCTCATATGATTGAACTTGTATCCTTGGGAGATGATATGCCACGTATTTATTTGCTCTCTTCTTCTTTTGATTCGTGAAGCGAATTCATGAAGGAGCAAGAATCCAACGGATGAGTTGTGGCTCATCATCCTTCTTGGTCAGGTGATATCTTGGTGTAGCATGGTCCGTGCGTGCTATAACTTTGACATCGACCAAGTAGGGTTTGAACTTGTCAATGGCAAAAACCATTATAGACAGTTCCTTCTCCGTTGTTTGTCGAACTCTGGTCAATGCTTTTGATAATGATGATTTCTTGCATTGATCCAGCTCTGCCTCAACTGTATGGTTACTAGCATTGCACATGATCTTGATAGGAAGAATCCAATCAGGAGGTTGTATGATGGGGGGCCTTCTCAGCTGACACTTCTCCCAATTTGGGACAATGTGGAGCCTTTGGGAATTCTCACGAACTCTATCCATATCCGCGAGGCATAAACCAAAGGTTGTCCATGGACTGAGACATCATCAAGGAATTCCTTCATGATGTTCTCGACAAGGACAAAGGATGTCCTTGATAATGGGAGAGAAGGCTGATATCATACACCTCTGTTGGTGCATTGCATAGACCAAACAATAAAGACAGGTGGAGGTAGATGAAAATTGGCTAGTGCCTCACCAGTTAAAGTGGGTGCTTACATGGGGTAAATAATACCCACATGCAGGTATGCCTACCTCCCTCATTGCATCATTCAGCCAAAAGGCTGTTTGTCCGGTTCAAGCGATACGATGGGTGTTGGGGTTGATCCCCGTCTAGTCTGTAGAGAATACCTAAAAATGGACCGATACTTCTCTAAGACTGTTGCAGCCTGCCGAGCCTCATTCTCTGTCAGTTTATCACTGATGATGACTAGCGTGATGCGATTGTCGTGAAGAGGTAAATATCTCTATTCCAAGTGGAAGAGAGACATGTCTCAATCCAAGTGGCAGCAATCAACAACTCTAGTGGAGGAGGCTGTGGTTCTCCACCATGTCGAGCTTGACTGTCCGGTTCTGCCCCTGGGATTGGGTAAGCATCTGAAAAATATGCCCACTTATTCTTCACGGGGTCTGTCTAGCCCTTTGCGATAATGATCGTGCAAGGCTGAACTCACTGATCGTGCAAGGTCGATCAGGATGTTTTTCTTTGTCAACCCTGAGCTATAGCTCGATCGTGACAAGATGCTCTATTGGCTGATCCAACAAGAAGATTTTATCACCTTCGAGGATATCGAAAAATGTGGAAATCAAGGATCACTCTGTTGCGCCCCTCAGGCACAACTTGGATAATTCCTTTGTTTTCCAACATCTGGCCGTTGATCCCTTTCAGGTGCTTACGAAAGATCATGGACAACTTCTTGTGTGTCAGTCCCCTCAATAGGTGGAGGGCATTAAAGCTAGGGTCGACTAGCTCTGCTTCCTCCGTCATTCCTTGCTCGTAACCGCAGATAGACCCTTGGTCTGCGGTCGTGACTTTCGGAATGAATTACTCAGACCTTGAGCGTGCACACCTAACGTGGCAGATCCTTAAGGGAATTCTCTTGGTCTGGGGGTTTTTGTTCGCTCACGTCGTGTGGTCGGAGGCGGTGGATCTAATGAAAGAGTGAGGATTTGCTGTTTGGTTCATGGGGAAGTTGGTGGGAGGGTCAGAAAAACTGATCCTGAGGATGAGCACTATGTCCCAATCTACCAACGAATTGTTGTATGAGCACCATACCAAACTTCTCCCAGGTTGCTCCAAGTAACTCATCTCTGAGCTTTGGGGATGGGATAGACAAACAGACAAACTTCAACGTTCACTTTGATCCAATCTCCTCCAACTCCTCTTGCACTCCGATTGTACCAAAACTTTGCTTCCCCCGTCAGAGAAAAACAGGAAGAGTTCCGTCTTGGTTCATCCCGGGAATGTTAGGAGAGAACTTCTCCTCATCTATTGCAAGGAGTGTGAACAAACGATGGCAACGAGATTGGGGCGGATCTCGAAGCCATCAGATAACGGGGTGGAAGGATGGTGGCAATTCCAAACACTCGCGAAATGGAACCGCCTGATAAGTAGGAGAAAACTCCATGTGGTAGATGGTTATGGGGATAAAGTGTACGGCTAAAAAAATCCTACACTAGTGTTGCTACCGTTCCCCGGCAACGGCGCCAGAAAAGCTTGTTGGCACTCCTTAGCCTAACTAAATCCGCAAGCGCACGGAGTACATTGTAGCCTTTCACCTAGGGGAGTAGAAACCTGGATGTCAAATCCAAGGAACGGTAGACGCGACTAGTCTAGATCTTTCCTAACCGGACCCACCAGGGGAGAAATGGGTAAAGGGTGTAGAGAGCTTAACCATAGTTAGCCACTCGTTACCCCAGACAACCTATCTTAATCTAACATGATCTGCTTCGACGGCTAGAATGGGAAGAACTCAGAACGGGATGAGAGAGGGGTTCTTCCGGGCTCAGCACTACTGTTATGAGTACACCCGAACGTGGTGGAGTACAAAGGACGGACAGGGCTGTCACCACCTGCCGCCTACCACTGCAGTTCCGTGGGGTGCAACACAACCTGAGGTGACTAGCCAGCACAGGCACCATGCCTAAGCTTTCAGCCACTGACCTCCACCCAACGCGAAGGGCTATAGAGGAAACCCCAAACAAGAGTCGCTGTCACTCGCGCAGACTCAGGTACCCGCAGATCATAGATAGCCAAGATAATTTGCTGAAAGTAAAGAGTAAACTAGCGAGATACTAAGGCAAGAGACCGAGGAACTTACTGAAGATATCTCCGAAGCTTTATTCCTCGGGGGCGGAAATGTTGAGACGAGACCGAGGAAGAAATCCCGGACTCTCTCTACAAAGCTCGGCTGTCACCCGAGCAACTCACTCACTCTCTCTCTACTCTACTCAACTCTAAGATATTAGTGGACTACATCTTGAGCCTTCTCTTCTCTCCAATGGATGGTGTGTTGAGTGGGGGTAAAGGGCGCCTTTTATAGCCTCCCAAGGGTGGAATCCTGCTTAGGAGTGACGCACACCTCCTGCTTAGCATCCACGCGAAAGAGGAAGCGTGGAAGCCATGGTTGTAGGCCGGCCGGCCTGGTGTAGGCCGGCCGGCCTGGCCCTGGTGCCAACTGGCACCGACTTTTGCAGGGACGGCCGGGATGATGTCCTGAAGTCGGTAGTTGTTGCGTTCACCTCAAGCTCGACAGTTAGGGGCCGGCCGGCCTAGGGAAGGCCTTTCGGGACCTTGGATCAAACCGACATCAAACTCATGGCTCATGATCATCCTTGGTGTGTTAGATAGCTTGTGAATCAAAACCGTGGCCAGAAGAGCCAGAAGAGGGCCGGTCGGCCTAGGCTAGGCCGGCCGGCCTGGCCCTGTGCCAGTTTGGCCTCCTGTTTTTCCTGTTTGTTCCTTCGCTCACAAATTGCACAAAACTTGTGGAACTCATTAGTATAAATGATATTAGCATGATTATCACTATATGAGGATGAAATCCGGTGAAATGTTGGCGGTAAAAGTCATAGATATCGACCGCCAACAGTTAGCTTCGGTGCCTGACATCCGCTCCACCACAGTCTTCGTCCTGTAGAAGGGGCACACTGGATCTCCTCTGCCAGTACGGCCACGCGATGGGCCGGAGTTGGAAGACGAGCCCGATGCCATCTCCACCTCGCTCCCAGCACTTGCCACTCACCAGCGTTGTACTCTCCCAAACCCTCCCTCGACCTCACCTGCACCGCCCTCTCGGTTGAAGGAGGAAGACGAGCCTGGAGGTGGAAGACGAGTCTTGAAGTCACCTTTGGTACAACAAATATGACTCAACGGTAGGGAGGGGTAAAACCGTCCATCCATCTCTCTTCTCTCACCTTGACTCGGTGCGGTGTCTTCCAGCAAATTGGCACCAAAATGCAGTGTCCGCCAGCAGTGTGCGCTTTGACCAGTGTCCGCCAGCAAATTGGCACCAAAATGCGTGTCCACCAGCAAATTTTCCCTCTAATTTATTAATGTAGTAGTCCAAGAGGCTAGCTATATATATTCAAAAAGCGATAGCAAATGGGCAGCGTTGGGGAAAAATGGCAAGGGATGATATGGCAAGATAACAAGCCTCAATATATGGCCAAGCATATATAGAGGAGCTGTTTGAGGATGCAGTTTTATTGACTTTTTTCTTTTTTAGCCAAGAGAAGTCCATATAGATGAGCTCTTGGAGATGCTCTAAGATCACTAACTCTAGGATTCCTTATACGTGTTTGGCAAATTTGTGTATTCAACTATAGAAAAGGGAGAGTTTAGGTGGGGAATGACTTTCATGCCCTGCTGAAGGAACGGAATTTTTATGGACGCTATAGTACCGTTATTCTACATTACCATGAGCTACCAGTTAATGTACACCTAATCCTAGTTGGAATCCTGATCCCGTAGGTTGCGCATGCTCTTGTTCTCCATCAGAGGGATGGCAGCCACTACTACAGAAAACATTTGTAGGAGCCAGGTGTTTTTTTTAGGGGCGGACTAAAAGGCGACGCGCCCCTACAAAAGGGCGCGCGGTACTGTAGCTAAGGGCCGCCCCTAGAGAACGGTTTCCAGGGCGGGGCATGGGGTCAACCGCCCCTGGAAACGGCTATCATTTTCAAGGGCGGGTGACCGCATCGTCCGCCCCTGAAAATGGACATTAGCAGGGGCGAACCGTGGGATCACCCGCCCCTAAAGATGGTAGACTTTTCAGGGGCGGGTCACCCCATGCCCCGCCCCTGAAAATACAATGGCAGGGGCGGGTCGCCCTATGACCCGCCCCTAAAACTCCTCTACTGTACAAAACCGAGCCTTTCTTCCCCAACCCAACCAGGTGCACTCAAAACCCTAATAAGAGAGGGAGGTGCTGCCCAAATTTTCCAAAAAAAGGTGGGGAACAGTCCCCTCATTAGGAGGTGAGTTGATACTTATCCTATGACTATTTTTGAGCTTATTGCATTGATTAGACTCAATTAGGGTTTGTGTTACCTCTACCTAGATCTAGATCTTCATGGTAGTACATGGCCAATTTGGACCCCAATTTGGCTCAACCTTGAGTATGTAACAAGGTTAGTAAAGTAGGGGAAGATGATTCTTCCATTTATTTGCTTCAATTTTGACTTTGAAGCCTCATTCATGTATGAGGAAATTGCTAAAGCCATGGAGGAGATATTTGTGTTTTTAACAACAAGCGTGCATTTGTTTCTTGCATTTTCAACTTTAACATCATCTAATGTCTAATATTTTTTGTCATGGATGTGTCTAATTTTTATTTTTGATGGATCTACATGTTTAATTATTTTTTAAGGTTAGAAGATGGATCGGTCATGGATGTACAATATATCGAGGCACGGTACTTCTTTTCGTGTAGAGCTTGACAAGTTTCTTAGAGTCGCAGAGAATAATGTAAGGGATGAGAGGACAAACGATATACGTTGCCCGTGCAAAATCTGTCAGAACCATCGTGTTTTCAACGACTTGGTTACAATCCGATCACATGTGATGGTGAATGGTTTCGTGAAGGATTACACATTATGGACATACCATGGTGAGAAGGATACTGACGTTGTGGACCTGTTACAAGACATTAGCCTAGACGCTGAAGCCATGAACAGCTATTTCCAGGGTTATGATGAAGATTATGGTTAAGAGGATGACGAAATGGATGATGGTCTTGACTTTGGAATTGGTGGTGATGGAGTCAGTGGAGGTGAGGACATTGGTGGGGATGATGGTGTAGAGGACATTGTTGGGGATGAAGCTGGTGATGGCAGTAGTTGTGATGAATTAGAGGACAGCGATTTCTTGGGTCACTTGTTGCATCATACCAAAGCGGAACTATTAGTTGGCAGTGCGAAGGGCACACAAAATGTTGAGGCGTTGAAAAAGGCAGCTCAGGAAACTGTGTACGAGTGTGCAAAGGGTTGTCCTAGGCATTGGACCTTGCTTCGCTTCATACTCGAGTTGTTGATTCTAAAGGCTAAATATGGTTGGTCTGACGTTAGTTTCAATGAACTCCCGCGTATCTTAGCATGGTTGCTTCCAAAGCCTAATAACGTACCGGAGAACACTTATCGAGCAAAGAAGCTTATCAGTCCCTTCACAATGGGTGTGGAAAGAATTCATGCTTGTCCAAATCATTGTATCTTGTACCGCGGGGAAGCATTCAAAATTTGGACAAATGCCCGGTATGTGATGCAAAACGGTACAAAAACAATGCTAGCTATTGTGGGGACGAGGAGAATGTTCAAATTGATAAAAATAAAAGAAAGAGGAAGGGTGTTGCTTGCAATGAGGAACCTGACACTTGTGTAGGTGTTGATGACGGGAAGCAGAGAAAGATTCCCGCTATGGTTGTTTGGTATCTCCCTGTGGCTGATCGCTTGAGGCGTCTGTTCTCAAACCCAAAGGACGCCGAACTGATGCGCTGGTGGGATTCTGAAAAGCGCATCAAGGGAGATGGAAACATTCGCCATCCAGCCGATGCAAGCCAATGGCAGAAATTCGATGACAAGCATAAGGATTTTGCAAAGGATCCAAGAAATGTTCGGTTTGCTTTTAGTACAGATGGAATGAATCCATTTGGTGAAAGGAAGAGCACACACAGCACATGGCCAGTCGTTATGAGCATGTTCAACCTACCAACATGGTTGTGCCAGAAGTGAAAGTTCCTTTTCCTATGCATACTAATAGAGGGCCCAAAGCATCCAGGCATAGATATTGATGTTTTTCTTCAACCTCTGTTGGAAGAGATGGCAAATTTATGGAACAATGGTATCAAGATAATGGATGGTTTTACAAAGCAAGAATTCACCCTAAGAGCCATGATCTTCGTTACCATCAACGATTACCAGGCATTGTTTGTGCTTTCAGGGCAGGTCAAAGGAAAGATGGCATGCACAGTATGCTTGGACGACGAAACCGCTTGGCAATACCTTGATGGGACTAGAAAGGGAGTTTACCTTAGGCACCGACGCTTCTTAGAGGAAGGACACAAGTACCGAGGTAAGAAGTTCCATCAATTTTTTGGAGGCGATGCGGTGATAGGTCCTGCTCCTGCAAAACCAGACGGACACACGGTCTTTCAGATGGTCAAGGACATTGAGGTTGAATATGGGAAGATGACAAAAGATGGAAAGATGAAAAATAGAGATAAGGCTCCCATGGTTGGCGTGCCGTTTAAGAAGCAGTCAATTTTCTTCAAGTACTTACCGTATTGGGAGGACCTAGAGGTCCGCCATGCCATAGATGGTATGCACATGAAGAAGAACATGTTCGGAAACATTATTGGGCTCTTACTGGATACAAGGGATAACTTGAAGGCGTGCCAGGACTTGGTAGCTATGAACATTAGAGATGATCTTCGCCCTATAGATGTGGGGAATGGAAGATATGAACTTCCCCCGGCTAGCTGCAACTTAACATTGGCCGAGAAGAGGGGAGTATGTGAGTCTTTACGGGGTATCAGAGTGCCGAGTCGTTACTCATCTAACATCAAGAAACTAGTGTCGGTCAAAGAACTATCGTTTACTGGATACAATTGTCATGATTGCCATGTTATGCTAACTGTGTTCCTTGCAATTTCAATAAGGGCAATCAAGCCAGTATACGTAAAGATGGTGATCACTCGGTTGTGTTACTTCTTCGACAGAGTTTCTCAGAAGGTGATTGCCAAAGATGAATTGGACGAACTGCAGGATTTTATGAGGGAGACCATGGTGCAGCTTGAAATGTGCTTTCCTCCACACTTTTTTTACGTCACAGAACACCTCATGATTCACATAGTAGATCAGATAAGGACATTGGGTCCACTATACTTACACGAAATGTGGGCATACGAGCGTTTCTTGTCAATCCTGAACCGATATGTACTTAATCGTGCAAACCCTGAAGGAAGCATGATAGAGGGTTACAGTACAGAAGAAGGCATCATTGTAGTTGACCTCAGTGTCCTCAAAGATCACGAGGTTTTTACAGTAGAATGTAGCCATCAGTTGTTGCTCCGATTCAGCTCCGAGGGCCTCTTCGCCTGCAAAATAAGATTGATGTGTTACTATAATAAAATCTTCATGATTGTTTTGTAAAAAGAATAAAATAACAAATGTTGTCATTTGAGACAATGAAATTTGTCACACCTTGCTGGTTTGAAGAACCCGAGGTGGAGGAAGACAGCGGGAACCCGTCGGTGCTTAAGAGTGTCAAATAACTCCTGAAAAAAAATGAACATAAGAGTGTCAATTAAAAATGTTGGAGGCACACAAAAAATTTATTCTCGCCAAAGGGCGGAGAGATTGTTAGCGGTGAGGCCAAGCTGATTGACTAGTGGTCAGCTTGGGTGCAAGATTAAACAGGTTAGATTTATTTAATTAAGTTAGCCATAGTTTGTATTGTAGGATTAACTCCCAAAAATACAAACCCACATTTCAGATCCAAATAAAGCCAAACGAAAAACCAAATCACTCGTGCATGGATGATTTAAAATTTTAAATGCACAATTTTTAATTACTATCTTTAGAATTTATGAAAATGAATTGAGGGTTGACCTTAAATTTGACCGGGTTTTTATATGATCCACACAATCAAACAAAAAGTTTTAAATTTTTAGAATACTCATTACAATTTAAACAACTCAAAAATTGTTAACATACATTTCTATACATCACAAATTTTATATCTAAAATTTCTATAATTGATAACTAAGATCTAAATTTGATCTAACATCACTAATTCATCACTAATTCTATACTAAATTACAGAAATCGATTGGAGGTCGAGAGAGCACTCACAAGGGATGGATCGGGGCCCGATGCGGCTGCAACAATGGGTACTCCTCGTCCTTCTCCTCCGGATGCGGCTGCCTCCGCGTCCTCCCGCTTCTCCTTCTTCTCCCCCTTCAGATGCACCGGAGGGCAAGGGCAGTACGGCGTGGCAGCGCCGGTGGGGCGGGCGACGGCGGGCTGGCGGCGAGGCGGGGCAGTGCCAGCGGGGCGGCGAGGCGAGACGGCAAGCGCGCGGCGAAGCGGCGAGGTGACACAGTGGGGAGGCGGCGTCGGTGCGGGGGCAGTGTGGTGTGCTCGATCTGTGTTGTGTGTGTGCGCACGGTTGGGATACGGCGGCGTTTACCGGCGGTGGCCGGCAAATCGAAGGCCGCCGGCAGTGGAAACCCTAGGCAACGGTTCCGCGAGCCCGCGTGAGGCAGCGGTGCGCAGCGGTGGCGAGGAGGTGCGCGGAGCAGGGGCGGGAAGGATTAGCTGAACGTCGACGGCGGCGATTGGCCGGCAACGGCCAGAGACGGCGAGGCGATCGAGTGCGGCAACGGCTTACGGGCACGGGCGCGGGCGAGATTGAGGAAGGAGATGGGCTGGCGTGCGGGGTCCACCAAAATATAACCGTTGGAGTGGGGATGGGCTGGCCACACCTTCTATCCGATGTGCTCACCTTGGAGTGGACCCGATGAAAGGCCATACATCCGGTCCAGTGTCTATACGTCAATACACGGACTATTATGTCACCAATTTATCCGGTGATGTCCATGATTCATCCGGTGCACCTTGGGTTTTCTCCAAACCTTAACGCGCCCCAATGCTATTTTCTTCGTTGATGTATCTAACCAAAATAAAAACAAACATAATTTAATCTAGGATTATGTTGATCAAATTCAATATTGAATGCAAACAATTTTGTAAACATGATAATAATATTAGTTTTACAAATTCAATGACTTCTCTCCATACCTAAGACATTGATGTCTCATGATACGTTGATTTTTGATTTTCATACAAATTAAAGATAAAATTATCAATTCATTAGATTTAGTGAGTTTATGATTTGAAAAACATAGTCCAACTAATAGAGCCAATATACGTGAAAGCCATATGTTTTATATTTTTCATCTCACTCTTCATCAAACACTGCCACATCGTCAAAAGTGATGACATGAGAGTCTAATAAATGACCATGAAACTCCCATTGACATTGACCTAAGATTTGTCACACAAACCAATGAACCAATATAGCTCTATGTATTCCACTAAGGAGCCACGGGACCACCCGCACCCTGAAGCCGTGTCTTCTGCTCAATCTCCTCGTCCTACGAGCCTACCAGAGGACTCCCCCCTCTATCTCCTGCTCAATGTCCCACTAGAACCCTACGTGGGTCCCTTTTGTCAGTTGGTGGGTCCCGCTTTGTGAGCTGGGGGTCTTGCTTGTGAGTTGGTGGGTCCCGTTTTATAGATGATGGGTCCCGCTTATGTGCTATATATAGTTGCATGTTTTATGGGACAAATTTGAAATCTTAGAATTGCATGTTTTTTGGTACGGAGGGAGTATTCGTGATTTATATTCCCAATGTTTGACTAAAATCTTGTGCGATGGCCGGAGACGGCGAGGCGAACGAGTGCACATGGAGTGTCTTGCTTGTGATTTGGTGCGTCCCTTTTTCAGATGATGGGTCCTGCTTGTGTGCTATATATAGATGTTGCGTAGGGGCTGGGAAGCACAACGTTTTATCCGGTGCCGTCATGATGGTGCGGACCGGATGAATGCTGATTCATACGTAGATGTTGCGGAGGGGCTGAGAAGCACAACATTTTATCCGGTGCCGTCATGATGGTGCAGACCAGATGAATGCTGATTCATACGGTCTGATGTTTTTACCTGAATAGAAACAATGTTAGGTCAGCAGTTTTATCCGGTGACTTCCACCATTGATAGCACCGGATGCTGTCGTGTTGTTCCGAGGACGCCAAAACATAACGTGTTAGTTTTAGAAATTCCATGACTTCTCCATACCTAACGCATTGATGTGCCATGTTACATTGATTTTTGGTTTTGATACAAATAAAAGACAAAATTATCAATTGAATTTATAATTTCATTAGATTTAGTGAGCTTATGATTTGGTCGGTTCTATTTGTTAGTTGGTGTGTCCAGCTTGTGAGTTAGTGAGTCCCGTTTTTCATGTTGTGTGCTATATATAGTTTCATGTTTTATGGGATTGGCAATGACTTCATAATTTTATTAGATTTGGGGGTTTATGGTTTGGAAGCAGAGTTCAAAGTAATCTATATCTATATAACTTATATAGGAGATGCCCACTAAGGATATCTCTTAACCCTCATGAAGCCACATCATCACCTCCCACTAAGTTACACATTAATATCCAACTAAGATATATTAATTGTTATTTCTCACTTATGTGGTACACATCATCTTGAATTTTGGATTATTCTAATTATCCGACCAACTTTGTGCACATTTTCAATTCATTAGATGTATATCTTATTTTCTTTTTTATCTATTCAAAAGTAACATAAAAGTTTATAATTTTTATCAAGAGATACCTCATATAGCTCTTCGGATAACTCTACAAATGCATTATTTTTACGAGCTCTTTCAAATCCCGCAGCAACGCGCGGGGAATCACCTAGTAACTTATATAAGTAATCCCCACTCTCTGAAATCTCAAGAAGCCACATCATCACTGCCCCACCAAGATGCATTAATATCCAACTCGAGAGTATGAAACATGAATAAAAAAGTTGTACGATTTTATACGGTGGCTGAATTGCTACACGCACCGTATGAATTGCTAATCACACGGTACCTTTCGCCCCACGGCGGCGGTTTTCTTGGCAGGGAGACGGTTGCGCTTCCCAATGCCGCCAGTTTTCTTGGCCAGTGGCAATGGGACTCCCCTCCATTGATTAAAAGGCCGGCGGCAGTTTTTCTATGCCTCATTCGACCCCCGCGCAACACCACCCCGCCGGCCGGCGCGTCGTCGCGCGCCCTCCCACCTCGAGCCGCGCGCTCACGCTTCCGCCGCCCGCGCTCGCCCCGCCGCTCGCGCTCGCCCAGCCGCTCGCGCTCACCCAGCCGCCGCTCGCACACCCCCGCCGTCTCATCCCCGCCGGCTGGCGCGTCCCCTCCCGCCTAGAGCCCGCGCTCACAACCCGCCGCTCGCGCTCTCGTTCCGCCGCTCGTGCCCGCCCTGCCGCTCGTGCCCTCCCTGCCCTGTCATCCCCGGCCGGCGCGTCGCCCTCCCTCCTCGAGCCGCATGATCACAGCCCACCGCCCGCGCTCGCCCTGCGGCTCGCCCCCGCCGCCGTTTCTTGGCGGGCGGCGCATTGCTCGATCGGTCACGCGCCTCGATCCCCGCGCTGTCGCCACTCTTCTGGCGCCGCTCGTGCTCGCGCTCCCCTACGGCGATGGATCACGCCGAGGCCTCGTCATCACGCAGAAGACTGGATGTGGCGGTTGCTGTTGCGGCGACGACTTCCTTCAACATCGATCGACTGCCTTATGATGTGATCTCCCACATCATTTGTCTCTCGGTGTTTTCTGAAGGCGAAGAATTTGCCGTCCGCGAGTACTTGCGCCTTCGTCAGTTCTCCTCCACTTTTCGGACCATCTGCGACTCCCGCGACGTCCTCCTGCGCCTATCCTTTCGGCAGTTTCGTAGCCACTGCAGGGATATGTGGCACACTGTGAGGGCACGCTATTTGCTGTGCTTGCGTGACGTGAATCATCTGGAGGCCCTATTCTATGAGGGGATTGTGAGGATGGAGATTCGGCGGGGTTACGCCGAAGGGTTGCAGCTCGTCATCCAGGCCGCTGCTGTTGGGGACAACCCCGCGGCTTACTTCTTGGCCATGCTCCGGTATCGGCTGAACCCAGCGGATCCCGAAGCATTGACGGTGGTCCATCGCATTAGCGGCGGCCCGAATAACGTCTACGGTAGGTGGTGGAACCGCGGCCTGCCGGCGTTGCGCGGGGTGGTCCAGCAGGAACTCTCCTACGTTGCGCACCGTTTCAGGGCTATTCTTGCCTTCGCCATAGAGTTGATCCTACAGGATCCTCACGTGTGCACATGGAGACGGTGCAGCGTTGGCCGGATGGGGGTATGGTCACCCTCTACTGCAGCCCACAGTGACGCATCCGTCATGAGTTCGACCTCTTGACGCGGCCCTTCAGCGGCGCTGTGTGTTTCGCCGTCAGCAGGATGACTCTGTGAGACACCCCTGGAGTTATTGCTGGCCAATGTGGTGGGTGATATCTTTTGTCGGTAAATGTAAATTATCGTGGAACTTGTAATAAATCTATGAACTTGTTATGCTATATATGATGTTGCATGTATGTTGTTTCGGTGCCCAGTGGTGGGTGATAACCTTTGTTGTTAAATGTTAATTATCGTGGAACTTGTAATGAATCAATGAACTTGGTTTGCTATATATGATGTTGCATGTATGATGTTTTTGTATTCAAGGTTGTGCTATGTATGATTGTTAATGAGCTTGTATCATGGTCGTGCTTATGGAGAGAGAATTATGAGTTGTTTGAGGAAAAAATCAGTTAATGTCGGTTTGAAACACGTTGCACGGTTTTATATGGTGACTTTACAAGATATGTGCATCGGATGGATTGAATATTCTTGCTGAACATTGTGAGATTGAAATAAGCGAATACACATTTTCATCCGCTATGCATACAAGGAAGCATCACCGGACGGAATGGTGCTTAACATGTAATGTGGCTGTAACACAGTTTCATCCGGTGCTGCTACGTTTTGCGGCACCGTTTGAACTCACGTTCATCCTGTCTAACAGCCGGACAACTTTCCAGGGGCGGGTGAGTCAGCCGCCCTGCTAATGGTGACCACCCGCCCCTAAAAATGAGTATATCTATATAAGCTCAAGCGTTTCTAGACTTGGCCAAAATTTTCGGACAGAGCACGGGACGCTGACAGGCTGCCCAAATTTTTGCTGCCTCCCGCCCTCCGACCGCGCCGCCATCACCTCCGTGCTCCGGCCGCGCGCCGCCGTCCTCCATCTGCTCTCCGGCCGTGCCGCCCCTGCGGGTCCTCCGCCGGCGCGCGGCCTCTTCGCCCGGGGCGGCGCTTCCCGTATCGGCCCCTGCGAGTCACGCCAGCGCCGCCGCGCTGCCTCCTCCGCCGTCCCCCTCCGCGTCCACGCCCCCGCCTCCGGCACCACCACCGTCTCCTCTACGCTCTGCCGCCGCTCGTGCCGGAGCGCAAGCCCTTCACGCACACCGCGAGGACGACGCCGCCCCGGCCGTCCGTGCTCCGGCCCCAGCCCGCTGGTGGTAAAGGTGAGCACCTTGTTCGCGCGCCTTAGGTGTTCGATGTAATGCCCATGAGAGCTGAATCTGTTGAAATACTTTTTTTTCATGTGTTTGATTACTTGGTATTGGTATGAAGGAAATTAGGTTCAACTAATCAAGATCAGTAAAGTTTTATTTTATGCTCATGATATACAATGTTTTTTCTTCACATGTAACATGTAATCAAGACGATGGATGAGCCATCATCATCCAATCATGATGATGACAATGGGTTTGACTTGGACGTCATTGGGTCCCAGACCCTTTGCAACCCAAATGAAGTATTTGAAGATGATAATGAAGAAGTAGAAGATTCCGGGGATGAAGAGAACGGGGAAGATGCCGACATTGGATACGGTCCGCAAGTAGGAGAAGGCACCTAGGTACACAATGTGTGGATGGACCCTATTGATCCACACCCCACTGAACCGCGTGAAGGCCGTACGCAGACGAACCTTGACCCGGATTTCGATCCGGTTAGTGAGGTAACGACGATTCCTACTCTGCTTTCATGTACATTTTCATTGGATAGACAAAATGATATGTACTTACGATACTCTTATGATCGTTCTAGGTGCGTCGTTCTCCGGTAAGAAAAAGGAGATGCCGCCGAAGTGGAGTAAGCCCCTCGCCAGCAGAAGACTTTGAGGTCGAGTCATCTGCGCCAGAGGCTGAATGCACCACCACAAATAGTGAGTCTAAGAAAAGAAGGGGCCAACGAGGTAGAAACCAATACCCCACAGGAACCTGGATGGTTGAAGAAGTAGGCCCATCGGGACTAGGTTACGAACCCTCCCTTTGTTCGTGCAAAGTTCCAGAATGCCCTGGGAGCATTAATCAGAACAAAGGTGCATGTGGACCCAACGATCCCAGACTGGACACAGGTTCCTGAAGGGAAGAAAGTCGAAATGTGGTCGATCATTTCTAAATCATTCAAGTTTCCTCGTGGAACCAACATGGATAAAGTACGGGCCCGCACCTTATCAAATTTGGGTGAATGTTTTCGCCACTGGAAGTGTGACCTGAACAAGTTAGTACTGATGGGCAAGCCAAAGCCTGAGGGTTACAGTATAACCGATGCACAGTGGGCCGAGTTCATACGGCAGAAGACCTCTCCGGAAGCGCTAGCCTGAAGTCAGAAGCAGAGAGAACTTGCGCGAAGAAATCAGCATCCTGTTCGCCTTGGGCCGGGTGGTTACGTTGGTAAGGCCGATTTGTGGAAGCGGCGAAGAGAGGAGGCAAAATCAGCTGGGCTACCGGACCCTTGGGAAGGCGTGGACGAGCGCGCCTTCCAGTGGTGTGCAGGGAGGGATGGAGAGAAGGAAGGTGACAAAGTGGTCTTCCCACAACCTCAAACCGAAGTAGTTGGAGCAAAGATTCTAGCACTTGCCGAAGCACAGCGCAAAGGTGAATTTGTGCCGAATAGGGACAAGCATGGAGGCCAGATCAGAGGCATCTCGAAACACTTGAGCTTCAAGGACGGTTTCAGTAATGATAGGCAGAGGTACAGGCATCACGATCGATACAAGGATGAAATTAAAGAAGCAGCGGAGAAAGCACTGGAAGCAAGGTTTAATGACTATTTTGCGGCGGCATTTGCGGAGCAGCAGCAACGACAAATGATCAGCCAAACATCATTAAATAATAACTTAATCTTGACGCCGCGAGATGGGGCCATTGCCTCACAGCTTCATCCGAGTAGTGTTGCCTCTACGTCAGCAGAACCATATCCGGTAGATGCTATAACTGTTGACACTCCTTGCTCGTTGCACATTCCAATAGGCAGAAGTGGAAGGTCAGAGGAGGCTGCCAAAGGTGTGGCATTGGTGGTGAGCAATAATCCCGGCTTGGAGGGACATCCTACGCCGCCATTATATGCATGGGTAAAAGTGGTCACAATTACGGATCCAAGACATGACAATCACTTCTTGGACTTCGCCCTTCATGATGGCATTGAAACCTTGGGACAAGCCGTTGGAAAGAATGCACCGTGGCATAAACGAGTTATCATACTGGAAGCTCCACCACCTGAAGATCATCCCACACTCACACCTTGCTCCCAAAGGATGGTGACACCGGCACAAGTTCATGGTAAGAACACACCAGAGGAAGTGCCGCCATTACATCAATCGTCCCCAGATAATGTCCCAGAGGTTTCGTTATCACGCCTGCCATCACCACAACAACAACTTGTGGCCACCACTATCTGCAGCCCGTCATTTCCAGAGGTAAAACAGGAGGCCAACCCATCATCACAACAAGAAATTGTGGCCACCACTATCTGCAGCCCGTCATGTCCAGTGGTACAACAGGAGGCCAACCCATCACCACTAGTACAGCAGGAGGAGCAACCCCTATCACCCGTGCATTAATATGAGCCAGCGGAGGTCCAAAACTCGCCACCATGACCCGACCAGTTTATGGGGTCGCTGCCACGGGTGATCATGGCATACAAGAATACAGAGCCTGACGTTGTGAACAGGTGGATGATCGCCAACAACGGCACAAAAAAGAAGATGACTCCGAAAAAATAAAGAGAAAGGAAGCAGCGGTGCCAACTGGACCGGGGTTTTCCAAGCCTCGTTTGGACACGACATTCATTCGTATAGTTGGGGTCAATGAGATAGGAGATTTGCCAGATTGCCCGAAGAAATTCGAGTATGGCAAAGACTTGCTACCCAGATGGGCTCTTC
Organism: Urochloa ruziziensis; assembly: GCA_015476505.1. Classification (NCBI taxonomy): domain Eukaryota; kingdom Viridiplantae; phylum Streptophyta; class Magnoliopsida; order Poales; family Poaceae; genus Urochloa; species Urochloa ruziziensis. Next base: position 32,752,401 of record CM027120.1, on the reverse strand, counting down.
ATGAATGTCCAGGTGAAATGCAGAAGTTCCATAGTTGGTACCGTAGGGCATGCACCCTAGGGCTCAAAACTATATGGGCACGGGTCGATGTGGAGGTGTTTGGTTGCAATAAATGGGAAAACCAAGGTACTGATATAATCATCGATTTCGATGACATCCATGCAATGTACCGCCTGCAAATGATGGATCTAGGCCCCATGAGATTGCGGTGTATGTAAGTGCTCCATGTCCATACACCATGTATATGCATATGGTACTGGCCTTTGTAGTCTCAAAATCATTTTTTTCGGTGTGTTGTGCAGGATGCAAGGTCGCCTCGCAGTGGCTTCGAAGACCAAGATTGGGTATCTTGACCCTTTTATTATTTGCGAGGCTAGGTGGGCATTCCCCCTCAAGTGGCTGGATGCCGCCGAGGAACTAAAGGATTGTAAGACGGCCAAGGATAATCAAAAGAAACGAAGGGAGTTTTCCATTGATCTTAGAAGGAAGGTGTCAATCTACATAGCAACTATGATGGATCGTCATCGAGACGCGGAATGCATAGGGGCTCCCTACCTTTTCGGGTACGTTGTCTAAATTCTAACAATTCTCCAATCCTACATGTATCGATTAGCTTGGTACTTATCCCAGCTATATAACACTGTGACAGGAGACACTTGGTTGCTTTTATGCTTTTGCCGAGGGAAGCCAAATATGTGGTCTTTGACCCATTGGATTACCCGCCGTCACAATACAATGATTTCACCATCATCCTAAAGAGGTAACCCACTTTAAGATTTCCCACACATCTCTGAAAATATTCAAGTCGGTAATTACATACTAACTTGTCCCATTGTTTCAAGCAGTGCTCTTTTTTCTACATTAACCATTATAAAGGGCCGGCGCCTAAGGGAGCAAAGGACTGGATTCCATGCACACACTTCCCATGCCATAAGCAACCAGCCGGATCTTTGTTTTGCAGCTATTATGTGTGCGACTATATTAGGAGCTGCAAGCACTACACACCGAATATTGAGCGTGTACTTGTCTTTATCATATTTTAGTACTTTCATTTTGCGTCTAACTATCACTTGTTTAAATCTTGCATGCTTTCATACATTACAGATGGTTAGTGACTTCGTTGCCGGGAAACCACTTGGAGAGGTAGATCTACTGAAGATAGTCGGCGAAACATGTCATTTCATAATGCGTGAGGTGGTTCACCAGAAGGGAAAGTACATCCATAAGCTACAAGAATATTTTAGTGAAGACCAATACGATTCTCTTTGTAACTGGCACTTGGACAAGTATCGCCTTACCAAGTGAGGGTGTGAAGGACACTAAACTTGCGTAATTAATGTAATATACATTTGTGAATTTGCCTTATTAATATACAAGAATTACTTTTATATAATTTGCAATTATAATAAATTATGCACAATTACTATATTATTTGTAATGAGCAGATTTGTGACTACCCCTATATTAGTTGTCGGACGAATAGTATTAGAAAATCGAATAATATTAAAAAACAATATTAGAAAATCAAAAAACAAAAACTGAAAATAGAACTCCAGGGGCGGTTCTCGCCGTCGCTCGCCCCTGGAAACAGCTTTTCCAGGGGCGGGCAATGGCATGGTCCGCCCCTGGAAACACCTTTTCCAGGGGTGGGCAATGGCATGGTCCGCCCCTGGAAAAGGTGTTTGCAGGGGCGGATCATGCCATCGCCCGCCCCTGGAAAACTTTTCCAGGGGCGGGCTACTAACCCGCCCCTGCAAATAGCTATTTGTAGCAGCCAAAAGCAGGGGCGGATTTTGGAGCCGCCCCTAGAAACACCCGTTAACCCGCCCCTACAAACGTTTTTTGTAGTAGTGAGCCCCTCTATCACATCCATCTGTCCAGAAGCCCCATGCCCGTACCGTGTGAGGTGGCGGCGGCAGACGGGCACCTGGCTATAGTCCGTTTATCCCCTGGGTAAAGCCGGGTGCCGGCCTAGGTGACCCCTTTTATCCGCTGGGGTATTCCTGGCCCCTTCTGGGTCATTGGCCACTGGTCTCTAGTCAATTGGGTGATAATTACGGGCGGTGCCCCTATGCCACTGGCCCCACCCGTCGGAGGCACAAAGCTTTACGCTTTCATACAGAGATGACGCAAGAAGTGATATTTTTTGCATTTTTGGCGAATTTGAATGTTTTCTTTGCGAAGTTGAACCCATGCTTTGGTGTCATTGAGTTATTTTACAAATCCAACCTGCATATGCACACCCCTTGTACATATTATAGTGAATTTTATTCATGAGCGTGTAGGTGGGAGCACTAGCTACCATCTAAACAACATATACATGGTCACTCAAGTCAAACTAAAGGGTAGACCATCATACACAACTGTAGAATCCATGTTAACGTGCAAATTTACTCTTGTGTGGATGGAGGTGTAGGTTGTACTTACACACAAACAACACATTGTAATAATACGTATAGGTAAATTGGGGAGTTATAAGTTTGTGAACAATAAAAGGTGCATTTTTGGCGAATTTGAATGTTTTCTTTGCGAATTTGAAGTCATGCTTTGGTGTCATTGAGTTATTTTACAAATCCAACCTGCATGTGTACACCCCTTGTACAACTTGTAGTGAATTATATTCATGAGTGTGTGGGTGGGAGTACTATCTACCATCGATCAACATATCTACATGGTCACTCAAGTGAAACTAAAGGGAAGACCATCATACCCAATTGTGAGATCCATGTTAATGCGCAACTTAACTCTTGTGTGGATGGAGGTGTAGGTTGTGCTTACACACAAACAACACATTGCAGTAATACAGGTAAATTGGGGAGTTATAAGTTTGTAAACAATAAAGGGTACATGAGTTTGTAAAACGCTGGAAAATCAGATTCTATTACGACGATGCAATTCAGTGCACGTGGTAGGTATTATTTTCGTATGAATTCAGAAAAAAGAAACACCAGATTTGGACACCATATGTGAAATCTATACATGTTGGAAGTTTTATTAAGGATTTAAATACAAAAATAGAAGATGAATGAACATTTGAGCAACAACTGATCATGGGATCGGCGCCGACATGTGGGTCCCACCTGTGTGCCACACGACCGAACGCCCTCGATTGGAATACGCTTCCTCGTTATCGTGCGTCGCGCGCGAGATGCCGCCGATGGAGGAAACCGTCGGTCCACAGGTCCACTGGTCCCACCCGTCGGAGGCACAAAGCTTTACGCTTTCATATAGGGATGACGCAAGAAGTGATTTTTTTGCATTTTTGGCGAATTTGAATGTTTTCTTTGCGAATTTGAACCCATGCTTTGGTGTCGTTGAGTTATTTTACAAATCCAACCTGCATATGCACACCCCTTGTACAAATTATAGTGAATTGTATTCATGAGTGTGTGGGTGGGAGCACTAGCTACTATCTCAACAACATATACATGATCACTCAAGTCAAACTAAAGGGTAGACCATCATACACAACTGTGGAATCCATGTTAACGTGCAAATTTACTCTTGTGTGGATGGAGGTGTAGGTTGTGCTTACACACAAACAACACATTGCAATAATACGTACAGGTAAATTGGGGAGTTATAAGTTTGTGAACAATAAGTAAAGGTGCATTTTTGGTGAATTTGAATGTTTTCTTTCCGAATTTGAACTCATGCTTTGGTGTCATTGAGTTATTTTATAAATCTAACCAGCATATGCACACCCCTTGTACAAATTATAGTGAATTATATTCATGAGTGTGTGGGTGGGAGCACTAGCTACCATCGATCAACATATCTACATGGTCACTCAAGTGAAACTAAAGGGAAGACCATCATACCCAACTGTTGGATCCCTGTTAATGCGCAACTTAACTCTTGTGTGGATGGAGGAGTAGGTTGTGCTTACACACAAACAACACATACCTGGAATGATTCCAAAGAATGGAGTTGTTGCGGGTACCATCCACTTTTTAGAGTCGAAACCCATGTCATGCAGGGATGAGACTGTCAGTAGATTAAGCCCGGCCCCTCCATCAATGAGCACCTTTGTAGTTTTGAGTGTACCAATCTCTGGTCTTACTACGAGTGGTGGTGGGTTTGTTTCTGAGAATGTAGCCCATTGATCCTTTTATGAGAAGGATATGCTGGTGTCTGCGTTTCTTGGGAAGAAACGTCTGGACACTGGTATTGTTTTCCTGCCCAGGGGTTCCTTCGATGGTCGCGAGATCACCATTACCATAACATCCTGATGTTGATATGTGTATGGTTCTTCTGTTGCGTCCTGTGCTGAAGCAGTCTTCTGGTTCTTCATAGGGATTCCTAGCGCCTTTTTCAGCGTATAGCATTCTTTAGTGAAGTGCTTTTGATTTGGGTGCAATGTGCACTTCTTGTTAAGCGCTTCTTTGAATGCTGCTGAGTCGGAGCTTGAGTTTAGCTCGTTGAGCTGTTGGATGATGGTTGTAGCATCTTTAACTGGTTTTCTCTTGAGAGTACTCTGAATCTCTTGAGGTTGTATCTTCCAATTGTTTTGAGGATCATATTGCTCTACTGCGGCAATCTGTAGACGTGCCTCTGAGTCATCGCTTTCTTCTTCATGCGGGGCCTCATAATCATCAGGTTGTTTGATGATCGTGGTTGTCAACCCGAGAAGATTTTTGATTTCAGCAGTTTGATGCATGAGGGACAGCCTGAAGTGCAGTTCCATGGCATTGGCCGCTGGAGAATTGCAGAACTTGCTTGGCTGAACGAATATGTTGTTGCCTATTTTATTCCGTAGAGTAGCGCGTCGCTCTGCTCTCCTTTGGTTCTTGACTACTCGGCTGTTCTTCCTTTCCTACACCAATCATGTATATGGCACAGTCCTGATGATGTGCGATGTTGTTGTCTTTGACTTGGACATTGCTTTGATCAAGGTTAAAGCTTGAGATGGATGAGCCACAACTTTTGTTGGTTGGGTGGTTTGTCTGCCTCCAATCTGCAGTTCTTCCTTCTGGTGTCGAGGTTATGAGTAGGCTGCCTAGTCGCACCTTCAACACCTTCGTTGTCTGAGTCCGAGTCGAAGTCGAGTACTTGAGCTGCCTCCTTGCAAGAAGTGGCATGCTCTAGACCGATTCGAATTAGGATGTCCACATACTGCTCTATCATTGACTCAAATTGGGAGCATATGACTCTTTGGTAGGTAGATGCCAAGTTGTGTAATCCAAAAGTGGGTAGGGTTGGGTGGGTGCTCGAACTACTCGTCGAAAACGAGTCGGGCTCGGAGTGAACTTCCTAATCGGAGTTTGATCCTGATTCAAGCACTTTCCCCTTGGCGATGTTAGACAGCTGGATTCTGTTGAAGTTTTCGACGAGCTCCTCCATGCTTGGCAATGCCTTCCCTGACTGGAGTGAGTCACCGTCGTCGATCATCTTCTTGAGCTTGGCTCCGAGAGCAGCGCCTTCCCGGAACATCTTGTCTTGTGGTGATGTCGTCGAGTTCTCTACGGGATTCTTGATGATCACCCCTACCTGGCGCGCCAGATGTCTGTGTTTTACCAGCAGTCCTACCAAGGGGTATCCCTAGGTAGTAGAGTTTCGATGGAGTGACAGTAGAATCAGGAACTCGACGATTACGTGACACGAGATTTATACAGGTTCGGGCCGCCAATTAGGCGTAACACCCTACGTCCTGTTGCTGATCTTGTATTACGTAGGATGAATATGAGTATAAGCTTGTCTTACTTGATCGATGATCAGTAAGACTAGTCGAGATTCTCTCTATTCTGTGGATTTACGTCCTATTGGATCGTATTGTCTGATATTTTGGATTCGAGTTGAGAGGGGTCCCTGCCCGGCCTTATATACTGGGGGGCAGGGTTACAAAGAGTGAAATTCTAGTCTAGTTCGAGTAGCAACTTGAGGAAGCCTCACTATGCGAGTACTTTCCTATTGTCAACTAGTTTCCTGCCAACCAGAATTGTTATCCTTCTGATGATAATCAAAGTACTTCACCTTGGTGCCCTGCCGCAGCTCGAATCCAGCTCCACCGACTCGCCAAGTCGAATCTCCAGAAGGATAAGGCTTACAGTGGAAAATATCCCTAAAGAGCTCAAAGTGGGGCTTAATTCCCAGGAACGCCACACAGAAGTGAACAAAATTGGCGATGTGAAAGATCCCATTAGGGTTCAGATTCTGCAACTCCAAGTCAAAGTAATTCAGGATCTTGCGAAAGAAGTCACAGACCGGAAAGCCAACCCCCCACTCTGCAAAGAGGGAAAAAGAAATAACCTTTCCCTCAAGATTCGCAAGGAAGAGATCATCCGCCCGCGGCGCCTCCCAGCGAACAACTACTTTTGATCCAAGAAGGCCTCTTTGAACAAGGCCCTCCAGATGAGCTTCGTAAGCCGTCGAAACCCCAACAGATCTATCCTCACTCTTCTGCACCTTCGGGCGACTCGAGCCGAGGTCGTCTCCCTTGCGCTTAGAAGAAGAGAAATCTCCAGTCGATTTCTTCGGAAGGAGCCATCTTCAAGAGGGCTACGAGTTGAATCTATTATCAAATGCTAGGCCAAGCTCAAGAGAAAACGGCGGCGGCAGACAGATGGTTCCTAGGTTTTTTCGTCGACTGGAAGAAAGGCTCAGGGAAAAAGTAAAACCCTAAGGGCCCACCCTTTTATAACCACTAGGGGGCACAAACAGTTACCCCTTTCCTCAAAATAAACAAGAGTTTCCACCCAGTTTTTTGAAAAGGGATCTTTTACTAGAATCTTTTATTTTAAGGAGACGTCCTGAAAATAAAACTTTCTTGTAAAAAGGTCTACCATTGTTTATTCTATTCTAAAAACCATGACCACCTTTGATCCTTTTTACCACTCCAAAAGAGTGGTTCAAGGCTCGGGGGCTACAGGGCTCATGGATCGTTTATGTGAAGTTTTTTCCAAATTTACACCAAAGATTCAAGATTTTTTCAGGACCTTCAGCTCGAATCATCGATTCAACCTAAAGCTCGGGGGCTACTTCATATGAAGTGAGATTTCAAAATCGCACTCCACAAAGGCACCACAGGACTTGAGCACCTCACAGCCTCGTCCTTAGAAGACCAAAAGACTGCAGTCCAAGAAAGCACTCGAAGACCTTCAAGAAAGGCTGAAAAGTACTGGACCCAATACGTCAAGCACTCTCAAGACAAGAAAATAACTCGGCTATGAAGCACTTGAGGGCTTGTCGGACATAGAGGCCTAGGGTCCACATGGATGCAGGAGATACTCAAAAGGAGGATATGGCAAGGCAACATAGGACTCTACAAAATACGGAAACTAGTCGACATAAGGGAAGCACTCGCATAGCGAGGCTTGCCCGGGTTACTACTTGAATTAGACTAGGATTCCACCCTTGTAGCCCTGCCAACCAGTATGTAAGGTTGGGCAGGGACCCCTCTGAGGACCCGGTGTGTCCGAGGACCGGTGGATGGTCGCTTCCCGGTGTGATGAGTGATTGACAACGTGGTATGGATTGACGTTTCCCTTGGCTCAAGTATTGCAGGTGTAGAATGCGGCTTGGTTGCATTGGTGCAGGTGAAGAACAGGCGCGAAAGGTCTTAGCCATGGCGGCCTCCGAGGAGTGGAGAGACAAGTAGGCTTGGTTCGAGGGACCCGGTGGCCGGTGGATCAAGTGCGGTTCACATGCTGGCAAGAACAAGCAAGGGGATGTGGTTCCGGTGCGAGGTAGCGGCTCACAACCGAAGCTCGTACGCGGACGAGAAGCCGGCGCAATGATGAGGTCATGAAATACATGAAGAGTGTTAAACACACAAAAAAAGCATGGAGGACCAAAGAGGTCGATTGGGGACCAAGTCAAAGTATTCCCACGTTTTACACCAGGCTATCATGTCACTTTTGGTCTAAGGAAATAAAGAGATTGAATCCAACACGTTTTGGAAACGCTGGATTCAGACTGCAGGAAAGTCCTGACTTTCAACGGCCGCCACGACTTCATCCGGACTCAATTTGGGGCGTTCAAGTACTTTATGGAAAGCTTATGAAGTCTACTTTCATATGGATCCGGACTCATGTCCATATCTGTCACGAGGCGGCCGCAATCGTCAAATCATTGACCGAAGGTTTTTCTGTCCAGGTGCTGCGACACCTTATTTTGGCCCACGGGCCGTGTATCAAGTTGGGTCCATTAGGGACGCGTCCTAGGGTTGGAGCACGACCCCGGCACCCCTGTGGACGTCCTCCCCCTATCATATACCCCCTAGCCGCCGCCAAGAACACTTGAGTTTTGTTTTACATCTAGCTTTAGCTACACCGAACACGCACAAATACGTGCTGTCCTCGTGTGATTCAGAACTCCACCTTCGAGTGATATTAAGATTGCTCGCCTTCTTTTTCTTGTTCGTTCTTTGATTGCGTACAGGAAGTTCTGATCTTGATTGCAACAGGGTCGGTAACCACAGGGAGTTGGTTCAGCGATTGCATTGGCGCTTCGGGTTCGCTCGTCGTAGTCGGATCGTGAGGGTCGACTTCCACCAAATCAAAATTATCCTCCACTCACCGAAAGATCGGGCACTTCAGCTCTATCAAGTGGTATCAAAAGTCCAGGTTGATCGGTGAGTTTTATCGAATGTTGTTCCATTACCTACAGTCCACAAAAACCAAAAAGAAAATTCAGGTTAGATCATTGTCCCAACACCATTCTTCGCCTTGCACTTTCTTTCAATAATTTGCGTTGTTGAATTTGTGTGCTTCGCGTTCAATTGTTGCTGGTTACTTTGTGCTTCCGCCGCCGCCGCCACCACCACCCGCCGCCGCTGCCACCACCACACACTGCTGCCGCCGCTCTACATCTTCACCACAAACCCTACAACCCCACGCCGCTCATCCGAGTCCTACTCGGTTCGGCCGCCGTGTGTTCGCAGTTTGGAAAGAGATAGAAAAGAAAAAGGAAAGAAAAAAGGAAAGAAAAAAAAGGAAATAAAAAAAGAAAGTTTTGAAAAGAAAGAAAAAGGAAAGAATAAAAAAAAGAATCAGCAGTTCGGTTTTCGTTTGGAAGTTTCTTTTTGGCAGTTTTGAACACCTTCACGAAAACGGCCATAACTTTTCGCTCAGATCTCCGATTTTAGCGTTCTTTTTTTTTCCGAAACCTTACGAAATTTCAGGGCTAGGTGCGGTCGGTTTTGAGGCCAAAAAACGCCGTTTACACAGCGTAACGGGGCCTGGGAAATTTTCCGTTTCTGCATACCCACTTCCTTGTTCCCTTTGCTTGCTCCATAGCGCGTTGCACTTCTTTCCAGCAGCATAGTTACGTGTTTAGCACTATAATTCAACTTTGCATTATTGATTGATTGTGCTAATCCTTGATTTGAGTGCAGCCTACCCAGAACTACACATATTCCTACGACGAGCCGACTTTGTTTCTCCAGGCAATCGCTGCTCCAATCTTTCGCAGGTGCTACTGGTTGCTTGCAGGTCACCCCTGTTGCTTGGTAAGAACGGATAAGAATTTGATCGCAACATCTTTGTGAGCATCTCATACACACACATACACACCTTTGCTGTCCTAGGATTAGTTTTTGTGTTTGCGCTAATCATGTCAGGAGACGTCAACAGCATCGTGGCACGATTCGATGCGTGGTCCACGTCGGTCACGGCGTTGCACAAGGACTATGACAGTGACATGGAGCTAGACGATGGAGATCGCCACGGTTGTGCCCGCCGTGTGGTATGTCCTCCACACATTGACTCATTTGCTACGGATAAATTTCAAATTCCATCTTATAATGGCAAATATGATCCTGCTGCATATCTTGATTGGGAATTAGAGGTTGAACAGAATTTTTCATGCCATGATATTCCTGCTAGTGCACAAGTTAAAGCTGCTATTAGTGCATTTACACTTTTTGCTTTAATGTGGTGGCGTGATTATAAACAACGACATCCCACTGCTATTCCAACCACTTGGGCTCAATTAAAAACTGCTATGCGACATCGCTTTGTACCTTCATATTATGCCCGAGATTTGCTTAAACAAATGCAGCAATTTCAGCAAGGTCAACAATCTGTTGAGGAATATTACCAGGAACTACAAAAGGGTATGATCCGTTGTGGTTTATTTGAGACGGATGCCGCTGCTATGGCACGTTTTCGCAGTGGTTTGAACCGCGACATTCAGGACATACTTGATTCTAATGCTTATGCTGATATGACCATATTGTTTGAATATGCTTGCAAAGCTGAACGTGAAGTGCAGGGACGCCGCTCGATGACATATACTAACTCTTTTGCAGGACGAAGCTCGGCATCCAGCGCAGATCCTGCTCTCCCTACGCCATCCACGTCTAGCACTACACCACGCGAGAGGACGGCCACAACAGCGCCGTCGACGACAGTTGCTCCACTCACGAAAGGTGAGACCACTTCTACTGTGCTGAATTTTTCCACACCTCATGCTATCATAGAGCAATTATTAGTGGAACCTTCTCTTGATGAACCTTTGTCACATGATGATGTGCTTATTATTCCTTGTGATAAAGATGATTTGTGTGACAATGCTTCTGTTGTACATGTTTTAAAATCACACCTTTGTGCTGAAATTAAACATGATAACATAGAGCAACTATCGGTAGAACCCTTACTAATTTTGCCTTTGTCAAAAGATCATTTGCTTGATGTTCCTTGTGATAGAGAAGAGTTGTGTGATAGTGATTCTTCTATTCCTCTGCCACAATTACTTCATAATGATGATACACATGCTTTGGAGCCATATAATTCTGCTGAAAATAAAATGTTTGTTCCAATTACTTGTGCAAATGATGAACAAAAATTGCTATCTTCTTTAAATACTTTAGGTTATATTGAATTTTATGTTCTATGTAATCTAAATTGTTTGGAGAGATTTCTTGCATATCCCGAATTGCCATCCTTATCTAGCAATACATATCACTTCATTGGCAAATATAATCACAATGGAAAATATATGGTGCATCGAGTTTATATTTGTTCAAATCTGGTTGGACAACAATGTGATAAGTTAGAGAGCTGCACTAAGAATAATCATGTCACATCCAATTTCTCTAGCTTTGTTTTAAAGAAACATGTTCAATCCAAAGAAGGGGAGTTTTGCTGGTTGCTACCTATGCCTGCTTTGTCTTTTGTTGGTACTAATCTTGTGCAGGATCATGTTGACAACCATATTGTGTCGTCCGATCCAGAAGTCTACATTCCTGCTGAAATGTCTATGCGAGATGACACATTTGACAATTCGAAGCATGGTGACCCTCCTCCTCCCAATACATTTGGTTTCTTTTGTTTTCGCAACCCCGTTCTCCTTTGCGTTGTGCAGGATCGGTTTCAAGTACAATTGACGCCGAGGACGGCTTTTCGTCAAGAAGGGGAGGATGATGAGGACATGAAATACATGAAGAGTGTTAAGCACACATGGAAGGCATGGAGGACCAAAGAGGTCGATTGGGGACCAAGTCAAAGTATTCCCACGTTTTACACCAGGCTATCACGTCGCTTTTGGTCTAAGGAAATAAAGAGATTGAATCCAACACGTTTTGGAAACGCTGGATTCGGACTGCAGGAAAGTCCTGACTTTCAACGGCCGCCACGACTTCATCCGGACTCCGTTTGGGGCGTTCAAGTACTTGATGGAAAGCTTATGAAGTCTACTTTCATATGGATCCGGACTCATGTCCATATTTGTCCTGAGGCGGCCGCAATCGTCAAATCATTGACCGAAGGTTTTTCTGTCCAGGTGCTGCGACACCTTATTTTGGCCCACGGGCCGTGTATCAAGTTGGGTCCATTAGGGACGCGTCCTAGGGTTGGAGCATGACCCCAGCACCCCTGTGGACGTCCTCCCCCTATCATATACCCCCTAGCCGCCGCCAAAAACACTTGAGTTTTGTTTTACATCTAGCTTTAGCTACACCGAACACGCACAAATACGTGCTGTCCTCGTGTGATTCAGAACTCCACCTTCGAGTGATATTAAGATTGCTCGCCTTCTTTTTCTTGTTCGTTCTTTGATTGCGTACAGGAAGTTCTGATCTTGATTGCAACAGGGTCGGTAACCACAGGGAGTTGGTTCAGCGATTGCATTGGCGCTTCGGGTTCGCTCGTCGTAGTCGGATCGTGAGGGTCGACTTCCACCAAATCAAAATTATCCTCCACTCACCGAAAGATCGGGCACTCCAGCTCTATCAAGTCGGTAACCACAGGGAGTTGGTTCAGCGATTGCATTGGCGCTTCGGGTTCACTCGTCGTAGTCGGATCGTGAGGGTCGACTTCCACCAAATCAAAATTATCCTCCACTCACCGAAAGATCGGGCACTTCAGCTCTATCAAGCAAGGTGGCGGCTAACAACTGAAGTTTGCGCGCGGGGTTTGGTGATTTGGCCACAAAATCATCGGTGGACGGTTTCCCTTGGTTTGGGCCTCAAAACCAAGGCCGAGGACTCGACGAGGCGAGTTTTGGGCTGCTGGGCCAGTGGTGGCTGCCAGGGGCGGTTTAACCGCCTCCCCCTGGGCCGGCCCAAAATCGGCGTCGAGGAGCTTCGATCCGGAGGACACGCGGTGTGACTGCAAGGCATGTGTCGGAGGGAAGCTAGCTTGCAGTGGAAGGTGCCCGAGCCGGAAAATATCTGAAGATCAAATGTCAAATTTGCCCCTGAGGGGTATGTATCACTTAGGGGTAGTTTAGTCTTTAGAGCACCACCACTTGGACTACTAATAGGCCCCTTCAGGGCTGGTGGCTGCTGTTGGCACTCCTTAGCGTCACGTTTTAGCAACGCTCAAGAGCGCGTAGATATATGTCGTTGTATGCAAAATTAATTCTGCAAGCGCACAGAATATGTCTCGTTGTAGCACTTCACCTCGGGAGTTACCCCAGGGTATCGTATTTATATTTCCGCAGGGAAGCAGATGGTTAAAGTGTATTGAAGAATGAAATGATATATCTTGCCAGAAATATCAGGCCACAAACCTAGGGGCACAAACACTAAGTTTGGGTGGATAATGGTCAAGTTAATGACCGGATAGAAGGTCTGAAAGACCAGCGACACACGGAGCACCTATTTCTAAAGAAAAGGAAAGATGTTGGGAGAGACCGGACCTAGACTCTTTCTAACTCAGAGCAAAAGGCGCTCTAGCCTTAGCCTAGACCCTAGCTTAGATAGCGGGAACAGAGCTCGCTTCGACGGCTAGAACGGGAGAACCTCAGAACGGGGTGAGAGAGGGGGTTCTCCGGGCTCAGCACTACTGTTATGAATACACCCGAACGTGGTGGACTACGAAGGACGGACAGGGCTGTCACCACCTGCCGCCTACCACTGTTGTACCGTGGGGTGCAACACACTTCCTAGTTAATCAACAAGCCAGACACCACGTCTGCACTCGATGATTAAGATTTCTCTTGAGGCCTGTCAAGAGAAATCCCCGTCTTCCCTAAGGCGTCTTACGGCCCGGTCAAGGCGAGCAAACCCGCGAGATAAAACCCGGTAGAGCTAAACTAAACTCTACACTAATACTAAAGGGGAAAAGGACTTTGCTCTAAAGAGAGCAAGATCTTTACTCTTAAAGAAGAGCAAGAGAGAAATATAAAGGATAACTTAAGCTCTGAAATAAGAAAGTAATTATATAAATAAACTCTTCAAAAGAAGGAAAGGATACAAGAGCTTTAGCAGAACTCCGAAGACTCCGAAGATCCGAGCTAAGCTCGACTCGACTCTACTCCCAACTCTAATCCTAATCTAAGAAATGAAAAAGGTACTAGAGCTCCCTTCAAGTAAAGACTTGAGATATGTGGTGTGTGTCTTCCCAAGGTGAATGAGCTTCCTTTTATAGCCTCCAGGGGGTGGATGTCAGCGTCATTAGCACGCCAAGGCTCTGCTTAAGCTTCACGCGAAGGAGGAGACGTGGCGGCCACAGAGGGAGGCCGGCCGGCCTGGGCTAGGCCGGCCGGCCTGGCCCTGGTGCCACTTGGCACCGCCCTCTGCAGGAACGGTCCTGATGCTCTCCCAAGGTCGGTAACAGTTGCGTTTAGTTGAAGCTGTCCGAGAATCCTAGGATGTGGGCCCTTCAATCCATGTGCTTTCATCTCTTGGCCTTCCGGGTCGTTGGATCAAACCGACGTTGTTTGCACGGTGCTTGATCATCCTGGGTACTTGGCATGGCTTGTGGATCAATGACGTGGCCAGACTTGGCCAGGGGAGGCCGGTCGGCCTAGCCTAGGCCGGCCGGCCTGGCCCTGTGCCAGGTTTGGCCCTTGTTTCTCCTGGTTCATCCTGCAAGCACAACTCATCCAAAACTTGTGGAATTTGTCAGTGAAAATACTTTTATGTATGGAATATGGTATGATCATCCTCATTTTACCGAAATGTTGACGGTCACTACGAAGTTATAATGGCCGTCAACACATCCCCAAGCTTAGACTCTTGCTCGTCCTCGAGAAAGGCTAAAACTCTAGGTTCGGTAGGTCAGGAGTTGCTTCAATGTTTATACTCTTAAAGTACCCTGTGCTTAAGCCAAAACTCAACAAATCATTTGAATAAGTTGGCATAAAAGAGAACTCATACCATGGTTCCACGTGGGGCTGCATTGATTCACGTTTTGGGCTATTGAGAGCTTGAACGGTCATCTCTAAAGTATTTCCTGTAACTTTTCAGGTTCCATCTCGGAGATATGAATTTTTCAAAAGATGGTTGATTCATTCCCCGATGGTACTCTCGAGTCACTCAAGGTGTTTAATCCTCAGTCTTGGTCGGGATTGACCAATGTTTCCCTACACTAAGGCTGAAGTGGAGTTGTAGGTAGGGTAAGAGTGGCATACCTTGGTTACTTCTGTCGTCGAGTCGAAGAGTGGTCCGCGAGTGATGTTACTCGTCAAATTCCGGTCTTTGGAATTCATGGGGTTTGAATGGAGAGGGAAAAGGTGTGATGCTCAAAGGTCTTTGGACTCCTTATTGTTTCTCTCTCTCATATTTTTGAGATGTTTCTCTTTTTTTTCAGATGGAGCATTTGTCTCCATTTTTTTTCGAATACATCTCTTCTCTCACTTTGGTAACAGAGAGGGATTCAGCTTTGTATGGAGTATTTGAGGACCTTTTGGGGTGAGCTTTGTGATGAGATGAGTGTATGTCATCGACGGTGGACGTCAACCCCGGAGCGGGACTTTGACTAGTCGGACATTTTGAGGCTGAGGTGGATGGGAAGACCGGTAAATGTCAAGTACCTTCTGCAAGCGGACTTCACCATTCGACAAGACTCAAAGCAACTCAAGATAGCATATGGTAGTTTCAACAAATGTATAATTGTTTAGGCTCTGGATAGGACATTTAAACCATCGAGGAAGATTCACCATGTAACATTTTATAAAAACTTCCGAGAGGTTCCTTACTAAGCATGCAGTTATACCTTGAAACAAACCATATCAAAACTCACAATAACTTAAACAATGAACAAGTTCTCTTGCTCCCACAGTTTTATCATGGCGGATCCTTAAATGCCAACGAACTCAAATACTCAAGAGTTAAGGATTAAGTACGAGGCACTTAGAGGGCATAAACAGAGCAACCATTCATCATTCCAGAGGTTCTCAACCATAGTTCCATACATAAAGACATCTTTTTGGAGCTTTTATTTTATTTTGTTTTTATTATTTTCTCATTTTTTTCCTTTTATTTATTTTATCTAGCATTTTATTTCATCATGGCACGGCAAGGCAAAGGCATTGGTAAGGTAACGGCAACGGCAAGGCAAAGGGCAACGGCAACGGCAAGGCAAACGGCAACGGACAAGGCAAACGGCAACGGCAAGGCAAATGGGAACGGCAAGGGCGACGGCTTTCGACATACATGCGACTCCCCAAGCTTCGATGAAGCTCACTGGTAGTACTGGTCGGGGTCGTAGTGCATGTAGTTGAAGAAGCGTGCATGTCGGTCTGGATGGATGTGGTCATCCCCCAGTTCTGCTGCGTGAGATCAGTGTTGTGTGCAACTGCATCTCTGAGTTGCTGTTGTTGCAGCGTCATCGTCTCCATCCTGGTATTAAGATCAGCGATCCCCTGGGAAACCAGGTTCTCGTAGTCATACCTGGCGGAGGCGGATGGTCCGACCTGCGGGCCGTAGCCTGCTGTCCCTTGGTGGTAGTCGAATGCTTCCTCAAGTTCATGTTGGCCGTGGGGTTCTGCTGGTAGTACTGTACCAGGAGCAGGCACGCCGGCGGGTGCGGATGTGGCGGCAGGCGCGGCCGCTGCAGCGCGTGCAGCAAGCGCGAGGAGGTCCGAGTCCGGTGCGGCGTCCCTTGTGAGGACCGCCGGGCGTGGGTTAGTCACTCAAACTCAACGACATCTCCGTCTACATGCAGTGCGCAAGGAAAAGGAAAGGGATTGATTGATGTTCTCACCTTACATCGTCGCCTGTCAGAGCTTAGCGGGGGCGAGGACGAGTCCATGGCGGTCGTGGCCGTCACGGCCGCCGGAGCGCACGGTCCGGCCGTCCGGGCGCGGGCGCGTGTCCGCTGTGGCGACGAGACGAGCTGGGGCGCCGGTCGTCGGGAGATTTTCCGACCTGGGGATTTTTTCGATCTGAACTGGGGGTGGGGGACTGGGGGCCGGGCGGCCGGCGGCCGGCAGTGGCTGAGCTGAGTTGAGAAAAGCAGAGGACTAGGGTTTGAGTTCGCTTATATATGAGTGTTATTGGGCCATGTTGTGGTGGGCTGTTGGGCTAAATTGGAACATATGTTCCCAGCTAAACGGGGATGCGGGTACGGGGAACGGTGTACCATCCCCGTCCCCGCCATCCCCGACGGGGATGGATTTCGCCCCGTTTAATTCCCCGCGGGGACTAAATTGCTACCATCCCCGTTCCTTAATGGGTGAATTCCCCGTGGGGAATCGGGGATCGGGTCCCCGTTGCCATCTTTACCCAAACCCGACCTCTGAGCGATGGCCGGCGACACCACCTGCAGCGGCCGACCGGCGATGGCGTCAGATCCTAGGAGCATACGTGCTCCACGACCTCAGCATCCTCCTCCATGGACCTCGTCTTCCTGGTGTGGCCGCTGAAGATGCAGATCTTGGCGGTGGGCAGAGGCAATGGTGGGAGGCCCTCGTAGATGGGAGCAGGTGTGACCCGGCGGGTGGTGGTATGCCCGGCCAGCACGGGGCTACGCGGCGCCTCGGCGACTACCTCCCTCTCCTGATGGTCACTGCGGGGCGCGGCGAGGCAAGAGCTTCCCGGCCGCTGCGTGCTGCAGCTCGAGCGTGCCTTCAGGTCGTCCAGACACGGTAAACTGCTAGCTCTGTCTTTGCTCGTCCATCACTGCCTTATACTCTCACGATTCCTTCATGCCGTGTATGTATTTTTTGCAGATTAACTAAGCGTGATGCTCATGCAAACTCTGTGTTTGCGTAAATGCCCAAGCAAAGTGCGTTGTGCCGGTGAAGGTCCTAGCTTCTGTGTATGCACCTTTTTGCAGATTAACAATGGGTGAATGATGATGCACGCTCTGTGTTTGCGTAAATGCCTGACCAACAGAGGCAGAGCATCCCTCGTTCGTTTCTCTGCAGGTCAGCAGCATCAGAGTTATTTGCCAGTTGCCAAATGTTTTACAAATTAAGATAGCATTATTCAGATTTTATGGTCATTTCAACGAATTGCTTTAGACACCAATTTTAAAATTGTTTCAGAGATTACTGTCGGATCTTAATCATCAAGGAAGTTTTTTCAGTGGCACAAAGATTTGATTTTAGTCAGGCCTTTCTGTGGATCCTTGCACGAGTCTTTCTTGAACTATCTGATAGAGGATCACACTGCCCTATTGTTATAGAA
Source organism: Urochloa ruziziensis (assembly GCA_015476505.1). NCBI lineage: Eukaryota > Viridiplantae > Streptophyta > Magnoliopsida > Poales > Poaceae > Urochloa > Urochloa ruziziensis. The sequence goes on along the minus strand of CM027120.1, from coordinate 32,734,604 downwards.
CCTACGAGCTAACAAGTTCCCTTTTACTATACTACTAGTCTGCTACTTCACTGAGATCATTGTCTTCAATATGCAAAAACAATATCAATTAGGTCTTGGATGGTCTTTACTTTTTATCATCATTTTATAGTAAATTACCAGTCTACATAGTACAGAATTATCATAATTTACTAGATCTTCATTGACATTGAACAGTGGTAAATTAACCATATAATTTACTGCTTTTGTTCAATCATGTTGATTTCACCGGGTTCTATAGTTGCAGTTAGTTTATCTGGATTTGGGTTATAAGTAGCAATATAAGTAGCACGGAGCTAACATTCTCAATCATGTTGGACCCTGAATATTATAGTAAAATCATGGATTCTAGTTAATCACATGCCAAGAATTTTTTTCTCGTAAATTATTATTTTTTAGATAATGGAAAAACCGACCTCCGACACTCCAAGGAGCGCTTATAGCCGAGATTCGATACAAACAGCACAAAAGCTGTAACACACCCATTGCACCTAAGGCAAGTTTGTAGCCAGCAACAGCAACCGAGACTCTAAACAGCATCGAAACAAACTTTAGCGTTTAAGCTTGCAGCCTATTTCTATTTTTCCACCCAAACTTATTGAAGATCTCCATGACGGTGACCTCCAACTTGCTGCAGCAATGCTTCAGGATGTTCATCTCTTCTTCTTTAGATAGTCTTGCCCATGTTCTTGTCCAGTAGGTCCCTCTGAAAATTACCTGCAAAAATGAATTAGGGGGACTTTTCTTGAATACCACATCATTTCGGCATAGCCAAATAGCCCAACACATAGCTGCTAAACCCACACAAACTAGTCTTCTATTTTTCTTAGTCCAACCTCTCAGCCACTGGCCAAACAAATCATCAACGCTAGAAGGTGCTCTAACATTACAGGAAATAGATATTGCATTCCAAATAGACCTAGCTAAATGGCACTCAAAAAATAGGTGTTGTATATCCTCATCATGGCTGCAGAAGCAACAGCGTCTGCTTCCCTTCCATTTTCTTTTAATTAGGTTGTCCTTGGTCAAAATGACCCCCTTTTGTAGATACCATAAGAAAATTTTAATTTTACATGGTATCTTGGTTTTCCAAAGTAGACAGCTACGTGCCCTCCTCCTCTTTTCCAAAAGATTCTTATACATTTTCTGTACCGAGAATTGTCCTTTCTTGTCTAAATTCCACATAAACACATCACTTTGATCATGAAAGCAATCACACTTTCCACTAGTTGAAGCCAATTCCTTAAATTTTCCCCTGTTAATGCCCTTCTAAAGGACATATTAAAAGGAGTGGTGTTTATCACATTTGAAACTGTCACATTCTTCTTCCTAGTGATATTGTAAAGCGCCGGATAAGTTGTTGTAGAGAGTTGGGCAAACACCACACACCCTAGGAAGGGGGGGGGTGACCTTCATTATATAGGCCGAATAGGCTTGAGGTACAAGTAAGGTACAAATACAAGACTATACACCTATACATATCTAATACCCGCCCTCAGTCGCAGGGGGAGGTGAACGAACACCAAGACTGGACCTAAAATCAGTGAACAATTGTACAGGAAGGCCCTTAGTCATAATGTCAGCATACTGATGAGACGAGGGAACGTGCAGCACGCGAACCTGTCCCAGAGCTACCTTCTCCCTGACAAAGTGAATATCAATCTCAATGTGCTTAGTGCGGCGATGCTGAACAGGGTTAGCAGTCATATAGACAGCACTAACATTATCGCAGTAAACAACAGTAGCCTTGTCAAGGGGAAGATGTAATTCCTGAAGGAGTTGGCGCAACCAGCAACATTCAGCAACAACATGTGCAACCGCCCGGTACTCAGCTTCAGCACTGGAGCGCGAAACTGTAGTTTGTCGCTTGGAGGACCAAGAAACCAAGCTGTCACCAAGATAGACACAGTATCCGGACGTAGAACGCCGGGAATCTGGGCAGCCTGCCCAATCAGCGTCTGAGTAAGCCGTAAGAGTGTCAACAGAGCCGGCGCCAATATGAAGACCATCGTCCAGAGTACCCTTGAGGTAGCGAAGAACGCGTTTCAGAAACGCAAGATGAGGCTCCCGCGGAGCATGCATGAACAAGCAGACTTGCTGAACAGCATAGGCAAGATCCGGCCGAGTCATAGTAAGCCACTGTAGAGCACCAGCTATGCGTCTGTACTCAGTAGGATCGGCAACTGGGGAACCTTCGTCAGCAGATAGCTTGGACTTACTGTCAACTGGCGTGGCAGAGGGGTGACACTCGGTCATACCAGCATGTTGCAAGATCTCCAGGGCCTTCTGGCGCTGGGACAGAAACAGGCCATCTGTAGTACGTGTGACTGAAATCCCCAAGAAGTGGTGAAGAACACCAAGATCAGTCATAGCAAACTCAGAATGAAGCTGCTGAATAATCTGCTGCAACAGTGCGGTCGACGAGGCAGTGAGAACAATATCATCGACATATAGTAACATGTAAGCCACATGATTACCATCCTTGTAGATGAAAAGTGAGGTGTCGGTTGCTAAGAAACAAACCCGAGCTGCTGAATATACGTGGCAAAACGTTGGTACCATGCACGAGGAGCCTGTTTGAGACCATACAGAGACTTCTGCAGAAGACAGACATGATCAGGTTGTGACGGGTCAACAAAACCTGGGGGTTGCTGACAATACACGGTCTCATCGAGATGGCCATGAAGAAAGGCGTTCTTGACGTCCAGCTGATGAATGGGCCAATGCCGGGAAGAAGCGATGCTCAAAACAGCCCGAATAGTGGTAGGCTTGACAACCGGACTGAAAGTCTCATCATAATCAATACCGTGCTGCTGAGAAAATCCTCGAACAACCCAACGAGCCTTATGACGAGCAAGAGAACCATCTGCATGAAACTTATGTTTATAAATCCACTTCCCGGAGACAACATTCGCACCAGGTGGGCGAGGAACAAGACGCCAAGTGCCATTATCAATGAGTGCCTGAAACTCGTCAGCCATTGCTGCGCGCCAATTAGAATCAGCCAGCGCGCTGCGATAGTTCACCGGAATGGGAGAAGCAACCACATGGTCAGCTGAAAGATTCCGGTAATTGACAGGCGGGATGGTACCAGACTGAAGCCGTGTGAGACGACGCAGGATAGGCGGCGGGGAGGCACCACGCATAGGCCGAGGCGAAGGTGCTGGTGGCTGCAAATTTCTGGCCGTGGCTCCATGAGTCCGGACCGGCAGAGGAGCGTGAAGGCGACTGACCATAGATCCAACCCTTGTACCGATCAGCGGGCTGGAGCAGCCACATGGGGTGGCACAGCGGCAGGAGGCACTGCCGCAGGCACAGCAGCAGCCGCAGGGGCTGGGGCCGGCGGTGGTGAAGGGGCAACAGGAACCTGGAGAGGAACGTGCTCGCCGGGCCTGCTCAGATCAGCAGCAGAGGACGGTCCCTGAGGGGCGCCGGTCAGGGAAACCAGGTGGAACCCGAGGGGCCGGAAGAACGACCGGGGCCGCACGTGGCCGTGCGGAAGGAGACGTGGCGGCTGGAGCAGCGTCAGTGCTGCTAGAGGCAGCAGTTCCTTGAAGCGTCGAGGGATCCCGACGGGGGCACGAGACCACACCCGCCCGGAGTAGGAGCATCCGAAGAGCTGGATGGGGGCACGGAGCCACGCCCACCAGATGAAGAGGCGACGCGTGTGGCAAGGGCACGAGACCACACCCACCAGACGAAGGGCGCGTGTGCTCACAAGGAGCATCCGCGGAGGAAGAGCCACCAGTAGCTACATGATCATTAGAACAAGGTGCAATATCCGAGTCGCGACGGAGCAAAAAATCGAAGGAGCTAGGAGAAGTGCCGGAATCATGCGCAAAAGGGAAGCTAAGCTCATCAAAGACAACATGACGAGAGATGATTATCCGACGTGTAGAAAGATCCAAACAACGATACCCCTTGTGCTCAGACGGGTACCCCAGAAACACGCAGGCAGCAGAACGTGGCGCAAGCTTATGCGGAGATGTTGCCTGCAGGTTAGGGTAACAAAGACATCCAAAAACATGCAAGTGCTCATAGGAGGGAGGGGTATTGTACAAGCGAGTGTATGGAACTTCATTGCGGATGGAGGAAGATGGGCGCCGGTTAAGGAGGTATGTGGCGACTGCAAGGGCCTCAGCCCAATACTTGGGTGGCATGGACGCATGGATAAGCAAAGTACGCACGGAGTTATTGAGGGTTCGAAGAATACGTTCAGCTTTACCATTTTGTGCGGAAGTATAAGGACAGGAAAGATGAAAAACAATCCCGTGGGCAGAAAGGAGATGGCGCATGGCACTGTTAACAAATTCTGTCCCGTTATCAGCCTGGAGGCACTTAATGGAAAAACCAAACTGGGTGTGAACGTAAGAAATAAAATCAGCAATGTGTTGTCGAACCTCAGATTTGTGCTTAAGGGGAAACGTCCAGCAAAAGTGGGTGAAATCATCTAGCAAAACCAAGTAGTAAGAGCAGCCAGAATACTAGTAACCGGGGATGTCCAGACATCACAATGAACTATCTCAAAAGGGGAAACAGTTTTGGAAGTAGAGGAACTAAATGGCAGACGAGCATGTTTGCCAAGCTGGCATGCATGACAAATGGAGTGGTCTGCTTTATTACAAGAGATCAATTTATTTTTCCTGAGGCTAGCTAGACTGGCTGGACCGGGATGACCAAGGCGGCGATGCCACACGGAAGAAGAGGCTGCGAGGAGGGCACTGGTGGTGGACTGAGCAGCTGGAGAGACCGTGTAGAGGTCGCCGGAGCTATTGCAGCGAAGAATCACGCGTCCCGTCCTGGGTTCCTTGACAGAGAAACCAAAGGCGTCAAATTCAATAGAGCCACCGTTATCGCGGGTAAATTGACGAACAGAAAGTAAATTCCGGACGATAGAAGGAGCGACAAGGATGTTATTCAGGATGAACTTGGCGGAATTGATGTCAAGAATCGAGGAGCCACTAGTCGAGACAGGGATACGTGCACCATTGCCTACTATGATCGAAGAAGGAGCAGTAGTAGAGCGAGAATGAAGTATACCTTCAGAAGAGTGCATATGCGTGGAAGCACCGGTGTCCATTACCCAGGCATCTCCCTGCAGCGCCATCTGCTGCAGCGCTGCCACGAGGCCAGCCGTGTCGAAGTACGGCTGGCTGCCAGCCGTGGAGCCGACGGCGGTATGGGCCTGGGGAAGGGGAAGCAGACCAGGACCACCACGCTGCTGTCCACCGCGCCAAGGCTGGGCGCCACCACCAGAACCTCCAGGACCGCCCGCCTGACCTTGCTGCTGACCCCCCGGGTTGATGCAGATCCACGGGCCGTTGGGATTGGGTGCGCGGGGAGGGTGCTGCTGCTGCTGGTTGCCACGGTTGCCCTGATTGCCACCTCCACCGCCCTTGCGGTAGTAGGATTTCTTCCGCTTCTGCTGACCGCCGCCGCCACCGCCACCTCCCTGTTGCGCCAGAAATTGGTGATGGGACGGCGTGGAGGAGCAGCAGGAACTGCAGCCGGAGGAGGTGGAGGAAGATGAAGATGCAGCGTTGAGGGCGGTAGAGCTGATCATCTTAGCCTCCTCGGCCAGACGCAACTCCTTGAGAGCCAGCATGTCAATGGCGCCGGTGAAGTCGATGTTGGCGTCCCCGGCGATGATGTCGCAGGTGGTGCTGAACCGGGGGTTGGCGCCACGCAGAAGGTTGAGCACCATGGTGGGATCATCGACCGGCTTGCCGACCTCGCGAAGACGATCAGCAGCCTTCTTCATCTCCTGGCTGTAGGCTTCAATGGACAGATCCCCCTGAGTCATGGTCGTGAAGGCCTGACTCAGGAAGATTGCACGCGGCGCCTTGTTCGCCTCGAAGCGGGCGACGATGGTAGACCAGTGCTTGCGTGCTGTCGGAGTGTCGGTCATGATGAAGTCGTGGACGGCATCGGAGACGGTGCCGTAGATCCATGAACGGACACAACAATCCTCTTGCAGCCAGACAGGGGTGCGGGGGTCGGGTGGCGGCGTCCCGTCGATGTGGGACGTGAGCCCGAAGGTGCCAACCAGGGCCTCGAAGCAAGTCTTCCACTTGGCGAAGGTGTCAGAGCGGAAGTCGAGCTTCATGGGGACGTAGGAGTGCACAGAGACGGCGGCGTAAGGGAGCGCCATGGGAGAACCGATCTGTGCTGACTCGGCGTCGAAAAGAAGGGAGAAACCGATGGAGCAATCGGAATCGCTGTCACCGTTGAAGAGGGAATCAACGTGGGTGACAGAGGACATCAACAGATGTGATCTGGTGATGAGAAGCGGCGCCCGGAGAGGAAGGACGACGCTGGTGTGGTGGAGGCGCGCGGCCGGAGAGGCGGCGCGCAGGAGGCAGCGGAAGGGGAGGGAGGCGCGCGGCCAGGAGACAGCGGCGGCGCGCACAGGGAGGGCGGCGCGCTAGGGCAGGGGGGGAAGACAGGCCTAGGGTTTAGGCTCTATACCATGTAGAGAGTTGGGCAAACACCACACACCCTAGGAAGGGGGGTGACCTTCATTATATAGGCCGAATAGGCTTGAGGTACAAGTAAGGTACAAATACAAGACTATACACCTATACATATCTAATAGTTGTCATCAAGCTTTTCTTCCCTACCCAAACATCCTCCCAAAATCTAGTTTGGGTACCACTATTAACTTTAAATCTTCCTTTGGACAGGAACTGCTCCTTTACTTCCATTAGCCCCGACCAGAAGTGAGAATCCCCTGGTTTTTTTGTGACCTGAGAAAGTGTTTTTGTGGCCAAATATTTTCCTTTTAACATCTTTTGCCACAGCCCGTCCTCATTTAGAAGTTTAAACAGCCATTTGCTTAGAAGACATCTGTTTTGGACATCTAGGTCTAAAATCCCTAGCCCTCCCACACTCTTAGGCTGACATAGAATACTCCACTTCGCAAGTCTATACTTCTTTTTATGTTCATCGCTCTGCCAGAAGAATCTTGATCGATAATAATCGAGTCTCTTTAGAACACCTTTAGGTATTCGAAAAAAAGACATCATAAACATCGGTAGACTTGAGAGGACCGAATTTATTAAGACCAATCTTCCCCCCACTGATAACAATTTTCCTTTCCAGCTACTCAACTTCTTTTGAAATCTCTCTTCCACCTGCCCCCAATCTTTATTTCTAATTTTATGAGTGTTCATGAGAATTCCCAAGTATTTAAAAGGCATTGTGCCTTGCAAACAACCAAAAATTCTCACAAACTCATCCACCTTCTCTTTAGCCTTTCCAAAACAGAACATTTCACTCTTATGAAAATTTATTTTTAACCCTGAGAGTCTCTCAAAAGTGCTTAGCACAAGTTTCAGGTTCTCAGCTTGTCTCACATCATCCTCAATGAACAAAATAGTATCATCTGCGTATTGAAGGATTGATAGTCCTCCCTCTACCAGATGTGGGACTAGTCCCCTAAAATGTTCATTCTCCATTGCCCTAGTAATCAAAGTAGCAAGCATATCCGCTACTAAGTTAAAAAGCACTGGGGATAAAGGATCCCCCTGTCTCAACCCTTTTTTGTTTGGAAAAAAATTCCCACATCTTCATTTACTTTTACCCCTACATTTCCTCCAGTTACTATCATTTCTATCCATTTACACCACTCTGGGGAGAAGCCTTTCATTCTCAAAGTTTGCTGTAAAAAACGCAGCTTACTTTGTCATAAGCTTTTTCAAAGTCAAGTTTAAGAATAACCCCACTCTGCCTTTTCCTTTTCAGTTCGTGTATAGTTTCATGTAGGATCACCACTCCTTCCATGATATATCTTCCTGGCAAGAAAGCTGTCTGCGTTGGTTTGATAATTCTATTGGCCACTTCCGTGAATCGGTTGGCCAAGACCTTTGTAAAGATCTTGAAGCTCACGTTTAGCATGCAGATCGGTCTATACTGTTGGACCATCTTTACCTCTTTCAATTTTGGTATCAAGGTTATGATCCCAAAGTTTAAACTTGAAATAGGAAGTTGGCCCTTATGAAAGTCTCTAAACATGGCCATTAGGTCATTTTTAATGAGACTCCAAAACACTTGATAGAACTCCGCAGGAAAGCCATCCGGAGCCCGGGGCTTTATTATGCTTCATTTGAAAGACGGCTTCTTGCACCTCTTTTTCAGTGAAAATATCCGTTAGGATCTCATTCTCTTCGTCGGACACCTGAGGGATATCCTCAGTCTGTGTCTCATCCAGAGTAAAAGTACTTGTTATTTGAGTTCCAAACAACTTCTTATAGTACTTTGTAATGTATCGTTTCAGATTGTCCTCTCCCTCTATTATTCCCTCTTCCTGTTCTAGTCTGAAAATTCTAGTCTTCCTTCTTTTACCACTTGCTACCAACTGAAAATATTTAGTGTTATTATCCCCCTCCAAAAGCTCTGTTGTCTTTGCTCTTTGAAACCATCTTATTTCCTCTTCTCTGAGAAGCTGAGCCAGCCTATCCTTAACAGCTTGTTTGAGATCTATCTCATGTTGCTCTAGCAAATTTGTCTCAGCTTTTATATCTAATTCATTGGCCTTTCTTAAGAGCTCCTCTTTTTCCTTTCTATATGCTCCTTTCATAATTTTTGCCCAACCTCTCAAGAACTGCCTCAATCTTCTTATATTATTTTGCCAAATTTGAATTGGCGTAGACCCCTTATTTTCTTTATTCCACACCTCTGATACTAGATCAAAGAATTCATCCCTTAGGAGCCATCCCAATTCAAATTTAAATTGTGATTGACCCTTAGTCTGAGATCTTTCTCCTATGTTAAACAGGAGCGGGGTGTGATCAGAAACTTCTCTACTCAAGGCATCTACCGTAGCCAATGGGTACTTCTGCTCCCATTCTGTACTCACCAGAACCCTATCAAGTCTTTCATAGGTAGGGTTCTTAAGACAATTCGCCCAAGTAAATTTGCGACCTGACATCTCAATTTCCCTTAAATTTAAGCTATCTATAATAGCATTAAACAGGAAGGGCCATTTATCGTCGTACCTATCAAAAGTGGATTAAGGGCTGCCACAAGAACTCTTCCAAAGTTATTTTTCCTTGTCATTTCCATGTCTACTGTTTGTGTTGAGCCTAGTATTGAACCAACAGCCCACAGCTCCAAAAACTCTCTCAATTCCGGCCTCAAACCAAATACCCTTGCCCAAGCCTTTGGCAGCAAATACCCCTCTTGTTTCTCCTGCCATAATTCGAAATTCATCCTCACTCCCATAGTTGCACCACCATCTTTCACATCAGCACCTCCAAACGCTATCGCTCGCTGTAACTCAATCTTGGAAGGGAATTTGGTCGTGAATGCACCCTCAAGTTCATTCACCTCCCATTTCCACTTTCCACCAAACAGCCGCTGCAACTGGAATACCACCTGTTCTTTAGTTAAGCTTCCCCCCTCTACCTTGATCAAAGCCATATTCGAGTCCTTCTTTGCTCTAGCCAACGGCGGATGCGGGATGTGATAAAACCCCAATCCATGTACTGCATATCCCACAGCATGAGCCACTGGTCTTGGCATCTTGAGAATCGGACACTTGTGGTTCATGTGGTCATTGTGTGTGTTGCAAATCACACAATAAATTTCTGCAGTACAATTTGCCGCAAGGTGTCCCTTCTTAGCGCATCTCCTACACTTAACACCTGACTTTGCTTTCCCATTGTTCTCTTCCACATCTGTTCCTACCTCCTCCATGCTCACATCTCGTTCTCTTTCCTGATCAACACCTTTAGCCATTGTCGGTTCAGTTTCAGATCCTTTCCCTTCCCCGTCTCTTCCTTCTCTTGCAGCATCCTGCTGTCCCTCAAGATCCTGCTTCTTGCTCCCCTCCCCTACTGCTTTGTACCCACCCCGAGGTGTAAAACCCCTAGGGTTCCTTCCTCCTCCATAACCAGCACCACGCCCACGTTGAAACCCTCCACCTGCATATGGCGGGCGATGTGTTCCTGTTGGCGTTCCTCTCGCTCTCCCGAAAACGCCGCCGTCCCAGAACCTCTCCTCCCGCCGATCACCTCTACCTGGCTGACGCCCAAAGCTTCCAGCCCTACCTCCATGCCCTCCTTGATGGAAAACTCTCTCTTCCTGGTACTCACGCCCATAGCCTCCTCTCATCCCAGCACCAGCCCTTCACATCTCGTCGCTTCCTTCCTCACCTTGCCGCTCTTCCTCTCTCAGATCAGAAGTGTAATGCGAAGCGTTGGTTTGGGCGGCGCTAGGGTTACGCACCACACCTTTGAACCGACCACCCCCTCGGAACAGGCGGCCTAGCGCTGCACTGCACCTGAAAATTGGGTGGGCTCCGATATGCACATAGCCCACGTCCCCGGCCCACTCCACCGGCCCAGTTCCAGGCGACTGTTCAGCGTCCGACAATTCGAACCGACCATCCGCATCTGGATCTGGCTGCTCCTCCGTCGTCTCCCTCGATGCCGGCGTTCCTCCGTCCGCTGAACCATGCCTCTCTGCGCTCACCTGAGCCTCTTTGAACGTTTTGTGTTTGCCCCTGCATCCATTAGAACGCAGGTCCCTTACCATGATGTCCCCTAGTGACAACAACATTGGTGAAACTCTCCTCTGAGGAAGCGGACCTTTCCATGGACGAATCCCCTGCGAATTCGAGCAGTTTTTGGTGCCCTTCCTATTTCCCCCATCAGAGGTACAGCATCCCCCGTCTCCCTTCCATGTTGTGTCTTTCCAATGACTTGGTTGTGTACTGTCATGAGCTCTAGGCACATTGTCAGTACCTTGCCATGTCCAGTGTTTCACTACTTCTTCCTCATCTTCCTCGTCAGATGTTGACTCCCCTGCCAACATCCAGAAACGAGATCCGCAGCCCAGCTTCCTAACCCCGCTTAGTGGGTCTGCTGAGCTTGGAGCCTTCCCTCGTTCATTTGCTCCTTCCAAATCCTCACCGCTCTCTTTGTTCCACACTGAACCTGCGTGGAGAATGCTACATACCTTATCTGTGAGCTTCGCCGTCGAGCTTCGTTGCTCACCTGTGGCTCGCGGCGCCAAGGTTAACCTCCTCCGGCGAGCTGCGCCGGCAGCCCCTCTTCGCGTGGGCTGCCCCTGCGGTCGCCCCTCACACTCTCTGTCACTCATCCCATCCCGCCTCCAACATGGACCTTCTCGTAAATTATAGTAAAGAGTTTACGACAATCTGTTGTGTTACTGTAATTTTTAATTTATCTAATTTTTTTTGGTAAATTAACCATATAGTTTCATACTCTCGTTTTTAATTAGTTCAACTTCATCAGGTTATAGATGCCAATGGTGTTCCGCACACAGCATTTGGTCAAGCAGCACGCACTAGAACATGAGGCTGCATGAAAAATATTGTTTACCTGTTATACCAACCCTTCAATGAGGCAGGAAAAATTAAATTTGCTCCCAAGAACATCAGGCAGAGAGAAGCAAAGTGAACAAGTTACACCTCAGTACATGATAATACACTTGCCTGTGATTTGTAGTGCCATTACTAAAGGCGTCATTGTAAATGTCTTTATAATAAATTCTGGTATATTGGATTCTAGTAAATTGGGCATCATATTGTAGTTACTTGATCACACCAGTTTGGTAAAAAGCTTTTGTGGTAAATTGATGATGCCAATGTGGTAGACTATCATGTTAGCTCTGGTACACTATTGAAGGCATCGTTTTGTAATTATGAGTATATTGGAATCTGGTAAAGTAGGCAATCCTGTTAGTAACTTGATTACGCCAAATTGTAAAAGCATTTGTGGTAATTGATGATGCCAATGTGGTAAACATCATATTAGTTCTGGTACACTATTGACGGAATCGTTTGTAATTGAGTAAATCTAGTTCTGGTACTACTTATCAAGAATTTTCTTTCTCATAAATTGTAGTCGGAAATTTACGGCAACCATTATTGTGTCACTGTAATTTTGACTTAACTAAATTATGTAGTAAATTGACCATAAAATTTATTATTTTTGAATTATGTGGTAGATGTTACTGTAAATTCATAGATTCACTTAATTTCTTAGTACTTACCATGAACTATGTTTCTTGTAAATTATAGTTGGAAAGTTACGTCAATCATCACAGTTTTGGCAGTATGTGGAGATACCAATGGTGTTCCGCATTTTGGCGTCTGGTCAAGCAGCAAGTACTAGAACATGAGGCTGCTATACCACCCCCATCAATAAGGCAGGGAAAATGGAATTTGCTCCCAAGAGCTTCAGGCAAATAGAATCAAAGTGAACAAGTTACATCTTGCCTGTAATTTGTGGTGCCATTACAGAAGGGATTGTCGTAATTTGATCCTGTATATTGGATTCTAATAAACTGGATATCATTTTACATTGCCATTGGTGTAAAATGTCTTTGTCATAAATTCTTGACACCACTGTAGTAAATTACTGATGTCATTGTAATAACCGGTAACCCATAAAGTGTTGATATACTACAAAAGTCATTGCCGTAACTCTACTATACTGGATTCTAGTAAATTGGCCAAATGTTACAGTGACTTGATCATAACATTCTGGTAAACGCTGTGGTAAATTGACAATGACATTATGGTAATATATAATATAATTCTAGGAACTAGCATCATTATAGTAACTTGATTATGCCATATTGGAGACCATTCTAGTAAATTATGGCATAATTGTGTCAAAAGGTGCACATGCATCAATCATGTATTCTCGTAACTAGCATGTAATACGCTACCCCATGCACGTATAAACGAAACCGTGCAGCTGCCTGTAACAAAATTTAAATTGAAAAATCTGGCTGAAATCTCGATCGAATCTCCCGCTGGTCAATTTTGATTATTATATGCAATAATGACCTTCACTCCTTCTAATCAAGTGCTGTTACGTTAATGACAATCGGCTCCAACGGACCATCGCTTCATGCGTGAGCCTGGACAGCGGCTCGCTCGCCTCTTAATTGGGCCGGGTGGGCAGGTCCTGGTGGGTGGCCAATTACAAGGTGCCACGTGACCTGACCGCAGAATAACTATTCTGTGGCCGGCCACGTTGTATACTCGCCCAATATATATATATATAGCTATTGGCGTTGAATAGTATTCAACGCCCCGGCGGAGCGCCGCTCTGGTCCGGCGACCGGCCAAATCCCGCAACTATAAGTATTACGGTAATAGCAGTAAATTAGAAACCAGCTATTTACTGCCCGGCCCATGCCGTCTCCGTCTACTTCCCGTCAACCTGTCAAACTGCCGCCTCCGTCTGCTCCCGTGAACCAGCCAAATAGAGCAGTCCCGTAAACTTCACTAATTAAATCCGTAAAAGATATGCTAATTTTACGGTGTGCCGAGCATTTACTGCTCCGCCGCCTGCAGTAGGTTCTCGATGGAAATCTTGTCACTGTTCAAATTCCTCAGCAATCGCGCCATTGATGGCTTCCACCAAAATGGCCGTCGGCGGTTACTCCCCAATCTCATCCCCCAATCTCGCGATTCTCATCCAGACTCCAGACCTCCAGGCGACAAACCTTATCCCCGCAGCACACCCGCCACATTCCACCACCACTCCGGCCATCCGCACGTCGCTTCGCTCGTCAACACCAAGAGCGCCGCAACAGCGCTAGATCGAATCTGCTGTGGAGCACCCCCTACCTGGTCGATTCTGATAGCAGACGGAGGCTCATCGCATCCATCGCCGTGGTGAAAGCACCTGGCGCTGCAGCCCACCAGATTGTTCCAGGTTAGTTCAATGCTCGCTCACCTTTTCCCCATATTCGATTCAGGCCGAGCCCACTAGAGTTTCTTAGTACACATTGTTGGGATTTTCACATTCGAGCCATTTTTTACCGAATCCATTCGAGTCATTTATGCGAACTCTCAACAAAATTACAACGGCATCGCTAGGACACCCCACATTGCCATCTGAAATTATTTTGGCCCCATGTCGTCTTAATTTTTTTTCTTCAATGTGAAACAGAGCGAGATGTCACTTTCCCCGTAATCGTAACACCTGATGTAGCCAGCACCCCAAGAAACCAGGAATTCTATTCGGTTGATCTAAGCGCATTCTTAGTTTTAGGATTACAATAGTATAATGTGTGTCATAGGATTTTTTCCTTTTCCATTTTTTTTCATTTTACAGATGAGCGCAACTAATCATGGACACCAAGAACAGAACACGAGCTCCCGCGTGGATCGATCTACCGATCTTCGGCTGACGCGGCAGCGCCTGCGGACGTTGTTGCAATCAGAGTAAACATGGAAACTCGCCCCAAAGGGGGACTTGCGCAGAAGAACAAAGCTCAGCCTGCTCCGATGGCCAATATACCATCCTCCAATCCAATTTGTCCTGGCTCAATCGGACCCCATGGTCACTTACAGATTCCATGATCTAAGTCGTGGAGTTGATTTTTGATGTAGATTGCAATTCACACGCGGTCCGTGGACAGCAGTCCTGCATTCAGGTACCTTGCCTCTCTATTCTGTCTTCCATCCTTGATTATAGTTCACTGTGTGCATGAATAGACAAGGCTTTTTTTTACTTTACTAATTAATTCTCATTTCCAACTTGATCCATGACCTTGCAGGGTACCATCACCACCATCATCTTGCAACTGATTAACAATTCAGAGTTTTTAGCACATAATTCACAGCTAGTGCCGCCAATTCATCATGTGTGCTAATCTCGTACTATCTTGTTCCGATGTTAAAATTACTTCTTCATGTCTGAAAATTACTTATCTGAACAACACAATGCCAAACCCATAAAAGGATAATGCTCTTAACATTTGAATATTACTCCTTTTAAGTTCTGCAATCAGAGTAGTATGTTTCAGAATTTAGCGTTGTATTATTTTTACATATTCAAGTAGTATTTTTTCACAATGTAGATCGGTATTTTCACAATGTAGCCGTAAAATCTACATTACTTTAAGTTACTCATGCTATCTTGTTCCTATGTGAAAATACTTCTTTATGTCTGAAAATTACTTCATTGAACTACATAATACCAAACAAATACAAGGACACGTCTGAATCTGCAGTCAGAGTAGTCTTTTTCAGAATCTAGAGTAGTTTTTTTTTACATATACAAGTAGTATTTTCACAGTGTAGAATAGTAATTTCATAATTGAGAGTAGTATATTTTCACAAATTAGAGAAGTTTTTTTCACAGTTTGGAGTAATACTGTTTAACTTGCCAAATTATGTACTGAACTGTAGAATAGGGTGTTCATAGGCTTTTCAGAATTGTTTCCCAGATCAATCTGCACATTATCATGGCAGCATTGTCGTGCTATTCTGCAACGGTGACTGCTTTCCAGGAGATCACGGGATCACCAACAAAGATTGCCACGAAGGAGAAATCCATTGCTGATAAATTAGAGTTGTAGCTGTACTTGGGTCATGTTTCTGAATATGTGCAGAGAACAGAGATACTGCTGGTCAGAGCTGTTGTTTGTGAATTGGTGTAAACATTGACCCATCTGAAGAGATGTAGTAATCTTGCGCAGAAGAACAAAGCTCTTCCTCTATATGGACACAAGTGTTTAGTGTTAACTGCCATTGAATTCTCTCACAATAAATATTGGTCAAACCTTTGCTTATATGCATCAAGTAAGTTTTACCTGCGGCCTGAAATTTCTCTCTCCTTGCAAGCACATGATTGAACCCATACGTTGCTACATGCTGTCGTGCTGAAGCCTCTAGTCCACACCACGAATAAAAAGATGCGCCTACAGTCAATTGTGTCAAATACTCTATTTCCTCAAAACTACTACTTGCTTATATGAATAATTACTCTCGCCTACAGCCAAACTAAACACATCAAAAATTACCCCCTTCACTTAATGCATAGAAATTTACTTCCGAAATTACTTCTTTTTCCGATTTTTATTCATTTCTTATGACTTTGAAAAAGAAATTGAGTCAGGTTACTCCATGCCTAATTACTTCTTTCTTATGCACGAATCATAGAGGGAATTCACTTCTTAAAGAAATTACAAATAATCATCCAGGAAGCTTTTACTTCCACAAGTTGCACCGCAGTACACGCACATGCTAGCATGCAGGAAATCTGCAAATGTTGAAGGATACTAATCCGCAAGAGAAGAATAATGAAAATTAGGCTGCGGCAGGAGAACCTTTCCATCCTTATCTTCGCAAGTAAATAGCTGGAGCGAATCAAAGATCGCCTGGTTTGTTGTCTTCATGCGATGCATGCTCCAGTTCACGTACAGATGCCGATGATTTCCTTGATGCCCCTGCGCACGCCGTGCAAGACCCAAGAAGGTGTCTCCCTGACCGGTGCTGAACTAGATTGGCGCTGGCGTGGCTTTCTCATACCGCAGGTTCAAGCTTCACGGCCTCGCACGGAGGCTTTACGGCTGCACGACCTGGCTGCCGAGATGCCGCCGATCTATAATCACGGGGATTAGAGTTCTGTAGACAAACGGAAGTAAAACAGACAGAAAAGCAGTAGTGCAGACGATTTTTACGGTTGCGGGAACAAAATGGTGGCTTTTACGGCCACAACGATTGCCGTAGCTCCGGCCAGAGCGCCACCGCTTGGGCGTTGATTATTCAACGCCCTGGGTGCTAAATAGCCCAGCCTATATATATATATATATATATATATATATATATATATATATATATATATATATATATATATATGAGCGCGCTAAATCAACCCCTGCCCTGACCCTGATGAAGAAAAGGCGATCAATGGGGAGACCGTAGCAGCGAGCTACCAGACCTTCCGTCTCCGGATCCGCGCGAGTTAACTTGCCTGACGGAGCACCGCCGTGCGCGAGGGGTAAATGGAACAACGCACGCCACAGGGGAGATCCGGACTCCACCAGATCCGCTAAAGAAGGGGATAACGACGCCCAAGATGGAGAGTGGCGCGGCGGCGAGATGAAGATCCAGCCGCCGGGCCTGCCAACGTCCCCATCCACTAACGCTCCGGGGCGTCCTCGCCGCTGCCGCAGTCGTCAAGATACCCAGCGACGACTCCGCCGCCGCTCGGAGGCGCCAGACACGCCGCCCCGGCGTCTGTAGGGGTGAGGGGCGTCGGCGCGGCCAGGAACTGGACGGGCGGCGTGGAATCGCGGGGGGCAGGCGGAGCTGGGAACTGACAGGAAGGTGGGGCCCACGTTGAAAATCGTGGGGACTGGGGGGCGTGGGGGCTCGGGGGAGCGGGGCAGGGGCAGTCACCGCGCGAGGCAGGCTCGTTGGACGGTGTTGTTGGGCTCTGGTAGGAAATAATTATTTCCAACCCAGGTATAGAATAGAGTAATACTATATATATATATATATATATATATATATATATATATATATATATATATATATCATTTCTGAGAGCACAACTTTTACTGGAATGCAAACTTAAAACGTTGTTTCCTCCAATTATTTAAATGTCTTAACTTACATGCGGTATCTCTGCGTATGCATAATTGCATAGCCACATGGTCTTATTGCTTCACGGTAACACGATCTATTCAATCGTTTGATCATACAAAAAGTACAACAGAAATTCTTATCCCAACCTAGCTAAGTACAAGCAATACATATCTTATTTTTTAGAGCACAACTTTTACAGGAATGCAAATCCAAAATGTAGTTTCCTACAATTATTTGTCTTAGTTTACTAAGGTACATGGTAACGTCTGTAAATTTTCCATCACATTAATATGTAGTAAAATCAGACATGGACAACCGCACATGAATCAAGCAGTTAGAAATGACCAGATGAAAATATCACCTAATCTTTGTTGAGGCTCTGCAGACGATGAAGGTTCATCCAGATTCGTTGCGTTATCATTTATTCCAGCATCCGATGGTTCTCCATGATGTACCCACTTATCGTATGTGTTGCACATCCCATGGAGATATAGGTGGTCCTGTACAAGTCCTTTATGCCCATAAGCTTGGTTCAAACATTGGCGACATGGACATGTATCTCTTCATCGTCACTAAACCTCTCTAAAACAAAATTCATGAACTCGGTAACCCCATCTAGATGTGCCTTACTAAATAGCCTAATATTGATCCAACCTCTGTCCATCCGCATAACATTGAAATAAGAAAATTATTACAGTGGCGCAAAATAAACCAAAATCAGCAAACTGGTCAAATTCATTTTTACTATTGCTAAATAGCCTACTAGCTATCTTGTAAAAAAATATTTTTTTAGCCTAACATGAACTTCTCAGTTAGAGTGAGATAGGAACATTGATAGTCAAAACTTGAAAATCGAAATAGACTATGTACTCTCAGCTTAAATGCAAACTGAGCTGGTAGTGAGCACTCTTTTCAGATTGAATGATGTTTAATTGAGATGTAACTAGAGAGGAACACAAACATTGATGGTCATGATGGGCACTGATTAATTAACTTACCAACATCAACCATCTTGCTAGCTTATTAATTGGTTGCTATGAGAGATGAACTACACTTTCAGAACATAACTTTACTGCACGCATAAAACAAACACAGTAGTTACTAACTGACCATAAAGCACTACCTTTGTGCTGTGCAGATGGTTAACTTTGTGCAGTAATTGGCATTTCAGAACTTGAAGGAACAGCAAGCCGCAAACAAAAGCAAAAAAAATAGAGAATGAGAACAGGCGACAGGGCACTTCAGACTTCGATGTAACTAATAAACAAAAGCAGAAGGATGCACATATTCAGATCAACCATATTGTCCAAGAAAGCATTCGAGATAATTATGCAAGGCATCCATCTTTAAATACTTTTTGCTACACTCTTTTAATTACATAATAATTAAAGCATGTT
Source organism: Urochloa ruziziensis (assembly GCA_015476505.1). NCBI lineage: Eukaryota > Viridiplantae > Streptophyta > Magnoliopsida > Poales > Poaceae > Urochloa > Urochloa ruziziensis. Next base: position 32,715,827 of record CM027120.1, on the reverse strand, counting down.
TGCGAGCAGCAGTGCTAATGTTGAATGATGGAGAGTAGTTTCATTAAAGCAATGAAATTTTTAGATTCAACCGAACATCAGTTCCAAACTATGATTGGGCAAATTATCTTATCATCAATAGGTTCAATTTTAAAATGATACTGCCCCTCTCCAGAAGTATTAATAGATCAGAAACAAACTCCTACAGCCCCATGTCCATAGCTTCAAAAGACTGAAAGCAGCAGATTTATACTGAATAAAAGCACAAGGATGTAGAGATGCAGCATGCGTGGATTACAAGGGATCTCGTGGCGTGTTCTTGCCTTGCTGTCTACTTGCTTGCACCTTCTTGGATATTATAACTTGGATAGGGAGCCTTGCAGTAGCTGTCGCCAAATCAAGAGTGCTCAATGTAGATTCTTTTCCCCAGGGCACAAGCAATGCGAACACCAAGCAGGCAAGCACCACGACAGGGAGGAGGTCAGAGCCGGTCCTGAAATTATAGCAAATTTCTCGGGAACCAAATACTAGAAAGATAGCTGTTGATCTCAACGAAATATTACTGATTATGGCGTAGGACATGCAATCCTTGTTACAATGAATAAGAAGTATTAAATAAGTATCCACTTAAAGATGCAAAAAGACACGCATTCAGTTCAGTAAAGACTAATCGCTCCAAACTAAAAATTTCGACAATTTTCTATACGCGGAAGTCAGAACCAAAGACCAGAAAAATAAAGCAGGGTAATCAACTAAGTAAATGAGACCATCCATCAACCAAATTATTACACCAAGATTCACAAGCAGGGTAATCAACTAAGTAAATGAGACCAAACAGGGCAGCAGGCAAGCTCCACAAGCAGCAGCCTGGGCAAGCAATGAAGCAAAATCAAATCAATTGAGAGTGGGCGCCTGGGCAAGATCTGAATTGCGGCTAGGAGATTTTCAGCTGTGTGCGAGAAATATTTCAGCTAGGAGATTTTCCAACCTCCTGGGAAAACCTGCAAGTGTGCTGGTTCTCAGGGAAGTTAAAGCTCAAGACAAAACTTTGCATTTTCTTTTTTGCAGGAATCGCCTGGGCAACGTGGAATGTGAGAAACAAAATGGCCATAGAGAAATCATTCCCCAATAGCCGTCTTGTAATCCGACATGCTATTTGTTTTCTGCAGAGCTGGCATCCTCTACTGAATGGCTACTGACGATGAAAGGATCAACGAGGTTGTGAAGAAAATGGAGAACTGGTTGGGGGTTGTCAAGCTAGGCAATATTCTTGTGTCCCAAATTGTAGAGCTCTACAGAGCTAGAGCCTCTCTATGTTTCCTTTGCGCTGTATGAATGATGAAACTCTGTATCAAACGCTTATAGCTTTTAAAAAGCAGAGCTTTGCTCCTTTCAAAAAAAAGGATTAGGACTGCTGCGCTGTGAGGAGTCGACAAAGGAGCACAACGGAATGGACAAAGGAGGACTGATGAGGACATGACACCATGCATACGACCATGATTGGGTCACGCATTAGTGAAAGAGGAGTCCAACAAGGTTGTCCAAGTCATGAGGGAGGCCCAAAGCTGATCCAATTCGTGTCACCAAGGTGGAGGCCCAAAGGAACTCAAGTCTCGAGTCCACTTCGGAGTCTAGGAACAGCGCGTACTAAAATTGACACCCAAGCCGCATACGGAGTCCGTTTTCGACGTTCTATATATGGATGGAACGAGATTTTCATAGAGCTTCCAATGGCACTAGTTTCAGGCCCAAATTCCATCTGAGTCGACGGCAATCGCAGAAACAGGTGGACATTCAGAATCTGTCAAAGTGCTGCGGGCTAAGTTGGCTCTGTATCGTGTCGGGCCTTAAGCCCAAGTTGTGGCCGACCCCATGGTCGCCCACAACCCTAGGAGGACGTCCTCCTAGCTCATATATTCAGTAGCCGCCGCCACATTAGAGCTTGAGTTTTGTTTTACATCTAGCTTTAGCTACATTCGACACCGCACAAATACGTGCTGTCCTCGTGTGATTCAGAACTCCACCTTCGAGTGATATTAAGATTGCTCGCTTTCTTTTTCTTGTTCGTTCTTCGATTGCGTACAAGAAGTTGCTGATCTTGATTGCAACAGGTTCGGCAACCCAGGGAGTTGGTTCAGCGATTGCATTGGCGCTTCGGGTTCGCTCGTCGTAGTCGGATCGTGAGGGTCGACTTCCACCAAATCGAAATTACCTCCACTCACCGAAAGATCAGGCACTTCAGCTATATCAAGTGGTATCAAAAGTCCAGGTTGATCGGTGAGTTTATCGAGTGTTTTTCATTACCTACAGTCTACAAAACCAAAACAAAAATTTATCAGGTTAGATCCTTGTCCAGCACCCCTTTTAGCCTTGCACTCTCTTTCAATAATTTGCTTTGTTGAATTTGTATGCTTTACGCGTTCAATTGTTGCTGGTTACTTGTGTTATTGCCGCCTGCCGCCATTTTCTTTCTTCTTTCCCCACCAGATTGCCCTCCTTCCACACCAAATTCCCCACCCCGACACCTCTTCCCCTGCCGATCGCCAAAAACCAGAAAACCCAGCTCTAATCACACAAGAGAATAGCTGATCCCTCCCAACTGAACCCCCCTAATCTGTCGCACCCCCCCCCCCCCCGGGATTCCCCCTGCCAATTGCCTGCTCACCCACCCAACAAACTGCATCGAACTCCCTATCGTCACCGTCTCGAACTCTTCCTCCCATCCACGTTCCACGTGCTAACCCCAAAACCGCGCCCCCCTCTCCGTTTTTCCACGCGCCAACGTCGCAAGGTCGGACGCTACCTTTCTCGGTCTCGGTTTTCTCCCTACCGTCTGGTTTGGCAAGTAAAAAAAAATGAAAACAAAGGAGACCAAATCCAGCAGAGCGGCATCACCTCTCCTGCCGTGATCGCCACGTCCCTACCCGCCACGCGCATTTGCCTTTCCGATCCCCACGTTTTTCCTTTCGCTTTTTCAATTGGTTTGGGAAGTCTGAAACAAAAAAAGAAATCGAGAGACACCTGTGATTTGTTTTTTAGAAGGAACATGTATTATGTATTTATCTTAGCACAGTACACCGGCCCTTTTACAAACAAGAACCCAGAAAAAAGGAAAATTACAAAGAAGTTTAAAACTCCTAATCATCTTCCTCGACGACTTCAGGGATCCGTTCGTCACCGACGTCCAAACCGCTGCCCAATCGTCGCCGGACGCCAGAGCCAAACTCCACAAAGTAGAGGCCGCAGAGGAGGGCTTACTGCTAGTCGCAGATGCCGAGTACACTGCCTCCCAAGCGCATCGGCCAACTCCGACACTCCACGACGCAACCTTCAAATCCAACGCCGGCAACCCGAGCAAAACTCAGATTTCCACCAGAGATCATATTCCTCAGGATTAAACAGGTCAGCAACATCATCACCTGAAGAAGACGACGATGCGCCAGCCCTGGACTCCAACACATGTCTCCCCGGCCTCTCCATTGGCGTCGGAGTAGATCGCCACCGGAGAACGGAAGAAGCCGGGAGAAATTATTCCCCTGCAACGCCGTCGCTTCCGCATCGCCGACGCCTGCCAGGAACAAGAAGCCGCATAGAAGCCATGCTCCTCCGGCAAACCCTAGTTCCGCCGTCAAACATCGACGGTGAACAAACCCTAAACCTAGAACTCGATTAAGTACTCGATCTACTAAAGGATGGACCCCCGCTTCCCTGGCCACCGGCTAAAGGCCGGCGACGGAGGGAAACGGGGGCCAGAGCGGTGGCGGCGGCGGCGGCGCAAGCGAGTCGCCGAGTCGCCTTTTCCTTTTTCCGTGGGCGGCGGTGATGTATTAGTTCAGACGCCCCACTATGATTTGTTGATTCGGTTCCTTTGGCAAGTTACGAAGAGAAAAAAAAGATCCCAAGGGACCGATTCGCTCGGACTCCAACGTACGCGCCGTTTTTTTTGGCCGCGTCGCCATCGCGCCCCAAAAGTGCTCGCTCTGTTTTTCCTCCTGCCTCGCACCGGGAGTCCCCTCTGTTCCCTCGTGTGTGTTTGTTCAGTAAAAAAAACAAAGAAAGGAAAGCAATCAAAAAAAGGAAAAAAAACAAGGGAGGAAAAGACACCGCAAGGTTCCCGTCCAAACTTTTCCAGCGAGGCGACTCGGCTGTGCCCCTTCCACAATCGCCCTCCCTTCCTGTTTTTCTCCTTTTCCATTTTGTTCCACTTTTGCACTTCGTTCCAGCAGCTTTGTTACGTGTTTAGCACTATAATTCAGCTTTGCATTATTGTTTGATTGTGCTAATCCTTGACTTGAGTGCAGCCTACCCAGAACTCACATATTTCTACGACGAGCCGACTTTGTTTCTCCAGGCAATCGCTGCTCCAATCTTTCACAGGTGCTACTTGTTGCTTGCAGTTCGCCCCTGTTGCTTGGTAAGAACGGATAAGAATTTGATCGCAGCATCTTTGTGAGCATCTCATACACACCTTTGCTGTCCTAGTATTTTTTTTTGTTTTGTGTTTGCGCTAATCATGTCAGGAGACGTCAACGGCATCGTGGCACGATTCGATGCGTGGTCTACGTCGGTCACGGCGTTGCACAAGGACTATGACAGTGACATGGCGCTAGACGATGGAGATCGCCACGGTTGTACCCGCCGTGTGGTATGTCATCCACACATTGACTCATTTGCTACGATTAAATTTAATATACCCTCTTATAATGGCAAATATGATCCTGCTGCATATCTTGATTGGGAATTAGAGGTCCAACAGAAATTTTCATGCCATGATATTCCTGCTAGTACACAAGTTACAGCTGCTATTAGTGCATTTACTGATATTGCTTTAATTTGGTGGCATGATTATAAACAAAGACACCCCACTGCCATTCCCACCACTTGGGCTCAATTAAAAACTGCTATGCGACATAGATTTGTTTCTTCCTATTATGCCCATGATTTGCTCAATAAACTTAAGCGTTGTCAGCAAGGTTCACAATCTGTTGAGGAATATTATCAGGAATTACAAAAGGGTCTGATGCGTTGTGGTTTATGTGAGACGGATGATGCTGCTATGGCACGTTTTTGTGGTGGTTTGAACCTCGAAATTCAGGACATACTTGATTATATAAGTTATGCTGATATGACCACATTGTTTGAATATGCTTGGCGAGCTGAACGTGAAGTGCAGGGACGCCGCTCGAAGACATATGCTAACTCTTTTGCAGGATGAACCCCGACATCTATCGCAGCTCCTACTCTCCCCGCGCCATCCACGGCTAGCACTACACCGCACGAGAGGACGACCAAACCTGCAGCACCCTCGATCACAGGCAGTGCTTCTTCCATAACCTCATGTGCAAGTTCAGAACCATCACTTCACAATGCACCTATTTCTCTTATTGAAATTGAGAGCAAAGGTACTGCTCAAGGTGCTCCACTCACGGCTGGTGAGACTTCTTCTGATGTGCTGAATTTTTCCACAACCCATGATATCATGGAGCAATTGTTAGTGGAACCATCTCTTGATTTATCTTTGTCGCCTGATGTGCTTGCTGTTTCTTGTGATAAAGATGAATCGTTTGATAATGCAGCAGTGTTACATTTTTTGGAACCAAATATTTCTGCTCCACATAAACATGTTATGCATATTGCTAGTGCCAATGATGAGCTAAAACTGTTGTCTTCTTTACATACTTTGGGTTACATTGAATTTCATGATTTGTGTAATCTAGATTGTTTAGAAGAGAGACTTTTTAAATATGCTGATTTGCCATGCTTTTCTAGACATACATATGATATTATTTGCAAATATAGCAACAAGGGAGCATATATGATACATCGAGTGTACATTTGTGCAAATCTGAATTATCCTTTCGTTGTGCAAAATTTTAATCCACTAGAGGGCAGCAATACTACAAATATTCTTCCATATTCCTTTAGCTCTATTTTGATGCACCAAGTTTACTCCCAAGAAGGGGAGCATTGCTGGTCACAAACTGTGCCTGCTTTGTCTTTTGTTGGTACTAATCTTGTGCAGGATCATGTTGAACATTGTGTGTCGTCCGATCATGAAACCTACATGCTTGCTAAAATGTCTATGCGAGATGACACATTCGCCAATCAGAAACGTGGTGACAATCCTCCTCTCAATACTTTTGGTTTCCTTTGTTTTCGCAACCCCGTTCTCCTTTGTGTTGTGCAGGATCGGTTTCATGTACAATCGACGCCGAGGACGGCTTTTCGTCAAGAAGGAGAGGATGATGAGGACATGACACACATGCATACGACCATGATTGGGTCACGCATTAGTGAAAGAGCAGTCCAACAAGGTTGTCCAAGTCATGAGGGAGGCCCAAGGCTAATCCAATTCGTGTCACCAAGGTGGAGGCCCAAAGGAACTCAACTTTCGAGTCCACTTCGGAGTCTAGAAACAGCGCGTACTAAAATTGACTGCCCAGGCCGCATACGGAGTCCGTTTTCGACGTTCTATATATGGATGGAACGAGATTTTCATAGAGCTTCCAATGGCACAGGTTTCAGGCCCAAATTCCATCTGTCAAAGTGCTACGGGCTAAGTTGGCTCTGTATCGTGTCGGGCCTTAAGCCCAAGTTGTGGCCGACCCCATGGTCGCCCCCAACCCTAGGAGGACGTCCTCCTAGCTCATATATTCAGTAGCCGCCGCCAAATTAGGGCTTGAGTTTTGTTTTACATCTAGCTTTAGCTACATTCAACACTGCACAGATACGTGCTGTCCTCGTGTGATTCAGAACTCCACCTTCGAGTGATATTAAGATTGCTCGCTTTTTTTTTCTTGTTCATTCTTCGATTGCGTACAGGAAGTTGCTGATCTTGATTGCAACAGGTTCGGCAACCCAGGGAGTTGGTTCAGCGATTGCATTGACGCTTCGGGTTCGCTCGTCGTAGTCGGATCGTGAGGGTCGACTTCCACCAAATCGAAATTACCTCCACTCACCGAAAGATCGGGCACTTCAGCTCTATCAAGGACGGCGCACGGTGCCCGACGATCTTCCCAGTAATTGACTCGGCCAACGCGGCAGACCGTGCTGCCCTGCACGGGCGGGAGTGGCGGCGGCGAGGAGAATGTGGCAGCATGGGAGGAGGGGGAAGGGAACGGTGAGGTCCCCTCGCAGAAACTCATGAGGGACTTCGTGCAGTTCCCCTGCGATGGCGTGATGGCGTCGGAGAGCGCGTTGCCCCAGAGGAAAAGCACCTGCAGCGCCTTGAGCTCGCGCGAGCTCCTGCTGGATCCCGCCGGAGAAGCCGTTCCTGTCGAGCGGCAGCAGCTCAAGCGCGTCGAGTCACCCTAGCGGCGCCAGCACCTCGCCGAAGAGTCGGTTCCGGGAGAGGTCGAGCACCTCGAGCGCCGGCACGATGCGCCCGGACAGCGTGATCCCCCACGGCGGCGCCTGAAGAGTTCGTCGAAAAAAGATTAGGAAGAGGAAAAGAAAATTATGTAGTAGCAGTAATTATTAATATATAAACGAATTAGTGTCCACATCCGACAGCAACACTTCGCTAGTTCAGTGGCAGAGAATTATACTTTGGTTCGGGCGATTGAGGGTTCGATTCCTAAACCGCACGCCATTTTTGGTTACTTATTTTACTGGTGGTATATATGGTCGCGGTTGGGCCGTGAAGGAGGCCCAGGTCGAAGCATGGTCGCGGGTGGGCCACGAAGGAGGCCCAGGTCGAAGCAGGTTGGGCTGATAGATGGTTGGGTGGGCTGCACGAAGGAGGCCCAGGTCGAGGTTGAATGTTGGGTGGGCCGATAGATGGTAAAAAAACTTGAATACTAGGTTCACTTTGTAGCTAAAGGGTTAGGCCGGACTGGAAAAAAATGAAAAGGATTGGGAAAGAAAAATGTGATGCAAAGTCCAGGTTAACACTGACCCTAAAACCCTAAACCTGTCTTTTTCTTTTCAGAAATTTGTGACGTTGAGTTGTTGGCGTTAATGGCAAAATGAAATTCGTTACAATTTTCGCATTACACTACTTTGTGACGATTTTAAGTTACTCTTAGTGACGAACACCTCATTTTTGTCACTAAGCTATACGATCTCATATAGAACGTCATAAAACTTAACGCCATAATGACGAATTGACTTAACGTCATTTGCAGTTTGTCACAAAAAGTCATATTTGTTGTAGTGTCCATTGATGAAAGGTCAGACATCACTTCATAGCTACAACAATCAGACAACAACTAGCAGCAAATTTTGTAGCTCTAACACTAGTCAGAACTAACAGTACTAGTTGAGCACGCAGAAATTGCAGGAAGTGAGAAGCAAAATCAAGAGTGTACCATGTCGCAGCAGTATCTGAACATTGAGGAGATAGCATCCATGGTACAGACATGGGACTCCCGTTATTGCAGCAGCTGCCGCCGAAGAAGCCACTCGCACCATTCTGCTCCACTGCCAGACCTTCCCACGCTGCAGCCGCCAGACCTCCCCCGCAGCCCCTGCCGGACCTCTTCCCATGCCGCCGCCGCCGGACCTCACCCATTGCCGCCGCCGGAGCTTTCCGCGCCGACGAAGAGGAGGATCCTTCTGTGTTTGCAGTTGCAGAAGCTCTCCTTCGCCGAGATGCAAAATTCGCGTCACTGCCACCTCCTCCTCCAGCTGCCGCATGGCTGCTATCAGATATGGTTGGATTTGGGATCGATTTTGATGCCGGAAGGGGCATTCCAGGGGAGGTTTGGGGGATTTGTGGGGAGGAGAAAGTGCACTTCTTTGCCGCCAACGGAAAAAATCCTCCACGTGCGCCTGTGCGCATCGAATCCACACCGCCGTCGACGACCGGCAGCTGCGCGTACAACGCATGCCCGGACTCGACGTCTCGCTTCGGAGCACGTGCAGCTGCCGTCGATGAACCAGACGATGGCAACACCCTCTCTCTTGAGTTAATGACCGCCACGTCGGACGTTTCTGCTTGGAAAATCGCGAGTATACGGCTGCCGTCTGTGCGTTGTACCTGCCCTCAGTGCACTACTAAGGATGGAGATGGATGTCTGGACATCCGAAACATCCGTATTCGTATTCGATAAAAACGTAAATATGGATATCCGTATTCGTATTCGATTTTAATATGGATGTCAAATGGATGTATCCGAATTCGATTTCCAACAATTTTCTCTATCCGATTCCACATTCGTATTCGAGAAAAATCCGAAACATTCGGCATTCGACATTCGTATTCGAGAAAAATCTGAAACATTCGACATAAATTAACTTCTCTTTTTAACTAACTATTAATTATAAATGATATAAACTGTTTAATCAATTTAAAAATTATCTACATGATAATTACTAATTATATTGATTATAATATTACTAATGGTATATAAAATAAATTTTAATTAACTTTAAGATGGACAATCATATCAATTTTAACTACTTTAATTTATTTATCTAATTAATACTTTATATTTTACTTACTAATGTACTATTTTCTTATTAAAATATTTTATATATTATGAAAATTATTTATATTTGTATATTTAATTATTCAAATATATATAACATACATGAGATATATACACATAAATTACTCTTAAAACAATCCATAAAGTGAATTAATACACACTAAGACATTTTCTGTCAAAATCAACTAAACATCCGAATGCGAATCCGAATTCGAACTATTCGTTTTATATTCGTATTCGATAAGATTCGTATTCGTATCCGAATTCGAATTAAAATGTGGTAAATAGTGGTATCCGAATTCGAATCCATTCGTATTCGATCCGAATCCATCCTTAACTACTAGAATGTGTTTTTAACCACCAGTTCCATAGTAGGTGGGTGTAGTGGCACATTGGAACCGGCGGTAAAAATGATCATCACCAATTTCACCATGGGCCCGAGCTACGGTGATGCAAGTTTGCTCCATTTTCTGATCTGAAATTGTAGTTTGCAAAACATTCTACACTGTTTACTGCTTTCCGTCGCCAGCATTGAAATTAAGAATATAAATTAGTGCATGATTGCACTAAATTACAAAGCATCCATTATTATCGTCACACTACGTGAGAAGCAGACTTTGGTAACACGACATTCATAATGGGCCTATGTGTAACACGACTTTGGTAACAGGACATCCATTGCGAGAAATCATAAAACTATCGGACATCACTAATGCCTGTTACAAATAAGCCCTCTAGATCCCTGGCTCCCTGCCCAACCTAGGCGGCAATGATGCCCGTGATCAGTGACAAGACAATAGTAATGGACATCAACATCCCCCATTACAAATGTCATTGTTAACGGGCATCAACAACGCATGTTACCAATTTGAACCTAATATGTAATGGGTGTAAATATAGTCCGTTACAAGTGACAACGCTCCATGGTACATGCAAGTGCTCCTTCATTTCTAGATCGTCAAGTCCAAATGTCTCCCTCCATAATCCTAACCTCCTGCTCCGCCAGGGGCCTGCGCCTCCAGTCCTCCACCACCGGCCTCCTCCTCGTCGCCTCCTTTGGTGTGTGTGCCAATGTCGCCACCGTTCCTCCCCTTCAGCCAGCGTGTGCGTCTCCCCGCACAGTGGATCCAGCCTGGCGCTGTGGCACCTCCACCTCCACGGATGCACGTGCCTCCTATTCACCACTGGCACGCACCTCCTCCTCCACCAACATGCGCTTCCTCCACCTATGCAAGTGCCTCCTCCACCAGCGAGCACGCCACCACTCCTCTTCCACCGACGTCCGCACCTTCCAAGCCTCAACCTCCTCCACCTTTGGATGTACGGATGAATGCTCATAATTTGATAGATGAATGTGGTATAATATGGTGGATGAGCTCTATTGTTAGATGAATGTTAGTTTATGGATGCATAATTTTGATGAATAGGTAAACAAATATGCTACGATATGATGGATGAGCACTATTGATAGATGTATAATTTGATTAATGTGTGCTATGATATGAGGAATATGCAAGTTCTTGATTTGATTACAATAAGGAGGTTTCAATGTTTACATTTTCTCTCTATAGAGAGAGAGAGAGACAAATACGTAAATACGTATACAGTGAGTGTATAATGTATATAGTGAGAGTGTGTGGACATTGAAGCCTCCTTTTTTTAATCAAGTACGAGGTGGATGAATGCTAGTGAAATATAAAATAAATCCTTGATTTGATTAGAAAAAGAAGGCTTCAATATCCAGATTCTCTCTCTCGTGCGCGTGAAGACAAAAACATAGAAAGAGTGATATGTGGAAATCGAATCAAATATGAGGTCTGTCTACTAATTTGATGGCATCTATTAACTTTTATATATGAATAAAGACATGAAAATTAAACATTCGTACATTTATTTTAATGCAATGATTTGGCCCCGAGCATTGGAACGTCATGCTAAAGCCTGTCTAATGGTTCGCTGATGCCATATGAACTAATAATAAAACAATAGACATAATGATGATTCATTAAGGCATACACATAAAAGAATATGGAAGAATAAATACGCCATCGACCCTTAAACTTGTCTTGAGGTGTCCTAAAACACGCAAAATTGAAATTTGACGATCTAAACTTATTAAGTTTTGCCACTTGGGTCCATAACCCTTTGAAACATTTATGTTGCAATTTAGATAAAAAAAAAACCTAGCAGTTGAGATTTGGCTCGTTGCAACAATACTAGTTTTCAAAACACAACTCCCTCCGGTCCGAAATACATGTCACTATGTAAGGAGTCAACGAAGGAGATGTGGGTTGACTCTAAAATTGTTCTTCGTGTCTCCAAATTTATGTCTCTTTTTACCAGTCCTAGGAGACACAGAAAAACCATGTCTTGAACATTAGATCACATGTTCTTGAACACAAACACACGAGGTTCTCAAGACATCCAGTGACGTATTCATGTGATAAGACATCCAAATAACATAATTCAAACATCCAGTGACAAATTGTTTACATGCAGATCCAGACATCCAAATAACAAGTATCAAATTCTAAGGAGACTTTCACAAGTTTTGAAACAACACATCTAAGAGACTAAAGTTCACAAGTTCTCGAACATCATATCCATATCTATGTAAGAGAATAGCTCTGGGTTGCTGTAGTGGAACTCTCCTTTCTCGGAGATCACCTGGTTCATGATGAAGGAGGCAATGTATTCATGAATGACGTGCAACACATCAAGGCTGAGGGGGTTGTCTTCACTTCGAACGCCTAATTGGGAAAATGTAACAAAGTCAAGACTGCAGCAACTATGTTGTCTAACAGTATTACAAATTAACGTCTTGACCACCATGTAATTTGACCCATGTGTCAAAGAAGGAAGAAATGCAATATACTTATTTAGGCTATACAATAGTTCCAACAGTTGGCATAATTCAAGCTATCTAAAACAATAATACAAGCAAGAACAGAAATCATCAACTTATTTCACTCCTATGCATCAGAGGATTGATTTATAAATTTCAATGTTACCAGAAATTTGTTTATAAAAATGCATGGGATCTCATATTGAGGGTTTAGGCTATTCAGAGTCATTTTACTAGAAATTGATTTACAAACATGCAGAGTTAGTAGAAATTGATTTTACTAACTATTCTCTATGCCGAGTCATTTTTCAGCCATAGCTACTTGATCATGCCATTTTCTACCACAATTTGAATGAGGATTCACAGTATATATAGCTAAACAATGTTGTAATGTTGTGGTACATATAGATTCAGAATATATAGTTCAGGATCACCATCCATACTTAGTAATTCCATTTCTTTCATCTTGTGATTGATGAGGTAGAAACCACATGCATTACGAGGAAGTTGCTGGTGGCACTGAAAAAAAATGGACCAAAAAAGTGAGAAAACAAACTACACTGGGTTATGAAAGAACTCACTCATTAAGCACCCCTTTCAACTGCTTGTGATCCTGTGCGTTGGTCCTGAGTGAATCAAAGTACAAGACCTTCTTCCACTTTGGTATGATAACAACTAAAGCCCTATGGCCATTTGTGTTCTGTGCAAATATGATAGGTTTCTTCTTAGCATATTGTGCATGGCTCTTGTCACATAGTCCACCACATAAGATATGTCAGGAATTATAGTACACACGGACATCAACTCGGATCAAGGAAGTTCACAGGCACGGACTTTGCCTTTGTTTCCAAAATCGTGGACCTAAAGCTAAGCGGAAAAATTGTCAAAATAGAGATTGTACAAACAAAGCACATTTAGTTATCAAGTTGTTGTATCCAACAAATGATTAGTGACAAGCAAATTAGAGCAACAAAGAAAATTACAATGTCAAGTAGCGCGGATTAGTGACACATCCAATGCATCAACATTGAAGAGGTCATGCAATTCATTAAAACCCACAAGGAAACATTGCTTGTCTAGTGACATTTGAAGATGGACACGCTTGAACTGGACCACTATATATTTCTTCTTTACCCTAGAAGCTTTCAAGTAGTAACTATGCAGTGAAGCAGTTGTAGGTCCTGCGCTCTTGAGTTCATCAGTTGTCAACATTGGTGTCCATATTTGAAACATAGGTTGGCCTTAGTCCATGGTGATGCTGAACCTTTCTTCTTAGACTGCTTCTTATCGGCAGCCTACTTAGGGCTTTCAATGGGCTGCTGCTGGCTTGGAATAGGACGTCGCTGTTCTTTCAAGCTTGGATTTTTCAACCTCCATTGCCATAGGGCAAATAGTATACTTCACCTCATAAGTGTTTATCGGTATCTCATTCTCCTCGGGAAGCTTGTCCCTTAGGACATTTAACAATCCCTTGAAGCTATGATCGGTCCAATGATGGACGGCCTTTAGCTGCAAAAGCTTGAGTGATGTGAAGAGTTTATTCCAGCTCTCCCTGCAGCCCAGATATAGTGGGGGGGTCCTCACATCTTTCACCATTGGTTTCAGTTTTGCAAACTCCTTACTACTGCACCCATCGTATGATATTGCATCACAAATCATCTCCTCCATTTTCTGAGCAATGTCGACATAATTCTCGCTAATGCCAACAAGCTCGTCCTCACTCATATCATGCCCCGTGGTCTGGTTGCCACACTGCGCTTCAACATCAAGGTAGACAGGACTGTCAGGGAACTTTTCATCTCCATCTTGGAAAGTGGTTTGCTAACTGCCAGAGATTCTTCACTAGTGCGACAAGTGGCTTGCTGGTCCTGCAGGTATTGGTTATTAACACTCTCCTCTCCATGCTAGTTCCAACACAAGTAGTCATCTATGAGTCAAATCTACATTGTTCCATGCTAGTTCCAACTCAAGTAGTCATCTATGAGGAACAGGTATTGGCGGAACACAATGTAGATGGAGGAACAGATGTGGATGTGTCTTCAGAACTGTATACTCTTCACAATTATGGTTCTGAAGACACATCCACATCCGTTCCTCCATCTACATTGTTAACCAAGGAATATTATCATTATCCAAGCATTTACTAGAACATGAACAAATGGACCTAAAAATCCATTTGGACCTCAAAGCCTTACTATCTTGATGTTTGGGGAGCACAGCATGCACTCGATTGAACCAATTAAGCCTCAGAGAGTAGTAGTTGAGCCATGGCGGCATCCAAGAGGATGGTACTAAGCTCGAGCAGGTGGCAGGCTAGCGGGCTTCAAAACAAGCTTGAGATTTTCATCAATTTGCCTCTACACATACACAAACAAGGAATTCAGCACATGCACAGTTCAAAAGGAAGGGAATTCAACCATGATAGAGGTGTCTGTAACTAGACTATCACCTTCAAGGGGAGGAGGGCCGGCCCGCAATTGAAGCCAAGGCGCGAAGGGCACCTACATTGACCCCGGAGCTAGAGCTCAATGAGAGGGAGAGCTGGAAGTGCTGGAGCCTATCACTGCAAGAAAAATGACCTTTGGTCCCTTGTCATTTAGTACCGGTTGTCTAAAACCCGGTACTAAAATGGTCACCGACCCATTTAGTACCGGTTTGTAACATTGGAAGCCTCGGATACCCATTTTGTCCCGGTTTGTAACACAAACCGGTACTAAACGGCGCACGTTAGTACCGGTTTGTGTTACAATCCGGTACTAAAATGGCGTGCCACTTTAGTCCCGGTTTGTAACACAAACCGGTACTAACGTGCACCGTTTAGTACCGGTTTGTGTTACAAACCGGGACTAAATGGGCCTCCACGGGTTAGTTTAAAAGGAATGCATCTCCCACTCAATCACAACTGATGCATAGGTGGGATGGTAAGGAAGCTACGCGCAAGGCCAAAGGTCGTGGGTTCGAATCCTCGCGGCCGCGTTCGCGCATTTACGCGTGAAAAATTCACGTGACTTGGGCCTCCTAGCTCTTTCAAGTATTTTTTCCTTTTTTTTGGCGTAAAGTCGGTTAGTACCGGCTGGTAACGACGTGCACCGTTTAGTACCGGTTGTGGAACCGGTACTAAACGACGAGACACTTTAGTCTCGAAAGTTTAGTATCGGTTCCACAACCGGTACTAAACGCGCCTTCCGGCCCGGTACTAAAAGTCGTTTCTGTAGTAGTGTATAGAGACAATGTCGCATGGTGGACATGACAGAGTCCAGCCTACAGTGGCGTGTGTGCAGGGACGATATGGCTGGCACGCGGCAGACTGCTGCGTGTGACATCTCACTAGGCGTGTGGCATAGTAGGGTTAAGGTGTGCCACTGGAGCGGGGTGGCGAGGAGGGCACGGGCCATGCCAAAGGCTGTCGGAGCGTGTGATGGAGTGTCGTAGGACAGCGAGGAGGCACGTGGCGGCACTAAGGAGGTGTGTCGCAGCTGATGTTGTGAGTTGTGTACCGACCGGAGTAGCGTCACTGGTGCACAGAGGGGCGAGAAGTGCATGTGTTTTGACACTTTGTGTAGCTATAATGCTAATAATCTATAGGAGACACAGGTAAGTAGGCAATGTCTCCTTCTGACATACACAACAGCCCGCATCTCCTGTAATGTGGTCAATAGAGGAGACACGGTTTACAAACCTACGTCTCCTTTGTTATGAGACATTGGAGACGTGGTTTTCTAAAGGAGACGTGGTTTAATAAACCATGTCTCCCCTTATAAGACATAATGAGATGCTAGATGAGGATCCGTCTCTCCTCTATTACGGTAGACGCAGGGTTTGCTAGCCTTTTTAGGTATACGGGAGACACGGGTTGTCAGTCTGCACATACGGGAGATGCGGCTGCTAAACACATGTCTCCTATATTTGTGTCTCATTCGTAGAGTTCTTATAGTGTGGCATTTTAATTGGAGTAATACACCTGGTGCTACTTCTATAGACTTCTCGGAAACGATGTGTTCTCAGGACTAGAGATCATACGCCTCCTATTTACATGTCAAACGATTAGAAACCCTAGATTAGGAACAAGGCCAGGAGCCGCGTTGAACTTGTGATCAAGTACCTTGGATTGGGATACGTTTTGCGGAACAGTCGGCATGAGTCGTTAGTACTAACTTATAATTAAGTCGGGTTCTGATCGGTGCAGTCAAGAGTTAGCACGTTTCAAACAGAATTTCATGTGACACCTAGAAACCCGGCTGCATTTATGTGTGTTTGGTCGTACGTATTCTGTGGACTGCCAAACTAAACGAAAGACCACTGTACGTGCACAGGACTACAGGCTATACATCTAGATCGTCTCACACGTTCACGACATTGTACTGCCTAACTTTCCGCATGGAGCTCAATCGACTATGGGCTCGTTTGGTTTTAGTGGAATGGTTTCATCCAGATCGAGATCAATATAGCATGAACTTTATGATAGTTATAATGAGAGACCGAGATTTATTCTGGATGAAGAACCAATTTACTAATGATAGTGACAACAAGAGACCGGGAATCAATCCACTAGTCGAGAGGTAGAGAACCAATCCGGGTCTTTTGTTATCCCTATCATGAGTAAATTGGTTCTCCATCCGGAATAAATCCCGGTCTCTCATTGTAACTATGATAAATTTCTTACTATATTCACCATTCCCGGCCCGGATTAAATCCAGTGGTACCGAATGAGGTGTAAGAACTGAAATTAATGCATTCCCTCCGTCAGAACATAACACTTGGGTGATTGATGTGTACTAGAGAGTTCACAGCTCATGTGACGGAATACGGGATACAATAGGACACACTGTGTGGACAACAGGTGTTTGCAACATACACACCCTCTAGTAAAAATCAAGTGATGGTTTGGGTTTTGTCTATACCATTTCAACCGGAGCTAGTTTCTAACTTTTTGCATTTTACGTTTGCATATTTGAATACAAGGATATATGTATGTGTAGTGAAAAGTAGTTTGACCAAAATAAACTTGTCTGCACCACAATTTTTGGAAAGGTATAAGAGATAAAACATGTGTTAGTGATAGGTTGGGTGCCCTTAATTGGCCGTAGCTTTTTCAATTTACAGGGTGGGGAGGTCTTGCACCCCTAGAAGTTTGGTTACAAAAAAATCTACATAAATATACAAATATATCCTGCCAATTTGGTAAGCCATTTGGTAAACCAGCCTGGCCGGTTTCGCCCATCAAAAGTCAGTCTCATGCCAATTTGGTCGTCAACGGAACGCTATAACCATTTAACGCTTGTGCAATCTGAGTTTAGAATACTACTGCAGTGATCCTTATATTCGTATCGGGTCATTCCCCAAAAATTGTAATCTTGGCTCATTTAAAGCTGAAATCATTCATGTCTATTCTTTTTCTGTTTGAACAGTCCAGTACCCATCGATATCTAGGCTAGCTAGTTTCAAACCACCACTGCCGTCCTCCTGCCGGAGCATACACCGATATATGCATCGTCGCAGCCCTGGTCTCTGTATTGTGTTGTGAACAATCTGAGTATCTAATAACGACGACAATTTGCAGAAATATCAAAAACGAGGAAACAAAAGGTTTTCAAAATTAATTGCAAGTCGTTTCTGCTTGGCGACGCAGTTTGGCAGGAATATAGAATCAACTTGCTAGCGTGTAGGAGAATCCAAAGGCATCTTGTAGTAGTGTGCGCCCTCCAATGTAGAATGAACCTGAAGTGAGGAATGGGCCTTCTAGATTTTAGTTCCCGCGTCCCCAAACGTATATGTATACATTACGCGCACATATGGATAGCCAAAAGGCAGCTATGCTAAAATCCATACGTACTCTTCACACAGCTATGCCAAATATAAACCGTCGTGTACGTTAGATGCAAGGGAAGGAGATGCAATTTCGATACAAACTTGTATTCGAAGACCTTTGACAGTTGACACCGACCTGAACTGGCGTATAAAGTAAGTCCTACAGACCTGACGAACTGGTCAGCCGTTCCAATGCAATCCCCTCTATATAAACCCTCTGCGTCCTTCCCTACAGCACACCAGCAATAGCAAGCAGCAAGCTTCACGCATATACTACATCAAACACACATCCGCAATTACGCATTAAGTATCACCAGGCACCAGGAAGTAGGAACTGTAACTACCATGACCTCCTACATGGGTGGCAACAAGCCCCGCGTCACGGCCGCCTTGATGCTTCTTGCTGCCATAACCATGATGGGCGACATGCTCGTCGAGGTTGAGTCCCGGGAGCTATCCGCTGGCAGCTATAGCGAGGAGGCCATGAAAGCGAGGCACCATATGTGGATGGCGGAGCACGGCCGCACCTATAATGACGAGGCAGAGAAGGCTCACCGGTTCCAGGTATTCAAGGCAAATGCCGCTTTTGTTGACAGGTCCAATGCCGCAGGTGGGAAGAAGTATCGCCTGGCGATAAACAAGTTCGCCGACATCACCAACGACGAGTTCTTGGCCATGTACACTGGCTTCAAATCCGTGCCGGCTGGGGCCAAGAAGATGCCAGGTTTTAAGTACGAGAATTTTACACTGTTAGAGGATCAGCAAGCGGTTGACTGGAGGCAGAAGGGTGCAGTTACTGATGTCAAGAACCAGGGCCAATGCGGTAATTATCTACTTAGTTGTAAATATGCATGCACATGCCTTCTTTTTTATATATGTTGCCACATTCTTACCCCAAATTAAAATTTGAAGGTTGTTGCTGGGCTTTCTCTGCGGTCGCTGCTGTGGAGGGCATCCATCAAATCTCGACCGGCGAGCTGGTGTCGCTATCGGAGCAGCAGGTGTTGGATTGCTCCACCAACGGGAACAATGGCTGCAGCGGTGGCATCATGGACAACGCCTTCCAGTACATCATCAGCAATGGCGGCCTTACTACGGAGGATGCCTATCCTTACACCTCTGCACAGGGTATGTGCCAGTCCGTCCAGCCGACGGTAACTATCAGCAGCTATCAGGACGTGCCCAGCAACGACGAGGATGCACTCGCTGCAGCCGTTACCAACCAGCCGGTGTCCGTGGCTGTCGACGCACATAACTTCCAGTTCTACACTGGTGGGGTGATGACCGGAGACAGCTGCGGCACGGACTTGAACCATGCAGTGACGGCGATAGGGTATGACACAGCGGAGGATGGGACCCCCTACTGGCTGCTGAAGAACCAGTGGGGGCAAAACTGGGGCGAGGGCGGATACATGAGGCTCGAGAGGGGCACCGGGGCCTGCGGTGTTGCCAAGCGTGCCTCCTACCCAGTGGCATGAATTACTCAAATAAGAGAAATAATACAAACTTGATCGCAGGCATGCATAAGAGAGATTAAGGAATAAAGCAGTTCATTCTAGTTTGCAAAAGGAAACATAAAGAATAAGAATAACAGTCGAGGTATAGACATATAACTAGTATAATATATGAGACATTCTTTCGAACTTATTTGTATGTAATAACAAGGGAGTATGAAATTTTAACCATTTGATGGCAGCGGCCCAATTGTCTCTTTTTGCATAATACGAATGCTTTCATACTTACACTACTGGAAACGAAAATTGTTATGTGGGTGCAAAACCGACAGAAAAAGTGCTTATGTCGGTTGCCCGATAGAAAAATACCGACGGAACTAGCTCGACAAAAAAAAAAAACAATTGCCTGTTGGGAAAACTATAACACCCTAGAATTTCAAAAGCACTTAAAAAGATTTTAGGAAAATTTTAATAATTAAAACTTGATTTATTTAAATAAGGTTATGCATTAGAAAAAATGATGCATTAGTTTATTTTTGAATTAAACCATGTGCATATGCTTGTTCTAACCCTGGAATAATTCTAGAGCACAAATCCTACCCAAAACCCAAATTGGAATTGAATTAGAATTCAAATCCAATCCAAAACTTAAAATAGAAAAGAAAAGGAAAAAGGAAAAAACGAAAAAGAGAAAACCTCGCCCCATGCCGAAACCCAGCCGCCGGCCCAGCACTCCCTGCATTCCCTCCGGCCCAGCCCAACCCTTTCCTCCCCCTTTCCCAAGTCTAACTTGCCTCCCCAAACTCCTCCGCGCGCGCGGCCCATGCGGCCCGCGACGCCCGCCCCGGTGACGTCGCGCTGACTTCACTATTCCTCCCCCCTTCTTCCTCCCCTCGCCGCCGTGCCCATCCCGCCGCCGTTGCCGCCCGATCTCCCTCCTCTGGTCTGGATGCAGCTTCGGGAGGCGAGCACTTCGCGTGTCGCCAGCACACCGCTCCAATGCACCATGGGTGCGGCGCCGACCACGTCCCACGGCTCAGAGCGGAGCTCGACGCCGGGGACATGCGGCGCCGCCGGACACCGCCTCCCCGCCACGCGTCTGGCCGGGGAGAGCGCCGGAGAAGCGCCGGGGCCTCACCTCACTACAAGAAAATTGGCCTTTAGTACCGGTCACAGGACGGCTTAGTACCGGTCGCTGTGACCGGTACTAAAGGTCCGGTACTAACGTGCGTCCATGTTAGTACCGGTCAGAAGCGACCGGTACTAACGTGCCTCCGTTTAGTACCGGTTTGTATTCCCAGCCGGTACTAAACTTCCCTCCCGTCAGACCCCACGTACAGCCGCCTTCCCCTCCTTTTTCCTTTTTATTTTTTATTCTTTTCTTTTCTTTCCTTTCCTTTATCTCCCACACAGCGGTCATCACTCATCACATCACAACCACAACCATAAATTTAATAAGATCACAAAAATCTATACATTGCTAACACACATTTTACATGAATCATCAAAAATTTACAAACTCTACAGATAGCTTTGCCTCCACCATTGACCTCCCACATGAATCATAAAAAAAATCACATACTCATCGATCCGCTTCCTGCGAATTCAAAGAAGAATCAACTGTTAAATAGAAATCAAGCAACAAATAAGAAAAGAAGGAGAACAAAATTGAAGAACTCACCGGCCTCAACAGAGAAGAAGGCCGTGCCCGCGCTCATCGCAGCGCGTCCGCCCGCCGCCGGCCGTGCCCGGGCTCGCCTGCCCTCGCTCGCGCCGTCCCCCGGGATCGCGCCCGCCGGCGGCCGTGCCCGCGCCATTCCCCGCGCAAGCGGCTTGGGAACGCTGCGCCCGCTCGCCGGCCGCGCCAGCAGGCAGCCGCGCCGCGCCTGATGGGAACTAGGGTGCCCGATCTTCCATCAGGAAAAGGATAACTCGTTTTGGGCGGAGCCCGACACACCGATCCGGCTTCAAGTCAGCAAACTCGAACCCTGCATTCTTAGCACCACGACTCCTCTGGTTATCAACCGTAGTCACAATCCAGTTGACCTCGCCAAGAAAGCTAATCCCTGCCTGCGAAACGAAGAACACAAGCAAGAACTCGAAAGAACGCAGCACTCAATAATGGTGACAACTGCAGATGAATGATTAAGCACACGAGTTGGGGTTTCACAAACCGATGAACGGCGACACTGTCTCCAACAGAATAATCTAAGCAAAACCTGAGTCTAAGCGGCAGCAGCTGCTGAGTTTATTATCCTAGGGACGTCCTAGGGTTGGAGGCGCACCAGGTGGGGCATCGTCAACTTGGGCCAAAGGCCCTGACACGATACAAAGCCTGAAAAGGCCCAAAACAGGTGACGCAGCATTTTGTGGTGGTCACACAGCGTGATCCGCAAATCTTCTAGAACTAGGATCAGAACCAAAACGACGGTGTTGTCGTCCCCTTTCCAACGCATGCTTATACGCCTCGTTTCGATGTCGTATGAGGGAGATATCGCCGAAACCGTGCAAGGGTATCGGCTGAATCCGAACTCCACGTGGCGGCTGAGTTGGAGACGAGTTGTAACTTGGGGAAGACTGTAGCATGTACGTGTTCAGCGTGGCGATGTCCTCATCATCCCCTCCTTCTTGAACTGAAGTCATCCTCGACGCCATTCCATCATCATCAGGCTCCTGCAAAAGGTTAGTGACAACAGGATGCGATGCACAAGACAAATGATCATTGGAACGAGAAAAGATATCTCGACAAAGCATAGTATAACAAGGTGCATCAGGATTATCACATAACGCAGCAGTAGCAGATGTAGTAGCAATAAAAGCACCACCTTTTAACTTAATCCCTTTATGTGTATTATCATTAGAGGCATTGCTAGCACTTTCTTTCTTAGTATTTTCAGCAGTCTCTTTAAAATGGTTCTTAATTTCAGCAGGAGATAAAGGAAGCAACGTAATTTTCTTGTTCTTATGCATGAAAGAGTATGTATTAGTTCTACCATGATGTGAACCATCATTATCAAATTCCCATGGTCGGCCTAACAAAAGAGATGATGCATTCATAGGTACAACATCAAAATCAGCATAGTCATGATAAGAACCAACAGAAAAATGTATACGTGCTGATTTAGTTACCATAGCCTTACCACTACTGTTGAACCATTCAAGATGGTAAGGATCTGAAATAGAATGAGTGGGCAAGCCAAGCTTCTCAACCAAATCTGAACTCACCAAATTATTGCAACTCCCGCTATCAATAATGGTGAGAACACGACAATTCTGAACAATGAGATACATGTGAAATAAATTTTTGCGCTGAATCTTCTCTTCTTCCCCTTGTTCCTCTCTAGAGCTCAACGCACGCTGCACCATGAGACTAGGAAAACCTGCCAATGCAGCCAAGGAATTAATGGCCTCACCCTTTTCTTCCTCCGAATCATCTTCAACATCACTAGCACCTACATATCCACCGTCAAGCGTAGCGATGAAAGCACGAGTACTTGGGCAGTCCTTGACGACATGTCCCATACCCTTGCAGCGGTGACACACAATGTTTGCAGATTTACTTGAAGAGCTCTTTGTCGGAGTAGATGGTGTCTTGTTCTGCACATGAGCCACATTGCTTACCTTAGAAATGGACGCAGGGGCTGGTGGTGATGATCGTGTACTCGCTGGTGGTGTGGAAAGAGAGACACTCGGCGATCTAGCTGCTGGTGGTGTAAAAGTTTTTGGTGTGTAGTGTTGTAGGTGCTCTTACTTCGACCCTGCAATTCTTTTTCTGCAAGCATAACAAGCTGGAACAACTGGTTGGTGGTAGTAAATGGTTTATAGTCAACAATATCCTGAATTTCACGTCTCAAACCACCATAAAAACGCACACTTTGTCCTCAGGATCCTCTACTACTCCACAACGAATCATGCCCTTTGAAGCTCTGTATAATATTCCTGAACCGATAAATTACCCTGCTCTAAACGTTGTAATTTCAAACGTAAATCACGCTTATAAGAGGCAGGAACAAAGCGATCACGCATAGCTATCTTAAGCTCATCCCATGAATCAGGTTGCATGTTTAAAGTACCACACTCTTGCCACCAGATAATAGCAAAATCTTTAAATTCACTAGTGGCTTGTCTAACTTTATGTTGATCAGGAACAAGATGGGAAGCAAATTTTTGATCTACTGTCATCTCCCATTCAAGGTATTCTTCAGCATCATATCTCCCATAAAAAGATGGTATGGTAAACTTAACTTTAGCATAAGGATCATCATGAGCACGAGTGCGGTTACCTCCCATACCTTTCTTGTTGCGTGCTAGAACGCGACAGGCACGATTGTCGCTTGTCATCCTGGCGTCTATCTTACCATCAGGACCATAGAAAATGTCCTCAGGGTGATCAGTATCATCATCGAATGTCTCCTCGTTAGCACCATGGACCTCAAGTTGTTGCACCCTAGTGGTCAAAGTGGAGACTCGTCTGTTCATGTCCTCAAGTGTATGATTGCCGCTTTGGACCTCCTTTGTGAGCTTGCTAATCTCCTTCATGAAGAACTCATTCAGGTCGTTGATGTTCTCCTGAAACTCACTTTTCAAAACAGGCACGTCGTCTGGCATGGTTAGTCAATAAGAAAGACCCTACGAGCTAGTTGGTTTGTCTGGTGGAATCACACCCTCACACACGTCTTACCAAGTTCTTACCAGGTTCTTACCAATGCAACCAATGGATCGTACAACCAGTGGATGGGTCGTGATACCTGTGAGGAAGTGGCTCCAAGATTGCAAGGGCCTTCGCTGTACTGACTGAAGAGTGTATGTGGAGTTGTAGGAGAGGCACAATATATATGTATGTGGAACAAAATCGAATGCAGATTAGCCAAGTTCAATAAGTATCCAAAGTACAAGTCACAATTGCTGGCTAAGACGTATCCTAGACGTAGCACAACAAGTTGGAACAAAAGATGATGGATAAAGCTCACAGAACAGGCAAACAACACTCTATGCACTTGTTTTTAATCTTTTAGCCTTTTTCCTCTCTTTTAGGGGGTGACTAGTAGAAATCACAACTTTTCTTTTTTTGAACTATTTTTTATATTTTTCTCTGAACACTTATCACCAAAGATGGAAGCACAAAAATTGAGAGCTCAAATTCAGATCAGATGTGGTCTACAGAAAATCAAACACGTTTGCCGAAAAGCGTGCAAGACAGTAAACCAATTTATTAATTATGCTCCCGATTTTTTTTTGATTTTTTTGACAATTCACACCGACAATAGGAGTCACGAAGCTGCTGTAAAAATTTGAGCCAAAACGGAGCACCGAGCGAAAAGTTATGCCCATTTTACTGAAGGTACCTCAAGTTATGGTTTTGAAGAGGCACAAATCGGCAGATAGCACGGCGGTGGCTAGGGCAAGACTTCCCTGGTATATGCAGCGATAGGATGCGCAAGATGAACACAAGAGGGGCTGCGATGCAAGGTGAAGAACACAAGGCGGCTCGCAACCTATCTAGGGCTTGCACGGCGAGAGTTCACGCAAGGCGGCTAGCGAGGGCAAGTCGAGTAGTGTGATGGCATGACTTGTGATCTGGTAATGTTGGATGGGATAGCGGCAAAAACAAAACACGGCAACGGGCGATTGAACTACGACGATGAACACAACCTAAACCAGCAACAAGACTTGACCACGGACACAAACTCAACAAAACAAATCTGGAAACGAAATTGCAAAGGCTAACGAAGGGTTGTAGGACAACGAAATTTTTTTGTGGCTATTTTCTGGAGTTATAGGACGATGGAACAAAACTAAACTAGGGTAAGCCTGACAGTAATACCTGAGTCTCTGATTACCACTTGATGGGAACTAGGGTGCCCGATCTTCCATCAGGAAAAGCATAACTCGTTTTGGGCGGAGCCCGACACACCGATCCGGCTTCAAGTCAGCAAACTCGAACCCTGCAATCTTAGCACCACGACTCCTCTGGTTATCAACCGTAGTCATAATCCGGTTGACCTCGCCAAGAAGGCTAATCCCTGCCTGCGAAACAAAGAACACAAGCAAGAACTCGAAAGAACGCAACACTCAATAATGGTGACAACTGCAGATGAATGATTAAGCACATGAGTTGGGGTTTCACAAACCGATGAACGGCGACACTGTCTCCAACAGAATAATCTAAGCAAAACCCGAGTCTAAGCGGCGGTGGCTGCTGAGTTTATTAGCCTAGGGACGTCCTAGGGTTGGGGGCGCACCAGGTGGGGCGTCCTCAACTTGGGCCAAGGGCCCGACACGATACAAAGCCTGAAAAGGCCCAAAACAGGTGACGCAACACCTTGTCATGGTCACACAGCGTGATCCACGAACCTTCTAGAACTAGGACTAGAACCAAAATGACGGTGTTGTCGTCCCCTTTCCAACGCATGCTTATACGCCTCGTTTCGATGTCGTATGAGGGAGACGAGTGTAGGGGTATCGGCTGAATCCGAACTCCACGTGGCGGCTGAGTTGGAGACGAGTTGTAACTTGGGGAAGACTGTAGCATGTACGTGTTTAGCATGGCGATGTCTTCATCAGCGCCCTCCCGCCGGCAGCCTTGCCCCGGCTCGCCCGCGCCGTCCCCCGCGCGCCCGCCGGCGGCCGTCCCCGCACAAGCGGCCTGGGCCGGAATGCCCCGCCGTGCCTGCCGGCCGCACCAGCAGGCAGGAAGCCGTGCCGCGCGCCCCGCCGCGCCCGCGGGCCACGCCAACAGCCCCCCGTGCCGGCCGGGATCCATCTGCGTGGGGGAGATAAGGTGTAGAGAAGAAAGGAGAGGAGAGGAGAGAGGAGAGAAAGAAAGGGAGAGATAGGTGAGTGAATTGAAGGACGGAGAGGCGGGGGAGATAAAAGTGGGAGCACTGATTTTTCTGTGACACGTTAGTACCGGTCGAGGACACCAGCCGGTACTAACATGCGTCATTTAGTACCGGCTGGTGTTTTTGACCGATACTAACCTTGCTTTGCGAGCACTGTTGGCTGGAGCCGGTAATAAAGGCCCCCTTTTGTACCGGCTCTGCCCAGCCGGTACTAAGAGGAGGGATCAAAAGTCCTTTCTCCCGTAGTGCCTCTGGTGCTCCTCCTAGCCCCTCATCCCCTCCCCCACTCAACCCGCACACACACACACTCGCCGGCGCACGGCCGAGCGCGAGCTCCACCGCCGCCGCACGCCGGCCGAAGCCACGCTGGTAGCCTTCCGCCGCCGTACTCCGGTAAGTACCCCTCCGCCGAGCTACACCGCCGCCCCCTTCCTCCCCCACACGCACACACCGGCCAAGTGCCGCCGGCTCCTGTACGCCGCCGTGCTCTGGCAAGCCGCCGGCCGGCCTTAGCCCATCGATTCGCGCACGAGCACGCCGGTGCACCCCGCTTTACCCCTAGTACGGGCTCGAGTTATAGTTGAAGCCCCAGAGCGCCCCTACCCGTGTTTTCCCGTCGCCGCCGCCCACCGCCCTAGCTCTAGCCACCGCCTCGAGCCGCCACGCTGCGCCAGAGCATGCTCAGCCGCCCCGCCGTACCGCCCTCTACCCCCACGCCAAGCCTTAGACATCCCCGTGGCCTAGAACGGCCGGCGCGCCCAGCTCCGGCGAGGCGCTCTGCCTCCGCCGCCACGCATCGCCGCCCTCCTTGCTGGCGCTGGCGTGGCGCCCGCGTGGCCACCATGCTAGCCGCGGCCCCACGGGTCAGTGACCCTGGCTCACCACTGTTGGCATTCCTTAGCCTAACTAAATCCGCAAGCACACGGAGTACAATGTAGCCTTTCGCCAGGGGAGTAGAAACCTGGATGTCAAATCCAAGGAACGGTAGACGCGACTAGCCTAGAAATCTCTTAACCGGACCCACCAGGGGAGAAAAGGATAAAGGGTGTAGAGAGCTTAACCTTAGTTAGCCACTCGTTACCCCAGCCAACCTATCTTAATCTAACATGATCTGCTTCGATGGCTAGAACGAGAAGAACTCAGAACGGAGTGAGAGAGGGGTTCTTCCGGGCTCAGCACTACTGTTATGAGTACACCCGAACATGGTGGAGTACAAAGGACGGACAGGACTGTCACCACCTGCCGCCTACCACTGCAGTTCCGTGGGGTGCAACACAACCTAAGGTAGCTAGTCAGCACAGGCACCACGCCTAAGCTTTCAGCTACTGACCTCCACCCAACGCGAAGGGCTATAGAGGAAACCCCAAACTAGAGTCGTTGTCACTCACGCAGACTTAGCTACCCGCGAGGGCGGATAGATGAGGCTCGAGAGGGGCACCGGGGCCTGCGGTGTTGCCAAGCGTGCCTCCTACCCAGTGGCTTTAATTACTAAAATATTAGAAATAATACAAACATGATCGCAGGTATGCATAATGCATAAGAGAGATTAAGGAATAAAGCATGCAGACACATTATTCATTCTATCATGCAAAAGGAAACATAAAGAAGAAGAATAACACTTGAAATATAGACGTATAGCTAGTATAATATGTACGACATTCTTTCAAACTTATTTGAATGTAATAACAATCAAGGGGGTATGAAATTTTAACCATTTGATGGCAGCTGCTCAATCGTCTCTTTCTGCATAATATGAATGCTTTCATACTTATGTCGCACGGAAATTCTCAGCAACGATGACACGAATTAACTTTTTAACGCCTCTGTATTGTCTCAGTGGAGTTACAGAGGGTCTTCCCAGGAACAATTGATGTAGGTAAACTAGACGTGTGGGGGGCCTTTAATCTGTGCACCAAATTGACTCAAAGTGGATGTTTTTAGCATAAACATTTGGTTCAGTTGAGCTGATGACTGGACAGGTGACTCAGACTGTGGGAAGATATCTCATTCAATTCAAAAATTTATGTGCAAAGTTTATAATACTATTATTGTTTAATGGAACTAACAAGACATCTCTTATGGTGTATTTAATGGAATATTGTAGATGTTGGTCTATGGGTTTATACAAACAAACATACTCCAAAATTTTGACTGAGGGCGTCATTTTGAAATGTAGGGAGTACAAAATTGTGATTTGTGACTAATAAATAATTAATTTTAGGCCCAAGGTATCGTAATCCAAGGAATTGATGTCTTTTTCTTTAGGAAGCTACTACCACTGCTGCAAGGACCCTCCTTCGCACCGGCGCAAGACTCTCATCCACACCGGTGTCAGAACTGCTTACTCTAAGCTGATGCGAATGGGCGCGCTATTCGAGCCGCTGAGATAACCTCTTTGAATGACAGAATAAACATGCCGGTCGTCTCTCCCCCTCCCCTTCCTCCTCCCGGCGCCCTTCCCCCCACCAGCCCCACGCCGGCGTCTACTCCGGACCCGGCGGCCACCCCCAGGGGCACGGCCACCCGTCGGCCGTTCCCCCTCTCTCCCTCGGCGCCAGGAAGCTCTCCTCTCTCCCCTGCCTCACCCACCCCGGTATCCTCCACCGTCGGGCGCTCAAAGGTGCAGCGCTGGTGCAACGATTCACCTCCCAGCGGCAAGTCCGGCGGCGGCGCTCCGTCGTTTGTGGAGGTGCTCCTGTTGGGCACTCAGCCGGCGTCTGCCCCGCAGGACATCCCCTCCGGCAACGCTCTCCCGGCGGCGGCCTTGCAGGCCTCTGATCTTGCGTATCAGATGGCCTCGGCTGGCGCGATTTCTCCACGGGCAACGCCACGTATCGTACTAAAGGCGGATAGGCGCGGCCACACGAAGGCGGTGCAGGTTCCTGACGCTGATGGTTGGTCGCCGGTGGTGGGTCGCCGTCGCCAACGCCGGGTTCGTGACAGCCGGGTACTCCGCCCCCGCCGTCCTGTTCCGGCGGACCTCCGTGGGAAGTGTTTCAACTGCTTCTCGCCGGAACACCGTGCGGCAAACTGCAAGTCCAAGCCGCGTTGCTTCCGCTGCCGGGCTCTTGGACATCGTTCCTTCGGATGCTCGAGGCACCTAACTGGCCTCCGTCCCGAGGTGCCGCCGCCACAACGGCTGGTCTGGCGGCCGAGGATTGCATTGGCCGCAAAGGAGACTTCCCCCGCTACCTCAGCCCAACAGAACGAGGTGCCGGCGGCTTCGCACAGCCGCAAGAGGAGACGACGTGCTCGGAGAAGACGCAACACCAGCGATGCGAGGTCTGGTGATGGCACTGGCGATGTCGAGGGGGACGCCCCTTTGGAGTCCAGCGGGGATGACTGTCCGGCAGACCAACGCCCTCGGAAGATTATGGATCGTTCGGACTCCATCTCGCAGCGTGAAGACGGGCTGGCGAGGGCGCTGGTCATCTCGGTGCTCAGCGGCAGCGCCGACTCGGTCGTGTCTGTCTTGGCCAGTAGGTTCGAGATCGAGGTTTCGTCGTTGTCCCTCAAGCAATTTGGGACAGCGAGCTTCCTCTTGATCTTGCCGAACACCGAGACGGCGGAGCGGGTGTACAACGGCGGGCGACCTTTCACCTCCACCTCTCCACCCCTCCGGCTACACATCAGGCGGTGGACTCGCCTTCTGGATTCCAAGGCGGTGGCTCTGACATCACCGGTTGAAGTGGAAGTTCGTGGCATCCCTGCACATGCCTGGGAGCTTGCGACGGTAGAGCTGCTCCTTAGTGACTACTGCTGGATTGGTGGCGTCCACCCTGACGCGGCTGATCGTCGCGACGTGTTCAAGGTGGTGGGATGGTGCTCTCGCCCGTCTGCGATCCCACCGGAGATGGACCTGGAAATAGTTGAGCCTCCGTCGACAGTGGAAGATCATCGTCCTGCGAAGCGCACGCTAGCCTACACCATCAAGTTTTCGGTCTTCCCAGCCAGGGTCCCGGCAACTCCAGCGGATCCTCCGCCCCCGCCCCCGGCGGCTGATGGTCGGCGGCGGCGGCATCGAAGGCAACATTCGCGTTCCCCTCCGGCGGCCCCTGCGATGAGGCAGGTGCCTCGGGCCTCGGTGCACGACCGTTTGGGTCCGCGGCCTGCATCGGGAGGCCACGTGGCGCATCGTGGGCTGGGCTTGGCCTCGCGGGACGTCTCGCCTGCCCCGGCGGCCATTACTTCCCTGCCGGCGAATGCTATTCCCGATGGGGAGGACGCTTCGGGATCCTGCCTACACGCGGAGGTGGGAGACGTTGAAGTTGGCCCGTTTCCCCAAGAGGCAGCCTCGGCTCCCCCGCTGGAATTCGCCTCTGAACGCGGGGACTCCTTGATGGAGGCGGAGGCAGCCGCCCTGGATGTTGCGGCGGCGGCGGAATTTTCGTCTCCGGGTCCCATGGACTTGTCGAGCGATCTTCTGCCTGATGGGCCTCCCATTGACTTGGACGACACGGCCCAGGATAACATGGCCCAAGTGAACAATGTAACTGATGGTCCTGGAGCCCAAGCACAAACCGCAACGCTTCAGGCCTTGGAGGCTCTTGTGTTCGTGGAATCGGCAGCAATGGCCGCCCCTCGAAGCATGAATGCCGGTGAGCTCAAAGTCTACTTTCGGCGTAAACGGCGGCCGCGAAGCTCTCCTCTCCCAAGCACAGCTCCGCCTCAATCTCAAACGACAACAGCACCCTGTCCACCTACCCCTCTTCCACGTCAAGAAATTCCAGCGGCAGCTTCGCGCAGGAAGGAATTCATGGATGGCCTCACCAAGAGAACGGATAGCCTCGTGGCTCATCCTCCACCAGTCCTGAAGCGGCGCTCAAAGGCGCCCCCACCTACATCAGCACCAAGAAGAAGCAGAAGAGCGGCTGGGCTGTGAGCAGAATATACAGGCATCCCTGACAATATGGGTGCTCGCAAGACGGTTATTCGCTCACTGCACATTGAGATAGAGCAAGAGCTTGTCGATCAGAAGATCCTCAATAACTATGCTAAACTGTTTGGGCACCCACTCTCGGAGTCCCATGTTCAAGCATTAGCGGCCTTATTTGGGTGGTCAGTTCCTGAAGGATTTTGAAACATCAATACAGAACATAGGTCGGTTTCTTTTTCAACACAAGTTACATTAATGGATCCCTCCAAAATTGTCATTTGGAACGTGCGTGGTTTGAACTCAGTAGCTCGTCAAGACTCTGTACGCACCCTGGTCGATTCCACCAAAGCCGATGTGGTTTGTCTCCAGGAAACAAAAATGGAACACATCACCAGAAGAGTCGTGCTATCAACCTTGGGCGCTAACTTCAGTCACTATATTTCTGTCCCCTCCGTCGGGGCAAGTGGTGGCATCCTTGTTGCTTGGAAACATGATCTTGGTCCTGCCAGCTCCACTCGCGCCGACACATACAGCATGTCCATACAGTTCCAGCCGGCTGATCGCAGTCCTTGGTGGCTGACATGCGTGTACGGGCCACAAGGTAATGAAGAGAAGGTACAGTTCTTGCAGGAGCTCCGCGGAATCCGTACAGCCTGCTCTGGTCCCTGGATTGTGGTGGGAGACTTCAACCTGATATACAAGGATGAGGATAAGAACAATGCAAATCTCAACCGTGCAATGATGGGCCGTTTTAGACGAACTTTGAATGATTTGGCATTGAAAGAACTGCCCCTTACCGGTCGCAAATTTACTTGGACTGGGAATGGCCCTTCACCAACACTTAGCAAGCTGGACAGGGTGTTTTGCTGTGTGGAGTGGGAAAACGAATTCCCTGACTGTTTACTTCAAAGTTCAGCAACTATGGATTCTGATCACTGTCCTCTCATCTTGGGACTTGGTGATTTAATAGCAGGAAAAGGCAGATTCCATTTTGAATCCTTCTGGCCAAAGCTTGAAGGTTTCCAGGAAACGATTACTGAGGCTTGGAGCTCGGTTGCAGCAAGGGCCTGTCCTCTGGAGACTCTGTCGTTGAAGCTTAAAGCCCTCACCAAAGCCCTACAGAGTTGGAGTCAAAAGAAAATTGGCCATGTCAAAACACAACTAGCATTAGCCAAGGAAATCATTCACCAACTAGAGATCGCCCAAGACAGCCGACAACTATCTGGCAGCGAGTTGTGGCTGCTGCACTCACTAAAGAAACATTCCCTTGCTTTGAGTTCCCTGCAGCGAACAATGGCTCGAGTCAGGTCTAGAATAGGCTGGCTGAAAGATGGGGATGCAAACACAAGTCTTTTCCACTCCCAAGCCCGCCATAGAAAGAGAAAAAATTTCACTACCAAACTGATTTCAGAGGATCAGGTGCTCACCAGCCACGAAGACAAGGCTGCCGAGGTTTTCTCTTTCTATGACCAGCTCCTGGGAACCTGCGAACAGAGAGAATTTACTATCAACCTCGAGAACCTGGATCTCAATCAACATGATTTATCTGATCTCGAGTTGCCATTCACTGAGGAGGAGGTGTGGAACACCATCAAACAACTCCCCTCTGACAAAGCACCAGGACCCGACGGCTACACAGGTCGATTCTATAAGGTGTGTTGGGCTACTATCAAACCTGAAATAATGGCAGCACTGGCAGCAATTCAATCTGGCAACTTTAGGAACCTAGCACTCCTCAACACAGCCCTTCTAACATTACTCCCCAAGAAGGAAGATGCTGTGATGGTCAAGGATTTTCGGCCGATCAGCCTCATTCACAGTTTTGCCAAATTAGTGACCAAATTGGTAGCTAATCGGTTGGCAGGGAAGTTGAGCGAAATGGTGGCTGCTAACCAAAGTGCTTTTGTCAAGGGTCGTTGTATTCACGACAATTTCGTCCTAGTGCAACAGACAGCCAAGTTTCTCCATCAACAAAAGCAGCCCCGCATTCTCCTTAAGTTGGACATATCTAAGGCCTTTGACTCCGTCTCATGGTCCTTCTTACTCGAAGTTCTACAGAAGAGAGGTTTTGGTCCAAGATGCCGAGATTTGATCAGTGGGATGCTAGGATCCTCTTCCACTAGGGTTCTTCTTAATGGAATCCCTGGAGAAGTCCTTTTCCATCGGCGGGGCCTAAGACAAGGTGATCCTCTGTCGCCTATGCTCTTTATCTTGATCATGGATGTTTTAAATAGTATGGTGGAGAAGGCCAATAGGGAGGGGCTGCTACAACCGCTGGCAACTCGGAACATACACCATCGTGTCTCATTATACGCCGATGACGTGGTCTTATTCCTTAGACCAGTGGCCTCTGATTTACATATGGTGGAAGATATGCTGCAGCTTTTTGGGTCGGCATCCGGTCTGAAAACAAACATACACAAGAGCAGTATCTTGCCCATCCAGTGCTCGGAAAATGATCTTACAGTGGTGCAAGCTCTTTTCCCTTGTGAAGTTCAAAGTTTTCCCTGCAAGTACCTTGGCCTCCCGCTCTCCATCAAGAAATTGACTCGTGCACAACTCCAGCCCATCATTGATAAGATTGCGGACCATCTACCAGGGTGGAAGGCTGATTTGTTGAATCGGGCAGGAAGAGCTGTCCTGGTACAACATGTGCTCACGGCTATGCTAATCTATGTAGCTACTGCCATGGACCTACCACCATGGTGTCTTAAGGCCATTGACAAGATCCGTCGAAATTTCTTGTGGAGGGGAAGAAAGGAAGCCAATGGAGGGCACTGTTTGTTAGCATGGCCAAAGGTCTGTAGGCCCAAAGAACTTGGAGGACTCAGTATTCTAGACTTACAACGGTTCGGCTGGGCTCTCAGGGTGAGATGGCTATGGCTCAGCAAAACTGAAGGACCGAAACGGCGACCAGAGAGGGGGGGAGTGAATGGGAGCCGATAAAAAATCTTTCCAAACAATCCGGCTATTCTCCCAAACCAACTCCGAAACCTCCGAGAGCAATCTTGCCAAGATCACGTAGCCACTGTCAAGCTACTGACCCTAGGAACAAGAAACGAGCAGCGGAACTCGAACCAATCGAAACGAACACCAAAACGACCCGAAACTCGGCTCGATCTAACACACCCAGGGGGGGCGGTTAAACCGGCCAGGGGGGGGGGGGGGGCGGTTAAACCGCCCGGGCCTGGGAGCCTCGGGAGAAAGTCAAAACAAAAGTGGATCTCCCAAACCGCTTGAGCTCTTGAGGCGAGATTTTGGTCAGATGATCTAGACCTCCAGTGGAGTGTTTTCCCAAAAGATCTCGGCCTCTAACTCAGTACAACTCCCGGAATCGCAGATCTCGCGAAGAACACCATGACCTCGAGTTCATCCCGAAAATCTCAAAACCAGAGCGATTCTCGGCGTTTGGGGGCAAGGGATCACCAGCAAAAGAGGCACAAGGCACTCATACGTGAATCCCCCAAAGAAATCCGAGACAAAACGCTCTAGAACAAGAAGAACGAAAATCCCCCAAAAATAGCTCCAAAATACCCACGAAAATAGAAAAAGGAAAGGGAGCTCGGGAAATCAAATCATGGCACAAAGATGAGCAGCACAAACTCAATCACATAACCATGAATTCACCTATACAAACTAGGAATGATTCGAAGTAGTTCTAGGTGGAGGGGATGAAGGGGAAAACAAGTTCAAAGTAAAACCTAAAGAGATAACTAGAGAGATGACAGCCACCAGCCCTGAAGGGGCCTATTAGTAGTCCAAGTGGTGGTGTCCTAAAGACTAAACTACCCCTAAGTGATACATACCCCTCAGGGGCAAATTTGACATTTTGATCTCAGATATTTTCCGGCTCGGGCACCTTCCACTGCAAGCTAGCTTCCCTCCGACGCAAGCCTTGCAGTCACGCCGCGTGTCCTCCGGATCGAAGCTCCTCGACGCCGTTCTTTGGCCAGCCCGGGGGGGCGGTTAAACCGGCCCTGGGGGGCGGTTAAACCGCCCCTGTCAGCCCACACAGGCCCAGCTGCCCAAGTCCGCCTCGTCGAGTCCTCGGTCCTTGGTTTTGAGGCCCAAACCAAGGGAAACCGTCCACCGATGATTTTGTGGCCAAATCACCAAACCCCGCGCGCAAACTTCGGTTGTTAGCCGCCACCTTGCGCCGGCTTCTCGTCCGCATACGAGCTTCGGTTGTGAGCCGCTACCTCGCACCGGAACCACGTCCCCTTGCTCGTTCTTGCCAGCATGTGAACCGCACTTGATCCACCGGCCATCGGGTCCCTCGAACCAAGCCTACTTGTCTCTCCGCTCCTCGGAGGCCGCCATGGCTAAGACCTTTCGCGCC
Source organism: Urochloa ruziziensis (assembly GCA_015476505.1). Taxonomy (NCBI): domain Eukaryota; kingdom Viridiplantae; phylum Streptophyta; class Magnoliopsida; order Poales; family Poaceae; genus Urochloa; species Urochloa ruziziensis. The sequence continues at coordinate 32,680,253 of CM027120.1, read as the reverse complement.
TGTTCTTCACCTGCACCAATGCAACCAAGCCGCATTCTACACCTGCAATACTTGAGCCAAGGGAAACGTCAATCCACACCACGTTGTCAATCACTCATCACACCAGGAAGCGACCATCCACCGGTCCTCGGACACACTAGGTCCTCAATCTCCCCCTTGATGAGTGCATTGACAACACACACATAGTAACCAATTGATATGAAGAAAATATAAAAGAAATCGAAAACAAGACTCAAGCAAGTGACTAAAAGCAAGAACAAGCCGAGAACAAAGTCACTCTGCAAGAGAAAGCTCCAGAAACGCCGACCCTTCAAGAAGAAGCGAGAGGGCTCAACACCATCGGCAAAAGAGCAAAAGCACAAAAACACAAATCACAAACTTCAAATCTTCCAACTCACTTTTCAGGACTCTCAAAGCACTCCCCCTGCAAAGATGCAACTCCCCCTGAACAAGTGAACTTGTGCGTGCGAAAATCACTCGAAAATGGCTCAAACCATCACAAACCTTGTGCTCTCAGCACAGGGGCGGTTAAACCGCCCAGGGGGGGCGGTTAAACCGCCCCTGGCAGATGACCAAAGTGAAAAGACCCAAAATTTCACAAATCAACTCGCAACGATGCCGTTCCAACTTGAAAACCTTCCAAATATGCCCAGCAAGATATTCCAATGATCAAACTCTCAGAAACTTCGCAAATTTTCAGAAAACCTCATTTGGGCAAAACTTTCAACCTCTCACACAATTTCGACAAATTCTAGAGCAAAAGTTTTCTTCTAAATTCAGCAGCGACTCCCCCTTGCCAAATGCTCCAGAAATTCTCCCCCTTGTTGACAATGCACACATCAAGGCAAATTATACAAAATGCAACTACAAGCTTCTCAAATATACAATGAGCAATACAAAATGCTACAAGTTAGAGAAGAGGCATACAAGCTAGTTCATCATGTCACACGGGCATTGCCATCAAGAAAGTGAAGACATATATCCAATTGACAAAGCCTTGAGCAAATTGTGGATTTTTATCAAAAATGTCACCGCATGAGCAAAGTCCTAACCATGGATTGTTTAAGCAAAAATAAACTTCATCTCACCAAAATCATGAAAGGACAAGCATTCTTGACAAAAGATCATCATAAACGCCCAAGTTCTACCTCATGTCATGTCAAAGCACGGAGCCATGTGTTCACTTCTCATGGGAGACTTCTCCGGCGAATAACATGCAACCGCTTAGCACCCATGTGTGCAAGTGTGTGCAATGGTGAAAGCATAGAGACATGAGCATAATTTTTTGCAAATATATCTTTTTCTCAACTTTCTTCTTTCATGCATAGACATCTCATTTTTCAAGTTTTTCAAATTAAGCATGGTACATGAAATGTCTTTGCGACAGAAAGAAGCTTATGCTCCTCCACAAGATAAAGCATGGGCTAAACATTTACAATGACAAAGGTCTTTGACCCAATTGAAAAGAATATCACACCCTAACATGATCTTAAGCAAGATATAGCCATTTCGGCTCAAACAAGACATGCAAAGGCATTTACTCATGGGTGAAGGAATTAAGTTCAGTTTGTCATTTTAATTCGAAAAGAGACTATCTCAATAGAATATATATCAAAACCATCAAGAGCATAGCCATCCATCCAATCAATCCCTAGCCAGCCTGCCTAAACTCTAAAATGTAGCAAGTTGTACAAATCACCGCATATAGGAGAAGCTCATCCTAAGATATGATACAAAAGATGAAATCAAGATACAAAAGCAAGCAAAATATACATCAAGATACAAAGATGGTACAAAAATATACATATGCTACAAGAGAAGCCTCCAAAACTCAGCTCAGAAAACCGCACACACACCAAGTTCCCCTCGCAAGCGGGTGAAGGTAACTTGGTCGAGTGGCTTAGTGAAAATGTCTGCAAGCTGGTTTTGGGTGGAAACGTGGGCAAGCTCAATATCTCCTTTCTCCACATGATCTCTCAGAAAGTGGTACCTCACTTCTATGTGTTTGGTTTTGGAATGAAGCACGGGATTTTTGGCTACGCTTATGGCACTGGTGCTATCACAAAGAAGTGGAACATGGGACATGTCTAAGCCAAAATCTCTCAAGGTGTATGTGATCCAAAGCAACTGAGAACAACAGCTAGCAGCAGCAACATACTCGGCTTCAGTGGTGGATTGGGCTACGCTAGACTGCTTGCGAGAAGACCAAGACACAAGAGACGATCCAAGAAACTGACACTGACCAGAAGTAGACTTGCGATCAACACGACATCCAGCAAAATCCGCATCAGAAAAACCATGAAGTGCAAGAGTGGAATCGGCAGAATACCAAAGACCCAGCTCAGGAGTAAACTTGAGATACCTGAAAATCCTCTTGACGGCCTGACGATGTGAAGTCCTCGGTGAAGCCTGAAAACGAGCGCACAGACACACGCTGAACTGTATGTCCGGCCTCGTCGCCGTCAAGTAGAGGAGGGAGCCGATCATGCTCCGGTACTCCTTCTGGTCCACTGGTTCTCCGTCCTCATCCGCATCCAAAGCTGTAGTCGTACTCATCGGCGTAGTCATCGGCTTGGAGTCGCTCATGTCGAATTTCTTGAGAATGTCCTTGGTGTACTTGCTTTGGTGCACAAATGTCCCATCCTTGGTTTGCTTGATCTGCAGCCCGAGAAAGAACTGCAACTCTCCCATCATCGACATCTCAAATTCCCTGCTCATATCGTCTGCAAACTTGGCAACAAGATCATGAGAAGAGCCACCAAAAATGATATCATCCACGTAAATCTGAACGATTAAAAGATCTTTGCCATTTCTGAGCAAGAAGACGTCTTATCAACCTTCCCCATCACAAACCCCTTGCTAAGCAAGAACCCTCTCAATCTACCATACCACGCTCTGGGTGCTTGCTTTAGGCCATATAAAGCTCGGTGGAGTTTGTATACTCGGTGTGGGTATCTCTCACTCTCAAAACCCGGGGGCTGCCTCACATACACTTCTTCCTCGATCACCCCATTCAAGAAGGCACTCTTCACATCCATTTGGTACAATTTGAACCCTTTCGCAACTGCAAATGCTAGAAGGATCCGAATTGCCTCCAAACGGGCAACAGGAGCAAATGTCTCCTCATAATCTATCCCCTCCTGCTGCGAAAACCCCTGAGCAACCAACCTCGCTTTGTTTCTCACAATCTCACCACTCTCATCCCTCTTGTTCTTGAACACCCACTTGGTTCCTATGGGATGGCAATTTGGAGGTGGTTCTACTAACTTCCACACCTGATTTCTCTCAAAGTTTTCAAGCTCTTCATGCATGGCATTGACCCAATCGGAATCAGATAAAGCGTGTCCAACATTTTTGGGCTCAAAAGACGCGACAAAAGCAGAATGAGCATAATGAGAGATGTTCTGTGACCTCGACCGTGTAGTGCGTTCATCCATGTTCCCGATGATCTTCGAAGGTGGATGATCCCTCTGTACCAGCCGAGGAGCTTCTCGCCTCGAGATTGCCTCCCCCTCAACATCAGCTTCCACTTGAACTCGATCTGGTGCGCGACTCGACGAAGGTGTAGCAGAGGGGCCGTCGTCGAACATCGTGGTAGTAGTGGAAGTAGAAGGTACACGATCTCCACACGGTGCCTGAAATTCCTCATCATCTTCATCATCAGGCTGTTCTTCCTCAAAGATGGGCTGTCCCAAGTCATCATCACCTGCACACTCAAAAGCAGAAGAGCTACACGGAATAGGTCTCGTCGAAGGTGACTTCGCAAGTCTCCATGATTTGGTTAGTTTCAAGATTGAGCACACGATATGCTCGAGATTGATTAGCATAACCAAGAAAAATTCCATCCATCGAACGAGACTCAAACTTGTCCAAATTTCCTTTCTTCAAGATGAAACACTTGCAACCAAAAACCCGAAAGTGACTCACACGGGGGGAACGACCATGGAAAAGCTCATAGCAAGTTTTCTTCTTGAAAGCACGAAGGAAAATCCGATTCGAAACATAGCAAGCTGTGTTCACCGCTTCTGCCCAATACTTCCTAGGAGTCCTATGCTCATCTAGCATCGTCCTAGCCATCTCACAAAGTGTTCTATTCTTTCTCTCAACAACACCATTCTGACAAGCAACATATGGCGAAGAATATTGATGTTCGAGACCAAGATCACGACAGAAGGCATCAAAACGAGTGTTCTTAAATTCCGTACCATTGTCGCTACGTATAGCTCTCATGGCACCACCATTACTCTCGTTTTTCAACCTCAAAATCAGATCTCGAACAAAATCAAATGTCTCATCCTTCGACGCCAGAAAGAACACCCACGCATACCGAGAAAAGTCATCAACAACCACAAGAACATACCACTTCCCACCAACTGAACGAACTCGAGCGGGGCCAACCAAATCCATGTGCAAAAGCTCCCCTGGACGCTCAGTCATAACATCTGTCAAAGGTGGGTGAGAAGCAGCAACCATTTTTCCATGCCTACAAGGTGCACAAACCAAATCTTTCTCGAACTTGAGCTTGGGCAATCCTCGGATAAGGTCAAGAGCACTCAAGCGTGTGAGTAAATCAAAGCTCACATGACCCAATCTCCTATGCCACTTCCAAAGCTCAGAAGAAGTACCAGCGATCAAACACCGTGAAGGACCAAAAGATCGAGAAAAATCAGCACGAAAAATCTGTCCCTCAGGAATGATCATACACACAAGGTCACCTCGAGAATCAAGAATTTTCGAATCACCACGCTTAAAGCGAACCTCATAACCCTCATCAAGAAGCTGAGAAACTGAGAGCAAATTGAAACCAAGATTCTTGACAAGTGCAACCCGCTTCAACGTAAAAGTGTCGCTCACCTGAATAGCACCCTCGGACAACACTCTACCTCTACCCTTATCCCCGAAAGTGATGTACTGCCTGGACACCACCGGGGTGAGACTGGAGAACCACTTACCATTACCTGTCATATGTCTCGAGCAGCCAGAATCCATCAACCAAAAATTCTCCAAGCCTCCCACCTGCACAATCAGAACCGAGAACGAGAATGAGCAAATGACTCGACACTGGGGTTAGCACAGAACGAGTCAAACCAGTGTCGGGCCATCTGCTCAAAAGAAGGGTTAGCAAAATCAGCTCTACTGCGTGACACCCTCTCGTCTCTCACCATCGGACCTCTAGCACCACGCGGGGGAAAACGTGGCCTAGACTCTCTCCTAGCCTCAAAGCTACGGTCGAACCTCCCTGAACCAAACTGACCGCGAAACGGAGGCCGCCTAGCAAACTCACGAACAACAGGAACACCACGACTAGCAACCACAGGAACTGTACGCACAAAAGCGTCGTCTCTCGGCCAGGGTGAACGAGACACAGGCACACTACGAGAAGAGTAGTACCTGTCCCTGTTCCCCACCTCCTTCTCTCTTCTCACCTCCCTCTTCTTCCTCCAACAAAACTCCTCAAGGTGACCATCCCTTCCACAATGCTCACAATGGAAGCGGACTGGCTTTGGCTTTGGGGTTTCTCTCGGCTGTGCCCTCTCTCTTGGCTGGTAAACCCCACTCCTCACAAAGGTCACTCTCCTCTGAAAGTTCTCTGACTTAGGTGGAAACTTGGGAGGATCTGGAGTGGTGTCAAGTTTGTTCAGCAGGTGGTTTGGTTTGGGTGTGAAGGTGTTCTTGAGAATGGTTTTTGGTGGGTTTGTGGGAATGTTTGCGGTGGAGCTCTCTGGATCTCTCTCTCTCTCACCACTACTCTCACCAACCTTCTCAGAACCAAGCCCACAACCATCAGCTCTCTTGAAACTCGCAATCAACATCTTGAGCTGAGGCTCACGACCAGACAACCAACCCAAACACTGTCTCAGCTCATCATTCTCATCTTGCAAGCGATTCACACACTGCTCTAACTCAACATTTTTCAAAGCAACAACATCACAAGCAGAACATGAATTCGCAATGGGAGATTTAAGTTGTGCTTCAAGTGAACTAATCATGGTGCGTGATTCAAGCAACTGAGCATGCAAAGCAGGACAAGAAGTACAAGCACCTAGCAAAGATGACCTAGACTTCAACTCAGCAAGCTCAACTCTAGCACTCTCTAGTTCATCCAAGCAGTTCATGTGTTTCTCCTTAAGCACAACAAGATCAGCAATATGCACATCACAGAACGAGCATTCTACCTCATCAGACACAAGAGGAGCATCTTTCAAAACAGCAATCTCAAACTCAAGCGAAGCTGCTCTCTCCCTAGACTCGCAAAGCAAAGACTCAAACTCCATGGCCTTCTTTCCAGTCTCAGAAAGCAAGGTCTCAAGCTCAGCCACTCTATCCTTGGACTCTCCTAGCAAAGACCTAAACTCCCTCTTCTCTTTGTTGGTCTTCCTAAGCACATCATCACGGTTATCGACCAACTGCTCTAACCTAGCAATCTCCTGACGCAAAGAGGTGGGATCTGTCAATACCTCATCCTCGGAGTCGGAGTCGGAGTCGTCCTTGCTCTTCACGGAGTCGTGCGCCATGGTGCAGTAGTCGACGGCGGCGAAGGAGATGCCGTTGAAGTTGCGGTTCAAGCTCTTCTTCTCCTTGCGGCGGCCGCGGTCTTCATCTTCACTGCTTGAGCTTGATGACGTGTTGGTGGAGCTTGTGTCGATGTCGCTCGCATCAGCCACCATCGCTCGAGATCTGTGCTTCTTGTGTCCACCGTGCTTGTTCTTGGATCTTCTCTCTTCCTTGTTCTTGTTCTTGGCGCGGTACTCGTCCTTGGGACGGTGCTTGTGGTCGTCTCGCGGGCGGTGCTTGAGGTTGTAGTCGTTCTTGATCTCCTCGGGGCACTCGGCGATGAAGTGGCCCATCTTCCCGCATCTGTAGCACGTACTCCCCGCACGCCTCGAACCCTTGCGGTTCTGGTACATCCGCTCGAACCTCCTCGTGAGCAACGCGAGATCCTCCTCGCTCAGCACCTCATACTCTTCATCTGGAAGGGACACAAGAGAAGACAAAGCAAAGTGTCTAGGAGTGTTAGCATGTCCATATCCAGAGCCACTGACTAGAGCCAGACTATGGGGATCAGTCGGACTCTTAGCCTTGGCAAGCAACTGTCTGTCCACCTCAGAAGACTTCAACTTCGAGAAAAGCTCATCAACAGAAAGAGTCTCATAGTTTGCCGACTCCATGATCGCCTCAACCTTGGCACCCCACACGGATCTATCAAGTGCTTGCAGGAGCTTGATAGCTCGGTCATGATCCGAGTATGGGAGCACGGTAATGTTGGCTTTCATGTTGTTGACAATCGAATTGAAACGCTGAAACAAAGCATCAACCGACTCTCCAGGCAAATGAGCAAAGTTCTCATACTCCCTAGGAACAAGAAAGCATCAACCAACTCCGAAACCTCCGAGAGCAATCTTGCCAAGATCACGTAGCCACTGTCAAGCTACTGACCCTAGGAACAAGAAACGAGCAGCGGAACTTGAACCAATCGAAACGAACACCAAAACGACCCGAAACTCGGCTCGATCTAACACACCCAGGGGGGGCGGTTAAACCGGCCAGGGGGGGCGGTTAAACCGCCCGGGCCTGGGAGCCTCGGGAGAAAGTCAAAACAAAAGTGGATCTCCCAAACCGCTTGAGCTCTTGAGGCGAGATTTTGGTCAGATGATCTAAACCTCCAGTGGAGTGTTTTCCCAAAAGATCTCGGCCTCTAACTCAGTACAACTCCCGGAATCGCAGATCTCGCGAAGAACACCATGACCTCGAGTTCATCCCGAAAATCTCAAAACCAGAGCGATTCTCGGCGTTTGGGGGCAAGGGATCACCAGCAAAAGAGGCACAAGGCACTCATACGTGAATCCCCCAAAGAAATCCGAGACAAAACGCTCTAGAACAAGAAGAACGAAAATCCCCCAAAAATAGCTCCGAAAATACCCACGAAAATAGAAAAAGGAAAGGGAGCTCGGAAATCAAATCATGGCACAAAGATGAGCAGCACAAACTCAATCACATAACCATGAATTCACTTATACAAACTAGGAATGATTCGAAGTAGTTCTAGGTGGAGGGGATGAAGGGGAAAACAAGTTCAAAGTAAAACCTAAAGAGATAACTAGAGAGATGACAGCCACCAGCCCTGAAGGGGCCTATTAGTAGTCCAAGTGGTGGTGTCCTAAAGACTAAACTACCCCTAAGTGATACATACCCCTCAGGGGCAAATTTGACATTTTGATCTCAGATATTTTCCGGCTCGGGCACCTTCCACTGCAAGCCAGCTTCCCTCCGACGCAAGCCTTGCAGTCACGCCGCGTGTCCTCCGGATCGAAGCTCCTCGACGCCGTTCTTGGGCCAGCCCGGGGGGGGGCGGTTAAACCGGCCCTGGGGGGCGGTTAAACCGCCCCTGTCAGCCCACACAGGCCCAGCTGCCCAAGTCCGCCTCGTCGAGTCCTCGGTCCTTGGTTTTGAGGCCCAAACCAAGGGAAACCGTCCACCGATGATTTTGTGGCCAAATCACCAAACCCCGCGCGCAAACTTCGGTTGTTAGCCGCCACCTTGCGCCGGCTTCTCGTCCGCATACGAGCTTCGGTTGTGAGCCGCTACCTCGCACCGGAACCACGTCCCCTTGCTCGTTCTTGCCAGCATGTGAACCGCACTTGATCCACCGGCCATCGGGTCCCTCGAACCAAGCCTACTTGTCTCTCCGCTCCTCGGAGGCCGCCATGGCTAAGACCTTTCGCGTCTGTTCTTCACCTGCACCAATGCAACCAAGCCGCATTCTACACCTGCAATACTTGAGCCAAGGGAAACGTCAATCCACACCACGTTGTCAATCACTCATCACACCAGGAAGCGACCATCCACCGGTCCTCGGACACACTGGGTCCTCAAAAACTGAACCAGAAAGGCCTTGGAGCTCCCTTCCAGTCCAGGTGCATAGCTGTGCAAAATCCTTATTCTCCTCCGCTATAGTATCTGAAGTGGGCAATGGTGCAAACACAAAATTCTGGACTGACAAGTGGCTAGATGGGTGTTCAATTGAGATGTTAGCTCCCAATCTATTTGCATGCGTCCCAAAAAGAAGATCCAATAGGCGAACTGTACAGGAAGCACTGATTAACAATATGTGGGTGGGGGATATTCAAGGCCACCGTTCAGTTACTGTACTTGCCGAATATTTTGATGTTTGGTCATTAGTGCAAGAGGTGGTGCTGCAGCCTGATATTGAGGACTCCCACAAGTGGCGATTCGAGGCATCAGGTCAATTCTCTACCAAATCAGCTTATGAGGCCTTCTTCAATGGGTCAGTTTATTTTCAGCCTTGCAAGTTGATTTGGGGAACCTGGGCACCAAGAAAATGCAAATTTTTCCTATGGCTGGTCGCTCACAATCGTTGTTGGACAGCGGACAGACTGGCCCGCAGAGGTCTTCCCCACCCGGAGCAATGCCCTCTCTGTGACCAGGAAGGGGAGACGATCAACCATCTCCTTTCTACATGTGTGTTTGCTCGCCAACTCTGGCATGAGCTATTCTCCGGCTACGGATTGCAAGAACTAGCCCCTCAAGCAGATGATTTGGCTTTCTACAACTGGTGGCAACAAGCTGATAATAGAGTGCACACATCCATACAAAAAGGTTTTAACACCTTGGTCGTATTAGGGGCATGGAGCATTTGGAAGACAAGAAATGATGTATTCTTTAATCAGGTCGCTCCCAGAATTGATAGAGCTCTCCTTCTTGCACGGGAGGAGGCTGAGCTCTGGTCACTTGCTAGGGCAAAAGGACTGAATGTTTTGGTCGTTACAGAACTCCCTGACTAGCTGTCAGTAGGGTGAGCCTGGTGGTCATGTGGTTGAAAACTAACTTTTTTCTTCTGGCAGTGTTATAGGGTGATGTGTATGTGAGTGTGTTGTGTTTGGTGTAAGGCTATTTTGGCCAACCTCTCCTTTCTTAATGCAATGATATGCAGCTCTCCTGCATATTCGAGAAAAAGAATAAACATGCCGGCGTCCTCTGCACCGTTTAGACTTAGGCCGATATTCTAAGCGACTTTAAAATAGCACCAATGTGTTTGATCGCCGTATACGAAGCAATTGTTCATTGTACCGCATTGTTTGTTAACCTATTGCAACCGGCTGGATTAGCACTAGTTAGAATGCTCTAAGAACTTTTTAAAAATCTGGAGGTCTTCCACTAGTGGTTCGATCTCGGTTGTGTATTATAGATATTATGCATCGCACACAATAGGTTCACATTCAAATGTGAACGCTCATAACAACACAAGTACTCTGTCAGTAGCATCAACATCACTTGGACAAAATTAACAGCACTTCCACACGCAACATTGAACTAACATCACCTATAGACACGACAAATATATAGATTGCCAGTTCATAATATCATATATGAGTTGCAGATATGTAAACTGAGCATTTCGTCAAGTCAGGTAGATCTCATACTAACAGTGACGGCAGCTAATCAATAACTAGATATCTAAGAGCAATAACAACTGGTGTTAACAACTAACCTAAACTGAGCATCAGTTCATCAACTGGCTAAAAAGGTATGAGCCAAACCGCCTGTAGGTATAGAGACACACGTAAAACTCCATTGTATAATTAGGGTTGAGGCAATGGCAACACTAGTACCGGTGATGGTATGTTTTCACTTTTTGTAACATTATGTCAATTATAAATAAAAGTAGTTACGGATGTGATACTTTTTGCGAGAAATGCCTATATGATCTACCAATCCATGGAATGATACGAATGACATTCAGAGTTCCTTTTAGGGTAGCACCAATAATATTTTGGTAAACTTTCGGTTCCACCTCTGGATAACCTTAAAGACTCTATAAAGAGCAGAGTAGCCTAGTATAGCATAGCCTGATGAGTGCCAAAGGAGTAGCAAGGGGCTACCGGCACCCGTCCTGGAGGGTTAGTATTGGTTGTCACGATATATAGGAGCTGCACCGGTCATGGATAACGTGCAGTGGTGGAGGTTCGGTTGTGTGAGGATGTTGGCCAAGGCCGAGGGGAGAGGAGAAATTTTTTTGAGATAAAAGAAAGAATTGTATTATATCAAAAAAGTGTATATCATTAAGTTACCAATAGCACTCTCAATGTACTCACGCACTAAGTAGCTCCAAATCTCAATCCCAAACCTGTGTAAAAAATCAAATAGAAGGTCGTAGATGCATACACTCAGCAAGTAGGCTGAGAATAATCATCCAAAGAACGGCGACCAATTTCTTCCATCGATGAAGAAAAGAGATTGATCCCAATTTATCCGATCTGATATTGATCGACACCATCTTGGGGGACAGACTTAGTCTCACAAGCCTTTCATCTTGGCCGGATCTAACCATGATAAAACGAAGAAGCGGCCAGAGAAAATTATTTCACAACGACGGCACCATCCCCGCCTCGATGTCGCCATCTAGAAACCTAATTCTCCATGACGTCGCCCCAAGAAAGTTGTCGACATCGTTGATGCCGTCACCTTCTTCGTCAGTGCTGCCATGGAGAGACCCAAGCCACCGTATCTCGTCACTGTTGCTAGAGAGGAGGAGGAAAAAAACTCCCATACCACGAAACGCGGCATGGAGAACTCTAATACTAAGTTAGACTCGATCTACTAGAATCTATTGGAATAGATGGATCCCCACTACCTCTGACCTCCGGCGAGATGCCGAAGGTGGGAAGGGAAGGGGACCAGCGGTGGTGGAGACGGAGGGCTGGTGGCTAGGCGGGATCGGCACCACTTGTGTCGCTTGAAGGGCGATGCGGGGTAGGCGGAGCGACGGTTTCAGCCTCTGTTTCTCTCTTCTTCTCATCTCCAAATCCATGGTTGGAGGGCAGTGGCGGAGGTTAGCTTCGAAATCCAAGTCAAGTTTCTTGCTGCCACTCGTCTTCCTCCCAGAGACCGCACAAGCTAGTTTATCTTTGTCTCTTTCCCTCGTTTGCTTGTCTCAAAATCCATGGTTGGAGAGCGGTGGCAAAGGTTAGCGTCGGCTGCGCGGCAAGGCCACGGCGGAGTCGACGGCAAGCCGCCGGAGCTGGTTGGGATGCGGTGGAGGCGGGGGCAAGCGCGGCGAGGTTAGAGTTGGTTGCACTAGAATCAACCTAAAACGAAAATGACAATTACTACATCCATACAAACATGCTTTTTACTGACGGCAAGATAATGGCAATTTTTTCAAGAAATGGGAATTATATTCCAGCCGCTGCATCAACGTAAATAAGACTCGGTTTCTAAAGCAAAATTATAATTATCTATAAACAATTCTATTACTAAAAGACCATCTATTTGAGGAGAAAATCTTCATGACCGTGGTTTCAAGCGCACAATAACCCAAATTAACTTGGGGTCGCTTTTCCACCTTCAACGGCAGCGACCAGAGCTGGGTCCAGTGTGTCCCTCTGTATAAGACCTGCATAGACAACTCATGTGTTATTAAAGATAATGGCATATATATTATTGGAGCCATGTCCATTAATGTTATCCACTAAGCTTAACATTATGCATAAATCATTACCACAGCCTAATCTTGAGAGGAACCTTAATTTGAAAATCTGAGAGCAACTGCAAAACCCATGGGAGACACGGGTAGCCTGGCAGCATCTCCTTCCATGCAACTTACTGGCGACACAAACAACAACCCGCGTCTCCCATAACGTGCTCAATAGGGGAGACATGGTTTACAAACCCGCATCTCCTTTGTTATGAGGCATTGGAGACATAGTTTTTCTCTTCCCTAATGAGACATAAAGGAGATACTGGATGAGGATCCGCGTCTCCTCTATTGCGGGAGACATGGGGTTTCTCAGCCTTTTTAGGCATGATGTAGACGTGGGGTGTCAGTATGTATATATGGAAGACACGACTCCTCAACCCGCGTCTCCTACATTTGTCTCCTTAGTAGAGTTCTTACACTGTGTCATTCTGATTAGAGTAATAACCAGACGGAACTTCTATAGACCTCTCAGAAATGATGTGTTCTCACGACTAGAGAGCATAAGCCTATTTACATGTCAAACGATTAGAAACCCTAGAAATAAGAACCCACATACATGGATCTTGCAAGATCTAGTAACATAAAAATACAAAGAGAGAAATATGGCGAGAGCAAGTGTATATAACATCGGTATTTCCCTACTCCCATACTGCATTTATTCGTGTCATTCAATGATATAATTTTTTTTAAAAACGTTGCATGCGTATCAGTTTACTGAACGATTTGAAACAATTTTGACTGAATTCACGCACTTCTAGATTTCTATTATTTCATATTGTGTTGTGTAGAAATTCTACTTTTCCATAACTGCGGTGTGCACGTTTTATTCTGGGCCGTTTGTTTGGTCAGAATTTAGAGAAATCGGAATCTAGCAATAGATTATACTATGTGGCTTGGAATTTGACATTCCACAACTTCCCTTAGCTCACAAATAAACATATCCCAAATTCATAGGGTGTGAGATGGAAATGAATTCCGAAGGGTGGGAGATAAATAATAGGCTTATTCATCGGGTGGAAGATAAAAAGATAGGATCACTATATTATATTCATAAGGTGAGAGATAAAAAGATAGGCTTATTCATAGGCTGGGAGATAATATGATCATATTGTCGGTGTTTTACCGACAATCCCACCGAGGGATATCCCTAGGTAGTAGAGTTTTAGTGGAGTGTTCGTAGAATCAGGAATTCGATGGTTACATGACACGAGATTTATACAGGTTTGGGCCGCCAACTAGGCGTAATACCCTACGTTCTGTTGCTGACCTTGTATTACGTAGTGCGAATATGAGTACAAGGTTGTCTCGTCGACCTTTGTGTCGGTGATATGATCTCCGGTAGTCTTCCACGGGGTAGCCCATGAAAGTGATTTGTATGTAGGGAAGATCGCAAAGATCGGAAGCTAAATGGTTAGGGTGGACAGACACAAGGATTTAGACAGGTTCGGGCCGTCAACTCGACGTAATACCCTACGTCCTGTTTTGGGGTGTTGTATTGCGTGGATTTCATGATGAGTTGTTGTTCTCCTGTTTGGAGGGGGTCCCTGCCCGCCTTATATATCGGGGAGGCAGGGTTACAAGTCGGTTTGTAGCCGATCCTATCTCTAAGGATCCTTTCCTTCTTTACAAAAACTCCTATTCTAATTAGAACTTCTCCTTCCGGGTCCTTCCTACATGCGCCGGCTTGTCCCGCACGTCATCAGGTCCAGAACGGTGGGCCAGGCCGCCCCCTATTGGAGGGCTGCCAGGCCTGCTCGTGAGGTACCCGGGGACCATATCCCCCACAGTAGCCCCCGAGCACTTCTTGGCCGATCGTTGGCTGTAATTGATCTGTCTTTTTCTTGCATGATCCGAGTGCTCCACAACTTTGCCAGAATGTTTGATCAGATTTCCGAGTAGTCTAAGACTTCATCCGAGTGGTTTCGAGGAAGATCTGAGTGCATACTCAAACGTTCCTGAAAACGATTCTTCAATTGTAGCCGTAGTGAGGGGAAGAAGTGCTCTTTTTCACGACGCGAAAGCGAAGTGTATACACTTAGCCCCCGAGCCTTGGATAATTTTAGTATAAAATTGGCCAAGGGTCTTCAATTTTTCTCCATCAATATCATGATCTTCAATGGCGTGCACCTCCTGGTGCACCCATTGGGTGTAGCCCCCGAGCCTTGAGCAGAGTAGAATAGTCTGGTCGAGGCTCAAAAATAGAATATCATAAAGCTCTTGTTGAACTTAATCCATCAATGGCGTGCACCTCCAGGTGCACCCATTGGGTGTAGCCCCCGAGTCTTGATTCGACTCGGTATGATCGTGTCAAGACTCTAAAAGCTGTGGATCCTGACTGAATCTTTCAGCCCCCATGCCTCTGGGCATGGATTTCGAACAATTTCCTCCTTTTAGGGCATTTCAATTTCCCCTTTTTAAGGAATCTTTTCTCAAGTTCTTTGAACTCGGTGTGACTCCCGAGTCGTGTCCCACGACCCAGCTTGACCATATGGTAAATCACCTTCTCACAAGATTTATACTTGTCAGCACTTGACCCAGATTTCCGAGTCAATTTAGCGATAGTATCGCATGCCTTAAGTAAAAATCAATTGCAAGGTTGCAATATTAATTGCAAAAATAAGCCTGGCCGTCGACTAATTTTAGCCTCACGACCGAGTGGTTTCTGCCCCTGAGCATTTGCTCAGGAACCCACGTAATTGTTAATTAACAGAACCGAAAGGTCGTGCTATATTTTAGCCTATCAAAGGCTTAATCTAGCCCATTTAGGCCCATCAATCCTGCGAAGCCCATTGTCTCCTAGGGAAACCAACGGTTGCCTTGTGAAGCCAGAATATCGCGAGATATCGCGACTCCAAATCGCATCTTTGAATTTAAAGCGACGCGACGTGCTAGCGTCGGTTGAGTTCCCGAGACGAGCATCGCGCCGCGCGCGGGAGGAACGGTTTATTCCATTATAAGCCATCCCCGCCGCAATCTTCTTCCTTTCCTCGCCATTTGCCTTCACCGCATCCAAGTTCTCCTTTCCCGCTCAGGCGCAAACTTGTGTGTTCAATTCCACCCATTGGGTGTAATCCCGATGAAAAAACTGAACCCAACTTTGATATGCAGGGTCGAGCTGCTTATGTATCAATCCCCCTTCTCCCTGAGATGCCAAAAGCGGTGGACCAGTTGGGGACTGACGAGGCTGGACCTTCTGGTGGTGGCGATCCTGCAAATTAATTTTTGTAGATTATCTGTAGTATTGGTAGTAGAAGTATTTTGAACAATGTTTAATCTTTTGTGCTTGTATATAAGTTTCTGGAGGTGCTACTCCCTTCCTTTCTGCGCTAGCCGTAATTTCTGAGTGGTTGACCTGTTACGGAGTAGATTAGCCTCGTTGGTCTTAGTCTCATACCGCCGAGCATTGTCGTGCGTGTAGAGCTTTGACTTGGCGAGTACTTTCCCCTACGATTTAAAGTTTGTTCCACTCGTACTTTATGTGTGTCACGCGAAAGAAGAAATTCGAGTAGTAGACATAATGTAGATAGAAGATAAATCAACTTTGTTGACAACTAAATATGACGAGTCGAAACTGGGGATGATTATCCACAAAAACCACTCGGAGAAGATTATTAAAAAATATCTTAAAGATAAGAGATTAATACTTAACTTAACCACTCGGCGCTGATCTCTGGCTTCAGGCGCCTCGTCGGCCGGGGTGAGTTCATTCTCCAACACGGTGTTAGGTGGCGTCGATGGTGCTACCATGTAGCAGTATGACCCGGCTCCGGGTCTTCCTAGCGCGAGGTAATCTTCCTCGGACTCGGAAGGATCAGTTGTGGGCGTGCCACGTTCCGAACTACTCGGAGTTGACCCTCCGGGTAATCCAAATAGTTCCGGCTCCGTAGAGGAGTCGGATGCGGTGTAACCCTCTTGCAGGTCGTCCAGGATTGAGGGTCCCCGTAGGTTTGACTCGTAGGAGTCACTCTCAGAGGGGGAATCATCCGCCTGGACGAACTCTTTCATCTTTTGTTGCTGGGTAAGCGCGCGGAAACCGGGGGTCTGGATGGTGATGACCTCAGGGCTCGGAACGCGCGTCTGCTGAGCGTTTACGCTCTAAGATGACTCGGCGACGCGACTCTCAAGAGCCGGATCGGAACCGAGTGGTTGCTGATCTGCTCCCGACTGGTTGGTCCTCGCATTTTGCGATGGACTCAGCGGGGCAGAAACGGCACGATCAGATGCGATCGGACCGGATTGGGCCGTGATGGCCAAAGTTGGCGCCAGAGAGGAAACCTCCGTGGCGGTTGTAGTTCCTGCCGTTTGGGTATCCAAAGCGGCGGTGATGTTCCCGAACTGGATCTCGAATCCGTCGACGTCCGGGAGGTTGCAGCTGTCCAAGATCTTGACGCGGTCCATCGGGCTCACCAAATTGATCTCGGCGATATCCCCTACCTGGCGCGCCACTGTCGGTGATATGATCTCTGGCAGTCTTCCACGGGGTAGCCCACGAAAGTGATTTGTATGTAGGGAAGATCGCAAAGATCGGAAGCTAGATGGTTAGGGTGGACAGACACAAGGATTTAGACAGGTTCGGGCCGTCAACTCGACGTAATACCCTACGTCCTGTTTTGGGGTGTTGTATTGCGTGGATTTCGTGATGAGTTGTTGTTCTCCTGTTTGGAGGGGGTCCCTGCCCGCCTTATATATCGGGGAGGCAGGGTTACAAGTCGGTTTGTAGCCGATCCTATCTCTAAGGATCCTTTCCTTCTTTACAAAAACTCCTATTCTAATTAGAACTTATCCTTCGGGTCCTTCCTACATGCGCCGGCTTGTCCCGCACGTCATCAGGTCCAGAACGGTGGGCCAGGCCGCCCCCTATTGGAGGGCTGCCAGGCCTGCTCGTGAGGTACCCGGGGACCATATCCCCCACACTTTGTGTATTGATCGATAAGACTTGTTGGATCTGTCTTGATAGGGTTACTGGACGGAAAGATTGGAGCTCTAGTCTAATTCGAGTAGTAATGCGTACAACTCTCGCTATGCGAGTACTTTCCATGTATAGCGACTAGTTTTCATGTATCGTAGAGTACGGTTCCATCCTATGCCGTTGCCTCTACTCGTTGCCATATCCTCCCTTGGAGTCTTCCTGCGTCCGCGTCGGCTCTAGGCCTCCATGTCCAACGCATGAATTCCAATACCTCCAAATTCCGACCAAACAAACGGGCCCTGTACCTATGCATGCCTTCTTTTGGTATATATAAATTATTATCTCTTCGTTGTTCATGCAGTACCATGCATCCTTGGCAACACCGCAGGCGCCGGTGCCCCTCTCCAGCCTCACCCCAATCGGACCCCCACGAGTTCTTGAGCAGCCAGTACGGCGTCCTGTCCTGCGCCACACCGTACCCCACCATCGTCACTGCACGGGTCATGTCCGTGCCGCAGCTTTCCGCGGTGAACACACCACCGCCGTACGACTGGAAGTTGCGCCGTTGCGGCATTCGACGATCACGGAGACAGACTGGTTGGCGGCGGCCGCGGCGAGCGCCATCTCGTAGCCGACAGGAACGCCTCGTAGCCAGCGATGTCGATGGCAGGCTGCACTGACTGGCACATGCCCTGGCCGCTGGTGTACCCGTAGCTGTCCTCGCGCTCTGTGGCAAGGCCACTGGAAGGCCCTGTCCATGTTCCCTCCGTGGCAGCCGTTGTTGCAGTTGGTGTCGCAGTCCAGAAGCTCCAGCTCCGACAGCGACACCAGCTTCCCAGTGGCAATCTCGTTCATCCCCTCCACGGCCGCCACCTCAGACAACGCCTAGGTGCCTAGCAACAATCTTTGTATACCCTCCACATTCTAAAGTATAAGTCATTATTCCAATTGTTTTGATAATCAGGCTATTTTTATCTTTGATCAAAATAATAGAGATGATTACAAAGATTTATGATACTACCTCCGTTTTTGTATGGATGTCGTCTCCGACAGTTAGTTCAGTGTTATTTAGCCTAAGTTTGCAGCCATAAGCGTCAAATAAAACAAAACGGAGGTAGTATCTAATAAAGAATCTAATGGTACCTATTTGATATCATAAATGGTATAAACTTAGTCAAACTTGAGAAAGTTTGACCCTCCAAAAAAAGTTGGAATGCTTATATTTAGAATAGAAGAAGTATATAGTAAGATTTTTTGGACCGAAACAGTCAAAATTTATGCTCTCGAAGAGTTGATGCTGACCAAGTCAGTCAATCCATTAGCATTATGTACAACAACCGCGCGCCTATGTTCTTCCACTACTACAGAAACGACCTTTGGTCCCTGACTCCCTGGTATGTTAGTACCGGTTGTGTTATAACCGGTACTAATGGATGAATTTAGTACCGGTTTGTAAGCACAGTGCCCCGGGGAGCACTTTAGTACCGGTTGGTAACACCAACCGGTACTAATGTGCGCTTCGGGGGACGGGCCGCAACGGCTAGTCGCAGTTTAGTACCGGCTGGTAACACCAGCTGGTACTAAACTGCCCTGAGTAGCGGGGCTCGTGTACCACTGCACGTTAGTACCGGTTGGTTACACCAACCGGTACTAATGGTCTCCAATTAGTACCGGCTGGTGTTACCAACCGGTACTAATTGTCTTCGTATAAATCCGTGCCCAGCTTCTTCCTCCCCGAGCCCGAGCTCATTTCTTCTAGAGAGCTTGCTCTCTCACTCATGGCGCCATAGAGGGGGGAGTTGTTACCCGATTTTTGCATATTTTGTGGATTTCTTCGATATAAGCGCGCCAAAAGGTTAGCAATTTCATTCTCTTTTATTTGACGTTACTTGTGCTTAGTTTTATGCTTTATACTTAGAGAAATTTCAAAAATTATGAATGAGAAAGATTTTTTATTTGTACACAATGATTTGAGCTAAGTAGAATCATGACTTTAATTAGATGGTAGCTTTTAGTAGTGAGTTCGTACCCTAGATAATGAGCATGTTTTTTATTGAGAATAGTTAGCTATCTTTTTTTCTAAAATGTGGAAGTCCATCATCTCCATTTTGCTCCCCAACTTAGTTCAACTTAGGTTCGTATAAATGTTTTTGCAACATGATGGATTTGTGTAATGGATATTTCGAACGTTTTAAATATATGTGTTAGAAAAAATTCATATGTGTTAGAAAAATTAATATGTGTGTTAGAAAATTTCGTATGTGTTAGAAAATTTCATATTGTATTAGAAAAATTTTTGGACATTTTAACTATATTTAATATTGTGTAATGAATTTTTTTGACGTTTTGATTCTAATGTTGTGTAATTGATTTTTCCAACTTTTCTGTTATTTCTTAATATTGAATGAAATGTTGCAATATTAGAAATGTTGCTAGGTATTTATATTTAGTTGTTAATTATTTTTTATGATAGGATTCAAAATAGACCGTCAATGGATGTATGGTGGTAGGAACTCCATGGCATGGATTATTGGCCTAGACGTTTTTCTCAAAGCGGCTGAAGCCACCAGGTCCACGAATGGTCTCATGTGTTGTCCATGCCATATTTACCGTAATGGAAAACAGTGTCAGAAAAGCGATACTCTACACATTCACCTAACCGAAAACGGTTTCATGGATAGCTATAATGTTTGGACAAAGCATGGTGAACTTGGTGTTGTGACGGGAGACAATGAAGAAGAAGACGACGATAACAACATCCCAGACTTTGCATACTTACATGAAGCCGGAGCCTTTGACGACGATGATGACCCAATGGAAGGGGTTGATGCAAATGTCGTAGAGGAGGAGGAGGCACCCGATGAGTTAGGTCAGGTCTTGCTTGATGCACAGAAAGACAGTGAAACTGCGAGAGAGTCAAAAAAGTTCGAAAAGATGCTGAAGGATCACAAAACAGAATTATACCCAGGCTACAAACCGGACCTAAAGAAACTAGGTAGCACGCTGGAGATTCTAAAATGGAAAGCAACTAATGGCGTCAGCGACAAAGGATTTGGTGAGCTACTACAAATCGCAAAAAACATGCTTCCTGAGGCTAATGTGCTGCCGTTGACCACATACCAAGCCAAAAAGATTGTGTGCCCTCTTGGATTGGAGGTACAGAAGATACACGCGTGTCCTAATGATTGTATCCTGTATCGCGGTGCTGAATATGAGAAATTAGAAGCTTGTCTTGTTTGTGGTGCGTTGCGATACAAGATCAGGCGAGACGATCCTGGTGAAGTTGACGGGCAGCCAGCGAAGAAGAAAATTCCTACAAAGGTGATGTGGTATTTTCCTGTGATTCCACGATTGAAGCGTTTGTTTAGAAGTAAGGAGAACGCAAAGTTGATGCGGTGGCACAAAGAAGATCGTAAACGAGATGAGATGATGAGACATCCTGCAGATGGGTCCCAGTGGAGAAACATTGACAGAGAATTTCCACAATTTGATGAAGATGTAAGGAACATACGGTTTGGTTTAAGTACAGACAGAATGAATCCATTCAGCGATATGAGTAGCAATCATAGTACTTGGTCAGTTACCTTATGTATATTTAATCTTCCTCCTTGGTTGTGTTTGAAGCGAAAGTTCATCATGATGCCAACACTCATCGGAAGTCCAAAACAAACTGGAAACGACATCGACGTGTTCCTAAGACCATAGATCGATGAGCTTTTAATGTTGTGAAAGGACGAAGGTGTAAGTGTGTGGGATGAGTACAAACACGAAACATTCATCCTCCGAGCATTACTTTTTTTGACCATCAATGATTGGCCTGCACTTGGAAACCTTTCGGGACAGTCAAACAAGGGATACTCGGCGTGCACCCACTGTTATGATGAAACAGACTGCATTTATTTGAAGCACTGTCGAAAGTGCGTGTATATGGGCCATCGTCGGTTTTTACCACCGAAGCACCGATTAAGACATGAAGGAAAACATTTTAGAGGCGAGTCTGATAATAGATCTAAGCCTTTGTTCCGCAACGGAAAGCATGTGTTTTCGATGGTAAAGGATGTGCAGGTAGTATTTGGAAAGTGCCCTGGTAGCCAAGCCGTTCCAAATGACGAGGACGGACATGCACCCGTGTGGAAGAAAAAGAGTATATTATGGGAGCTACCTTATTGGGAGATGCTGCAGGTCCGCAATGCAATTGATGTGATGCACCTGATGAAGAATCTTTGTGTGAAATTGCTAGGCTTCATGGGTATATATGGAAAAGGGAAAGATACCATTGAAGCAAGACGTGACATAAAAGCGTTGGAACAACAAAAAGACCTACATCCTAAAAAGAAGGGAAAAGACCAGTGATACTTAAGGCCTGTCAGCTACACTCTCAACAAACAGGAGAAGGAAAGCATGTTTGATTGCCTGAACAGTATCGAGGTGCCCACCGGATATTCCTCAAATATAAAAGGAATAATAAAAATGAAAGAAAAGAAATTCACGAACTTGAAGTCTCATGAGTGCCATGTCCTGATGACACAATTACTTCCTGTTATCTTGAGGGGTATTCTACCAGATAATGTAAGGTTGGCAATTGTGAAGCTGTGCGCGTTTCTCAATAAAATTTCACAAAAGGTGACTAATCAGGCTACAACAAGACGTGGTCCAATGCCTTGTAAGCTTCGAGATGATATTCTCACCTTCATTCTTTAATATTATGACACATCTCCTGGTTCACCTAGTTAAAGAGATAACTATTTTGGGGCCAGTATTCCTACACAATATGTTCCCTTTCGAGAGGTACATGGCAGTCCTAAACAAGTATGTTCGCAACCGTTCTTGATCAGAAGGATGCATCGCTAAAGGCTGTGGAACGGAGGAGGTCATTGAATTTTGTGTAGGCTTTATTGAGGATCTTGATCTGGTTTCACTCCCCGTATCACACCATGAGGGACAACCCTGCGGAAAGGGAACACTTGGAAGAAAAGCTATTATGGACCTCCCTCAAATTGAAATTTGCCAAGCAAACTACACGGTTCTACAAAGTTCGACCTTGGTGGCTCCATATATAGAGGAGCATAAAGATATTATACGATCCGAAAACCCAAACAAGAATGAAGCATGGATTACCCGTCATCACATAGTGACTTTCAGAGATTGGCTGAGACGAAAATTCATCGGTGATGGCACAATTGATCAAGAACTTCAATGGCTGGCTAGGGGACCATCAATCACAATATTGCAATACCAAGTCTACGAGATAAATGGGTATACATTCTACACAAGATCTCAAGACCAGAAGAGCACTAACCAAAATAGTGGTGTCTGTATACATGCAATAGGAAATGATGGAATAAAGGACATCTACTGTGGCGTCGTAGAGGAGATATGGGAACTTGATTATGGACCTATAAAAGTTGCCCTGTTCCACTGCCAATGGGTGAGCCGCGCCGGCGTAACGATAGACAGATATGGGATGACAACCATTTGTCCTAGCCAAAGATGTGACCCAAGTGAAAGACATGACAAGCAAGCCCAAGAAGAAAAAAAGCAAACCCAAGAAGAGAAAACAAAAGAAGCAGACGGAAGAGGAGCAGACAGAAACGGAGCAGACGGTAAAGAAACCAGAAGATAATGAGCCTAAACGTCAGATAGTTCTTCCAGGAAAAAGAAAAATAGTTGGAGTTGAAGACATTACGGACAAATCAGAAGATTATGATCAGTTAGATGACCGTCCTCCATTCTCAGTTGATGTTGACCCTAGCATCCTGTTATCCAAAGAAGACGCTCCGTACTTACGGCTCGATCACAACCAGGGGACATTCGTCAGACGGAAGATTAATTTTGTTTCAGCGGAAGATGATGAAGACGAAGATTAATGACCTCAATTATTTATTTTCTATTAAGTAATAAAATGTAATGTGTGTCGCTTTGTAACTATGGACTTATATTTATGTCGATGAAGTTAATGTAATGTGTGAAATTTGACGTAATTATCTCAATGTAATTTAATTTTCTTTTTTTCTTTTTTTATCAAAAGTGTTGATTATTGAAATTTATCGTTAATTAAATAATTAATTTTCTATTTAAATAAACAGTTATATTAGATTTGGAAGTTATTATTTGTAAATATTTTTGCATGTAAAAAATAATAACCTCTTCATATTTTACATATTTACTATAGATATGTGGTATATTTAATGAGATATTTTACAAATTACTATAAGTGTGTGTATTTTCAAATTTGAAATTAAACATGTAATCATCAATGTGATACTCCATAATAAGTAATTTGAAAGTATATGTTGTGCCTTTACGATTTATAAGAACTGTTAAACAGAAATAAAAGTAATATACAGGAATAGAAAAGAAAAATAAGAGAAAAAGTGAAACATTTACACGGGAGGCAGGTTAGCACCGGTTTGTAACACGGCCCGGTACTAACCTGCTTCACGTTTTCGTTTCCCGCCGGATATGGCAGGTTAGTACCGGGCCGTATTTCAAACCGGTACTAACGTGCCTGCCGTATTACGTAACCGGTACTAACTAGTTTCAGTCATTTAAGAAGAAGTTGAAAGCCAATTTCGTCAAGAAGAATCTCATACCAGATTTTGAGAAGCAGTACCAGAATCAAAGGCCGTTTTGGGATGAATTCTTGCAGAATCAATTGTCGGCAGACTACCTGAAGCGAGTTAAAACTAACACAGAAAACGTCTCGAAGAAAAGTCAGTTCCACCATCTAGGACCAGGAGGTTATGAGAAGGCGATTCCGAAATGGAAGAAGATGGAAGATGAATTGATACAACGAGGAATCGTACCGCAGACACTCTCATGGCTGTTACGAGTGAGGTGGTACTTCTATGCTCATGGAGGCAGACTAAACATGGAAAATGGTGCGTTTATCACTAGCGATGCCATAGCCGCCGCAGTCGACACGCTAGACGAAGCAATGAAGAAAGTGCAAGATGGATCTTTCAAGCCTGATCGAGAGAAGGACGAGCTGACTTACGCTCTTGGCAATCTAGAACACACTAGTCGGACTCGAGGCATGGGCATAGTATCATGGAAACACGACTTCAGTCAGGATCTACAGACGTACCGAAGCCGTTTCAGATGCAAGAAAGCCATCCAAGAACAAATGCAAGAGCTCCATGACAGGCTAGCTCAGGTTGAAAATAGAACAGCCCAAGAAATGAATGAACGAGTCGATCAGCGCCTGACAGAAGTACTTAGCCAACAGTAGGGACAACCTAGTGCTGCTGCAGGCGGCGAGAATTTGGAGATCAACCCCGTATCTCAGCGTCGTAGCAGCATTGCTTCCACCAAGGCCGCTGAAAGTTATCCCGTGGATGACATCACTACGAGGACGGACTGTGAGCTTCTTTATCTTGTTGGGAAGAAGTTCAAGGTATGTGCTGAACGTGTTGCTGAAGTACCGGTCCCTGGCGAGACACTTCACAATGTGCCGATTCCCGAAGGGTACGCTAGAGTTTTGGTTGACCGAGTTGCTGGTGTTTGGGCTGAAGACCTTGCGATCCCAATCCCTACAAGTGAGGGTGGAGAGGAACTACGAGATGGGTTGCATACATGGATCTGTTGGCCTAAGGGAGTGTCACACCCTGAAATTGTTGGATTTCAGGATGTGATTAGAAAGAATAATTAAACAATGAATTTCTCATAATTTTAAAACTTTGCCAACATTTATTTATTTTATAGATAATTTTGTACAGGAAAAACAATTGTTTTCTAAAATTAAACAACCTTGTTTTGTGTGTTGCATTCATGCCGACTGCATAGAGTTTTGAGTGTAAAATAGTTTTTAAAGTGTTTTATCAAGCACGCCTAGGATTCACCCCGACCTCAAGTCCAATCTCTGAAGGATCCCAAACCAAATCATACAAACCCAAGACATTCTCAGAAATCTTTGAAACCCTAAATACAGTCGTCGACACTTCCTTAGGTCAAAATCACATTTGACTCTAGCCACTCGACATTCCGTTGCTTCCATAATCTACGAGCCCAAATTTATCTATATTCTTGGCCACATCTCTTGTTCTCTATTTATTTTAACATCTACTCAAATTAAATCAAACTTGGGCCGAGCCCGACCCACCACTTGTCTCCCTCTCCCTAACAAGGGCCTAAAACCCCACCGACCCACTTCCCTCCCCTCTTTTCCTACCACGGGCCAAAGCCCACCCAAAACTCATCTCTACCCTCCCTCTTGGGCCAAGCCCACCCCAAAACCCTACCTCTCCCCCACGTTCTCCCTCCTCCCCCCACGTCAAACCCCCCTCCTGGCCGACCCTCCCCACCCCCACGACAGAAACAGTCGCTTGCCCTTCTCCCCTCCTCCTGCCATGGCCGCCCCCTCCCCCCTCCTCTCACCCCCTCCCTATTCTCCACCAAAACGGATCGCCCTTTATGATACGAGATCATTTTGTTGCTACACTCATCCTCACATGACCTAGAGCAACAAATTGAAGATCATCGTCGCTGCAACCAATCTGGAGATGTGCTGCTCATCCCCGTCGTGTCCGCCGCCGTGTCTCATCGCCATGCCCATCTTCGACTCGTCCATGTCCCCAAAGTGAGAACCCTTTCCCCCTCCTCATCTGTTTTTACCTTTTTGTACAGCGAGTCATGCACCATAGGTCGAGTTCCCATGATCACCGGCATTGTTTTCCCCATCGAACTTGTCACTGCACTCGCGGCCACAAGCATGTCTGTGCAATGGCACGCGCGTTCCCATTGATCCGTTGCTCGAATTGGCATGTTCTTTTACCCCAATGTGCATCATATACCTGAACATGCTCCTGCAAAACATCTTGGCCAAAGGATTCACGGTTGTGGAGAAATAAATTCTGACGTGCTCGCTGTTCGTGCTGTCATGTCAGCAGCCTTCTCGCTGATTGACATGTGCGTTCCCGTTGATCCAATGCTCGGATCAACTTGTCCTTGCGCCACCATGTGTGTCATGAACCTGCACACGTCCCTGCAAGATGGTTCGTCCATAGGATTCATGGTTCCTGAGAATTTAATCCCGACGCGCTTGCTGCCCCTGCTGTCTTAGCAGCAGTGTCGCCCGTTGGCATTCGCGTTCCTGTTGATCTAGTACTCCGTTCGATGAATCCTTTAACCACCACATCTCTCATGCTCCTGCACACATCCCTGTAAGAGAGATTCTCCATTCTTACCGCGGTTCCCGGAATATTAATTCCGCATGCTCTCTGCCCGGCTGCTTGAAGTATTCGGCGTGCAGGCTGAAAGATTATTCTTCTTCCCCCATCGAAACGGTGGCTATCTTGATGCACCAACCTGTCACGATGTGTTCTCATGTCCCATCAGTGTGTGTGCAGAAGGGATCCTGCATACCCCTATTGTAACCCCCGGCACATGAGAAACACAACCGACATACCTTGATCTACTCTCTCTAGAATCACCTTGTCGTTGGCTAGTTCTAGCTGTCCTCATCATCCGTAATGTTCTCATCATATCATGTTGTGTAGCCAGCAAGTAACCCCATGTATAAAAGCTTTCCATGTCCTCCTCATTCTCTTATTCTTGCCTTTCTAACATCAATCATGGGCTGACCGATGAAAGTCGTCATACCGTTTGATCATTCTAGCCTCATCTCATCTATTCAAGTTGTGTTAGATTCGTTGCGATGTGAAGAACGTGTTAGCAGCAACGTTTCCCTTGTTCTTTGTTTCTAAAATTTAAATTTAACTTAATCTGATTAATGTCAAAATTCAATGTCTTTTTAGAATAAAATCAAATGTAGGCTTAACTTTTGACCTTTTCTAAATAATTATTAAATTGATTAATTCTTACTTTAACTAGCTTTTCTAATTAAAAGCAAGCTAGGTTATACCTCTGTTTTATAAATAAAGTTAATATGGTTAATACTACTATAATTGCTTTCTAATAATAATTTGATTAGTTGAACACGAAGAACAAAGTTATTCGATTAGATGTTCAGGTACCTCTCTTTTCTAAAGTTTAATGTTAAATTTGTATAATTGGTACATAAACAATTATAAATAAAATTTGACTAAGTCCACATCCGCTTTTCAAATACAAATATAACTTGTGTTAATTCTAAATAGGGTGTTTCTCTGAAATAACCTATATACATGATTTTACCTAATTAAAATATATCTAGCACATAGTCTTTGCCTTGTAATTAGAAATCTTTCGATAGTTATTTCTTCTCACCCGTAGTTCCGTCTTAAGCGTTTCTTTGCGATCGTGTGTCCTTCGATCGAGCCTTTTCGTTTAGTACGTTCTTTTAAAAGCTTTTCTCTTTGATTGGTGTAATGTTCTTATTTGTGCTTGTTTGTCTATTTGTATGTTTGTGCACGTTGACTGCTACGAGTAGAAGGAACGTCGTTCAACGATCTTGAAGAACAAGAGTTTGAAGAGCATGAGCTGAAGACCCTGAGAAATTACTAACTGGATTTAAGGCAAGTATAGCATGGACAATCCTTGCTACCTACACACCTCTAAATAATTCATACATATGCATGTGTCTAAATCTGCTTACCTTAAGGTTGCTCCTAGTCTTTTACCATGTACCTTGTCATCCCGGGTTTATGCATATGGGTAGCTTTTGCTAAGCGCATCGACATCACCTTTATTTAATTGTTAATCATGACTTAATGGCTCACTTTAACATGATGTTAAAACCTGCTTTTTAGCAACATGGTTCAGGGAGCTAGAGCTTTGCTTCGTGTATGCTCTAGTGTCTCTCCGTAAGGTCCAGTTCTTAAAGCGGCAACCCAGGAACCTGTCGCCACCACCGGAACTATTATGGCTCTAGTCTTGGTCAAGTATCTTGTACGTCTCTAGCTTGCCAGTGGTTACCGAAAGGCGTACGTGGGTTGCTACAGTTCAAGTGTGATCTTGGATCCATCGGGGACGGTCTCATCTGCGCTCTGAGATCCGTTGGCTATGTCTCATTAGGCACAGTCCCGTGTCGGGAGCCCCTAGGGTATGGGAGCTCCGCACGTTGCGCTTATTGGATGTTGCACTTTGGACGTCATTGATTCCCCCTTGGTGCGTAATATCCTTGGGCCTAAATCAATCCCGATGCCTTGGGGTCATGCGCTGCTAGTTGAACCAAAACGGCTACTGTGCTTGTTAGGGTGTCTTGGGAAAAACCTCGTAGCGTCCCTATGCTCTCACACCTCGGAAGTGTGGGATGAGCATGGTTGGGTGCAAAGCTCCTTTGAGCTTTTACGTGACCGGTGGTTATAGGGTGAAACCTCTGCAGAGTGTGCATCTATCATGAAAGCCGTGCTCACGGTCACGAGCGGCCTGGATCCTTTTGATTAGAAGATGAAGTTGATGATGCTCTATGGTTCTAATGCTATTTACATCTTTAATGGGGTTACAACTGGGAGTTCTCATACACATGTAGTAACTAGGGGAATGATAAAATGAACCAACTAAAAGTGCTAAAGCAGTAAACCCGAGTCAGCCTTTTCAGCCTTGCATAAACTCCTGTTATACTTGCTAAGTATGTTGAGATACTTACACTTGCAATAAATCAACAAAATCCTGGATGGGTAACCAGATGGAGCAGCGTGTGAGGCAGTGGCTGAAGATTTATCAGAAGACCTTCCGTACATCTGAGCTGTGGTCAACCAGTCGGTGCCCCTGTGGACTTGAGGCTCGACTAGAAGAACTTGAATAAATAGACTTCTGCTGAGTAATTTCTGTAAACTCTGATGTAAATTGTTCTATTCGAGCATTGTGTTCTCTGTAATACTATGTTTGTAAGCTATATGTGTTGCGTGGACTTCCTGGGCACACGTATGGCAGCATTCGGGTTTCTGTGGAAAACCATGTGTGACAGGGAGACATCAGATTGAAGCCAGGAACAACAGATTCGGCTGCAGCATGGATCCACCATCTCCACAGGGTTTCGACAACGACATGGAACCGCCCTCACCAACTGGTACAAGGGACACCAACATTAGTCCACCTAAGCCTCAGCCGAAGAAGAGGTACGCCAAGGCTCCAATTCCACCGGCTCCAAAGCTGCAGAAGCAGAAGAAAGAGAAGCCTCCGCTACCGAATCTCCCGTACGAGAAAACAGCTGAGGAAACCGATGCGGTCGTCAACCAAGACGTTGTGGATTTTTTTTCAGAATATTAAGGACAAGAGAAAGCCAAAGCCAAAGGAACCGGTTGACCCGACAGCCGTAAGACACTTTGTTAAACAGGCCACACCTGTGGTCAAAGCAAAGGTATCGGACTACGACCGCACAATCATGAAGTCGTACAAGAAAGTCGAAAACAAAATTAGTGCATCGTCGTCGAAAAGCGGTCAATCCAAAAGCAGTGCGTCGAAAGGCATTGCACAGCTGGGACAACAATCCAAGCAATCGATTCCTCTGCTTGTTGTGCTATCAGAGGAAGAACAACAATTGGTTGAGGTGGTTATGAAGCAAACCAACCTCACAAAAGCACAACTGCGAGGTGAAGATCATATTCCACTGCATGAGGGATGCAATCGAAAACCGTTCGAATTGGGGCAATCACTTGTATGGCCTGAGCTGCTACCACACCTAGGGACCAGAATGTATGAGCTCCACAATTGGTACATGCGAGAATCTGGAAATGGATTGGTCATGTTCGCAGCACGGATCAGAAATTCACCCTATCGGCCGCCATGTGATATGTGGATTGATTTCGAAGATATCCATTTTTTGTACCATCGAGATGCCCTTTCCAAGTCCCTCATGAGTGCATGGATTCTGTAAGTATGTAATGACATATTTATATTTTATCTCTAGTTGTCGAGCCTATCTAACTATATGTTATTGTGTATCATGTAGGATGGAGTATCAACATTGCCGGAAGAAGGGATACTATGGCATTGGCTTCTTGGATCCGGATGTCTTACACATGGTGAGTATTGCACAATATCCCAATCGAACGACAACAAATATCTTCAATGTCTTGATGGCGCAACATAGACGTTCATTCATACTTTTACCGTAACAATTCGGGTTAGTGTTGAACATATTTTTCTATTTCTATATTCATTCATCTTACGGTTCTAAATTCAACAAATTAATTACATCTTCATATGTAAAGGTTCCACTGGATCCTCCTTGTACTCGAGATTAATCGATGCCGGATTATGGTGTTCGACTCTTTGAGAAAGCCGATGACAGATTATCAAAGCCTCGTTGATATTCTCGACAAAGCGTGAAAACGCTTTGTTAAACACCAAGTTGGAATATCAGATACGGACGAGCTTGTATGGAGGCCTAACTTTCCAGTACGTTCAAAATTTCATATTAGTCTTATTTCATTTAGTCAAACATCGGGAGAGTATTACATAACCGATTGTTCATATACGTGTATATATAGTGTATGAGACGGGAACAGGGAAACAACCTGTGTGGGTACTACGTATGCGATATCATCAATGCATTTGTAGGTCCGAAGCAGATGACAGAAAGAGAATTTGACGTACGTAAACTTCCTACCATTTTATTAAATTTTTATTATGCAAATATGTTTACTAAGACTAATTAGGAAAGAGAAGATTTTTCTTGACAGATTATGAAAATGTCAGAAGACCTCATTGAACCGGAACGAGTCAAGGCAGTTCAATAACAACTTATGGGATTCCTGCTCGATGAGGTCGTGAATCCAAACGGTGAATTTTATGCGGATCAGAGAATAAGCATTGGTGCAATGGATCCTGATCGAGGAAAGGACGAGGTGGAAGAGGAGTTCCAAAAGAAGAAGAAAGAATGACCTTAGAGCATCTTTGAGAAACGTTGTATATATATGTAATACTTTTTAGTCAGCTAACTAAGTATATGTAGATTATATATGATTGTAACGTAATATTACTTTATACGCAAAGCGCATTAGGAAGGACACGATACGAATACGCATTAGAACGGATACGATACGAATACGCATTAGAAATAAAATAAAAGAAAAGAAAAAGAAAAAAAATAGTTTAGTACCGGCTGGTGTCCTAAACTGCCTGCCCGCGGCGCGCGGCAGGGCACGCACGTTAGTACCGGCTGGTACGGTACTAACGTGTGTGTTCTGGTACCGGTTCTAGAACCGGTACTAAACGACTGCCAATTTAGTCTCGAAACGTCAGTACCGGTTTCAGAACCAGTACTAACGTGGCCTTACCAACCGGTACTGAAGGTAGTTTTTCATGTAGTGTTCGCACCAGTGACAGCGCCCCGCTGCCTCCAGCCAACGGTCTGCTGGTCGTTGTTAGACAGTGTGAAGTTCTCGTACTTGAAACTAGACAGTTTCTTGGCCCAAGACGGCAGGGGCTTGAAGGCAGTGTACTTTGCCATGAACTCGTCGTTGGTCATGTCGGTGCACTCGTTTGTCACCACTCACCATACGGTACTTTTTGCCGCCTGCGGCGTTGGAAGCGCTGGCCTTGCTTGTAGGTGCGGCCGTGCTTCATCATCCACCTCTCGCACCTCACCTTCATGGCCTCCATGCCAAAGCCGCCTACCGAGGACGGCTACTGGGCAGCCATCACACCAGAGATATAGTCCGTCGTCATGGCTACCGTGCCGAGCAGCATTAAAGGCCGTCGCGAGATGGTTGCAGTCTACTTCTGCTTTGTCGGCTGAAGCGGAAGCTTGCAGGCATGGGGTTCAGATAGCGAAAGCTATGGGTCTGCGTGACATCATGATGGAAACAGACTGCGAAGCTCTGGCAGATTTATGGAAGACACGGGCAAGCAATCTTTCGGAGATCTCGGTGATTCTAAAGGATATGGAAGATGTTATCTTAGGCTTTTCCTCTTTCTCTCTACATTTTGTCCACCGGGAGGCAAACCTGGCAGCCCATTCTTGAGCCAAGGAGGCCTCACTAGTTAATTCTTAGAACATGTGGGTAGACATCGTTCCACGTATCGTACAGGAGGATTGTAACCCTAATGAGTAAGCAATGAAGAGGAGGGCCTTCTTGTCTCAAAAAAAAAAAAAAGATCACAGGCTTGTTTCGGCCCAACCAGGATGCCATGCTGCTATATGGAGTATACTAGCATGTGTATATGATGTATGTTTCTATTATCTGATTCTGGACTTACCAAACTATCTAGCGTAGTGTGTTTGCTGAGCTGTAGTACATGAGGAGGGTGCCACTACGGGAATCGGGCGATTTGCTGAAGGTAACACTCGGCAAAGCTCACTCGTCATAGATTTACTAGGCAAACAGCTCTTTGCCGAGTCTTTTGTATAGCAACGAGGTCAGGAGCCGCGTTGAACTTGTGATCAACTGCCTTGAAATGTAGGATACATTTTGTGGAACACAGTCGGCAGGAGTCGTTAGTACTTATAATTGAGTTGGGTACTGATCGGTGCAGTCAAGAGTTGGCACGTTTTAAACTGAATTTCATGTAACACCTAGATAGAAATCCGGCTGCATTTATGTGTGTTTAATTTGGTCCTACGTATTCTGTGGACTACCAAACTTAACGAAAGACTACTGTACGTATACAGGACTACAGACTATACAAGTAGATCGTCCCACACGGTCACGACATTGTACTGCCTAACTTTCCGCGTGGAGCACAAACGACTAAGAATTGAAATTAAAGGATTCCCTCCGTCAGAACATAATACTAGAGCTCACAGCTCGTGAGACGGAATAATGGGATACAATAGGACACACTGTGTGGACAACAGGTCTTTGCAACATACACCCTCTAGTAAAAATGAAGTGATGGTTTGGGTTTTGTCTATACCATTTCAACCGGAGCTAGTTTCTAACTATTTGCATTTTACGTTTGCATATTTGAATACAAGGATATATGTATGTGTAGTGAAAAGTAGTTTGAAAAAAAAATAAAATTATCTACACCATAATTTTTGG
The DNA here is from genome assembly GCA_015476505.1 of Urochloa ruziziensis. Lineage (NCBI taxonomy): Eukaryota > Viridiplantae > Streptophyta > Magnoliopsida > Poales > Poaceae > Urochloa > Urochloa ruziziensis. The sequence continues at coordinate 32,646,976 of CM027120.1, read as the reverse complement.
AAAGGTATAAAAGATAAAATACGTGTTAGTGATAGGATGGGTGCCCTTAATTGGCCGTAGCTCTTTCTATTTACAGGATGGGGAGGTCTTGCCCTCCGATAAAATTGGTTACAAATCAAAATCTACATAAAATATACAAATATATATCCTACATGATTTAGACTTAAACCAACTAAGCCGATTTGGTAAACCAACCTGGTTGGTCGTCAACGGAACGTTATAGCTATTTAACCTTGTGCAAACTGAGTATAGAATACTACTGTAGAGATCCTTTATTCGTATCGGCTTATTCCCAAAAATTGTATTACACTGAATATAGTATTAGAATACAGCGTCGCTGAAATATCAAAACCGACAATTCACAGAAATGTCAAAAACGAGGAAACAAAAAGTTTTCAAAATTAATTGCAAGTCGTTTTTGCTTGGCGATGCAGTTTGGCACGAATAGAATGAACTTTCTAGCGTGTAGGACAATCCAAAGGCAGTATAATCAGCTGCCAAACAATGTAGTCAGCGCCTTCCAATGTAGAATGAACCTGAAGTGAGGAATGGGCCTTCTAGATTTTAGTTCCCGCGTCCCCAAACGTATATGTATACATTACGCGCACATATGGATAGCCAAAAGGCAGCTATGCTAAAATCCATACGTACTCTTCACACAGCTATGCCAAACATAAACCGTCGTGTACGTTAGATGCAAGGGAAGGAGATGCAATTTCGATACAAACTTGTATTCGAAGACCTTTGACAGTTGACACCGACCTGAACTGGCGTATAAAGTAAGTCCTACAGACCTGACGAACTGGTCAGCCGTTCCAATGCAATCCCCTCTATATAAACCCTCTGCGTCCTTCCCTACAGCACACCAGCAATAGCAAGCAGCAAGCTTCACGCATATACTACATCAAACACACATCCGCAATTACGCATTAAGTATCACCAGGCACCAGGAAGTAGGAACTGTAACTACCATGACCTCCTACATGGGTGGCAACAAGCCCCGCGTCACGGCCGCCTTGATGCTTCTTGCTGCCATAACCATGATGGGCGACATGCTCGTCGAGGTTGAGTCCCGGGAGCTATCCGCTGGCAGCTATAGCGAGGAGGCCATGAAAGCGAGGCACCATATGTGGATGGCGGAGCACGGCCGCACCTATAATGACGAGGCAGAGAAGGCTCACCGGTTCCAGGTATTCAAGGCAAATGCCGCTTTTGTTGACAGGTCCAATGCCGCAGGTGGGAAGAAGTATCGCCTGGCGATAAACAAGTTCGCCGACATCACCAACGACGAGTTCTTGGCCATGTACACTGGCTTCAAATCCGTGCCGGCTGGGGCCAAGAAGATGCCAGGTTTTAAGTACGAGAATTTTACACTGTTAGAGGATCAGCAAGCGGTTGACTGGAGGCAGAAGGGTGCAGTTACTGATGTCAAGAACCAGGGCCAATGCGGTAATTATCTACTTAGTTGTAAATATGCATGCACATGCCTTCTTTTTTATATATGTTGCCACATTCTTACCCCAAATTAAAATTTGAAGGTTGTTGCTGGGCTTTCTCTGCGGTCGCTGCTGTGGAGGGCATCCATCAAATCTCGACCGGCGAGCTGGTGTCGCTATCGGAGCAGCAGGTGTTGGATTGCTCCACCAACGGGAACAATGGCTGCAGCGGTGGCATCATGGACAACGCCTTCCAGTACATCATCAGCAATGGCGGCCTTACTACGGAGGATGCCTATCCTTACACCTCTGCACAGGGTATGTGCCAGTCCGTCCAGCCGACGGTAACTATCAGCAGCTATCAGGACGTGCCCAGCAACGACGAGGATGCACTCGCTGCAGCCGTTACCAACCAGCCGGTGTCCGTGGCTGTCGACGCACATAACTTCCAGTTCTACACTGGTGGGGTGATGACCGGAGACAGCTGCGGCACGGACTTGAACCATGCAGTGACGGCGATAGGGTATGACACAGCGGAGGATGGGACCCCCTACTGGCTGCTGAAGAACCAGTGGGGGCAAAACTGGGGCGAGGGCGGATACATGAGGCTCGAGAGGGGCACCGGGGCCTGCGGTGTTGCCAAGCGTGCCTCCTACCCAGTGGCATGAATTACTCAAATAAGAGAAATAATACAAACTTGATCGCAGGCATGCATAAGAGAGATTAAGGAATAAAGCAGTTCATTCTAGTTTGCAAAAGGAAACATAAAGAATAAGAATAACAGTCGAGGTATAGACATATAACTAGTATAATATATGAGACATTCTTTCGAACTTATTTGTATGTAATAACAAGGGAGTATGAAATTTTAACCATTTGATGGCAGCGGCCCAATTGTCTCTTTTTGCATAATACGAATGCTTTCATACTTACACTACTGGAAACGAAAATTGTTATGTGGGTGCAAAACCGACAGAAAAAGTGCTTATGTCGGTTGCCCGATAGAAAAATACCGACGGAACTAGCTCGACAAAAAAAAAAAAACAATTGCCTGTTGGGAAAACTATAACACCCTAGAATTTCAAAAGCACTTAAAAAGATTTTAGGAAAATTTTAATAATTAAAACTTGATTTATTTAAATAAGGTTATGCATTAGAAAAATGATGCATTAGTTTATTTTTGAATTAAACCATGTGCATATGCTTGTTCTAACCCTGGAATAATTCTAGAGCACAAATCCTACCCAAAACCCAAATTGGAATTGAATTATAATTCAAATCCAATCCAAAACTTAAAATAGAAAAGAAAAGGAAAAAGGAAAAAACGAAAAAGAGAAAACCTCGCCCCATGCCGAAACCCAGCCGCCGGCCCAGCACTCCCTGCATTCCCTCCGGCCCAGCCCAACCCTTTCCTCCCCCTTTCCCAAGTCTAACTTGCCTCCCCAAACTCCTCCGCGCGCGCGGCCCATGCGGCCCGCGACGCCCGCCCCGGTGACGTCGCGCTGACTTCACTATTCCTCCCCCCTTCTTCCTCCCCTCGCCGCCGTGCCCATCCCGCCGCCGTTGCCGCCCGATCTCCCTCCTCTGGTCTGGATGCAGCTTCGGGAGGCGAGCACTTCGCGTGTCGCCAGCACACCGCTCCAATGCACCATGGGTGCGGCGCCGACCACGTCCCACGGCTCAGAGCGGAGCTCGACGCCGGGGACATGCGGCGCCGCCGGACACCGCCTCCCCGCCACGCGTCTGGCCGGGGAGAGCGCCGGAGAAGCGCCGGGCCTCACCTCACTACAAGAAAATTGGCCTTTAGTACCGGTCACAGGACGGCTTAGTACCGGTCGCTGTGACCGGTACTAAAGGTCCGGTACTAACGTGCGTCCATGTTAGTACCGGTCAGAAGCGACCGGTACTAACGTGCCTCCGTTTAGTACCGGTTTGTATTCCCAGCCGGTACTAAACTTCCCTCCCGTCAGACCCCACGTACAGCCGCCTTCCCCTCCTTTTTCCTTTTTATTTTTTATTCTTTTCTTTTCTTTCCTTTCCTTTATCTCCCACACAGCGGTCATCACTCATCACATCACAACCACAACCATAAATTTAATAAGATCACAAAAATCCATACATTGCTAACACACATTTTACATGAATCATCAAAAATTTACAAACTCTACAGATAGCTTTGACTCCACCATTGACCTCCCACATGAATCATAAAAAAAATCACATACTCATCGATCCGCTTCCTGCGAATTCAAAGAAGAATCAACTGTTAAATAGAAATCAAGCAACAAATAAGAAAAGAAGGAGAACAAAATTGAAGAACTCACCGGCCTCAACAGAGAAGAAGGCCGTGCCCGCGCTCGTCGCAGCGCGTCCGCCCGCCGCCGGCCGTGCCCGGGCTCGCCTGCCCTCGCTCGCGCCGTCCCCCGGGATCGCGCCCGCCCTCGCTCGCGCCGTCCCCCGCGCGCCCGCCGGCGGCCGTGCCCGCGCCATTCCCCGCGCAAGCGGCTTGGGAACGCTGCGCCCGCTCGCCGGCCGCGCCAGCAGGCAGCCGCGCCGCGCCTGATGGGAACTAGGGTGCCCGATCTTCCATCAGGAAAAGGATAACTCGTTTTGGGCGGAGCCCGACACACCGATCCGGCTTCAAGTCAGCAAACTCGAACCCTGCAATCTTAGCACCACGACTCCTCTGGTTATCAACCGTAGTCACAATCCAGTTGACCTCGCCAAGAAAGCTAATCCCTGCCTGCGAAACGAAGAACACAAGCAAGAACTCGAAAGAACGCAGCACTCAATAATGGTGACAACTGCAGATGAATGATTAAGCACACGAGTTGGGGTTTCACAAACCGATGAACGGCGACACTGTCTCCAACAGAATAATCTAAGGAAAACCTGAGTCTAAGCGGCAGCGGCTGCTGAGTTTATTATCCTAGGGACGTCCTAGGGTTGGGGGCGCACCAGGTGGGGCGTCGTCAACTTGGGCCAAAGGCCCGACACGATACAAAGCCTGAGAAGGCCCAAAACAGGTGACGCAGCATTTTGTGGTGGTCACACAGCAGTGATCCACAAATCTTCTAGAACTAGGATCAGAACCAAAACGACGGTGTTGTCGTCCCCTTTCCAACGCACGTTTATACGCCTCGTTTCGATGTCGTATGAGGGAGATATCGCCGAAACCGTGCAAGGGTATCGGCTGAATCCGAACTCCACGTGGCGGCTGAGTTGGAGACGAGTTGTAACTTGGGGAAGACTGTAGCATGTACGTGTTCAGCGTGGCGATATCCTCATCATCCCCTCCTTCTTGAACTGAAGTCATCCTCGATGCCATTCCATCATCATCAGGCTCCTGCAAAAGGTTAGTGACAACAGGATGCGATGCACAAGACAAATGATCATTGGAACGAGAAAAGATATCTCGACAAAGCATAGTATAACAAGGTGCATCAGGATTATCACATAACGCAGCAGTAGCAGATGTAGTAGCAATAAAAGCACCTCCTTTTAACTTAATCCTTTATGTGTATTATCATTAGAGGCATTGCTAGCACTTTCTTTCTTAGTATTTTCAGCAGTCTCTTTAAAATGGTTGCCCAGTACTCCCCGCATTCCCTCCGGCCCAGCCCAACCCTTTCCTCCCACTTTCCCAAGTCTAACTTGCCTCCCCAAACTCCTCCCCGTGCGCGGCCCACGCGGCCCGCGACGCCTGCCCGGTGACGTCGCGCTGATGTCACTGTTCCTCCCCCTTCTTCCTCCCCTCACCGCCGCGTCCATAACGCCGCCGTTGCCGCCCGATCTCCCTCCTCTGGTCTGGATGGAGCTTCGGGAGGCGAGCACTCCGCGTATCGCCAGCACACCGCTCCAGCGCACCACGGGTGCGGCGCCGACCATGTCCCGCGGCTCAGAGCGGAGCTCGACGCCAGGGACATGCGGCGCTGCCAAACACTGCCTCCCTGCCACGCGTCTGGTCGGGGAGAACGCCGAAGAAGACCTGGGGCCTCACCTCTTGTGCTCCTCCTAGCCCCTCATCCCCTCCCCCACTCACCCCGCGCGCACACACACTCGCCAGCGCACGGCCGAGCGCGAGCTCCGCCGCCGCCGCACGCCGGCCGAAGCCACGGTGGTAGCCTTCCGCCGCCGTACTATGGTAACTACCCCTCCGCCGAGCTACACCGCCGCCCCCTTCCTCCCATACACGCGCACACCCGCCAAGTGCTGCCGGCTCCCGTACGCCGCCGCGCTCCGGCAAGCCGCCGGCCGGCCTTATCCCATGCAAAAGGAAACATAAAGAAGAAGAATAACACTTGAAGTATAGACGTATAGCTAGTATAATATGTGCGACATTCTTTCGAACTTATTTGAATGTAATAACAATCAAGGGGGTGTGAAATTTTAACCATTTGATGGCAGCAGCTCAATCGTCTCTTTCTGCATAATATGAATGCTTTCATACTTATGTCGCACGGAAATTCTCAGCAACGATAACACGAATTAACTTTTTAACGCCTCTGTATTGTCCCAGTGGAGTTACAGAGGTTCTTCCCAAGAACAATTGATGTAGGTAGACTAGACGTGTGGTGGGCCTTTAATATGTGCACCAAATTGACTCAAAGTGGATGTTTTTAGCATAATCATTGGTTCAGTTGAGCTGATGACTGGACAGGTGACTCAGACTGTGGGAAGATATCTCATTCAATTCAAAAATTTATGTGCAATGTTTATAATACTATTATTGTTTAATGGAACTAACAAGACATCTCTTATGGTGTATTTAATGGAATATTGTAGATGTTGGTCTATGGGCTTATACAAACAAACATAATCCAAAATTTTGACTGAGGGCGTCATTTTGAAATGTAGGGAGTACAAAATTGTGATTTGTGACTAATAAATAATTAACTTTAGGCCCAAGGTATCATAATCCAAGGAATTGATGTCTTTTTCTTTAGGAAGCTACTACCACTACTGCAAGGACCCTCCTTTGCACCGGCGCAAGACTCTCATCCACACCGGTGCCAGAACTGCTTATTCTAAGCTAATGCGAATAGGCGCGCTATTCGAGCCGCTGAGATAACCTCTTCGAATGATAGAATAAACATGCCGGCGTCCTCTGCACCGTTTAGACTTAGGCCGATATTCTAAGCGACTTTATGAGGACCCAGTGTGTCCGAGGACCGGTGGATGGTCGCTTCCTGGTGTGATGAGTGATTGACAACGTGGTGTGGATTGACGTTTCCCTTGGCTCATGTATTGCAGGTGTAGGATGCGGCTTGGTTGCATTGGTGCAGGTGAAGAACAGGCGCGAAAGGTCTTAGCCATGGCGGCCTCCGAGGAGCGGAGAGACAAGTAGGCTTGGTTCGAGGGACCCTGATGGCCGGTGGATCAAGTGCGGTTCACATGCTGGCAAGAACGAGCAAGGGGACGTGGTTCCGGTGCGAGGTAGCGGCTCACAACCGAAGCTCGTACGCGGACGAGAAGCCGGCGCAAGGTGGCGGCTAACAACCGAAGTTTGCGCGCGGGGTTTGGTGATTTGGCCACAAAATCATCGGTGGACGGTTTCCCTTGGTTTGGGCCTCAAAACCAAGGACCGAGGACTCGACGAGGCGAACTTGGGCAGCTGGGCCTGTGTGGGCTGACAGGGCGGTTTAACCGCCCCCCAGGGCCGGTTTAACCGCCCCCCCTGGGCTGGCCCAAGAACTGGCGTCGAGGAGCTTCGATCCGGAGGACACGCGGCGTGACTGCAAGGCTTGCGTCGGAGGGAAGCTAGCTTGCAGTGGAAGGTGCCCGAGCCGGAAAATATCTGAAGATCAAATGTCAAATTTGCCCCTGAGGGGTATGTATCACTTAGGGGTAGTTTAGTCTTTAGGACACCACCACTTGGACTACTAATAGGCCCCTTCAGGGCTGGTGGCTGTCATCTCTCTAGTTATCTCTTTAGGTTTTACTTTGAACTTGTTTTCCCCTTCATCCCCTCCACCTAGAACTACTTCGAATCATTCCTAGTTTGTATAGGTGAATTCATGGTTATGTGATGGAGTTTGTGCTGCTCATCTTTGTGCCATGATTTGATTTCCCGAGCTCCCTTTCCTTTTCTTATTTTCGTGGGTATTTTCGGAGCTATTTTTGGGGGATTTTCGTTCTTCTTGTTCTAGGGCGTTTTCTCTCGGATTTCTTTGGGGGATTCACGTATGAGTGCCTTGTGCCTCTTTTGCTGGTGATCTCTTGCCCCCAAACGCCGAGAATCGCTCTGGATTTGAGATTTTCGGGATGAACTCGAGGTCATGGTGTTCTTCGCGAGATCTGCGATTCCGGGAGTTGTACTGAGTTAGAGGCCGAGATCTTTTGGGAAAACACTCCACAGGAGGTCTAGATCATCTGACCAAAATCTCGCCTCAAGAGCTCAAGCGGTTTGGGAGATCCACTTTTGTTTTGACTTTTTCCCGAGGCTCCCAGGCCCGGGCGGTTTAACCGCCCCCCCTGGCCGGTTTAACCGCCCGCCCTGGGTGTGTTAGATCGAGCCGAGTTTCGGGTCGTTTTGGTGTTCGTTTCGATTGGTTCGAGTTCCGCTGCTCATTTCTTGTTCCTAGGGTCAGTAGCTTGACAGTGGCTACGTGATCTTGGCAAGATTGCTCTCGGAGGTTTCGGAGTTGTTTTGGGAGAATAGCCGGATTGTTTGGAAAGAATTTTTATCGGCTCCCATTCACTCCCCCCCTCTCTGGTCGCCGTTTCGGTCCTTCACTTTAAAATAGCACCAATGTGTTTGATCGCCGTATACGAAGCAATTGTTCATTGTACCGCATTGTTTGTTAACCTATTGCCACCGGCTGGATTAGCACTAGTTAGAATGCTCTAAGAACTTTTTAAAAATCTGGAGGTCTTCCACTAGTGGTTTGATCTCGGTTGTGTATTATAGATATTATGCATCACACACAATAGGTTCACATTCAAATGTGAACGCTCATAACAACACAAGTACTCTGTCAGTAGCATCAACATCACTTGGACAAAATTAACATCACTTCCACACGCAACATTGAACTAACATGACCTGTAGACACAACAAATATATAGATTGCCAGTTCATAATATCATATATGAGTTGCAGATATGTAAACTGAGCATTTCGTCAAGTATATCTCATACTAACAGTGACGACAGCTAATCAATAACTAGATATCTAAGAGCAACAACAACTGGTGTTAATTATAATCAACAACTAACCTAAACTGAGCATCAGTTCATCAACCGGCTAAAAAGGTATGAGCCAAACCGCCTTTAGGCATAGAGACACACGTAAAACTCCATTGTATAATTAGGGTTGATGCAATGGCCACACTAGTACCGGTGATGGTATGTTTTCACTTTTTGTAACATTATGTCAATTATAAATAAAAGTCGTTACGGATGTGATACTTTTTGCGAGAAATGCCTATATGATCTACCAATCCATGGAATGATACGAATGACATTCAGAGTTCCTTTTAGGGTAGCACCAATAATATTTTGGTAAACTTTTGGTTCCACCTCTGGATAACCTTAAAGACTCTATAAAGAGCAGAGTAGCCTAGTATAGCGTAGCCTCTGTTTTGTCGCCGGCTGTGAGCAGCGCAGGTCAGCCTGATGAGTGCCAAAGGAGTAGCAAGGGGCTACCGGCACCCATCCTAGAGGGTTAGTATTGGTTGTCACGATATATAGGAGCTGCACCGGTCATGGATAACGTGCAGTGGTGGTGGTTCGGTTGTGTGAGGATGTTGGCCAAGGCCGAGGGGACAGGAGAAAATTTTTTGAGATAAAAGAAAGAATTGTATTATATCAAAAAAGTGTATATCATTAAGTTACCAATAGCACTCTCAATGTACTCACACACTAATTAGCTCCAAATCTCAATCCCAAACCTGTGTCAAAAATCAAATAGAAGGCCGTAGATGCATACACTCAGCAAGCAGGCTGAGAATAATCGTCCAAAGAACGGCGACCAACATTCATGTAGGCTGAAACCAGCACACTCTTCTTCTTCCTTATTGTGTCTTTCTTCTTCCTCTTTCTGCCATCGATGAAGAAGAGAGATTGATCCCAATTTATCCGATTCGAGACTGATCGACACCATCTTGGGGGACAGACCTACGCCGCCGTATCTCGTCACAGTTGCTAGAGAGGAGGAGGAAAAAAAATCTCATACCACGAAACGCGACATGGAGAACCCTAATCCTAAGTTAGACTCGATCTACTAGAATCTATTGGAATAGATGGATCCCCACTACCTCTGACCTCCGGCGAGATGCCGAAGGTGGGAAGGGAAGGGGACCGGCGGTGGTGGAGACGGAGGGCTGGTGGCTAGGCGGATCGGCGCCACCCATGTCGCTTGAAGGGCGACGCGGGGTAGGCAGAGCGACGGTTTCAGCCTCTGTTTCTCTCTTCTTCTCATCTCCAAATCCATGGTTGGAGGGCAGTGGCGGAGGTTAGCTTCGAAATCCAAGTCAAGTTTCTTGCTGCCACTCGTGAGGACCCGGTGTGTCCGAGGACCGGTGGATGGTCGCTTCCTGGTGTGATGAGTGATTGACAACGTGGTGTGGATTGACGTTTCCCTTGGCTCAAGTATTGCAGGTGTAGAATGCGGCTTGGTTGCATTGGTGCAGGTGAAGAACAGGCGCGAAAGGTCTTAGCCATGGCGGCCTCCGAGGAGCGGAGAGACAAGTAGGCTTGGTTCGAGGGACCCGGTGGCCGGTGGATCAAGTGCGGTTCACATGCTGGCAAGAACGAGCAAGGGGACGTGGTTCCGGTGCAAGGTAGCGGCTCACAACCGAAGCTCGTACGCGGACGAGAAGCCAGCGCAAGGTGGTGGCTAACAACCGAAGTTTGCGCGCGGGGTTTGGTGATTTGGCCACAAAATCATCGGTGGACGGTTTCCCTTGGTTTGGGCCTCAAAACCAAGGACCGAGGACTCGACGTGGCGAAGATGGGCCGCTGGACTGATTGTATGTACTAGGCAGTGCCGAGTACATACACTCGACTGGGCCGGCCCAAAACTCGGCGTCGAGGAGCTTCGATCCGGAGGACACGCGGCGTGACTGCAAGGCTTGCGTCGGAGGGAAGCTAGCTTGCAGTGGAAGGTGCCCGAGCCAGAAAATATCTGAAGATCAAATGTCAAATTTGCCCCTGAGGGGTATGTATCACTTAGGGGTAGTTTAGTCTTTAGAGCACCACCACTTGGACTACTAATAGCCCCTTCCAGGGCTGGTGGCTGCTATCTCTCTAGTTATTTTCATTTGGCTTGTTTAGTTTTCCTCTTCCCTTCATCCTCTCCACCTAGAACTACTTCGAATCTTTCTTAGTTTTGTATAGGTGAATTCATGGTTATGTGATGGAGTTTGTGCTGCTCATCTTTGTGCCATGATTTGATTTCCCGAGCTCCTTCTTCCTTTTCTATTTTTGTGGGTATTTTTGGAGCTATTTTTGGGGGATTTTCGTTCTTCTCTTTCTAGGGTGTTTTCTCTCGGATTTCTTTGGGGGATTCACGTATGAGTGCCTTGTGCCTCTTTTGCTGGTGATCCTTTGCCCCCAAGCGCCGAGAATCGCTTTGGATTTGAGATTTTCGGGATGAACTTGATGTCATGGTGTTCATCACGAGATCTGAGTTTTCGGGAGTTGTACTGAGTTAGAGGCCGAGATCTTTTGGGAAAACACTCCACTGGAGGTCTAGATCATCTGACCAAAATCTCGCCTCAAGAGCTCAAGCCGTTTGGGAGATCCACCCACGAGTTGACTTTGGGGCTGGGCTGTTTGCATGTACTAGGCAGTGCCGAGTTTTGAAATCCGGCAGTACCGAGTACATACACTCGAGGGCTGCATGTACTAGGCAGTGCCGAGTTTTGAAACCCGGCAGTGCCGAGTACATACACTCGAGAGCTGCATGTACTAGGCAGTGCCGAGTTTGGTAACCCGGCAGTGCCGAGTACATACACCCAGTGACAGATTTGTCAAGTTTTTGGATCGAGGATTCTGTCTGTGTTTCAGCTGCATGTTTCTTGTTCCTAGGGTCAGTAGCATCTCAGTTGCTACGTGATCTTGGCAAGATTGTGTTAAGAAGTCCGGAAGTGATTTTGGGGTGAAAGCCGGATTTGGAAAAGAAAGTTTTATCGGCTCCCATTCACTCCCCCCCTCTCTGGTCGCCGTTTCGGTCCTTCAATTGGTATCAGAGCCGGTTACGGGTCTTTGCGACTCTAACCAGTCTAAGATCCAAAGATGGCGTACCAAGATCGGGGTTCCGGGCCTCCGCACTTCGATGGGAAGAACTACCCGAACTGGGTCGCGCGTATGGGCGCTTTCTTGCGAGGCAAAGGAAAGTTGCTGTGGGACGTGACGAAAGATGAAAACTATGTCAATCCCACCAACTTAGATGCCCAGGATGCAAAGGATAGATTTGAGGCGAATGCCCGAGCTGTTGACTACTTGTTCCGTGCTTTGTCCGCCGAGGAGTTTGAGCGTGTTTTGGGCGAGGACCTAGCTAGCCAGATCTGGCAGAAGCTCAAGGTAGCCCACGGTGGTGATAGCCATGTCAAGGCTAGGCTTTTCTCGATGTACAGGAGAGAATGTGAGAATTTCGCTCATTTGCCTGGAGAGTCGGTTGATGCTTTGTTTCAGCGTTTCACTTCGATTGTCAACAACATGAAAGCCAACATTACCGTGCTCCCATACTCGGATCATGACCGAGCTATCAAGCTCCTGCAAGCACTTGATAGATCCGTGTGGGGTGCCAAGGTTGAGGCGATCATGGAGTCGGCAAACTATGAGACTCTTTCTGTTGATGAGCTTTTCTCGAAGTTGAAGTCCTCTGAGGTTGACAGACAGTTGCTTGCCAAGGCTAAGAGTCCGACTGATCCCCATAGTCTGGCTCTAGTCGGTGGCTCTGGATATGGACATGCTAACACTCCTAGACACTTTGCTTTGTCTTCTCTTGTGTCCCTTCCAGATGAAGAATATGAGGTGCTGAGCGAGGAGGATCTCGCGTTGCTCACGAGGAGGTTCGAGCGGATGTACCAGAACCGCAAGGGTTCGAGGCGTGCCGGGAGTACGTGCTACAGATGCGGGAAGATGGGCCACTTCATCGCCGAGTGCCCCGAGGAGATCAAGAACGACTACAACCGCAAGCACCGCCCACGAGACGACCACAAGCACCGTCCCAAGGACGAGTACCGCTCCAAGCAGAAGAACAAGGACGAGAGAAGATCCAAGAACAAGCACGGTGGACACAAGAAGCACAGATCTCGAGCGATGGTGGCTGATGCGAGCGACATCGACACAAGCTCCACGAACACGTCGTCAAGCTCAAGCAGTGAAGATGAGGACCGCGGCCACCGCAAGGAGAAGAAGAGCTTGAACCGCAACTTCAACGGCATCTCCTTCGCCGCCGTCGACTACTGCACCATGGCGCACGACTCCGTGGAGAGCAAGGACGACTCCGACTCCGACTCCGAGGATGAGGTATTGACAGATCCCACCTCTTTGCGTCAGGAGATTGCTAGGTTAGAGCAGTTGGTCGATAACCGTGATGATGTGCTTAGGAAGACCAACAAGGAGAAGAGGGAGTTTAGGTCTTTGCTAGGAGAGTCCAAGGATAGAGTGGCTGAGCTTGAGACCTTGCTTTCTGAGACTGGAAAGAAGGCTATGGAGTTTGAGTCTTTGCTTTGCGAGTCTAGGGAGAGAGCAGCTAAGCTAGAGTCTGAGATTGCTGTTTTGAAAGATGCTCCTCTTGTGTCTGATGAGGTTGAATGCTCGTTCTGTGATGTGCATATTGCTGATCTTGTTGTGCTTAAGGAGAAACACATGACTTGCTTGGATGAACTAGAGGGTGCTAGGGTTGAGCTTGCTGAGTTGAAGTCTAGGTCATCTTTGCTAGGTGCTTGTACTTCTTGTCCTGCTTTGCATGCTCAGTTGCTTGAATCACGCACCATGGTTAGTTCACTTGAAGCACAACTTAAATCTCCTATTGCAAATTCCTGTTCTGCTTGTGATGTTGTTGCATTGAAGAATGTTGAGCTAGAACAGTGTGTGAATCGATTGCAAGATGAGAATGATGAGCTGAGACAGTGTTTGGGTTGGTTGTCTGGTCGTGAGCCTCAGCTCAAGATGCTGATTGCTAGTTTTAAGAGAGCTGATGGTTGTGGTCTTGGTTCTGAGAAGGTTGGTGGGAGTAGTGGTGAGAGAGAGAGATCCAGAGAGCTCCACCGCAAACATTCCCACAAACCCACCAAAAGCCATTCTCAAGAACACCTTCACACCCAAACCAAACCACCTGTTAAACAAGCTTGACACCACTCCAGATCCTCCAAGTTTCCACCTAAGTCAGAGAACTTTCAGAGGAGAGTGACCTTTGTGAGGAGTGGGGTTTACCAGCCAAGAGAGAGGGCACAACCGAGAGAAACCCCAAAGCTAAAGCCAGTCCGCTTCCATTGTGAGCATTGTGGAAGGGATGGACACCTTGAGGAGTTTTGTTGGAGGAAGAAGAGGGAGGTGAGAAGAGAGAAGGAGGTGGGGAACAGGGACAGGTACTACTCTTCTCGTAGTGTGCCTGTGTCTCGTTCACCCTGGCCGAGAGGCGACGCCTTTGTGCGCACAGTTCCTGTGGTTGCTAGTCGTGGTGTTTCAGCTGTTCGTGAGTTTGCTAGGCGGCCTCCGTTTCGCGGACAGGTTGGTTCAGGGAGGTTCGACCGTAGCTTTGAGGCTAGGAGAGAGTCTAGGCCACGTTTTCCCCCGCATGGTGCTAGAGGTCCGATGGTGAGAGACGAGAGGGTTTCACGTGGTAGAGTTGATTTTGCTAACCCCTCTTTTGAGCAGATGGCCCGACACTGGTTTGACTCATTTTGTGCTAACCCCAGTGTCGAGTCATTCGCTCATTCTCGTTCTCGCTTTTGATTGTGCAGGTGGGAGGCTTGGAGAACTTTTGGTTGATGGATTCTGGCTGCTCGAGACATATGACAGGTAATGGTAAGTGGTTCTCCAGTCTCACCCCGGTGGTGTCCAGGCAGTACATCACTTTCGGGGATAAGGGCAGAGGTAGAATGTTGTCTGAGGGTGCTATTCAGGTGAGCGATACTTTCATGCTAAAGCGGGTTGCTCTTGTCAAGAATCTTGGTTTCAATTTGCTCTCAGTTTCTCAGCTTCTTGATGAGGGTTATGAGGTTCGATTTAAGCGTGGTGATTCGAAAATTCTTGATTCTCGAGGTGACCTTGTGTGTATGATCATTCCTGAGGGGCAGATTTTTCATGCTGATTTTTCTCGATCTTTTGGTCCTTCACGGTGTTTGATCGCTGGTACTTCTTCTGAGCTTTGGAAGTTGCATAGGAGATTGGGTCATGTGAGCTTTGATCTACTCACACGCTTGAGTGCTCTTGACCTTATCCGAGGATTGCCCAAGCTCAAGTTCGAGAAAGATTTGGTTTGTGCACCTTGTAGGCATGGAAAAATGGTTGCTGCTTCTCACCCACCTTTGACAGATGTTATGACTGAGCGTCCAGGGGAGCTTTTGCACATGGACTTGGTTGGCCCGCTCGCGTTCGTTTAGTCGGTGGGAAGTGGTATGTTCTTGTGGTTGTGGATGATTTTTCTCGGTATGCTTGGGTGTTCTTTCTGGCGTCGAAGGATGAGACTTTTGATTTTGTTCGAGATCTGATTTTGAAGTTGAAAAACTAGAGTAATGGTGGTGCCATGAGAGCTATACGTAGCGACAATGGTACGGAATTTAAGAACACTCGTTTTGATGCCTTCTGTCGTGATCTTGGTCTCGAACATCAATACTCTTCGCCATATGTTGCTTGTCAGAATGGTGTTGTTGAGAGAAAGAATAGAACACTTTGTGAGATGGCTAGGACGATGCTAGATGAGCATAGGACTCCTAGGAAGTATTGGGCAGAAGCGGTGAACACAGCTTGCTATGTTTCAAATCAGATTTTCCTTCGTGCTTTCAAGAAGAAAACTTGCTATGAGCTTTTCCATGGTCGTTCCCCCCGTGTGAGTCACTTTCGGGTTTTTGGTTGCAAGTGTTTCATCTTGAAGAAAGGAAATTTGGACAAGTTTGAGTCTCGTTCGATGGATGGAATTTTTCTTGGTTATGCTAATCACTCTCGAGCATATCGTGTGCTCAATCTTGAAACTAACCAAATCATGGAGACTTGCGAAGTCACCTTCGACGAGACCATTCCGTGTAGCTCTTCTGCTTTTGAGTGTGCAGGTGATGATGACTTGGGACAGCCCATCTTTGAGGAAGAACAGCTTGATGATGAAGACGATGAGGAGATTCATGCACCGTGTGGAGATAGTGTACCTTCTACTTCCACTACTACCACGACGTTCGACGACGGCCCCTCTGCTACACCTTCGTCGAGTCGCGCTCCAGATCGAGTTCAAATGGAAGCTGATGTTGAGGGGGAGGCAATCTCGAGGCGAGAAGCTCCCCGGCTGGTACAGAGGGATCATCCACCTTCGAAGATCATCGGGAACTTGGATGAACGCACTACACGGTCGAGGTCACAGAACATCTCTCATTATGCTCATTCTGCTTTTGTCGCGTCTTTTGAGCCCAAAAATGTTGGACACGCTTTATCTGATTCTGATTGGGTCAATGCCATGCATGAAGAGCTTGAAAACTTTGAGAGAAATCAGGTGTGGAAGTTAGTAGAACCACCTCCAAATTACCATCCCATAGGAACCAAGTGGGTGTTCAAGAACAAGAGGGATGAGAGTGGTGAGATTGTGAGAAACAAAGCGAGGTTGGTTGCTCAGGGGTTTTCGCAGCAGGAGGGATAGATTATGAGGAGACATTTGCTCCTGTTGCCCGTTTGGAGGCAATTCGGATCCTTCTAGCATTTGCAGTTGCTAAAGGCTTCAAATTGTACCAAATGGATGTGAAGAGTGCCTTCTTGAATGGGGTGATCGAGGAAGAAGTGTATGTGAGGCAGCCCCCGGGTTTTGAGAGTGAGAGATACCCACACCGAGTGTACAAACTCCACCGAGCTTTATATGGCCTAAAGCAAGCACCCAGAGCGTGGTATGGTAGGTTGAGAGGGTTCTTGCTTAGCAAGGGGTTTGTGATGGGGAAGGTTGATAAAACGCTCTTCTTGTTGAGAAATGGCAATGATCTTTTAATCGTTCAGATTTACGTGGATGATATCATTTTTGGTGGCTCTTCTCATGATCTTGTTGCCAAGTTTGCAGACGATATGAGCAGGGAATTTGAGATGTCGATGATGGGAGAGTTGCAGTTCTTTCTCGGGCTGCAGATCAAGCAAACCAAGGATGGGACATTCGTGCACCAAAGCAAGTACATCAAGGACATTCTCAAGAAATTCGACATGAGCGACTCCAAGCCGATGACTACGCCGATGAGTACGACTACAGCTTTGGATGCGGATGAGGACGGAGAACCAGTGGACCAGAAGGAGTACCGGAGCATGATCGGCTCCCTCCTCTACTTGACGGCGACGAGGCCGGACATACAGTTTAGCGTGTGTCTGTGCGCTCGTTTTCAGGCTTCACCGAGGACTTCACATCGTCAGGCCGTCAAGAGGATTTTCAGGTATCTCAAGTTTACTCCTGAGCTGGGTCTTTGGTATTCTGCCGATTCCACTCTTGCACTTCATGGTTTTTCTGATGCGGATTTTGCTGGATGTCGTGTTGATCGCAAGTCTACTTCTGGTCAGTGTCAGTTTCTTGGTTCGTCTCTTGTGTCTTGGTCTTCTCGCAAGCAGTCTAGTGTAGCCCAATCCACCACTGAAGCCGAGTATGTTGCTGCTGCTAGCTGTTGTTCTCAGTTGCTTTGGATCACATACACCTTGAGAGATTTTGGCTTAAACATGTCCCATGTTCCACTTCTTTGTGACAGCACCAGTGCCATAAGCGTAGCCAAAAATCCTGTGCTTCATTCCAAAACCAAACACATAGAAGTGAGGTACCACTTTCTGAGAGATCATATGGAGAAAGGAGATATTGAGCTTGCCCATGTTTCTAGCCAAAACCAGCTTGCAGACATTTTCACTAAGCCACTTGACCAAGTTACCTTCACCCGCTTGCGAGGAGAACTTGGTGTGTGTGCAGTTTACTGAGCTGAGTTTTGGAGGCTTCTCTTGTAGCATATGTATATTTGTGTACCATCTTTGTATCTTGATGTATATTTTTCTTGCTTTTGTATCTTGATTTTATCTTTTGTATCATATCTTAGGATGAGCTTCTCCTATATGCAGTGATTGGTACAACTTGCTACATTTTAGAGTTTAGGCAGGTTGGCTAGGGATTGATTGTATGGATGGCTATGCTCTTGATGGTTTTGATATATATTCTTTTGAGATAGTCTCTTTTCGAAATTAAAATGACAAACTGAACTTAAATTTCTTCACCCATGAGTAAATGCCTTTGCATGTCTTGCTTGAGCCGAAATGGCTATATCTGGTTAAGATCATGTTAGGGTGTGATATTCTTTTCAATTGGGTCAAAGACCTTTGTCATTATAAATGTTTAGCCCATGCTTTATCTTGTGGAGGAGCATAAGCTTCTTTCTGTCGCAAAGACATTTCATGTACCATGCTTAACTTGAAAAACTTGAAAAAATGAGATGTCTATGCATGAAAGAAGAAAGTTGAGAAAAAGATATATTTGCAGAAAATTATGCTCATGTCTCTATGCTTTCACCATTGCACACACTTGCACACATGGGTGCTAAGCGGTTGCATGTTGTTTGCCGGAGAAGTCTCCCATGAGAAGTGAACACATGGCTCCGTGCTTTGACATGACATGAGGTAGAACTTGGGCGTTTATGATGATCTTTTGTCAAGAATGCTTGTCCTTTCATGATTTTGGTGAGATGAAGTTCATTTTTTGCTTGAACAATCCATGATTAGGACTTTGCTCATGTGGTGACATTTTTGATAATAATCCACAATTTGCGCATGGCTTTGTCAATTGGATATATGTCTTCACCTTCTTGATGGCAATGCCCGTGTGACACGATGAACTATCTTGTTTGCCTCTTCTCTAACCTGTAGCACTTTGTATTGCTCATTGTATATTTGAGAAGGTTGTAGTTGCATTTTTGCATTTTTTTGCTGTGCTGCCTGTGCATACTCGGCAGTGCCGACTGGAGCAACTCGGCAGTGCCGGTCCTTGCACTTGTAGTTGCATTTTTGCATTTTTACTGTGCTGCCTGTGCATACTCGGCAGTGCCGGTTTGTGCAACTCGGCAGTGCCGACTTGTGCAACTCAGCGTCGGTTTTTGTATTTTGGGTTTTTCTGACCTTGATTCATGCATTGTCAACAAGGGGGAGAATGTCTGGAGCATTTCTAAAAGAAGAGGGAGAATTTTTGAAAATTTTCTGGAAAGATTTTGAAAGTTTGTGCAAGATTGCATTTTCTAAAAGAAAAGCACATGTGTTGTGGACTTGAGCCATATTTGAGTGTTTTTCGCACGCACAAGTTCACTTGTTCAGGGGGAGTTGCATCTTTGCAGGGGGAGTGCTTTGAGTGTTCTGAAAAGTGAGTTGGAGGTTTTGAAGTTTGTGATTTGTGCTTTGTGCTTTTGCTCTTTTGCCGATGGTGTTGAGCCCTTTCGCTTCTTCTTGAAGGGTCGGCGTTTCTCGAGCTTTCTCTTGCAGAGTGACTTTGTTCTCAGCTTGTTCTTGCTTTTAGTCACTTGCTTGAGTCTTGTTTTCAATTTCTGTTATATTTTCTTTATCTCAATGGTTACTATGTGTGTGTTGTCAATGCACTCATCAAGGGGGAGATTGAGGACCCGGTGTGTCCGAGGACCGGTGGATGGTCGCTTCCTGGTGTGATGAGTGATTGACAACGTGGTGTGGATTGACGTTTCCCTTGGCTCAAGTATTGCAGGTGTAGAATGCGGCTTGGTTGCATTGGTGCAGGTGAAGAACAGGCGCGAAAGGTCTTAGCCATGGCGGCCTCCGAGGAGCGGAGAGACAAGTAGGCTTGGTTCGAGGGACCCGGTGGCCGGTGGATCAAGTGCGGTTCACATGCTGGCAAGAACGAGCAAGGGGACGTGGTTCCGGTGCAAGGTAGCGGCTCACAACCGAAGCTCGTACGCGGACGAGAAGCCGGCGCAAGGTGGCGGCTAACAACCGAAGTTTGCGCGCGGGGTTTGGTGATTTGGCCACAAAATCATCGGTGGACGGTTTCCCTTGGTTTGGGCCTCAAAACCAAGGACCGAGGACTCGACGTGGCGAAGATGGGCCGCTGGACTGATTGTATGTACTAGGCAGTGCCGAGTTGAACAACTCGGCAGTGCCGAGTACATACACTCGACTGGGCCGGCCCAAAACTCGGCGTCGAGGAGCTTCGATCCGGAGGACACGCGGCGTGACTGCAAGGCTTGCGTCGGAGGGAAGCTAGCTTGCAATGGAAGGTGCCCGAGCCGGAAAATATCTGAAGATCAAATGTCAAATTTGCCCCTGAGGGGTATGTATCACTTAGGGGTAGTTTAGTCTTTAGAGCACCACCACTTGGACTACTAATAGCCCCTTCCAGGGCTGGTGGCTGCTATCTCTCTAGTTATTTTCATTTGGCTTGTTTAGTTTTCCTCTTCCCTTCATCCTCTCCACCTAGAACTACTTCGAATCTTTCTTAGTTTTGTATAGGTGAATTCATGGTTATGTGATGGAGTTTGTGCTGCTCATCTTTGTGCCATGATTTGATTTCCCGAGCTCCTTCTTCCTTTTCTATTTTCGTGGGTATTTTCGGAGCTATTTTTGGGGGATTTTCGTTCTTCTCTTTCTAGGGCGTTTTCTCTCGGATTTTTTTGGGGGATTCACGTATGAGTGCCTTGTGCCTCTTTTGCTGGTGATCCTTTGCCCCCAAGCGCCGAGAATCGCTTTGGATTTGAGATTTTCGGGATGAACTTGATGTCATGGTGTTCATCACGAGATCTGAGTTTTCGGGAGTTGTACTGAGTTAGAGGCCGAGATCTTTTGGGAAAACACTCCACTGGAGGTCTAGATCATCTGACCAAAATCTCGCCTCAAGAGCTCAAGCCGTTTGGGAGATCCACCCACGAGTTGACTTTGGGGCTGGGCTGTTTGCATGTACTAGGCAGTGCCGAGTTTTGAAATCCGGCAGTACCGAGTACATACACTCGAGGGCTGCATGTACTAGGCAGTGCCGAGTTTTGAAACCCGGCAGTGCCGAGTACATACACTCGAGAGCTGCATGTACTAGGCAGTGCCGAGTTTGGTAACCCGGCAGTGCCGAGTACATACACCCAGTGACAGATTTGTCAAGTTTTTGGATCGAGGATTCTGTCTGTGTTTCAGCTGCATGTTTCTTGTTCCTAGGGTCAGTAGCATCTCAGTTGCTACGTGATCTTGGCAAGATTGTGTTAAGAAGTCCGGAAGTGATTTTGGGGTGAAAGCCGGATTTGGAAAAGAAAGTTTTATCGGCTCCCATTCACTCCCCCCCTCTCTGGTCGCCGTTTCGGTCCTTCAACTCGTCTTCCTCCCACAGACCGCACAAGCTAGTTTTTGTTTGTCTCTTTCCCTCTTTTGCTTGTCTCAAAATCCATGGTTGGAGGGCGGTGGCAGAGGTTAGCGTCGGCTGCACTGCAAGGCCACGGCGGAGTCGACGGCAAGCCGCCGGAGCAGGTTGGGATGCGGTGGAGGCGGAGGCAAGCGCGGCAAGGTTAGAATTGGTTGCACTATGATCAACCTAAAACGAAAATGACAATTACTACATCCATACATACATGCTTTTTACTGACGGCAAGATAATGGCAATTTTTTCTAGAAATGGGAATTATATTTCAGCCGCTGCATCAACGTAAATAAGACTCGGTTTCTAAAGCAAAATTATAATTATCTATAAACAATTCTATTACTAAAAGACCATCTATTTGAGGAGAAAATCTTCATGACCGTGGTTTCAAGCGCACAATAACCTAAATTAACTTGGGGTCGCTTTTCCACCTTCAACGGCAGCGACCAGAGCCGGGTCCAGTGTGTGCCTCTGTATAAGATCTGCATAGACAACTCATGTGTTATTAAAGATAATGGCATATATATTATTGGAGCCATGTCCATTAATGTTATCCACTAAGCTTAACATTATGCATAAATCATTACCATAGCCTAATGTTGAGAGGAACCTTAATTTGAAAATCTGACAGCAACTGCAAAACCCATGGGAGACACGGGTAGCCCGGCAGCATATCCTTCCATGCAACTTACTGGCGACACAGACAACAACCCGCGTCTCCCATAACGTGCTCAATAGGGGAGACATGGTTTACAAACCCGCATCTCCTTTGTTATGAGGCATTGGAGACATAGTTTTTCTCTTCCCTAATGAGACATAAAGGAGACACTGGATGAGGATCCGCGTCTCCTCTATTACGGGAGACATGGGGTTTCTCAGCCTTTTTAGGCATGATGTAGACGTGGGGTGTCAGTATGTACATATAAGAGACACGACTCCTCAACCCGCGTCTCCTACATGTGTCTTCTTAGTAGAGTTCTTACACTGTGTCTTTCTGATTATAGTAATAACCAGATGGAACTTCTATAGACTTCTCAGAAATGATGTGTTCTCACGACTATAGAGCATACGCCTATTTACATGTCAAACGATTAGAAACCCTAGAAATTAGAACCCACATACATGGATCTTGCAAGATCTAGTAACATCAAAATACAAAGAGAGAAATATGGCGAGAGCAAGTGTATATAACATCGGTATTTTCCTGCTCCCATACTGCATTTATTCGTGTCATTCAATGATATAATTTTTTTTTAAAAAAACGTTGCATGCGTATCAGTTTACGGAACGATTTGGAACAATTTTGACTGAATTCACGCACTTCTAGATTTCTATTATTTCATATTGTGTTGTGTAGAAATTCTACTTCTCCATAACTGCGGTGTGCACGTTTTATTCTGGGCCGTTTGTTTGGTCAGAATTTAGAGAAATTGGAATCTAGCAATAAATTATACTATGTGGCTTGGAATTTGACATTCCACAACTTCCCTTAGCTCACAAATAAGCATATCCCAAATTCATAGGGTGTGAGATGGAAATAAATTCCGAAGGGTGGGAGATAAATAGATAGGCTTATTCATCGGGTGGAAGATAAAAAGATAGGATCACTATATTATATTCATATGGTGAGAGATAAAAAGATAGGCTTATTCATAGGCTGAGAGATAATATGATCATATTGTCTGTGTTTTACCGACAATCCCACCGAGGGGTATCTCTAGGTAGTAGAGTTTTGGTGGAGTGTTCGTAGAATCAGGAATTCGATGGTTACGTGACACGAGATTTATAGGCTGCCAACTAGGCGTAATACCCTACGTTCTGTTGCTGACCTTGTATTACGTAGTGTGAATATGAGTACAAGGTTGTCTCGTCGACCTTTGTGTATTGATCGATAAGACTTGTTAGATCTGTCTTGAGAGGGGTCCCTGCCCAGCCTTATATACTGGCGAGCAGGGTTACTGGATGGAAAGATTGGAGCTCTAGTCTAATTCGAGTAGTAACGCGTACAACCCTCGCTATGCGAGTACTTTCTATGTATAGCGACTAGTTTCCATGTACCGTAGAGTCCGGTTCCATCCTATGCCGTTGCCTCTACTCGTTGCCATATCCTCCCTTGGAGTCTTCCTGCGTCCGTGTGGGCTCTAGGCCTCCATGTCCAACGCATGAATTCCAATTCCTCCAAATTCCGACCAAACAAATGGCCCTGTACCTATGCATGCCTTCTTTTGGTATATATAAATTATCTCTTCGTTGTTCATGCAGTACCATGCATCCTTGGCAACACCGCAGGCACCGGCGCCGGCCTCTCCAGCCTCACCCCAATCGGTCCCCCACGAGTTCTTGAGCAGCCAGTACGGCGTCCCGTCCTGCGCCATACCGTACCCCCACCATCGTCACTACACAGGTCGTGTCCGTGCCGCAGCTTTCCGCGGTGAACACGCCACCGCCGTACGACTGGAAGTTGCGCTGTTGCGGCGTTCGACGATCACGGAGACAGGCTGGTTGGCGGCGGCCGCGGCGAGCGCCATCTCCTAGCCGGCAGGAACGCCTCGTAACCAGCGATGTCGATGGCAGGCTGCACTGACTGGCACATGCCCTGGCCGCTGGTGTACCCGTAGCTGTCCTCGCGCTCTGTGGCAAGGCCACTGGAAGGCCCTGTCCATGTTCCCTCCGTGGCAGCCGTTGTTGCAGTTGGTGTCGCAGTCCAGAAGCTCCAGCTCCGACAGCGACACCAGCTTCCCAGTGGCAATCTCGTTCATCCCCTCCACGGCCGCCACCTCAGACAACGCCTAGGTGCCTAGCAACAATCTTTGTATACCCTCCACATTCTAAGTATAAGACATTATTCCAATTGTTTTGATAATCAGGCTATTTTTATTTTTGATCAAAATAATACAGATGATTACAAAGATTTATGATACTGAATAGCTGTATTAAAAAATGTACTACTTCCGTTTTTGTATGGATGCCGTCTCGACAGTTAGTACAGTGTTATTTAGCCTAAGTTTGCAGCCATAAGCGTCAAATAAAACAAAACGGAGGTAGTATCTAATAAAGAATCTAATGGTACTTATTTGATATCATAAATGGTATAAACTTAGTCAAACTTGAGAAAGTTTGACCCTCCAAAAATAAGTTGGAATGGTTATATTTAGAATAGAAGAAGTATATAGTAAGATTTTTTGGACCGAAACAGTCAAAATTTATGCTCTCAGAGTTGATACTGACCAAGTCAGTCAATCCATTAGCATTATGCCCGTGTTTAGTTCCCGAAAAGATTTCGGTGAAAAGATTTCGGGTTTAGATTTTACCAATTTAGGACTAGTAAATGTAGACGAAAAGGGTGGAAAGTTATATGAATAGGTTGGAAATCTCGAGACGAATCTAACGATGGTAATTAGAGGGTAATTAATCCATAATTAGCGGATGGTTACTGTAGCATCACTGTTGCAAATCATGGATTAAGTAGGCTCATTAGATTCGTCTCGCGATTTACAGCCTATCCATATAACTTTTCACCTTTTTCGTATACGTTTAATACGCCATGCATCTAAGATTCTCCTTTGATGTGATGGGTGAAAAGATTTCATTTTGGAACTAAACAAGGGCTATGTACAACAACCGCGCGCCTTGGTTCTTCACACTAGTGACAGCGCCCCGCTGCCTCAGCCAACGGTCTGCTGGTCGTCGTTAGACAGTGTGAAATTCTCGTACTTGAAACTAGACAGTTTCTTGGCCCAAGACGGCAGGGGCTTGAAGGCAGTGTACTTTGCCATGGACTCGTCGTTGGTCATGTCGGTGCACTCGTTTGTCACCACTCACCAGACGGTACTTTTTGCCGCCTGCAGCGTTGGAAGCGCTGGCCTTGCTTGTAGGTGCGGCCGTGCTTCGTCATCCACCTGAGATACAGTCCGTCGTCATGGCTACCGTGCCGAGCAGCATTAAAGGCCGCCGCGAGATGATGGTTGCAGTCTACTTCTGCTTTGTCGGCTGAAGCGGAAGCTTGCAGGCATGGGGTTCAGATAGCGAAAGCTATGGGTCTGCGTGACATCATGATGGAAACAGACTGCGAAGCTCTGGCAGATTTATGGAAGACACGGGCAAGCAATCTTTCGGAGATCTCGGTAATTCTAAAGGATATGGAAGATGTTATCTTAGGCTTTTCCTCTTTCTCTCTACATTTTGTCCACCGGGAGGCAAACCTGGCAGCCCATTCTTGAGCCAAGGAGGCCTCACTAGTTAATTCTCAGAACATGTGGGTAGACATCGTTCCACGTATCGTACAGGAGGATTGTAACCCTAATGAGTAAGCAATGAAGAGGAGGGCCTTCTTGTCTCAAAAAAAAAAAAGATCACAGGCTTGTTTCGGCCCAACCAGGATGCCATGCTGCTATATGGAGTATACTAGCATGTGTATATGATGTATGTTTCTATTATCTGATTCTGGACTTACCAAACTATCTAGCGTAGTGTGTTTGCTGAGCTGTAGTACATGAGGAGGGTGCCACTACGGGAATCGGGCGATTTGCTGAAGGTAACACTCGGCAAAGCTCACTCGTCATAGATTTACTAGGCAAACAGCTCTTTGCCGAGTCTTTTGTATAGCAACGAGGTCAGGAGCCGCGTTGAACTTGTGATCAACTGCCTTGAAATGTAGGATACATTTTGTGGAACACAGTCGGCAGGAGTCGTTAGTACTTATAATTAAGTTGGGTACTGATCGGTGCAGTCAAGAGTTGGCACGTTTTAAACTGAATTTCATGTAACACCTAGATAGAAATCCGGCTGCATTTATGTCTGTTTAATTTGGTCCTACGTATTCTGTGGACTACCAAACTTAACGAAAGACTACTGTACGTATACAGGACTACAGACTATACAAGTAGATCGTCCCACACGGTCACGACATTGTACTGCCTAACTTTCCGCGTGGAGCACAAACGACTAAGAATTGAAATTAAAGGATTCCCTCCGTCAGAACATAATACTAGAGCTCACAGCTCGTGAGACGCAATAATGCATCGGATACAATAGGACACACTGTGTGGACAACAGGTCTTTGCAACATACACCCTCTAGTAAAAATCAAGTGAGGGGCACCGGGGCCTGCGGTGTTGCCAAGCGTGCCTCCTACCCAGTGGCTTGAATTACTCAAATAAGAGAAATAATACAAACTTGATCGCAGGCGTGCATAAGAGAGATTAAGGAATAAAGCAGTTCATTCTAGTTTGCAAAAGGAAACATAAAGAATAAGAATAACACTCGAGGTATAGACGTATAACTAGTATAATATATGAGACATTCTTTCAAACTTATTTGTATGTAATAACAAGGGAGTATGAAATTTTAACCATTTGATGGCAGCTGCCCTGTCTCTTTTTGCATAATACGAATGCATTCATACTTACACTACTGGAAACGAAAATTGTTCTGTGGGTGGAAAACCGACAGAAAAATTGCTTATGTCGGTTGCCCGATAGAAAAATACCGACAGAACATTTAAAAAGAATTTAGGAAAATTATAATAATTAAAACTTGATTTATTTAAATAAGGTTATGCATTAGAAGAAAATATGATGCATTAGTTTATTTTTGAATTAAACCATGTGCATATATTTGTTCTAACCCTAGAATAATTCTAGAGCACAAATCCTACCCAAAAACCCAAATTGGATTTGAATTAGAATTCAAATGCAATCCAAAACTTGAAATAGAAAAGAAAAGGAAAAAGGAAAAAACGAAAAAGAGAAAACCTCGCCCCAGGCCGAAACCCAGTCGCCGGCCCAGCACTCGCTGCATTCCCTCCGGCCCAGCCCAACCCTTTCCTCCCCCTTTCCCAAGTCTAACTCGCCTCCCAAACTCCTCCGCGCGCGCGGCCCACGCGGCTCGCGACGCCCGTCCCGGTGACGTCGCGCTGACGTCACCGTACCTCCCCCTTCTTCCTCCCCTCGCCGCCGCGTCCATCCCGCTGCCGTTGCCGCCCGATCTCCCTCCTCTGGTCTGGATGGAGCTTCGGGAGGTGAGCACTCCGCGTGTCGCTAGCACACCGCTCCAGCGCACCAGGGTGCGGCGCCGACCACGTCCACGCTGGGGACATGCGGCACCGCCGGACACCGCCTCCCCGCCACGCGTCTGGCCGGGGAGAGCGCCGGAGAAGCCCTGGGGCCTCACCTCTGGTGCTCCTCCTAGCCCCTCATCCCCTCCCCCACTCACCCTGGACACACACACACACTCGCTGGCACACGGCCGAGCGCGAGCTCCGTCGCCGCCGCACGCCGCCCGAAGCCACGCTGGTAGCCTTCCGCCGCCGTACTCCGGCAAGTACCCCTCCGCCGAGCTACACCTGCCGCCCCCTTCCTCCCCCACACACGCACACCGGTCAAGTGTCGCCGGCTCCCGTACGCCGCCGCGCTCCGGCAAGCCGCTGTCCGGCCTTAGCCCATCGCTTTGCGCACGAGCACGTCGGTGCACCCCGCTTTACCCCTAATACGGGCTCGAGTTATAGTTGAAGCCCCGGAGTGCCCCTACCCCGTGTTTTCCCATCACCGCCGCCCGTCGCCCGAGCTCTGGCGAGCTCTAGCCACCGCCTCGAGCCTCCACGCTGCGCCAGAGCATGCTTAGCCGCCCCGCCGGGCCGCCCTCTACCCCCACGCCAACCCTTAGACATCCCCGTGGCCTAGAACGGCCAGCGCGCCCAGCGCCGGCGAGGAGCTCCGCATCCGCCGCCGCGCACCGACGCCCTCCCTGCTGGCGCTGGCGTGGCGCCCGCGTGGCCGCCATGCTGGCCGCGGCCCCACGGGTCAGTGACCCTGGCTCGCCACACGGAGTACGATGTATCCTTTCACCAGGGGTCTAGAAACCTGGATGTCAAATCCAAGGAACGGTAGACGCGACTAGCCTAGAAATCTCTTAACCGGACCCACCAGGGGAGAAAAGGATAAAGGGTGTAGAGAGTTTAACATTAGTTAGCCACTCGTTACCCCAGCCAACCTATCTTAATCTAACATGATCTGCTTCAACGGCTAAAACGAGAAAAACTCGGAACGGGGTGAGAGAGGGTTCTTCCGGGCTCAACACTACAGTTATGAGTACACCCGAACATGGTGGAGTACAAAGGACGGACAGGACTGTCACCACCTGCCGCCTACCATTGCAGTTCTGTGGGGTGCAACACAACCAGAGGTAGCTAGCCAGTACAGGCACCATGCCTAAGCTTTCAGCTACTGACCTCCACCCAACGCGAAGGGCTATAGAGGAAACCCCCAAACAAGGGTCGTTGTCACTCGCGCAGACTCAGGTACCCGCAGATCAAAGATAGATAAGATAAATTGCTGAAAGTAAAGAGTAAACTAGCGAGATACTAAGGTAAAAGACCGAGAAACTTATTGAAGATATCTCTGAAGCTTTATTCCTCGGGGGCAGAACAATGTTGAGGGAAGGCCGAGCTGACTCCCGAACTCCCTCATCGACGATCTTCCCGGATGCGTAACTCTCTCGTCCGAACTCCGAATTGGGTCATCCAAATATCCATTTCGATCATCTCGGAAAGCTCTTCGACATGGTGTTGTCAAATATGTGATTTGGGTCACTTTTGCACCATGTCCAAGTCTCCTTTGTCTCGAGATGAACCTTCACTTGTATGGCTTCACCAATGTTGATATTTATGCACCATATTATCTGTATTTCCTTGCAAAACATATTGGTGCACAAAACTCGTGAAACTCATTAGCATAAATGATATTACCATGATTATAACTATATGAGCATGAAATCTGGAGAAATGTTGGCGGTAAAAGTCATGGATATTGACCGCCAATACGCCCCCACACCTAGACTTTGCTCGTCCCGAGCAAAGGGTTGAGTTAGATCCAGAGGATCAAGCAAAGCCTAGGGTCATGAATTCAAAAGTATGCATAAGAATTATTTCAAAGCTTTCCCTCATACCTTGGATTCCAGGTGGCTAACACCTTCACTTTCACCTATTGAACCTCAGAATAAATCAATGGAGAACCTGATTCCTCCTTCTCAGTACTTGGAGATTTTGTATTTTATTTTTTCAAAATATCGAGGCATACTCTCATTATCTCAAGCCACTCAGTCGCTCGAAGTGTTTGATCCTCACTAAGGCTTTTCAAGTAGCCTCACCTACCTCTACAAGGTTATATGTGGGGCTCAAGGCAGGGATCGATAGAAATGCTTATCTCTTCCATCTATGTTGCGAGATCAAATAACTTGTCTCCGAGAGATCATGTCAACCATGAACTTTGGTCAAGTGTAAGTAAGTGTGGATGATGAATGTCCTTGAGTGGTATTTGATTCCAACTTCTTCCATCTTTCCTCTTGTATTTTTTTTGCTCGAGTAGGACTTCCCACTCACCATTCTTTTTTATTCCTTTTTTTCAGGGGATGAAGAGTTGCTTGAGAACCACTTGTGATGGACTTTATTTCATGAGACATGTATGTGAATGACCAAAGTGCTAGGAAGAACATGCATGTCTCAGAAGGCACGATGTTTGATCAAGTTCAAAATGTACAAGATAGCTAAGTGGAGTTTCAAAACTGTGTCATGTATAATATGGCTCTGGATGGGACTTGGCAAAGTTGAGCATGAATGAGAGTTGCCTCATTTTTTTTTCAAAATAAAATTCTCCAAGACTTTAAATTAGAAAAGAACAATCCTCTCATGTCATTATATCGTAAGGGTCAATAAGCGAAAGATCAAGTGATCCTATCATAAAGTTCCAAAGGCACATCGGTACTTGCAAAGAAAATAAAGCTTATGCACCTTTGATAAACATGTAGGAATTTCATCTCTTTCTAAGTGTTTCATTCAAATTTTAATTGTCACGAACTCATGCTCGCATTTGAATTAAAACCAAGAAAGGGAACGGGAAAAGGGTTTCAAACCTCCGTGTGTAGTTGAATCTCAGCAGATGGTTGCCATGTGGTTATTTGGGCACGGGTGAAGACTGCTCGTTGATGTGTTGCTCATCCTGTTTTCTGCGCACTTAGTGTAGAGTTAGAGCAGGGGTGTGGTTGGCACACAAGTGTGCACCAACCACTCAAGGCATGGTAGCACAAAGCAACATTTTATTCACAAGGGAAACATGGGGGTGCTGCTAGAAAAAACAAACTTTAGGAAATCAAAAATTAGAACGGAAATTTCAGCACCCAAACCTATACTAAGATAATGGCACATTTTAGGTCTGGCTATGACCATGGACTATGGTTGTAACTCGGATACTCGTAGTAGTTCATAACTTCGAGTTCCGGGATGTTGGGCTCGAGGAATATTTTTAACTGAAAGCATTCCTGTCATTGTCCTGGAGGGGAAGCATAAAGGAAAACCTTCCTTCTCCATCCTCCAATTCAGCCATTTAATTTCATCATTTTGACTCCGGCTGATTGGGGGTCTATGTTTCACCTTTTTGATCTCCTAATGGGAATGATGTTCAGTGTGCACAAAGTGTCTCGGGTGATTTCCCTTCCATCCCTTCTCCATGTCAGATTGTTCATGATATTCTATTGATGTTTCTGATTGACTACCTGAAGATGGTATGGAGTTGTAACCCGGTGATTTACTTCCAACCAGCTATTGCACTTCTAAGGGTAGAGTATGAGTCTTCATCCCCTTATCCACAACATGAAGTGCTTCAACCACTATGGATGTTTAGTCCACGATCACCAAGATGCTCATCAGTCTTTCTACTGAAGTTGAGTCAGTGAGTATAGCATCATGAGCCCCGCAAAAACTCTTAGCGTGTGTGTGCTTAGTTGGCCAGACCTTTGCACAAGGTATACCAAAGAAAAGAAAAAAATTCTGTAGCTCGTACGCTAAAGAATCTTGCGGGTCTCACAGTGTGGGTTGCAGCCATGGAGTAAATCATTATGATATGAATCCCATTGGTGAAATCTGGTAGTGAATGAATTCCTTCTCTCTAAGGGTGTAAATCCAAGTCTGTAAAGTTACCCTTGAGAGAGTATCGTCTCATGTGATTGAACTTGTATCCTTGGGAGATGATATGCCATGTATTAATTTGCTCTCTTCTTCTTTTGATTCGTGAAGCGAATTCATGAAGGAGCAAAAATCCAACGGATGAGTTGTGGCCTGTCATCCTTCTTGGACAGGTGATATCTTGGTGTAGCATGGTCCGTGTGCTATCACTTTGACATCGACCAAGTAGGGTCTGAACTTGTCATGGGTGAATACCGACAGTTCCTTCTCCGTTGTTTTTGAGCTCTGGTCAATGCTTTGCATGATGAAGTTTTCTTGCATTGATCCAGCACTGTCCTGATCGTATGGTTGCTAGCGTTGCACATGATCTTGATAGGAAAAAACCAATCAGGAGGTTGTATGATAGGGGCCTTCTCAGCTGACACTTCTCCCAATTTGGGATAAGGTGGAGCCCTTGGGATTCTCACGAACTCTATCCATATCCGCGAGGCATAAACCAAAGGTTGTCCATGGACTGAGAAATCATCAAGGACTTCCTCCATGATGTTCTCGAAAAGGACAAAGGATGTCCTTGATAATGGGAGAGGAGGCTGATATCATACACCTTTGTTGGTGCATTGCATAGACCCAACAATAAGGACAGGTGGAGGTAAATGAAAATTGACTAGTGCTTCACCACTTGAAATGAGTGCTTGCATAGAGTAAATAATACCCACATGCAGGTGTGCCTACCTCCCTAATCGCATCATTCAGCCAAACGGCTGTTTGTCCGGTTCAAAGCGATACGATGGGTGTTGGGGTTGATCCACGTCTAGTCTGTAGAGAATACCTGAAAGCGGACCGATACTTCTCTAAGACTGTTGCAGCCTACCAAGCCTTATTCTCTATCGGTTTATCACTGATGATGACTGGCGTGCTGCGATTGTCGTGAAGAGGTACATATCTCTATTCCAAGTGGAAGAGAAACATGTTCCAATCCAAGTGGCAGCAATCAGCAACTCTAGTGGAGGAGGCTGCAGTTCTCCACCATGTCGAGCTTGACTGCCCGGTTCTGCCCCTGGGATTGGGTGAGCATCTGAAAAATATGCTCACTGATTCTTCGTGGGGTCTGTCTAGCCCTTTGCGATACTGATCGTGCAAGGCTAAAGTCACTGATCGTGCAAGGTCGATCAGGATGTTTTCTTTGTCAGCTCTTTGCTATAGCTCGATCGTGATTAAGTTGACAAAATGCTCTATTGGCTGATCCAACAAGAAGATTCTATCACCTTAGAGGATATCGTAGATGTGGAGATCTAGGATCACTCTGCTGCGCCCATCAGGCACAACTCGGGTAATTCCTTTGTTTTCCAACATCTGGTCGTTGATCCCTTTCAGGTGCTTACAAAAAAAAAGATCATGGACAACTTCTTGTGGGCCAGTGCCCTCAATAGGTGGAGGGCATTAAAGCTAGGGTCGACTAGCTTTTGCTTCCTCAATCATTCCTTGCTTGTAACCGCAGATAGACCCTTGGTCTGCGGTCGTGACTTCTGGAATGAATTATTCAGACCGTGAGCGTGCGCACCTAATGTGGCAGATCCTTAAGGGTATTCTTTTGGTCTGGGGGCCGGCTTTTGTTCGCTCACGTCCTGTGGTAGGAGGAGGTGGACCTAATGAAAGAGTGAGGATTTGCTGTTGTGCTCACATCCTAAGGATGAGGACTATGTCTCAATCTACCAAAGATTCATTGTATGAGCACCATACCAAACTTCTCCCAGGTTTCTCCAAGTGACTCATCACCTTGTTGATAGGTCGTCAACAGAGCTCTGAGCTTTGGGGATGGGGTAGACAAACAAACAAACTTCAACCTTCACTTGATCCAATCTCCTCCAACTCCTCTTGCACTCCGATTGTACCAAAACTTTGCTTCCCCCGTCAGAGAAAAACAGGAAGAATTCCGTCTTGGTTCATCCTGGGAATGTTAGGAGAGAACTTCTCCTCATCTATTGCAAGGATTGTGAACCAACGATGGCAACGAGGTTGGGATGGATCTCGAAGCCATCAGATAACAGGGTGGAAGGATGGTGGCAGTTCCAAACACTCGCGAAATGGAACCGCCGGATAACTAGGAGAAAACTCCATGTGGTAGATGGTTATGGGGATAAAGTGTACGATTAAAAAGATCCTACACTAGTGTTGCTACTGTTCCTCGGCAACGGCGCCAGAAAAGCTTGTTAGCACTCCTTAGCCTAACTAAATCCGAAGCGCATGGAGTACGATGTAGCCTTTCACAAGGGGAGTAGAAACCTAGATGTCAAATTCAAGTAACGGTAGACGCGACTAGCCTAGAAATCTCTTAACCGGACCCACCAGAGGAGAAAAGGATAAAGGGTGTAGAGAGCTTAACCTTAGTTAGCCACTCGTTACCCTAGCCAACCTATCTTAATCTAACATGATCTGCTTCGACGGCTAGAATGAGAAAAACTCATAACAGGGTGAGAGAGGGGTTCTTCCGGGCTCAGCACTACTGTTATGAGTGCATCCGAACATGGTGGAGTACAAAGGATAGACAGGACTGTCACCACCTGCTGCCTACCACTACAGTTCCGTGGGGTGCAACCCAACCTGAGGTAGCTAGCCAGCACAGGCACCACGCCTAAGTTTTCAGCTACTGACCTCCACCCAACGCGAAGGGCTATAGACGAACCCCAAACAAGAGTGGCTGTCACTCACGTAGACTCAGGTACCTGCAGATCAAAGATAGATAAGATAAATTGCTGAAAGTAAAGAGTAAACTAGCGAGATACTAAGGCAAAAGACCGAGGAACTTACTGAAGATATCTCTGAAGTTTTATTCCTCGGGGGCGGAACAATGTTGAGGGAAGGCCGAGATGAGTCCCGAACTCCCTGTACACGCTTGGCTGTCACCCAAGCACTCACCCACTACTCTCCCTACTCTACTCTAAGATAGTGGAATACATCTTGAGCCTTTTCTTCTCTCCAATGGATGGTGTATCTTGAATGGGGGTGAAGGGCGCCTTTTATAGCCCTCCAAGTGTGGAATCCTGCTTAGGAGTGACGCTAATGGTCAGAGTAACCGCCACGCAAAAGATCAAACATAGAAGCCACGCTTCCAGGCCGGCCGACCTCAACAAGGCCGTTCGGCCCTTGATTTCGACCTTTTGGCACCGCCTTTCTCATGGACGCTCCTTATGATATCCTGATGACGGTTGTGGTGGCATTCACCTCAGGCTTGACAGTTGGGGGCCGGCCGGCCTAGGGGAGGTTGTTCGGCCTGGCCCTGGCCCCTCTCGGGCCTGTTGCACCGACTCGCTCATCAATGGTTGCATGTTGTCTCTTGAGGCGGTTTTGGTTGCGTTGAGTTGAAGTTGTCCGAGAATCCTTGGTAGGTGAAACTTCCAATTCATGGCCTAGGCTTTTCGGTCTTAACTTCATTTATTCTTGTCACTTCTTGCTTGGGGGTCCATTGGTGACTCCCTAAGGTCCTTGTGCAAAGTTTCGAGCATTTTGGGGATGATTGCTGGGCGGCCGGCCTTGTCCAGGCCGATCGGCCTAAGTCAGGCCGACCGGCCTGGCAGGGTTCTGCCGGCGATCTTCCCGGACGCGTAACTCTCACGTCCGAACTCCGAATTGGGTCATCCAAATATCCATTTCGATCATCTTGGAAAGCTCTTCGACATGGTGTTGTCAAATATGTGATTTGGGTCACTTTTGCACCATGTCCAAGTCTCCTTTGTCTCGAGATGAACCTTCACTTGTATGGCTTCACCAATGTTGATATTTATGCACCGTATTATCTGTATTTCCTTGCAAAACATATTGGTGCACAAAACTCGTGGAACTCAGTTAGTATAAATGATATTAGTATGATTGTCACTATATGAGCATGAAATCTGGAGAAATGTTGGCGGTAAAAGTCATGGATATTGACCGCCAACAGCCACGCGACCGCCACCTCCCCCCACTCTCCCCTCCGTGCGACCGGTCCATCTGGACCGTAGACCCATTGGGGGCACTAGTCCATGGGACGTGGTCCATGGGACCACAGCACAGTGACAGGCGCGGGTCCGCGCCCCCGGGCACGCCTGTCTGTCTTTCTCTTCGCTGAAAAATGCTAGGTACACCCGGCTTAGTGCACACAATAAGTTATTTCTCCACATTAGAGCTTTCTAAGAATTCCCAGAAATTCACCAAAAATCCTACAATAATTTCTAAACCAAGAAATACCTTGTTTCCCCAAATCCCATATCCATAACTCCTAGTGTCGGGGATATACCCCCCGGGTACCACACAGAAGGGAGAAGTCGGACTCCTACTAGGAATCTACCCTGTAATCCTACTAGGACACCAACAATTGTAACCGACTAGTTCCCCGCCCCCTGGGATATATAATGGAGGGCAGGGGTGCCTAGATCGGTAGGAGAAGATAGAGAAGAAAAAGGGAATCGAACCACAACACATCTCATCTCATCACGAAATCCACGCAATACAACACCCCAAAACAGGACGTAGGGTATTACGTCGAGTCGACGGCCCGAACCTGTCTAAACCCTTGTGTCTGTCCACCCTAACCATCTTGCTTCCGATCTTTGCGATCTTCCCTACATACAAATCACTTCCGTGGGCTACCCCGTGGAAGACTGCCGGAGATCATATCACCGACAGTGGCGCGCCAGGTAGGGGATATCGCCAAGATCAATCTGGTGAGCCCGATGGACCGCGTCAAGATCTTGGACAGCTGCAACCTCCCGGACATCGACGGATTCGAGATCCAGTTCGGGAGCACCACCGCCGCCTCGGATCGCCAGGAGGCAGAAGCTACAACTGCCACGGAGAACTTCTCTCTGGCGCAAGGCTCGGCTCGTCCCGAAACAACTCGGAAACGGGTCATATACAGTTAATAACTAGTCGGAATCAACTCCGGCTAGTCGGCTTCATCAACAAACGACTACGAATCAAGCTAAGTCATGTTTCTAATAAACATCGTCTTTTAATTTCGCACGACTGCCACGACAGATCGGCGTCATACACCCTGTGGGTTCATACATTGCACAATGTTGCAAATCATTTTCATCCAATTTCTTCTACTCGAATTATTTCCCTCGCGTCACGCACATAAAGTACGAGTGGAACAAACCTTAAACCGTGGGGGAAAGTACTCGCCAAGTCA
The DNA here is from genome assembly GCA_015476505.1 of Urochloa ruziziensis. Lineage (NCBI taxonomy): Eukaryota > Viridiplantae > Streptophyta > Magnoliopsida > Poales > Poaceae > Urochloa > Urochloa ruziziensis. Next base: position 32,610,896 of record CM027120.1, on the reverse strand, counting down.
AAGCTCTACACACACGATAATGCTCTGCGGCATGAGACTGAGACCAACGAGGCTAATCTACTCCGTAACAGGTCAACCACTCGGAAATTAAGGCCAGCGAAGGGGGAAGGGAGTAGCATATACATATGCATTATTACATATGCATCATCACTGCAACGAATTTTGTTTCGAGATGATATTTTTTATTATATCATATACTACCCAATCTTCGTGTTTATATTGCAGGATCCAAGTTAGGACGGCCAAGCCTATTTCTACGCTCGGAGGTTGGATCGAACGGCTAGGACCGCTTCACGAGGATCAAATGAGTGCTCACATGAGTCGGTACTTGGATAATATTGAAGACCCGAGTGCTCACATGAGTCGGTACTTGGATATTGTTGAAGGTCCGAGTGCTCACACGAGTTGGCACTTGGATATTATTGATGGCCGAGTGCTCACGTGTGTCGGCGCTCAGATATCATCAAGGCCTGAGTGCTTACAATCGTCGGCACTCGGATGTTATCATCAACCCAGTACTCACACTAGTCGGCGTTTGGATTGCGTTATGGGGTGTCACGAAGCTCTTTTTGGAGTCTCGCCCAACTTATTCTAAGTCGCACGAGTCTCGGGGGCTACACCCTGTGGGTGCACCTAGTCGGTGCACACCATTAGACATTTCAAGACGAAGGATCAAGATCAAGACTATTGGACCCTCAAGCAGACTATTCTACTCTACTCAAGGCTCGGGGGCTAAGTGTATACACTTCACCTTCAGTGAGGTGTAGAAGAAAGACTTTGAAGAAATTTTTAGGAAACGCCTGAGGTATCACTCGGATCTTTCTCAAAACCACTCGGATGATGTTGCTGCTGCGAGGCACTAGGATCCAGTTAAAACCACTCGGCGAGAAGATACATATGACAAGAAGATATAAAGACCTCATAGAAGACTAGAAGACCCTCGAACTGATTAAACTAATAAGTACGAGGCTTGGGGGCTACTGTCGGGGATATACCCCCCGGGTACCACACAGAAGGGAGAAGTCGGACTCCTACTAGGAATCTACCCTGTAATCCTACTAGGACACCAACAATTGTAACCGACTAGTTCCCCGACCCCTGGGATATATAATGGAGGGCAGGGGTGCCTAGATCGGTAGGAGAAGATAGAGAAGAAAAAGGGAATCGAACCACAACACATCTCATCTCATCGCGAAATCCACGCAATACAACACCCCAAAACAGGACGTAGGGTATTACGTCGAGTCGACGGCTCGAACCTGTCTAAACCCTTGTGTCTGTCCACCCTAACCATCTTGCTTCCGATCTTTGCGATCTTCCCTACATACAAATCACTTCCATGGGCTACCCCGTGGAAGACTGCCGGAGATCATATCACCGACACCTAGAATAAAAATAATTTTCCTTTTGAGTTAATAGGTATTTAGACTAAAATAGAGAAACCCCCGTTGAAACCCTAAAAACCCAAAACCAATCCTTTAACCCTTGATTGTTGTATTGATATGTGTTATTAACTCACAGACTCTGACCCCGAAAACGACGCCGAAGATCCCGACTACGAAGAGGAAGCAGGAACCGACCCCGATGCAGGGCAAGACAAGTTCCATTAATAATACAATCTTAGTTGTGCAAAAACTACTCTTCCTACATGAGCATGCGATGGTAATTATTATAAACAAAAGTATCACTTGAACCAGTACCAATTTACTTTAAACAGTAAATGGTTTATTTTAAGACTGAGAGTGGAAAGGTAACCCCGCCAGGGATCCTATCCTAAGAGCCACTCTGGTCGCCACTAAGGACCGGTTCACGAGAGAATCTTTCCATCGCCTGAGTACAGTCCCGCATGCCAAAAAGTCATAGCCTTCAGGAATGCCTATTTATGTGAGGCCTTGATCCACACCCCGCTAGCCAGCCTTGGTAACCTATCCCAAGGGGCCACGGATGTGCAACGGAACTACTGGAGACAAACCCTGATAGAGGGCTGTGTCTGGTCGGTACGTGTCGCAGAGTTGCCACAATAATTTTTCTGATGCATCCATACCCCGGGAAGGTCCTTTTGTGGACATGTGCGACTCCTACTTAGGCCCCAGTAGGTTCTGTGGACTGAACTAGGGGGAGGCTGTCTAGAGATAGACACCGGTGGGAAAGGATCTCGTAGGGCAGTACCGTCTAAGTACACGGTACGGGCTGACCGAATGCGGGACAGAGAAGTACGACCTCTGTAGAGCGAAGAACCTATCTAGATAGCCGTGACTCTCGGAAAAGAGTCCAATTGGTTAAAGTCTCCGACGATTAGATCACACCAGTTATAATGAGACCCGCAGGTTGATAAATACTGTTGTTCACTAAATGGTACTGGCAGGGAGGTAATGCCCCTCCAGGGCCAATCTTATAATTTCATAAAATACTGTGGGACTTGCTGGGTACCCCTGTCAGGAGTACTCACCCTTGCCTTGCTTCCCCTTCATACCAGAGGAGTTCGCCGAGGACGGGGAGGACGATGAAGGTCCGAAATGGTGACGTGCTCATCCACGACGTTGGGAACTCTACGTAGTATCGTTAGTTCTATACTTTTTGAATAACGGGGAGGCCTTGAAGCCCGCTTGTAAACCCTTATACAGACTCTAAGTTGTACATCGATGTAAATTATCAATAAAAGTTACTCGAAATTGGTTTTTGGCACCCCTTGTGCGGAATTACTTTTATTAAAATTATTCTAGGGTTAATGCAAGTACTCGGGAGTCCCGTAACGTGGGCGCTCCCCACAAAAACGACATAAACAATTTTTCTATCGGGATACCACCGACAGAAAAAATATCAGAGAGCATAATCAAGTTAATTTGCACAAAATAAAATAGAATCTAATGCCGGACCACATATCCATAATTCAGAAGCAAACTAGATCATACTAGCACAGCCAAATAAGCAGCCCACCAAATGGTGTCTTAGTATCATTCTCCTAACTAATCATGCATACATATAGGTATAACACTATAAAAGATGAAGCTGTCAGCTGCCATTCCAAGCATCACAAAGGCATCGTTTCCACTCTGATGGTTGCTGGCATCCATGTGTGTTCAGCCGAGGTCCTCACCATCATGGCCACCAATATCAATGCTGTTGTTAGTTGACTCGGAGCCAACATGAGATGAACCAGTCACGGAGTCACCTACATGCCAATGAGGTAGAGATAAGTTGAATGGTATGCACAGAGATGAGCGAACATGTGAAAATCTGTATTGTTGTCTTAGGCATCCACACACATATCTTGCATATAACTCCAGAATTTTGGCAAAGTCGTGATAACTACAAATCATTAATAAGTCGTAGTTTAAACAAGAACAGAGCGCTAATGCAGAGGATTAATCAAGGGAGAGGGAGTATTACCTTAAGGGTTGGATCTCACGACGTGCTGACTTGCACATGCTTCAGCCATATACTCAAAAGCCGCACTTTTGCATCAACTCTTGCTGCTCTGACTCATCCTAGAAAGCAAAAGGAATCATTAGGTCATGTTTCAAAAATTGAGAAATCAACCATTTTGATTACAAGTTCAGTAGGTCAAATTGAATCATCCCATCTTAAATTTATTCATTTGTAGTATGGATAGCAGTATAACAAACATAAGGAATGTAGAATAACACCATCTTGGAATGAAAAAATTGATGGATCGAGCTTCTATGCAGAGTAGAGTATGATCTGAGGAGAGGGGTGGGGAAGAGATAGGGAGAGAGACGGATAGGAAGGGTCTCACTGAAAGGAAATCTCTGCCACGCCTCCGCTTTGTTGCCCCCACCCCCGCGCCGCACAACACCCTCCTCCGTCCCTGCTTTGTATAGGCATATGGTATAATATATGCGACATTCTTTCAAACTTATTTGTATGTTATAATAATTAAGGGAGTATAAAAGTATAACCCTCCGTGGGCAGCTGCTCAATCGACTTTTTCTGCAAAATATGAATGCTTTCATTAGTATCTTTATATCGCTAGGAGGATTGATGGCCTCCCAGCGCCCCTACTACTGTAGCAGTTTTTTTTTGTTTTTTGTTTTTTGTTTTTTCATAAAATCACTACTTCAATTTTGTTTAAAAAAATAAGCACGTCTATGTCATTAAAAGAAAGGATGGTTTAGACTTTCAACGCGGCATTGTCTTCAGAAGAAATAGGTACACTCATGTCACCAAAAGAACGCGAGCCCACTGAGAGTCGGTGCGTCCTCGCTTGCCATGTTGTTTTAGGCTTCTAGCATTGCGCTATTACGTAATTACTCGGTCGCCACATATTAATATTTTGTATGGTTGGCAAATGAAATCGTGGTGCCTCTTCCGCATTAGACAGCACGAATTGTTGTGCTTCGAAAATTCATATTTTTTTCATACGTTCTCGAATGGAGAGCAGATTTATATTAAACTTGTACGTTTTGATGAGATCTACAACTTTGTAGTTGAAAACTTTTCAATTTGAAATCGTTTAGATGCACAAAACTATTCCCATGGTCGTTCCCACTCTTTTAATTTAAATTTCAGGTTGTATTCTGAATTTTGTAACATTTGCGTACAATCTCAGATGGAGAGGAGCTTAATATTAAACTTGTATGTTTCGATGTGATCTAGAACTTTGTAACTGAATGTTTTTTTATTTGAGACCGTTTAGATAACCAAAACTTCAATGTTCTTTTTCCCACCTTTATTCCTGCTCTTGTAATTTGAATTTCATGTTGCATTCTGAATTTTGTAACTTTTACATACGGTCTCAGATGGAAAGAAACTTTATACAAAATTTGTATGTTTCAACGAGATCTACAACTTTGTAGCTGAAAGTTTTTCAATTTAAAATCGTTTGGATGCCCAAAACAGTTCCCGTCCTCGTCCCTACTCTTGTAACTTGAATTTTAGATTGTATTTTGTAACTTTTGCATATGGCCACAGACGGAGAGAAAATTTATATGTTTTGACGAGTAAAACTTTATAGTTGAAAGTTTTTCTATTTAAAGTCATTTAAATGCTCAATTAATTGAAATAAGATGTAGACAACAAGAGTCAAAAGAAATATAACTCCCTCGTGTGTGCAGGAACAAAAGGAGTACAAAATTCTGATTTGTGACTGATAAATAATTAATTTTAAGCTTAAGGTATAGGGAGAAACTTGCATAGTCACATAATCCAAGAAATTGATGTCTTTTTCTTTAGGAAGATGCTACGACTACTTCACGGACCATCATTCGCACCGGCACAAAACTCTCATCCGCGTTCGTGCCAGAACTGCTTCCCCTAAGCCAATGTGAATGGACACACTATTCGAGCTGGTCAAATAACCTTTTCGAGTGGCTAAATAAACATGTCGACATCCTCTGCACCGCTTAGACTTAGGCCGATATTCGAAACGACTTTAAAATGGAACCAATGTGCTTGATCGTCGTATATGAAGCAATTGTTAATTGTGCCGCATTATTTGTTAACCTATTGCTATCTGTTTGATTAGCGTCAGTTAGAATGCTCTAAGAGCATTTTAAAAAATCAGGTGGTCGTCCACTAGTCGTTTGATCTTGGTTGAATATTATAGATATATACGCATCATTATGAATGAATTACACACAATAGGTTTACATTCAACTGAATGTGAACGTGTACGTGCGAGACGTTCGTAACAACACAAATACCCTGTTAGTAGCATCAACATTACTTGGACAAAATTAACAGCACTTCCACACTGTTGGCACTGTTAAATGGCACCCATTTAGTACCATTCTAGTAGTGATTTTGAGCTTATTCATATACTAAATCCGCCACTTGGCATTGAAATAACCCCGTTTCCACTCGTGCACATATTTTTTAGAGAACTTTGGTGTATGCAGGTTATTTGTTTATTTGGAGCGAATATGGACCGAGTTTGAGAACTAGCAACAGCACGGCAAGATAAAGCCAAAAGCCCTAATGAAGCCCAAAGGGACCAAAACCCGTTTACGCTCTACTCCAACAGGCCACCTCCAACAAGGCTTAATTGTAGATAAAGCCAGAATACTTCGAGATTAAGGCAAATCCAGCGCAGACTTCAATGTCACATCATGACCCATCCATATCTCAGAGCAATCGACATCCAAAGCCGACAAGGAGCGAAACACGAACTCATGAACATTAGAGAAGCTCGCATGCGAAATATTGGCCCGAGGCGAGCCAAAAAGGCCTTAGGCCGGCTGGCCATTGGACCCCTTGGCGGCGCCGGACGAGGCGTTTTTGCGCCGCCTCAGCCTCCCATTTGAGCTAGGATTTTCTTGGTGCATAAATAGTCAATATTCTATAGGGAAGGCGCATCCATTCACCAGAAATCAACGAATAGAGGTAGACACACCGAAGGGAGCCGCCAGCCGCTGCTAGTCCTCGACGTTGCCTAGGAGATGGCTTAGGCCATATCCTAGCCGCCATGTTTGGCCCTGCGTGGTGACGCCATGGTGGAGTTCTGAAACCATGCCCTGAATTCATCAAGGCATTTGTACACTCAACATTCGATGGTGATATAAATCATTCATCATCTCTACTTTGATCTACTATGATTCGTGCTTATTCATATGTCTAGCTATCGGATGCCTTTCGTGGGAATAGATTTAATCATGGTGGTTAGTCTATGTCCTATGGATAGATCATAGTGGTGCGCAGGAGGTCGGCACCGATTACCTTGTGTGGTGACAGCATGCGGGAGGGAAAAGGTCAAACGATCATGTAATGGTTAAACCCTTATCCAGGTACGAGATTAGATTGATTACCTCTTTGGCCGGAGTTGCAACTAGAAGACGCTAGGCTACGCTTGTGCCACCCCAAGGTCGTTCTACCTCATGTTGACTGGGTGTTATGTGTTCACACTATTCACCTTATATTCATGTTCACCTCTCAATCAAGTTTAACCCTTTCATATGCAATCTACGCTTAATATTAGGATTATATCTATTTAGATAGTTGGAAAACCCAAATGTAGTTCACTGTCGATACAAGGACTGATAAACCTCGGGGGAATACTCTAAGCAAAGAGCTACAATAATCCATGCACTTGCGCTTCAACTTTGGTGTGCATTTGCGGTGCCAACACACACACAACATTGAACTAACATCACTTGTACACACAACAAATATATAGATTGCTAGTTCATATTATCATATATGAGTTGCAGATATGTAAATTGAGCAGTTCATTAAGTAGATCTCATACTAACAGCGACTAGAGCTAATCATCAACTGGATATCTAAAAGCAGCAACAACAGGTGTTAATCAACAACTAACATAAACTGAGCAGTTCCTCAACTGGCTAAAAAGGTAGGAGCCAAATTGCCTCCAACATGGAGACACACGTAAAACTCCATTGTATAATTGGGGTTGAGGCTATGACCACTCTAGTACCGGTAATGGTATGTTTTCACTATTTGTAACATTATGTAAATTATGAATAAAAGTTCACAAAGTACGGATGTGATACTTCTTGTGAGAAATGGATGTATCATCTACCGATCAATGGAATGATATGAATGACATTCGGAGTTCCTTTGTGGGTAGCGCCAATAATATTTTAGTTAACTTCGGCTTCCACCTCTACATAACCTTAAAGACTCGTAAAGAGCAGAGTAGCCTTAGTATAGCATAGCCTTTGTTTTGTCGCTGGCTGTGAGCACAACCGTAGCGCAGGTCAGCCTGATGGATGCCAAGGGAGCGGCAAGGTGCTGCCAGTGTCCGTTCTGGATGGTTAGTGTTGGCCGTCACGATATATAGGAGCTGCGCCGGCCATGGATAGCTTGCAGTGGCGGCGGTTCGGTTGTGTGGGGACGTTGGCCAATGCCGAGAGGAGAGAAGAAATTATTTCAGACTCCGTTATCACACGTACGGAGTAGTCAAGTTTTTACAGCATTCGGGGCTAAAAAGCTATTTATAAATAAGGTAAAGACTACTTTTAGACCGTCAGTCCATTTACCCGTCAAAACGGCCGCCACGCATCTTTCCGTCTGCATCCACGAGTGCCCGCGTGAGTCATTATTGTGCTGGGACCCACAACCAGCCTGCGACCTTATGGTCTTGCTTAGGGGTGAAAGTTCCGCATCCGATCCGCTCCGAATCCGATTTTTGCGGATATGGAGAAGCATTTTTGATATCCGTGCGGATATGGATAATCCGAATCCGATTGTGTGTGGATGCGGAGTAGGATATGGATTAAACGAAATCCGATGGATACGGATTATCCGATAATTAAATGCGGATTATCCGAGGCTTATAATAGGATATCCGACTAATCTAACGAGCCCACCATGTCACCACACTACAAATCGAGCTCAGCTCAAATAACGAGACACCCATAAACTATGTCATGGTTCATGAACCATAAAGATAAGTATTTTTCGTGTTACGTTGCTAAATTATAGTTTGGTTTAGAAATTATTTGTCACTTAAAAACTATATGTAAGTACTATATGTAAGCATATATTATCCGACTATATTAATTCGCATCCGCTCCGAAACCGCTCCGACTCTGCACCAGTTCCGACATCCGAAAAAATCCGCATCCGTAACCGCATCCGCAAGATATCCGCTCCGCTCCATATCCGACAAAAAAATATGGATGAGGATGTGGAAAAGGTATTATCTGCTCCGATCCGATCCGCTTTCATCCCTAGTCTTGCTGCCATCTTCCACGCAGCTTTCCGGTTTTCCCCTGGAAGTCCGTTTTTTTCAATTTTACTTGTGGTTTTCACTTGGTAACACGATTTCTGACGTACCAGGTAATTTGGCAGAGACCTTAATTGCTTTACTATTAGGTAAAGATAAAGATAACTAGATACGTGTGATGCAAATTCAATTATTTGACATGTATATATAAAATATTAGAACTGTTGACAGTGAATGAACTAACACAAATTTTTTATCTATAGGGGAGTATTCCTGAAGAGCAATTTCATTTTCCACCTTTTTCTTTATTTTTTTTAGATAATGGGTTAGAGTTTCAGCTTCAACCTCTTGAAAGAAGAGGATCAGTCTCACGTTATTACAAGTAGTAGAAGTTACTACACCCAACAGTTTAAGTGAAGCCAAAATGACAACTTAAAAACTTATTGGCAAACTAAAAGACAATCCATTTGAATTTGAATTGAAAAATACGTAAGGCTTGCATTTGATCCAATGTCCGGCATGCCAAAATGAAGAGCTTTGTGCTTAGATGGTTTTTCACACACACGGTGCAATATTCTTGTAGGGCTTTGTGCCTTTTCCTTGCTTGCTTGTTTCATACAGTTGGGTATGAGGCGAGTTGCGCGATACCGCAAGCGTCCACACCCATCTCGAGCTTCAGGTACCCTTCATCACCCCATAATTTCCCCCATGAGTTCTTGATCAGCCAGACGTAACAAGATGGGCCGAGTGGCTCAGTTGTAGTCGGGCGGCGACCGTGTGAGCCTCCGAATAATCCCACCTGGCTTAGCTTGAGAGGAGGAAGCCACCTTAAAAGGGAGAGCCACCTTTGCCCTATCGGACTAGTCTTTTAGGGAGATCGGGCCTTTCCCCGAATGGGTGTGCCTAAGAACTGTTGGGGTCCAGGCTACCTTAAGTTATTGGGTCTCAACCAACTCCACGCCTGGGCCGGATGCATCACGGTGGACAGCGTGCACTTGTCTGCGGTGAAGATGCCACCTGCATAATGTTGGAATTCAACTGAAGACGCGTCGATGGCCGCAGACACGGGCTGTTTGTGACTGCCATCAAAAGTGCGGCTTGATCGCCCATGGCCACGCCTTGGAAGCCCCTGATCACAGCGGCCGGTGGGGTGCTGTATCCTCAATGTCCCTCCGCAGCGAAGTACGGGGCCGCAGACACGGGCTGTTTGTGACTGCCATCAAAAGTGCGGCTTGATCGCCCATGGCCACGCCTTGGAAGCCCCTGATCACAGCGGCCGGTGGGGTGCTGTATCCTCAATGTCCCTCCGCAGCGAAGTACGGGTATGAATCATTGCTGTCAATATGCCATCAAAAGTGCGGCTTCATCGCCCATGGGCACGCCTTGGAAGCCCCTGATCACAGCGGCCGGTGGGGTGCTGTATCCGCAATGTCCCTCCGCAGCGAAGTACGGGTATGAATCATTGCTGTCAATACCTTGGAGCTTCCGTGTTTTCCTTCAGGTAATTTTCCTGGATGTGTCTTATGTACTTTATATCAAAGCACAATAATATTATATCTCGACCGACTAAAGACAGTAATGCCACTTTTCTTCTAAAACAATTTCTTTTGGCGACGACCTTGCCTATCATCTCTATTAACAGGGAGGTCTTGTCAATTCTTTTTTTTTGGTTTTTGGCAATCATGCCTACCATGTTTTGTTCAGAGAGAGAGAGTGAGAGAGAGACAGAGAGATCTTCCCACATCATTAGGTATATACATTTTTTCTATTTACATGTAGTATTGATGGTCCAATTAGGTAAAGCATCTCGATTTGGGCTACAAGAGGTATATATATATATATATATATATATATATATATATATATATATATATATATATATATATATAGGGCGAGTATACTCCGTGGCCAGCCACAGAATAACTATTCTGTATCCAGGCCACCTGTCCCCCTACGGTTGATCGGTCAGCCTGCAGGTGAGCCGAGCATGAAGGAGCCATGAGCTAAGTAATCGGCGGCAGATTAGGAGAGCCGGGTCATTAGTCCATTTACGTAATCGTCATGGACAGTAATGGAATTTCTGATCCAATCGAGATTTCAGCCTTCCAATTTAAAACAGGTCTCCGCTCAGTAACTTGTATGTTACGATATTTTTTGTCTACACGCACATTCATGTTACGTACACGTACATCCAGATTACTATATCTTTTTAGTAATTTATTTACTCATTCCAAAAACGACAATATTTTTTAGTAATTTACTTATTCATGTTACCATAATGTTTTGGTAATTTACTTATGCAGGTTACCACAATGTTTTAGTAATTTACTAATTCAGGTTACCACAATTTCTTAGTAATTTACTAGAATCTATATCAGCTACACCGTGATTTATGGAAATATGTTAAGAATCTGGTTTACGATAATCAAGAGATGATACTGTCAGGTGATTTACCACAAGGGCAGAGGCACAATTCAGGATAATGGCAGGCTTCATTTCATACAAAATGGTACAAATTTTGTACAACCAGGAAACATAATGGTGTGCCGTGTGCTTCTTATTGGCATGTATGATGTATAAACGGAAATGACCATTTATCATAATTTCATCACAACATAATGCCGAAAAATTGTATTGGTGTCCCTAACTCCCTATTGACAACAATAAACTGGTCCTTTTGCCTTTGGGAATAGAAGACGAGGAAAATTTTGTAAAAGACACTGCCTGTTGGTTGAGCACATCTTTGAGTAGAACTTGATAGAAATGCCACCTGAAAAAATTCATAATCACTATGAGAATTAATAATATACTCATTTCAAATCTCCAATATTCATAGGAATCACATTTCAGATGTCTATCTATAAATGATTAGAAGTTACAAAATGACTGGTAGATATGCACCACACATACTTTCAGTCGGAATTACAATAACACATTAGCATGAATGATGAATCCATGAACTTGCTATTCATTCATCAAGTTTCAGTACAATTCAAAATTTCAGTTCCATTCACACAAGAGCTAGATCCAGATAAATCAACCCAACTCTAAAACCTGTTGAAATCGCCGTACAGAAGTAGTAAAATTACTAGAATTATGTATAGTGAAGGTCTAGTAAAATTATGAAAATTATGTATAATAAAATTAGGAAGTTACTACAGTTATTTGAGATAATTACCGCAATGGTGTCATCAAGTTACTACAGTAGCATTACAGTAATAGTGTGCTGCCTGTTTCAGAAGAAAAAAGGCTGAAATTAGGACACCGAGAGCATATTACCATATCCAGGAAACAATTGCATGCTACAAGAATGCAAGAGTCTACATTTACCATAATAGATCTAACTATTGTGAGTTTCCATAATCTGTTTACGAGAGTTTTTCTAAATGTTTTACTAGAATATGTGCCCCTTATAACCTGGTGAAATAGACATAATTCCAAAAAATAGTAAACTATATGTTTAATTTACCGCATACTTTATAAGTCAAAATTACTATAACACAACAACGATTGACGTAAATTCTGACTATAATTTACGAGAATACAAGAATTATTAACAAATCTAGAGGATACTAAGCAGAATAATAAACAACTCGTTGCCTTCCCGATATGTGCTTCCTGAATGCCTATGCTGATGAGGGAGTCTGTCCATCAAGATCTCCTCTACGGTACAATAAAAAATGGGGATTTGTCACGATTTTTGGAGCACAGAATATACAAAATCAAAGCGCGGAACTTCCTATCAGAAGCAAGCTAAAAATGTATGGTACTCAACATGGATCTGCAACATATCACACACAGCAACGGTAAAAGATGTCTGCACATTTCAGAACTATTGTTGGTGTTCATCATACACTCGCCCTTTACCACTCGCCCTTTACCTATCAGATTAATTAAAAAATCGAATTTCAATCCACAGTGAGAGTGAGATTGGGTCAAGTCAAACTGCTCGGATCGGTAGAGGGGGATTAACTCACCGAATCCCCAATCCAATAGGCTCCATTCCTACTGCCGAAACAAATCGGATAAAATAAACAATGTGAAATAGATTAGCCTTACCAGAACTGATTGACAGGCTAACCGCCTGGACTCTCGTGCGCAGACATAGTCGGGTACTCACCGTGGCTTGCCACCGGGATCTGATGCCTTCGCCGGCAGGAGGCCCCAAAGGAGAGGTCGCCACATCGAGACGATGCTACTGTCGCTGACCAAAGGATCATTGCCGGGCCGTCCCTAGGCCACAGCAACTGCCACCGACGGGAGCCGCCGCCGCGCGCAGAGATCGATGGCTGCCGACATGAGTGGAGGGGACCAGCTGTTCCGCGTCGTGGCAGATTGGGTCGCCGTGGAAACCATGCCGGAGGGTGCGGAAGGAGCAGCGGAGGTTGCCGTCGGACCAGCACGCCGTGCCGCCACCGCGGGGAACGCCGCCTGCTTCCTGCTCGGCGAGAGAATCATGGTGTGGGATGTTTGTGCGTGTGCGTTATGGGCTGATGGGGAACGGGAGATTGAAAATGTTTTCAGCGTAATTAATGAACGTGCGTTGGCCGCTGTGGCTGAGTCGCTAGGAGCGATCAATTCGAGCCGAGCCGTGCGGGGATGGGGCGGGTGATCCGGGCTCGGGCTCGATCGGAATGGACGGACCGAGGAAGTGGACACAGAATAGTTATTTTGTGACTGGCCACAGAGCATAGGTTATATATATATATATATATATATATATATATATATATATATATATATATATATATATACGGCGAGTGTACTCCGTGGCCGGCCACAGAATAGTTATTCTGTAGCCAGGCCACATGGTGCACTGTGATTGGCCACCGGGAGGTCCGCACCTCCCCTAGCCGGTCTGGAGTGTACAGCCAGCTGGGCGAGCGAGCCGGCTACATCTACGAGCCGTGCGTCATTACTCCGTACGTGATTAGCGCCATCTTTGAAGGTCTTTATTACGCTACAAGACAAACTTTTGATCTGATCGAGTTACTATAAAATAATTCCAATTTCTGCCATCGTATATCCTGGTACCATAGTACGGCTGGTATTTTTTAATAAAATTAAACAATTCATTTAGCAAATTACCAGAATGGCAGGGCTACAGAAAGAAGGTGATGGAGTTACTATAAAATAATACCCATTTTACTGGAATACAATCTAATTTGTTTACCAGAATAGCTGGGCTACAAAAGGCGTGATGGAGTTACTACAAAATAATGCCTACTTTATTAGAATACAATATACCACAAAGGCGTGAATGAGTTACTATCCCATTTTACTCGAATACAGTATACTACGTATGATGGGTTACCACAATGCATCAATTTACCATAACAGTGTCATCAATTTAGTACCCAAGGTATTTATCAGCGTGATCAAATTACTATCTAATGATGATGCCAAACAGACTGTTTGCCATGACAGACTTATCGTGACATAGTTACCATAATTGAAATGCTCGAGATGATAACAGACTGTTTACTAGAATCCATATATATACGTTGTACACTGCACAATATATCGTAATTTACTACACCTCGACTGTGTATGTTGACTATAATATAAGGCGAGTTACCACAATACAGATTGAAACGAAAAACTTTTTTCAGATTACCATGATTACAAATGACAGTAGAGACTCAATAATCGTAATATAACATGACACTACTCTACATAACTGAACATTGTAGAATCTAACGTGGTTGCTTCTTCATTTGATCCCGCACTGCTCCAACCATACAATCTGGACTTTTTCATGGATACAACACAAACCTGAGGTTGTGCCAAACAGTGTGTTGCTTGCTTGACATATCTGATCGATTATGCTTGATGGAGCAGAGCTAGGCAGGGGTGGCCAGGGCACACCACAACCTTTTGCCTCAGAAGGTAGGCAACTTTTCCTGCATTTATAGTAAAATAAATTACAAAAGGATAATGAACTAGCTAGGTTATATAGACAAAAAGGCGGCTAACAAAGAAATTGATGCAGCTTGCCAATAATACGATGGCCAGAGATATCTTAGTGTACTAGTGGGAAATTATATCTTGTAGGGACTAAGACAACAAGGTTATCTTGATTCTACATCCGAAAACCAGACTAGTTCAATGATCTATTTACTGGCAGTGATTTACGAAAAACACACTTCGTGATAAGTAATTAACATAATCCTATGAATTTACTATAACAGTGACCAAGTTCCCACATTTCACGAATTTAGTAGTAAATCAACCACAACTCCAATGTATTTAGTAATTAGTAGTAAACCCATCATTCAAAAGTCATGGTACTTCAGAAATAGTAGTAATTATATAATATAAAAGCGAACGTAAATTACCGACAATGATTTATGAGAAACGCACTTCCTGATAAGTAATTAACATAAACCTTCCAATTTACTATAACATTTACCAAGTTCCCACATTTCACAATTTTAGTAACACAAAAGACTTAAAAGAATTGTCTAACTAAAGAAACAAAGCTATGCAACCTGGTGCTGAGTCAAATGACATAGATACAACAAAAACTACCTGGTGACTAAAAATGGATGCAGTGTTAGATAATCTAATTTAAGGGGAGGGAATCCACTGCTAATCTAGAGGGAATTGTCTGCTGACCGGAAGGATGTACACTGACGGAATAAATCTAATCCAAGTGCAATCGGTTGCTAATCTTGACGGAATCTGCTACTAATACAAGGGAATCAGATTGATATTGAGCTATTATGGTTGATTTACTATAACGAGAAGACAAATTCAAGATAAAATATTTACGAGAATTTGACTGGGTTGAGATGGTAATTAGGATGGCGAGTTACAATAATTTGATGACATCAAGCTTATCCAAGGTACCAGTTACTAAACCTAATGACGACTGTTTGTTAGCATAAGCACTATAGCATGGATTTGAACAGGAACTCAAAATAAATAAAGTGCTGAATACTGGAATAGTTATTGAAATATGGTAGCTGTGAACGCCATTAGCCCTTTACATCTTAGTTACATCTAACAATATGGTTGTTTTAACTAACAAGTGGAGAGTGGAGACGGTAACCTCTGAAGCAATCTTAACAACATTTACCTCGTTGAGCTGCTTGAGAATGGTTAGTTCGTTTGCCCAACAGATCTTTAAGAAGAAGAAAGCAAAATTTTAATCATCGTCAAGCACCAGCACCAGTAAAACAGTACAATCTGAATTGCTTTGCTTCACATTCTATACACACACAACATGCAAGAATCGTGAAGTTCATTTGTACACATCTGATGAGTAACCCAAAAGCAATGGAATCGATAAACAGAACAAAGAAAAAAACGGAGTTTCCTTTTCCTCGTTCCATGCGTAAATCAGAAACAGAGAAGCCAGTCAAACCTCAGGATCCTTTTTTCCCCTTGGGCGGATTGGGATTAGCCGGGAAACCCAACACCAAGCAGATGGATTTGGTGCTGCCGTGTTGGAGGAGCAGCACCAAGCGCCTCTCTGCCCCCACACCCCACGCGCTGCCGTGTCGGAGGAGCAGCGCCGCCGCGTTGGGGGAGGCACGCCGCCTGGTCAGGACCAGCACAACGCGTGGACTGCACGCAGGATCTGACGCCATGCCGGCCGGCCGCTCCAGGTGTGCCGCCGGTTCTTCAGGAGGGTGCCGTCGCGAGGGAAAGGCTCGTGGCCGGGTCGCCGCAAGGTCCGTCGTGGCTCCCACCCATCAGAGGTCGGGCATGGTGCAGCGGAGGTTGCCGGTGGATTTCTCCGTGAACGAGAATCAGGGAGGCGATGTTTCTGATTGTGCATAACGGGGAACGGAGAAATTTGGGGACATATGTTTTCGTAATTAATTGTTTTGGGCTGATTAGCTGATAGTCGAACAGTGGAGCCGAGCCGTGCGGGGATGGGCGGTTGATGCGGGCTCAGATGGCATGGGAATGGACGGGAGGATTGGTGGCCACAGAATAGTTATTTTGTGGCCGGCTACAGAGAATAGGTTCCCTATATATATATATATATATATATATATATATATATATATATATGTATGATGACCCTAAAATGCACCTTGTTGCATTCTGTACAGTGAATGCACAGACCCTACGGACCCTACGAGTTGCAGCAGTGGAGCTAATCCAGTTGCAACTACGACACTTAACAAATTGCAACTTGACGGAACTAATTGCAACAGATCTGGTATAGTTGCAACCAGACACGAACTTTGTACCAGTTGCAACTACGACGCTTGACAAATTGCAACTTGGTGGAACTAAATGCAATAGATCTGGTCCATGTTTTTAGAAAGCAGATCTGTCCAGTTGCAACTAAACGCGAACACGCTACGAATTGCAACCGGATGACTAGACCAATTGCAACTACGACACTTGACCATTTGCAACTTGACGAAAATAAATTGCAATAGATCTCGGTTAGTTGCAACTGGACACGACACAGTTGCAACCTAACGCGTTGCGCACTAAGTAGTTGCAATTGGGTGCAGTACAATTGCAGTTATGCGATTAGACAGTTGCAACCAGGGTGGGTGCATTCTCTACAGTAAATGCAACAATGTGCAATATAAAATTTCGGTATATATATATATAATTACTATTGGAAAAGCATTCCAAACGTTCGTTGATCGATAACAATACGAGATACTGTAAATTGGAAGACCTAGCGATAAGAAAAGAATACTAGCAGATTCATTGATGGTCCTAGTCACCTGTGCAATACGCTATGTTACTATGTAGCTCACGTATCATCCATTTTGGACATACTTTTAATGTTTTCTAATTAACTGATCAAATTCAACAATTCATGGACCATATAAGACAATATTTTTTATAGCCTAATTGACTGTATTACGGGATCAAATTTATAGATGGCATCCTCCCTCAGAACTCCAAACCCGGGCGCGCACTCGGGCTGGCCCCCCACGCCCACCTGATACATGCTTCCATATTTTATTACAATTGATTTGAAAATCAACAAATCAATATTTTGACAGGACAATTAAATATTTATATGAGATCTCTCTCTTATTTGCTCATTTTTTTAGACCTTCGCGCCGTCCTTGACACTACAACACACCATTTATGCCCTGACGGAATCATTTTGTCGCGGATTGTTGAATATCCGTCGCAAATTAATTTCCATGACGGATTCGGATTCTGTTATTGATTGAGCGTCATTGATTAAATCGATCGACGGTTCTTAGAAAACCGTCGCGGATTGAACAATCTGTGACGGTTCTTGACCGTCGCAGATAGCCCGCAGCCCACTCAGCCCAGCCCAAGGCCCAGTTTTACTGACGGAAATAACCGTCACAGATTGCTATTGAAGTGGTGTCAACATGGCTGATGATATGGCTGCCAGCGTGGCGATGACGTGTATGACAGCGTGGCGATGACGTGTATGACAGCATGGCGATGACGTGGCCGCCAGCGTGGCGATGATGTGGCCGCCAGCGTGGCGATGACGTGGCCGCCAGCGTGGCTATGACATGGCCGCCAGCGTGGCGATGACGTGGCCGCCAGCGTGGCTATGACATGGCTGCCAGCGTGGCGATGACATGGCCGCCAGCGTGGCAATGACATGGCCGCTAGCGTGGCGATGACATGGCATCCAAAAGTTGAGCCCATAAAGATTTTCAGCCCACCAGAAATTAAATGACCATCAAATTTGATCACAGAAAATCAGACAGCCTTCACCATTAACAGCCATAGCCATTTCAGCGCATTATCATAACAATCATTTCAGCCCATTACAATTTTGCTGACACAAAAAATTAAACAAGAACTCAGTACCAAAATAACCAAAAACAACTCCATCCAACAACATAACATATGTACATCCGGTGTCACAACACTAGTAATCCAGCATAACCTGAAACAACAAAGGATAGGTTCATGTAATAAAAAGTTAGCATGATTGACTTTGACCTAGCAGAAGCTCAACATCTTTGATCATGTCCTGCAGCTTTGCTTTGGCGGGGTCGTTCACAGTTTCAAGCTCCTTGGTAGTATGATGCAACCTGACAATGTTAAAATAAATACTTAAGATTAGCATTAGAAACATTGATCTCAGGAGGGGAATTACCAAGTCATATTTAAAATCCAAACAAAATAACATAGCTGCTAAGGCTACTTATTTTTAGAGGATATATACTCAATTGTTGTCAAAATAATAGTGCCGTGTTCAAAATTACAAGCCGAGTTACTAGATAAAAGCCACTCCAGTAAAGGAACAAAGGCATAAAACGAGTTAAAGCTGGTACAGCTAACCAGATTTAGATTACTACCATTTGTTCCGTCACAGATTTAGACAGCTAACGCGCAAAGCATTATTTTCTGAAAACAACTACCAAATTAGACGTGTAAAATTTAAACATTGATGTTAATAGTAAAAGTGTAAGTCCTGGTAGGCATGCTATGTTAGGGCTATCCCTCACAAGGAAAACCAAAATTAGTAAAAGAGTGTAGAGAAATTAATAGTAAAAGTCCACATCGGCACATACAGTTTAATATGTTGATGTTTTAAGAGTATGCATGTCCACCACATTTACAGATGCACTCGAGTTACTGCTGACAGACAGGAATTCAGAAAGAAATAAAAAATGGACGCACAGGACACTGAGCTTAGTTAGCAAAAGAGCAGCTACGGGTAGACTGACAGATTGTCGAACAACCAGCAGTTGAGACTGTCATAGATCGTATACCAGAGATGAAGAGACATACCCTGCACCTCATCCATGGAGATGGGAACGTGCTGGCCTGCTGTCACCGCTAGGTCTGCAACCGCCATCTGCATGAATTAATCACAGAAACTAATGCTAATAAGTATAGGGATGCGACATAATAATTTGAAACTTATATGGACATGTGACAGCTGATAAACTCTTTACTGGTTTGGATAACATGAAAACACTAGTGTGCTACTCACTTGCACGGATGATACATCAATAAAAGAGTGCACTGGACTGAGTTAAGATTCATCATTGAACTAGACACAAAAACTACCAAGTGGTTAACAGTGCGATGAGCACAATAGCGATCTCCTCCCTTACAGTGCGATGAGACTTCAATTTGTTTCACTGTAGTCTCTGTGGCATGAAACAACAGAAAGTATTGACATCAAACCATCAGGATCAGCAACAGTAACAAAAGTACGAAGCAGGATTGCAAAATGGAATAATTGACTGGAGATCCTCCTTGTGATTGACATGATTACAAGGTATAAGCAGCATTCAAGATCATCCACATCAGACACATGCAAAAAAAGGTACAGGTAGATCATCAACACATGCACATACAGAATAGTAAAGAAACTAGCACTTAGTTAGTTACTGCAACTGGAGAACCTTTAACATATAGAATAGTAAACAATTTGGCATGTTATTAGTGCATACTCGGACATGGCATCCGGTCAAACATAGTTCAATTTGTAACTGATCAGAAATTTTGTAGGTTATTAGTGCATACTCGGACACGGCATCCGGTCAAACCAGATCAGAATAACGTCTGAACTCTGAATAAAGAATATGGCATAAGCATCATGATTCAAGTGCACGACTACTTCAGTCCTTATATCTAAATGTGCAGTCAGAATAATGAAAAGAGGCCTGCGACTACTGCTTGTGGAAACAGAACGTGCATCATTTGAAATTGCAGGTACTAACTCTATCCCTAGCTGGCTAGCTTGCAATTGAAGTAAAAATGAACTGCCGTGCAGAAATTAAAGCAACTAGCAGCAATGCCTATAAGCATTTAATGGCTAAAATGTATCCTTTACAATTAGAAGCACTACCATGAACCACTTATCCCATAAGGATGCATCCACAAATTTCTCTTAATCACAAAAACACACATAACTACTACAAATTGGCCAGTCTCCTCTGCTCCTCGACATTCAGAAGCGAGTACATTATCAAGTAAGGTCACATAACTAAACCAACACGACACAAGTTACGTTAACTACCAATCAAAAGATCTAGCATTAAGCAATGGCAAATCTACAAGCCAAACCTAACTACTGACCAGCACGAAATATATCACAAGATCCATCCATATTGAGTACTACCACATCAAGATCTGTTCATATTGAGTACTAACAACTAGCAATAATAAGAGCACGCAACAAACGAATCCAGAAGTCAGCGAGTGGAGGGAAGGGAAATCAGTCACCATGGGATGGAAGCAGGCACCGAAATCGGGCGAGGCGATGAAGAAGTGCGGCATCTGGGCGCGGACGAGGTCGACAGCGTCGGCAAGGAGCCCCCGCCCGTGCGACAGCGACGGAAATCCTAGGGTTGCGTGGCTCCTCGTGCATGGCGACCGCGACCTCGCACGCGTGGCCGCGAACCACATCTTCGGGGCCTTGCGCGCGGTGCTCCTCATCCTCATCTTCCGCCACCGCGCCGACGTGGAGCTCGCCGCGGACTTCCTCGGCGCAGTCGTCGCCGCGGGGGCACGCGTCCCAGGCGTGCTCAGGTCTGCGCCCCGTCCTGCCCGTCCCCGTCCCACCTCGTTTGGCTCCCCGGTCGCCGTGCTCGAGCTCGCGGGACTACCCTTCACCCCCAACCTCGAGGCGCTAGCGTCGGTGGGGAGGGAGGGGCAGCCATGGAGGAGGCATCGGTGGGGAGGGGAGCGTCGAGGCGACGCTGGATCTGAGGAGGGGAGGTGGAGGCACCTCGAGGCGAAGGGGGCGGTCGGCCGGAGGTGGAGGCGAGGAGGGGCGAGACCGGCCAGAGGTAGAGGCGAGGAAGGGGGAGGGGGCGCTGTGCCGGATCTGAGGAGGGGAGGGAGGGGCGGCACGGGGACTTGGGGAGGGAGGCTGAGAGAGAGAGGAGGTTAGGGTTTCATGGCTTTTATTCACTATAGGGAAGACCTCGATCGAACGGTATAGAGCGCGGCTGGGTCAAGTTGGGCTTGCCGAATTTGAAGTTTGGGCTGCAGTAAAGTGGTCATGTGGCCCATAATATTTGTCTCAATCACTGTTTAATATTTTTTTCTTTTTCTTTTTCATTTAAAGGTAACGTTATGAAGTAACTTGCAAAAATAATTACCTTTATATGTCAGTACATTTTCCTATATGTAATAGACTACACATATTTTGTTGTGTATGAATTTCAAAATTTGTGGAGCGGATTTGCTATTTTCAATAGTTTAAATAAATTCATACGCATTTTTTCAAAAATAATTTGAAATTGAACTGGGCAAACTTCAAATAAGAGTAAAAAAGTTCATAAAATTTACATTTAGACTCATATGTTCCATTATAAACCATACCCTAGAGATACGTGAAGAATTCAATCTTTTGCTACGAACACTTCAACCTTTTATCTCAAAATTACCATATAACAATAACAACAATATCTAAATTTTATCAAAAGATTCTACATATTGATGTGGCAACATACTTTTAGTCCATAAGATCATCATAAAAAAAATGAATTGATTCCAGTAAAGTAGGATCTTATATGGTTCACAAATTGACACATCTCTCACATAGTTTCTAACAACTCAAGTCATACTTAGAGATTTAAGTAGCATTTTACATTTTTGAACTCGTATACACCTCAAACTTGGGTAGAACTTCATGTTTACCATAACATTGGAAAATATAAAGTTACATTATCAATTGTTATGCAAACAGTTGTTTTTATCTAATATCTTTCGGTGGAAGAAAAGAAACCATATAAAATGATACATAAAATAGCAATTGTATTGTAAACAGATGATACTACATGAAAGATTGCAATTTTATAAAAAAATCAGCAAAAAAATGAACAAATTTGGAGTTACTATGACAAAGAAAAACCAGTTACAAGATTTAATTCTAGATTAAAAAGAAAAAGAATGCGGGCAGCAACCTCAGAGTGCCACGTGGTCCGTGCTGAAGCAACTCAACCATGTAGGTGCTGCCACGTAGTTTCCAGATGTCAGTTAATAAGTTATATAGAGCATGCTATCATCAAAGACTCGTTATTGAAGTTGTAGCGCAGTGGTAAGGCTTCACCCTCCTTCCTTGAGGGCGCAGGTTCGACTCCCTACGGAGTCACCATTTTTTTCGTCTTTCATTTTCTCAAAGGAACAAATAGAAAAGATATTGAATAACGTAACAGCCAACAAATAATATGCGGCATGGTGGTAGTCGTGCTTCTCTCTAAGCCGATAGGTGCTGAGTTTGATTTGCTTCTGCCGCGTTTTTTTGACCTACGGCGCTATAAATATTTATATAGGAGCTAATCTTCTCATTGTGACACAACTGAACGAGTAGCTCCGTGGTTAAGTGCGCGGTCCTGGCGAAGGGGTCCGGGTGGGAGGTGAGCTGGCGATTTTATTTTTGCGTTAAATAAATTTCCTATATCTAGTTATATATTTATTTGTGACAGCAAACATCCACGACTCAATGCATGTTGTAGTGGTATGTCATTTTATCAGTAAAGCTAAAGACCAAGGTTCAATTCCCAAGGTTGTATATTTTTTTTAATTTTTTTTCTACATGCGATACAACATTTTTAATTCAATGTTCATGACGGATTTGTAAACCGTTGCAGCGTTTGGGCCAGACCGGGCTCATGTGGGCTTAGAGGTAAAATTCTAACGTTTATAAAACCGTCGCCAGGATTCCTTCACAGTTTTCTGGGCTTATTTGGGCTCAGAGCAAAATGCTAACGTTTTCTAAAACCGTCGCCAGGATTCCGTCACGGATTAAATGGTATGTTGTAGTGTGATGTGAATGAATTATCTTCGATTCCCTAAACTCCTTGCGTGTATCCCCACTTTATTTTTGGATATCCAAATTTTGGAACCGTGTACCTCACGGAAGGGAAAAACGCGCATTGGTATCGGTCACAATGCACGTTAGTACCGGTCCCTATGGCTGGTACTAATTCGTCGGCACTGACATGCCCAATTTGATAACTGTCGGTACAAACCGTCCAAGCTACCATAAGCTCCTCCCATGCCCCTTTCCTTTTCCTTTTCTTTCTTTTTTTTCTATTACGTTCTTTTCTCATTTTCTCAACTAGTAGGTTGGCACGTGCCACAGGCACGTGTTATAAAAATAACATAGATCTAAAAAAATCTTAATTTTTTAAAAATAAGTATGTAAAATAATGCATACTTTTGTTAGATCGCATATTAAAATTATTCAATAGCATCTCATATTAAAAATTATATATTCATACATCGAAAGCTTGGGCCTCCGGCGGAAACAGAAGGAAATTTTTGTATAATTAAAGCTTAAACAATCAGCAACATATATAAAAGAAAATATTCACGATACATGTATCCATGAGCAACTCGGCACCGCAGCCAGCTTTTTGATGATGGGGAGGCCGAGAAGGTTGCTCTCCTCGTCGCCGGTGTCGTGGAGCAACGACGCCACGCACTCGATGGCACCAGACACCGTCACAACGCGGAGCACGTTCCGCTTCTACCTGGCGAGCTTGGACACGACGAGCGTCGTGGCCACCCTTGCGCCGCGCTCGACGCCGATGCCCTTGCAAAGAAATATGAACTCTGAATAGATGATGAGAATGAAGGGAGAGATTGTGTGCTTTGAGAATAAGGAGGGGTGCCTTATATAGGGGGCACGAGGGCTAAGGAGATGAACCTGGACGCCCACGACTATGATAAGTAATCGATTTCCTGATTGACTCCCACAACTATGGTAAGTAATCAAGTTTTAAAAGGAAGGAGACACCAGATTGCGTAGATGTCATTCCTTTTTTTAAAGGAAACCTTGACTGGTACACAACACATATACGGACGCTAGCCATCTATAAAAGGAAAGAAGGAAATTCAAATTCCTTGATGCACACGGCCATATAAAGAAAGGAAAGCGGGCGAATTTCAAAAGGAAGGTGTAGGCGCCCTGATTGCATAGGATGGTGGAGGAAAGGAAAGGGGTATTCTTTTGGAAGGAAACCAGCGTATCTTTTTGCATACGAATACAACGAATAGAAAGGAAAGGAAAGCGGCGCCTTGATTGCATTACAATACAAAGAACCCGATCAAAAGGAAAGGAAGGCAGGCGAATTTACAAAGAAAGGTGGAGGAAAGGAAAGGGGTGTTTTTTGGAAGGAAACCAGCGTATCTTTTGCATACGAATACAACGAAT
Organism: Urochloa ruziziensis; assembly: GCA_015476505.1. NCBI lineage: Eukaryota > Viridiplantae > Streptophyta > Magnoliopsida > Poales > Poaceae > Urochloa > Urochloa ruziziensis. The sequence goes on along the minus strand of CM027120.1, from coordinate 32,586,144 downwards.
AAAAAAGAAAGGAAAGCGGCGCCTTGATTGCATTACCATACAAAGAACGTGATCAAAAGGAAAGGAAGGCAGGCGAATTTCCAAAGGAAGGTGGAGGAAAGGAAATGGGCGTTTTTTTGGAAGGAAACCAGCGTATCTTTTTGCATACGAATACAACGAACAGAAAGGAAAGAAAAGTGGCGCCTTGATTGCATTACAACGCGATCAAAAGGAAAGGAAGGCAGCGGGTATACAAAAATGCCAAGGTGAGAAAGAATAGGGGGGCGGGATGGCGCCGAGGCGCAAAAGAACTAGGGGGTGACGACTAAACGCGTCTACCCCCCCCCCCCCCCGGTCGTCCGGGGCCACCTTTTGGCTCTGAATTGTGGGTCCTCTGTGAGGTTTAGGAGGGTAATTTTTTGGTTGAGAAACCGTTTCAATTGTGACACTCTTTATAGTATAGATCAACAAGCGCATGAATCTCACAATCACATCCATTTTTTGCAATAGTTAGAAAAAGGTCCGAATCCCGATCCGATCCCTTCCTGCGCAGGGGCGGACTTTAGTAAAATCACTGAACTACCGATGCTAGGTCTAGAGGGAAGTTGTGAGCATTACGTTCATATGAATACATCTCACAATCATACAATCTCTCACTCACAACAACAATCTCATTGCGCAACTGCAGCCTGGACGTGCCGCCGCGGCCTAGCCCCACTCCGCTTCCCTGGCACCGCTCTCATGCACCAAAGAGATTAGGATCGATATGGGAAAGGGATCGTGTGACAGCCCATGGCTTAATAGGATTGATAGAATACTCACATCAACAAGTTGCAACTTCTTTTCCGGAAGCTCATCTCGAAAGAACTCCAGGGTTAAGCGTGCTTGGCCCGGAGTAATTTCATGATGGGTGACCGACCGGGATGTCCTTTCCGGGTGCGCATGAGTGAGGACAAAGTGCGCAGAAAAGACGTGTATTGGTCTGTGAGGGATTCTAGATGTCCTAGAGAGTTGCCAGGTGTAAGCGGGCCCGACCTCGGGGAGGCGGGACGTTACATTTGGTATCAGAGCCGACTCTCGCGGTTTCACGGGCGCGTGGGGTCGTAGTTTGTAGGATCTAGGATACTGAGAAGAGGGAGGGTGAATAGGTGGTTTGAACTAAAATCAAAGCACTAATAGAAGTTTATCAGTAACACAAGAGAATTCCTAATTCTATTCAACTCTAGACTAGGTGAAGGTTTGCAACCTAGGGTGATAAGTATCAATTCAATCTCTAGGAATGTAAATGCTCAAAATAAATTGCAAGAAAGTATATGAGCAAAGAAATAACCAATCACACTAGAGACCAAATTTATCCCGTGGTGTCGATGACTTGCCGATCACCCCTAATCCACGTTGAGGTGGATTCAAAGCTTCAACCGCTCCTCTATCAAGTCACACTTGATGTATGAGCCGGCTTGAATCAATGAACCTCTCCAAACCTCTATTCCACTTGAGTTGCCCTTCACCACTCCGGCGAGATGAGCACAAAACCTCTCACAAGAATAACCAAGGCTTCTTCACAATCTTCTTGAAGAGCTCAGTGGTTTCCACAACTCCAAGCCGTCTAGGAGGCGGCAACCTCCAAGAGTAACAAGCCGATGACGCTTGCTTGAAGTCTCTCTAGTGTCACAAAGCTCAAACTCTTGATGCAATGCACTAGGATGCTCTCAATCTCACAAAGATGTGATCCCTAAGCCAAGTGAGTGAGAGAGAGGATGAAGAAGGCTCAAATATGTCAAGGAAGCTTTTCAAAGTGCCAAGAGAGCCTCTCAAGGGCCGGAGCTCAAGTATATATACCCCCTTCCCCCGTAACTAGCCATTGCATTCAAAATGCGTCAAAACAGGGCACACGCGGACAGTTCGCCTCAGAAAGACCGGACGGTCCGCCGTTCAAAGTAACGGCTAGTTCCAAAGTCAAACTGTGTCAGAGTCGACCATTGCAGCTCGGGCGGACCGTCCGCCTCACAGGGGGCGGACTGTTCGCCGATCAAAAGAAACTCCAACACAGGAACGCCAAGTTCCTGTCTCGACTCAAAAGTTAGACGGCGGACCGTCCGCCCTATCTGGCCGGATCGTCCGCCATACAAATCGAACGACCACACAGAAATTAGATCGCTGCTCAGACAGAACCACCAATGGATGAGTTGGTGGTCGCACAAGAGACTGGCGGACCGTCCGCCCGTAGGGGCCGGACCGTCCACTGTTATCAAGTTTTAGTCCATCAGAAACATGAAGTTTCTGTCCCCTATTTCCCTTTTGCCTGCGTACCATCCGCCCCTTAGGGCCGGACCGTCCACCCTTTCTAATTTCAGCAGGACTGGACAACTCGAAATTTGGCTAAGTCATTGAATGGTCCGCCGTTCAAATTGCAAACCGTCCACCTCTCAAGTGTTAGTAACCAAAGCTTTAGGCACCCATATAACTATCTTTTTAGTGTTGCTCTTAGGATTGCCAACAAATTTAGCATACACTACACCCTTAGCATTTTTCTTAAGTACATATGAAGCATCAAAGGATACATTTTTCTTGCCCTTGCACTTGTGATTTGCTTCAACTCTAGTCTTGCAAGTTTGACAAAACTTGAATACATTTTCTTCTTCATATTGCACATGAGCTTTGCCAAAAGTAGAATTATTAGGAACGAATGCCTTTTCCCTTTCTTGGGAGTATAATCAATCCCATTCTTGTTGATTGGAACCTTTTGGGTTTCCACACATTTAGTGAAATCCGAATGACTCTCAAACCATTTAGTGAATTTCTTGGTCAATCTATCAACTTCCTTCTTGATCAATTCATTTTCCATCATAAGAGAAGCATCACATGAAAAACCATCATCCACACACGATGTATCTTTTGAGCTACAAGATGGGTTAGATGAACTAGGAGCACATGATCTATCATTCAAAATATCACAATCAACACCTATGCTTACATGACTTTTGACTTCTTGTGCAAGAGAGGTGTTGTGAGCTTCCTTAAGCTTCTCATGAGTTTGTTTTAGATTCTCATGAGTGGTCTTTAGCTCCTCATAGGAATCTTGAAGAGATGAGTATTTTCGCTCCAAGTCCATTAACTTTTTCTTCTCATTGCACGTGTAGTCATTAGACTTGTTAAGCATTCTAACAAGATCATCATAAGAAGGAATATCATCTAGTTCATCATCATGTGCCTTGGCTTCACCTTTTGCCATGAGACAAAAAGGAGAGAAGAAGAGTGATGGTGCCTTCTTGATAGCGATGCCCGCAACTCTCTTAGATGGCTTGTCATCATCATCATCATCATCGGAGTCAAGCTAGCATCGGAGTCCCACTTAACATAGTAGACTTGACCATTCTTCTTTTTCTTGAAGAACTTCTTCCTCTTTTTCTTCTTCTTGTCATCATTCTTCTTGTATTTATCTTTCTTGTTTGGGCAATTGATGATAATATGACCCATTTCACCACACTCAAAGCACTTCTTGTCTTCGAATGGATTCTTGCTTGATGATTGCCCTTTCTTGCCAAAGTTCTTGTTCTTCATGATTCGGTTTAACATTTTGACAATGAGAGCCATTTCCTCTATAGAACCTTCACCAACTTCATTTCTCTCATCACAATTGTCTTTCTTGGTAGACTTTGCCTTGAGGGCTATGCTCTTCTTCTCATCATCATTTGCCAATCCACAGGCTTCTCTTTGTGATTTTCTTGAATATGTCGTGTGTTTGTCCTTCACCAAGAACTTCACTAGGAGTGATCTTGCTCAAGTCCTCCCTCACTAGTAGAGTCACAATGGTTTCATATTTCTCCGGGAGACACCTAAGAAACTTGTGAGAGAAGTCTTGATCCAGCACATCAAAATTAAGAGACTTGAGCTCATTCACAATGTTGTTCCACTGATCAAACATTTCATCAACACTTTCATCTTTTTTTCATAGCAAACTCACTAAACTTTCCTTTGTATACAAAGAGTTTGGCTCCCTTCACGGTGGTAGTGCCCTCATATATTTCCTTGAATCTTTTCCAAACTTCATGAGCCGTCCTGAGATTTTCGATCCGGTTGAATTCATTCACACTAAGACAGCTATATAGCAAGTTCAAGGCTTGATCATTGAGATTGTCATTCACATCATCCGAAGTGGTCGGATTTTTGGGATCAAGAACAATATATCCCTCCTCAATAATTTCCCACACCTTCTTGCTAGTTGACTTGATATAAACCATCATCCTAGTTTTCCAATAGTCATAATTGCTTCCATCAAAGAATGGTGGTTTCCCCGCATGATTCTTGTTATCACTAGCCATTTATCCTACTCCGGGATGATTAAATCCTTGCAAAAACGGATACCACAGCTCTGATACCACTTGTAGGATCTAGGATACCGACTAGAGGGGGGGCGAATAGGCGGTTTGAAATAAAATCAAAGCACTAATAGAAATTTATCAGTAACATAAGAGAATTCCTAATTCTTTTTAACTCTAGACTAGGTGAAGGTTTGCAACCTAGGGTGACAAGTATCAATTCAATCTCTAGGAATGTAAATGCTCAAAATAAATTGCAAGAAAGTAGATGAGCAAAGAAATAACCAATCACACTAGAGACCAAATTTATCCCGTGGTGTCGATGACTTGCCGGTCACCCCTAATCCACGTTGAGGTGGATTCAAAGCTTCAACCGCTCCTCTATCAGGTCACACTTGAGGTTGTTGGCGGCGCAAACGCACACCAAGATTCACTGCAAGCGCACGGATCATCGTAGCCTTTCCCTTAGAGTATTTTTCCAAGGTTATCAATCCATGGATCGACTACGAACTACCTAGGGTTCTCCATCTAATCTAACGGGTTAAACCTAACATGAAGCATGGATCGCATACGAGGTAAACCTAAAGGATATGAATGATAAAGTAAAGGTTTGATCACATTCGTAAACGTAGGCAAAAGAGATAGCATAGCCAAAGGGGTAACTCAAGCCTATCGCCTTCTAGTTGTAGTTCTAGCTAGATTGGCAAGCAAAACATGGTTCTCATCCAAAGCATCTTTAAACCTCCACCCTCCGGTCCAACTCCCGAGAACGCCACCCTACACGAGCCACACCCTGTCATGATGCTCCCTATCGGTGTGGTTAGTTACAAGGGCACGAGCATAAGCTCGTATCATACTACTCGATAGATCTGGTATGCAATTCTAGTCACCGCGGCTACAAGAACACCCTATGCAATCTATGCATGCCATAGATTGAAACGAGCACGACCGAGAGAGTATGAAATCATAAAAGGAGGCAAATGTATCGCTATTGAATCGGAACACATCTATTACTTTACCATGAATGATTGTTCATCACAAGACATCAACCGTCGCACCAACTTATGACTCCTAGCTCCTGAACTCCACCATGGCAAGGATGCCATGGCGGCTAGGGCAGGCCTAGTCCATTCCCTAGACAACTTCGAGGACTTCCGGCGGCCGTCGTCTCCCTCCGGTGTTCACTTCTAGGTTTCGTCGACTTCTGGTGGATGGATGATGCCCTCCTCTGGAAGATTGACTGTTTATATAGCGAGGAAACCCTAGCTCAAAGGGGTGGCCGAGAGGGCTCAAAAACGACTCGGGTGGCACGGCCAAGGGGGCCCTAAGCCGCGCGGCCCAGGCCGTTTTTCGCTCCACTCGGGCCCATCTTTCGCATGCAAGCTCCTTTGATGTGTAGTAGTTGATATTCCAAGACTTGTGGGCTCGGGACGTCGGTTGCTCCGGATATGGATGGGTCTTGATGGGTCTTCTGAGTCTGTACTGGATTTGTCTTCATCTCGAAGTATTTTGGCCTTATCTTCAATTGAGCCTTGTTAGAGGTGGCCCATTGGAGTAGAGCATAAATGGGCTTCGGTTCCTTTGGGCTTCATTAGGGCTTTTGGCCTTCATCTTTCGCCGTATTGTTGCTAGTCTCGAATTTAGCCCATATTCGCTCCAAAATAGCCAATTATCCTGTGTAAACCAAAATGCTCCAGAAATATGTGCACAAGCGGAAACGGGGTTATTTCAGTGCCTAGTGGCGGGGTTAGTATAAAGATTAGTCCAAAAACATAACCTAGATGGCACAAAAAGTGTGTCATTTAACAGCGCCAACAGATGTATGAGCCGTCTTGAATCAATGAACCTCTCCAAACCTCGATTCCACAAGAGTTGCTCTTCACCACTCCAGCGAGGTGAGCACAAAACCTCTCACAAGAACACCCAAGACTTTTTCACAATCTTCTTAAAGAGCTCAATGGTTTCCACAACTCTAAGCCGTCTAGGAGGCGGCAACCTCCAAGAGTAACAAGCCGATGACGCTTGCTTGATGTCTCCCAAGTGCCACAAAGCTCAAACTCTTGATGCAATGCACTAGGATGCTTTCAAATTTACAAAGATGCAATCCCTAAGCCAAGTGAGTGAGAGAGAGGAGGAAGAAGGCTCAAATATGTCAAGGAAGCTTTTCAAAGTGCCAAGAGAGCCTCTCAAGGGCCGGAGCTCAAGTATATATACCCCCTTCCACCGTAACTAGCCATTGCATTCAAAATGTGTCAAAACAGGGCACACGCGGACAGTCCGCCTTAGAAAGACCAGACGGTCCGCCGTTCAAAGTAACGGCTAGTTCCAAAGTCAAACTGTGTCAGAGTCGACTGTTGCAGCTCGGGCGGACCGTCCGCCTCACAGGGGGCGGACTGTCCGCCGATCAAAAGAAACTCCAACACAGGAACGCCAAGTTCCTGTCTCGATTCAAAAGTTAGACGGTGGACCGTCCGCCCGATCTGGCCGGACCGTCCGCCGTACAAATCGAACGACCACTCAGAAACCAAACCGATCCTGTCTAACCAGCTCACGAGGCTAGCGGACCGTCCGCCAAGGCTGGCCGGACCGTCCGCCAAGGCTGGCCGGACCGTCCGCCCTTCAAGGAGAAATTAGATCGCTGCTCAGACAGAACCACCACCGGATGAGTTGGTGGTCGCACAAGAGACTGGCGGACCGTCCGCCCGTAGGGGCCGGACCGTCCGCCGTTATCGAGTTTCAGTCCATCAGAAACATGAAGTTTCTGTCCCCTATTTCCCTTTTGCCTGCGGACCGTCCGCCCCGTAGGGCTGGACCGTCCGCCCTTGCTAATTTCAGCAGGACAGGACAACTCGAAATTTGGCTAAGTCATTGAACGGTACGCCATTCAAATGGCAGACCATCCGCCTCTCAAGCATAGTTAGCCAAAAACAACAAGTGTTTTCGCACTGGTCTTTCCACTTTTTCAAACACGTTTTTCCTAAATGCATGCAATGCAATTGTTTGAGCAAAGTGGCACCATAGAACCGTCAAGCAAATGAAATTCACCCTTCTTGATAGTACGGCTATCTAGCCTATTAATCCGGTCAATTCTCATCCTTTAATCACCTCTTGACCGGCAAAATGAAAAAGCCCTATCTTATACCTTTGCCTTGAGCCATCCAACATGAATTCACCAAGAATGTCACCATAACTCTTATCAAGGCTAAACTCATCTCCGGGACTAACCTAAACACATATCTCCTATGAAATTGTTAGTCCATGATGGTTGTCATTAATTACCAAAATTCAAATTAGGGACCTAGATGATTTCAATCTCCCCCATTTTGGTAATTGATGACAACACTATTTAAGGAGTGAGGAGAGTTTTTCAAGTCAACTTCATACACTTGTATTAGTAGACTTAGCTAAATTTGCTAAATTTGCTCTTATTTTATTTCTGAAATTAGCTATTTGTTCATTGTACTCAACATGTATTATTATAAGAAGAAATGGCGTTAACCTTTCACCTTCTGAGCACTTTAGAAACTAAACATACAACTATGTTGTACATGGCCTCCTTAGGTAAGTATTTATGATTTTATTTCTCATGGGCTCTGCTATTCAAATGTTTTGGGTAAATCGACTGGGCTACTTTTAGTAGGGCACTGGATCGGGCTGCCCTGGGCCAACCTGAGCTTCGAGAACGAATTTTTTTTATTTTTATATTTTTTTTACGATTTTTCAAAAATAAATTGTTGGCTAAAAAAATTGCAGTTTTGGTCTTATGTCGCCAGATGGAACGGCTATCGCCGGATGAAACGGCGACAGGGAGGGCTATCGCCGTATGGAACGGCGATAAGGACCGTCGGTGCGGTCAAAGCCCTTTTACTGCGGTCAAAACAAAAACCGCCGGCCCATCCGGCGATAGGCTGTCGGCGCCAGGGGCCCACGGCCCTTTCGCCGGCCCATCCGGCGAAAGGCGCTTTCGCTGTAACAGTCGGCGAAAGGCCCGAGGCCTCGCCGTTTCGGCCGGCGAAAGGCCCCCCGCCCTTTTTAACCCCCGCGCGCGGCTGAGAGAGCTCGCTCTCAGCCTTTAGCTGCCGCGCGCCCACCCAGAGAAGGAAGAGGAGAGGAGAGGAGAGGGAAGGGAAGGGAAGGGAAGGGAAGGGGAGGGGAGGGGAGGGAAGGGAAGGAGAGGGCAGCGAAGCTCTGCCAGATCTACACTTCGCATCAGGTAAAATTTTATTTACCTTGCAGTCAATTTCATTTATGTTTTTAGATAGATAGTTGTAGATGCTAGCTTTTAGATATGAACTAGGTCATCGAAAAGGTTAGTTACAAGATTGTTTAGTTTATTTTTATTAGATATGAACTTGGTCATAGAAAAGTTTAGTTACTAGATCTAGACTGCTTTTGCTTAGTAAATTTAATTTTTTATACCTATATGTAGATGCTAGTTAGAACTAGTGGTATTATATTTTTAGTTTGCATGGTAGGTAGTAATATTGTTAGTTTGGATTTGTAATCTAGAAAAATGAGTAGTATAGTTTTTTTATATGAACTATGTGATTCGAATAAATGTGAACGGTTTTTTTAGTTATTAGATGTGAACCGCTACTAGCTATCTCAGTAATTTTTAGATATAACTATTTTATAGAAAAACTAATTAGTAATTTTATTTTTTTATAGAAATGCTAGTTATATGTCATAGAAAAAATAGTTAGCCCTGACTTTCACATTACATTTGTTATTTAGTTCTTAACATATGAGGTATATAAAATATTTTCGTAGTCAGTGGTCACTCAATTTTTTTAGTGACATTTATAGTTGAAATGAAAAAGTAGTTACTCACAATTATTAGTGCTCTTACGTATCATGGCAGGCATGTCAGAGAGTTTATTTTTTCAAGTGTTTTATGGGCCTGGGGAGATTAGGTATGGTCCTGAAGGGGTAGACTTGTCTGAATTTAAGTCATTCACCAAACAAGTAGTTCGAGCAAGAGAGAGGAACTGGACCTCAGTTTGCAACTGGCTATTCAAGGCATTTGGACTTGACAGGGAGCAATTTGAGCAGTCAGTCATGGCTGTAGTAAGGTTTCGAATGGACACACCCCTGTTTTGGGAGTTGATGCCCCTTGTTGGAACCCAAAACTGGAGAGAGTATGTCAATATAGCTACCGAGCGTGGCTTACCACTAGTCTTGTTTGTTCAAGTTTATCAGAAGATTGGGTCTAGCAGTCAGCATCAAGATGACGACAATGCAATTACAGCCGATCCTGCCCAAGAAGATACTGAACAAGAGGAGGTAGATGGAGAACACGAGGAGGTAGATGGTGAAGACGCACCCCATGAACCAACCGGCGAGGCTGATGAGGGGGAACACATCCCTGAGTTAGTCGAGCAGGTTGAGAGGGAGGGGCAAGAGCAGTTTGATGCCATGGAGGGAGACACTTCAGATGAGGAGGATTGTTATCCCGTGCCACGCAACTGGGCAAGCTATGACTATTCAGCTCTAACTGTCAATGAAGGTGAAGCGGTGGATTGGGAGTACAGAGAGAATGAGGTTTGCTGTCGGTGCAATGTATGCAAGTGGGGATGAAGTTAAGGAAGCCATAAAGCGGTGGTCTACACTATCTTTGCAAAGGCAGTTCCGAGTGGTGAAGAGCAGCCCAAAGGTATATGATGTGTGTTGCGTGCAAAGCAACTGCCCTTTTAGAGTTCATGCATTTAAAGGCAAGTGGACTGATTACTGGGAGATGTCGAAATTGGTGGATCATGAATGCCAACTTGAGGAGTTAAACCCACATCACCGCAACCTTACAGCAGATTTTGTGGCTCAATTCATGTATGCTCAGATCGTCGACAATCCCAGCTTCGAGCCAAAATCAATTATTTGTGCCGTGGAAGAAAAATTTCATTACAAAATCAGCTACTACAAAGCGTATAGAGCAAAGCAGAAGGCAATGGAGATGAAATGGGGGACGTATGAAGCGTCGTATAACAATCTTCCAGCCTTGCTGCACAACATATGTTTGAGAAATCAAGGCAGTTACTATGACTTGAAAACCTATCCCTGTGCTGAGAAACCAGGCAAGCAGGTGTTGCAGCGTTCATTCCTAGCCTTGGGTGCTTGCATTGAGGCTTTTCAGCATTGCCGACCAGTCATTTGTATTGATGGCACATTTTTGACTGGTAGGTACAAAGGAACCATCTTGACTGCTATTGGGTCCGATGGTAACAATCAGGTGTTGCCGTTGGCGATCGCCTTTGTGGAGAAAGAGTCAGGAGATAGCTGGTATTGGTTTCTTGAGAGAGTGAAGCAGATGATTGTTAAGGATGTACCGAATGTCTGTGTTATTCATGACCGGCACAAAGGCATTTTACAAGCAGTCGAGGACATGCAGAATGGCAGCATTGAACGTGAGAGGGCTGTGCAGTGGCCTGACTTGAAGAGTAGGTGGTGTATGAGGCATATGGGTGCCAACTTTCATAGCCAATTCAAAAACAAGACCCTGATGAAACTATTTAAGCGGCTATGCATCCAGAATCAAGAGAGAAAATTCAACCTTATTTGGAAGAAACTTGATGAACTTACAAAGAAACAAGCAGAAGAGCTTGCAAAGAGACCGGTTAATAGTGAGGACCAACATCCCGTTTCGCTTGATGACGTTGGCCTTGATGGTCCACACGTCGTGCGCAAACCCGGTCGGGCCATTAAGACATTCTCTCAGTGGATTGAGCATGAGCCCAAAGAGAAATGGGCTTTATTGTTTGACGAGGGTGGTGCTCGATATGGCATAATGACTACAAACTTTGCTGAGGTGTATAATTGGGTGCTCCGGGGTGTAAGGGGACTCCCCCTAGTTGGAATTGTGGAGTTCTTCTTATATCGGACAATCAAGTATTTCAGGGACCGTTTTACAGTGGCAAACAAATCAATGTCTGACAACCAGAAGGTGTATGGATACAAAATGACTGAGTACATGGAAAAGGCAATGAAAAAGGCTCGTAGACACCATGTGACCGCCAACGGTGCCGCTGAACGACGATTTGAGGTCCTCTGCAGGGACAAAGGTCGATTGGGAGGGCGGCGGGAGAGACACGCACAAGAATGCATTATTACCAATCTTGGATGTGTTTGTTCCTGCCACAAGCCAAAGCTGCATCATCGTCCCTGCACCCATGTCATTGCTGCATGTCTTGAGGCGGGAGGGCTTCAGCCTCGTATGTTTGTGTCCAACTATTATTTCAAAGAAACAATTTGGGCCACTTGGAAGAATGAGGTTTATGGGTATCGTATCCTAGGAAACTTCATTTCTAATCCTGGAGAGCACGCACTTTACATTCCTGATCCTGATCCAGAAATGTTCCAAGGAGTTGGCAGACGGAAGAACAGACGGATTCGAAACAACATGGATCAATCTGAAGCTGGTGCAGAAGTGCGCCTCTGCTCCAAGTGCCATGAAACTGGTCACAGCTACAAGAATTGTCCAGCAATGACGTATGGCAGGGGAACAAGCCAAGCGGGGCCATCTACCGTCGCTCCAGTTTCCACTTCACGTGCTCGTGGCCGCCGTGGTCGTGCTAACAATGATGGTCTCCTGTGACCACTGAATAATGTAGTATTTATTTATAAACTATGTAATTTGTGTACTTTGAACTAGGTCATTTGTCTATTTCGGACTATGTAATTTGTGCACTTTGGACAACGTAATTCATGTAGTATGTATTATGTAATTCATCTAGTTTGGAATATGTAATTCGTGTGCATTGAACATCATATGGTTAATGTGGACTATTAAAATGTTGTTGTATTTATAATTGTTTCATTTACCTTATTGTTTAATTTAATTTATCAAGCTGCGACTACTTTCGTATTGACAAAGATTTCAATTCTTTCAGCTATGGCCGAAGGGCCTCCGTAGCCCTACGAGACTCCGGAGTTGCTGGACAGGGTGATTGACGCGAAGCACCGGTCGTTCATGTCTGCCGTGCGTGGTTTGCCCCAGCACACGTTTCGCGCACGAGTGCCGTTGTCGACGATGCCCCTTGACGACCGTTGGCTTCCGAGGTACGTATGTATGGTTAACTTTGTAACGATATAATCTTATTTAGAATTAATATCGATTTTGTATCTCCTTTTGTAGCACTAATCTAAATTTGTATCTATTTCTGCAGGTTAAGAGCTGCGGGCCTTTTACCCATGGCGAGGTTGGTCGAGGGTGACATGATGGATGCAGAGGTCAGGGGAGGGGACAAGGCGACACGTTTCCACTTCGACATGTCTCTCCTAGCAGCTTTGCTGGACCGGTGGCGCCCAGAGACTCACACGTTCCACCTACCAGTCGGTGAGATGGCACCTACACTACAGGACGTTTCCCTCCTTTTGGGTCTGCCTTGTGATGGCGACCCCGTCGCAGCCCTGGACGTCGGACCAGGGTGGCGGGACGAGTTGTTGGGCCGCTTTGCCGACATTCACCGGATCGATCACGCGCCTCCGTACCGCACCTTCAGCAACACACATGGGCCCACAAAGAAGTGGCTCATGCAGTTTAGTGTGAGTGTTGCGTTTTCTATGTTTCATTTGCATTGACAGAATAATTGATGCATATCGATAATAACTCTTTTCATTGTGCAGGCGGATTACTTGAGAGCTGATGCAGACGAGGCTACAGTGGCTAGGCACCTAGAGGCCTACCTGCTGTGGTTATTCGGCTGGGTCTTGTTCTGCTCGTCCCACGGGACCTCGGCGCCGAAGACACTCATACCCTACGCCATAGCGATCGCGGAGGCTCCACTGGAGGACGTACCCCAGTTTAGCTGGGGTAGTGCTGTGCTGGCGGCCACGTACAGGGGTCTTTGCGCGGGTTGCTATAAGGTGGCCTCCTTGGAGCCCATCTTTCTTGGCTGCCCGTTGCTTGTTCAGCTTTGGTCGTACGAGCGCTTCTCGATCGGTCGTCCACGCATTGACGTGGGCCCCTACGAGCCCCTTCCTCCGGAGCACGACCCCAGAGACAGGCCGACCATGGGGTCCATGTGGTGCCTCAGAAAGGTACGACAACACACGAATATGTTGCTGCATTATTTTGGTTTTAATTATTTACGAATTTCAATATTTTTTTCAGCCTTCGTGGGTGGGAGTTCAGACGAAGAAGTCGTACCCAGACTTTGTCGGCATGTTTGACGCTCTTGTTGACGCTGACGTGAGGTGGACCCCTTACAGCGCTGCAGACATCAGTGATCGAGCCCCTCAAGGGCTGTCGTCTTTGTGCTTTCGCGACCAGGCCTTTTGGATGACGAGGAAGCCACTGGTGTACGACATTCACGTCGAGGAGTACGCGGTCCACAGAGTACTTCGACAGTTCAACAGGTACCAAGAGTCCCCGCTGCCGGTTACTCACACCGTGCCCCGGAGCGTGCACAGGTACTTGACATCTACCGATGCGTTAATTTTTTTCCATAACCAACTTCCAAATTCTAATGCAATATGATTTCTTCAGCTGGACCCGTCAGGGTCAATCTCGAGCCATGCTGTGGGCTCCAAGGGTACTACCCTTTGCTCAGCAGTGGGCCCAGGCCCTTGACGACGTGGTGGTCGAGGAGCGGCCACACTCGGATGAGGCTTTCGCGGCCTATCTGGCGTGGTACTTACCCAGGACACGGTCACGGGTGGTCGTTGTTCCACAGGACCCTCACGGAGCGCCAGCCAGAGTTACTGACACGTACCCTGTTTCGAGGGACCAGAACTTCGCCATCGCGGTATGTTTGTCAAATTTAATCATGTTATCATTCATTTCATATGATTTTATATTAAATCATAACCTTGATAACTATGTTTTTGGTAGACCGAGGCTCTAGCGTTGGTCGAGGCCGAGGTGGACCAGGACTTGCAGAGGTACATGTACATGGCGCCGCAGGACCACGGGGCTGCATATAAGAAGATCAAGGAGTATTGTGTCAGGTTCAGACGGGCCATCACTTGTCGAGGTGGACACGCAGACGTCTACCTCCCACCACGGCCACAGCACCCTGGTTCGACTTCTGCTTTACCCACACGGGCACAGCACCCTGGTTCGACTTCATGCTTTACCCACACGGGCACAGTACCCCGGGTCGTCTTCTGGTACAGTTGCACGACCACAGTACCCCGGGTCGTCTTCTGGTACACCTGCACGACCGGAGTACCCCGGGTCGTCTTCTGCTACACCAGCACGCCCTCCCAGCTACACTCCACGGCCGGCTGGTATGCACACTAAAATTTTGTTAATTTACTTCTGCATGTATGAAATGGTTTCATATTGAATTATCTTTATTTTTGCAACATAGTACCACGGTTCGCCCCACCCAACCCTGCTGCTACAGGGCCCTCTTCTGGTGGTCCGCTGTTTCACGACTTCGGTACATATTAAAAAAATTTATTCATGCAATTTTATTACTTGCATACAACTAATTGTCTATTATCTTATTATTGTTTAGGATACACAGGGTACGGAGGGATCGAGGAAGACGTGCAGACTGCGGAAGATGGCAGTCAGCCAGATGGACCGTGGGTAGGATCCCTTTTCAGCACGAACCCTTACCCGGACGAGATCGGCACTTCGCAGCTTGGTGGTGCGCCGCTGTTTCCCACACAGGGCTCACAGGAGGACGTCCAGACACCGGTTGCAGATGAGGCGCGACGTCCCACACGCCATGTTGCAGCACCAGACCCGCTCACGTATTCACAGCACCACACCCGAGCGGCGCAGGCGGCAGAGCGTCGTGCGAGGGGTGCACAGCGTCACAAGCGAGGGCGCATTTAGTACCTTCTTATCTATGTATGTGTTTTATGTTGTGCTCAGACTATGTGTTTTATGTCTTACTCGTACTATGTGATGCATGTAGTAGACTATTAACTATGTGATTTATGACGCGACCAGACTATGTCATTTATGCCCTGCTCACACTATGTCATGTAGTAGATGGTGAACTGATGGATCACTGAAAAGCCTACGCATCCTATGATACAATGGCTCACTGAAAAGCATTGACATCATTGCCTTTGATATGACATTTCACTGAAAAGCGTACACACTTTCTGAAAAGGCTACACAATATCAACTAGCCTTGGCAGTATGCATGCGAGTAGCCTTTTCAGGCATCTATCTAGGCTTTTCAGATCATCAATCTCGATTTCAATTATGACGTGCTCAGACTATGCAATTACTTCTTGCTCAGACCGTGTCATGCATGTGCCGCAACAGGCATTTCACTTTTCTTAGTCCTAGGCTTTTCAGTGCTCTTCGTAATAGGCTTTTCAGTCCTATGGACGTAGGCTTTTCAGGTGCATTTGTGTCACCACAGTATGGGCAACGACCAAGTTTCCTTCGCCAGCCTATATGTACACACAAGGGTCCTCCCATTGCAAGAAACAAGATCATTCAGCTCAGCAACAATGTCTAGAGGGTCAGGTAGTGGCAAGGGTTTGAGCTTTGGGAGTGCAAAGGGGGGAAGGAAGGGACCTCCCATTGTGTGGGACGACGTCGGGTCTCTTGGTCCTGATTACTTTGGGGAACCAGTGTATGAGTTTCCAGTTCAAAGCAAGCATGATTTCACAAAGGATAAGCCTCTTAGAGGATACACTAAGAGTAAAGAAGACTGGCCAAAATGCATGCATGGTGAAGATTGCTTAGTGCAGATGAATACCTCCGATCTGAATGGAGGTCGTCGTTTCTTCAAATGCCCAAGAGCATGGGTAAATGTTACTAATAATCCTCAGTTAATTATGCTTGTCTTAGTTTCACCATCTTACTCGAGTTATTTGATTTAGGCTTCTGAAGCCGAAGAAAACTGTGGGTTCGTTAGGTGGGTCGATCCTCCTCCTCTTCTTCCCCATCATGAGTTCATCGAATATCTGCAGAACCAAATCCAAGATCTAGAAACCAAAGTTCAGCACTATGAAGAAGAGGAATACAACAAGAATGAAGCTGTGTCACAGGAGGCGCCGTGCAATGACCCATATTGCAGCTGCCCCTGTCACCAAAAGAAGCCTGCGTCGCCGCCGCCGCCGCCTTCGCCCCCTCCTCCGCCGCCGATGGGAGGATATTATGGAGAAGGTGCAACACAGTTTGCTATGTGGGGAGATTACTAGGACCGTTCAATGGAGTTGTCGTAATTATTCCGTTTAATTACCTAAGGCATGTTAGGATTAGGTCGGCACATCATACATGTGTCGCACGTGCCACTGCCACTTGTGTAGTTTGAAGGTGAATGGCGCAAGCACGTTGCATTAAAATGTACCGTAGTGTATGCAACATTGCTACATGCACCATGACTTTCTTTGTCATGTATTCCAAATTCGTTTTAATTTAATGAAGTCATGTACCTTTGTATCCAAAGACTCTACTATTTATCAGACTTCTTTTATTAACCGTACCATCCCAGGCCAGGGCATCCAATGCGGGGAATCCAGTGTCGCTTTTCAGACTACTCTGATGAACCATAGCATCCAAGGCTAGGGCATCCACTGTGGGGAAGCAAGGCATCCAATGCCGCTTTTCTGTGATACAGTGTCTCGCGCAGAGCATGCACTGAAGACGGCGTGGCGAACTTATCCGCTTGCATTGGATTCGATCTCTTTTTATGTACCACACATCCAAAACATCATGGACTCGGTCTATGGACCAACCCAATCATTCACTATATATGGCATGCCATTGCTATTGAACTTGTGCAGTGTCTCAGTTACAAACCATGGCTTGTTCAGATCCAGAGCTCCTCAAGTGGAGGAAGGTGAGAGTTGCCGTTCCACAAGGGGTGCATGTGCCAATGTGCTTCTGTGGTGACCTTTGCAAGCTTGTGCAGTCAAAAATCTTGGGTGACTACTATGGCATGAGATTTTTCATGTGTGACAACTTCGAGTATGATCCACCCAAGGTGTCTGCAAGCATGAGAGCCAAGGTATTCACTAACCCTACCATGTTTTTCTAACCATTTCATGTTTCGTATTCTTACTTTGGGGAGTTAAAGACTCCCCCACCTCTCTGTGATTTCTTGCAGTGGCTAGATACAGAGCAGTCTGATGAGGACAAGGCTCATGTTGAGCATGAAGCAGCCTCGGCAAGAGCAAGGTGGCAACGAATGATGCACGAGGAGGAGCAGGAAAAGAAGCGCAAGAAGGACCAAGAGGAGATCCGCAAGAGGTTCGAGGAGGTCGAGCATCAAGAGGCACAGGAACGTGAAGCTGAAAGGGAGAGAAAGAGAGAGGGCACGTCGTGCAAAAGCAGCTGGCCCTGAAGCCATTAGGAAGGGAAATATCCCCGTTGTACCCAGTAAAGCATAGGCTTCACACCCGGCGATTTAAATTACCTCAAAGGCATGTTAGGACTAGCAGTAGCACATGATACCGTTATCAATGTGGTACACATGCCATTGCACCTAGTAGTAGATGTTTAGATCAGAGGAGGTGCTCGACACCTTTACCTCCTGATCATTTCATTTCGCTAAAATGCATCTATGCATTCAAGCCGGGTTATGCAATTCTAATGTTTCAAAAAATGTTATTTGTTCTACTAGTTAAGTCGTTCTCTTTACATATAAAAAAATCCCATACATAAAACTCAATATTTAACTATTGCGTTACGGTAAAAATGGTTAACCGGAAACGTACAAAGTATCATAAACAAATCTACGACATTAAACGGTAGAAAATTTAAACGGTAGCAAATATAACCGAAAAATATTTATGCGTCAAAAACTACGTCAATTCATATTATGGAACCAAATCGAGCGGAAAAAATATATCAACTATTAATCAACATAAATTAAATTATTCACCTTTTTCATAAAAAAACTTTTAAACAAATATAGTCAGTTCAAACGGCTAGGGCCCACCATCGTCAGGGGAGGCCCTTTTCGCCGGATCAAACGGCGATAGCCGTTTCAACCGGCGATATAAGACCAGATCTGCTAAATTTTGAGCCAACAATTTATTTTTGAAAAATCGTAAAAAAATATATAAAAATAAAAAAATTCCTTCGAGAACAATCATGTAACAACAGGTGCAAAGACTAAAAATATGAGCTGGGCTATGAGTATGGCAGCCCATTAAAAAGATCGGCCCAGCAGCTTCGAGAAAGCTCTAGACGGTGACCCCACAGCTGCCTTGCTGGCTGCCGGTGATTGCCACGCTAACCGGGCTGCGCCACAAGGAGATCGTGCGGCGAGAGCGTGCCGGAGCTGTCAGCGTCGAGCTGGTCAAACTCCTCGAGGAACTCGGCGATCTCCTCCTGGCTGATCTTCCCGAGCTCCTTCAGCTTGTAAAGCACGAAGTCCGCCGCCCCGACCCTGCGATCCCCGTCCATGTCCGCCGCCTCCAGGTCCGTGCTGGTGGTCCGCCGCGTGAGCACCCACCTGGCCAGCGCCCGCTGCCTCCTCTCCGCGCCGAGCTCGGCCGCGTACAGGAAGAAGAGCGCCACCACCAGCGTGCTCACCGTGATCCACGCCGCCGCGAACGCGCGCCCCGCCGGCGTCCCGAAGCTCCGGTCGCCATACCCGAGCGTGGTCACCGTCGCGCACGCGCAGTAGAAGGCGTCCACGGGGCGCATCCCTTCCGCCACTACCAGGAACGCCGTACCCGACGCGAGCGCCACGGCGAGGAGCGCCGCCGCGGTGTAGAGCTTGTACCTGATCCTGTTCGCCTCCATGTCCCGGAGCGCCCGGCGGTCGGCGGCGCGGCGGAGGTGGAGCGCGCGGAAGAGGATGGACTCCTGCTTCTCGACGAGGTAGTCCGCGGCCTTGCTGAGGAACGCGCCGACGAGGGCGGCGCCGGCGAAGGCGAAGGCGCAGGCGAGCAGCTTCGCGGCGTCGCTGGACGGGACGAGGTCGCCGTACCCGACGGTGGTCATGGTCACCACGCAGAAGTAGAGCGCGTCCGCCAAACGGCTGCCGGTGCGGGCGCCGGACATGTGGTCCATGGCGAGGTAGAACGCGACGGTTCCGGCGAGGAGGTATGCGAGCAGCAGGACGCCCACAAGGCGGAAGCTCGGACGAGCGCCGCGGAGCAGATCCTTCGGCGGCGCGAAGGGTTCGTGATCGTGGCTCCGGTTCTGGCGACCTGGAGGTGAGTCTTGAGCCGCGTCGGCGGAAGGCGCCGTCCTGCAGCGCCGGAACCTCTTCGCTCCGGCTCCCTGTGGCGGCGGCTTGGTTTCGCCGGCGTTAGGAGGGTCGCCGGCATCCTGTAACAGGGGCTGTTTCACGCCGTTCTCCGCCATTATTTTCCCCAATCTCGTGGAAACAAGGTGAATGACAAAAGTGATGAGAGCCTGCCAGAAACTTCAGAGCTCCAGGAGTCGAGGATGAGCGTGGAATTGCCTGTGCCCCCCTGCTTACTTGCGATGCGAAAAAATTTTCAAAAGAGAATCTTACATGCATAAAGCATTAAATGTAGACGAAAAAAATAATTCATTACATGGATGGAGTGTATGTCGCGAGACAAATCTAACGAGCCTACTTAATCCAAGATTTGCAACAGTAATGCTACAGTAATCGTTCGCTAATTGTTAATTAATTACCTCTAATTACCCGTCATTAGATTTGTCTCGCGATTTGCTGGCTAGATCTATAATTAGTTTCACCGATAGTTTACATTTACCACTCCTAAATGATAAATTTTCTTTGATGCGGCATCTCGAAAACTTTTAACCCTCCCATTTAAACACGGCCTGTGTGCTCGGGTCACTATCGAGGCACCACCTGTTGGGCTATCTGTCAATGTCCAGCATCACAAAATTCCACTTTTATAATGAGTTCTCTCCGTTTGGAGTACGCGTGGTTTCAATAATTGGGGCTTGATGCCTGAACCCAGAACGTTCCAGTATCCTACTATGGTGTCCAAGTAAACAAAGGATGCAAACAACGAAGATAACGACGTTCACAAACAGGGAGTCCGATTGTAACTTCTCCAAAGCCCAACACAGAACATCTTGATGGTGACATCCTGATTAGAAAAATAAGAACGTAGGAAGATCACAATTACAAATGACAACAGTAAGATCCGTGCTAGTTGATTTTAAAACGATATAATAAACAAGAGCAATTCTCTTAGAACATGTCTGAATAATCCAAAATAGTCTGCTGCGATTTTATTTATATTTTGTTGGGGAATGCTTTGCTTAGCCATTTGGGTTTTTCGCGCACAGCACCACTCAAGCGGTCGTTGGCTTCAAATCACCTTGAAACTCTAAACAGAAAACGCTGAACTATCAACTCAAAAGAACTTCTAGTGCAATCAGGACTTGTATTGGAAGGGCTGAGAGCACAAACCTCACCGAGTTGCACGAGCCGCCATGTTCATCATATTGGCCTTCCAACTAGGTAATTTATCACTGATCCTTTCCACCCAAATCAAAAGGTCCGCTTTCCTTAGCTTCTTGTCGGAAATTAGTAGACCCAAGTAGATGCAAAGGGAAATCAGCAACAGAGCAGGCCAACGTTGAAGAAATAAATGTTATTTCAGATTCATCACATCTTATGGGGATGACACGGCTCTTCTGAAAATTGGTACGGAGCCCTGATGCTTGTCCAAATGCTTCCAAAATTTATGTGGTCAAATTCATCTCTTCTTCTATTGGCCAAATGGGCCAAATGAATAAAGCACCATCATCTGCATACATAGAAATCCGCTGTCCATTATTACCTCTTGTAAGTGGCTATAATAGACCCATCCCCTCAGCCTTAGTGAATAGGCTAATTAAAATATCCATGACCAATATAAAAAGCATAGGCGATAGAGGATCGCCTTGCCGGAGACCACGTTGATGTCTGATTAACAAGATTAACAAGGTTCGGAGAGCCTTTCAACGGAAGGGAAGGCGAGAAAAATAGGGTGGCTGCTGCCTTGTAGCTTGGGAAAAGGCATAGAAAGCGCTAGAACTGGGAGGCTTGGGGATTCCCAATCTTGAGATCATGGGTTGGGCATTACAGGTGGGATGGCTTCGGCTCTGGAAAACGGATACAAGCAAACCTTGATTGTCCGTGGATATTCCTATACACGCCAATGTGGCTGCACTTTTCCAGATTGCTTTGCAAACAACAATTGTTAGTGGCTCTACCAATAGATTTTGGACGGACAAATGGGTTCAAGGTAAATCAATCAAAGATCTTGCACCAATAGTAATTGTTGCGGTTCCCGACACGTGCTCGCAACACACGCCTAGCATCAGATGATTTGGTCGATCATAGATGGGCACATGACATCGAAGGGGTTTATCTCTGGTCGGGATTTATGAATTGTTTCAGCTGGCGGGTATTCTCTCAAATTTCGTTTTATCTTAGGAAGATGACTTGCATATTTGGAGATTGGATGTCTCGGGAGAATATATAGCCAAGTCAGCATACTTGGCCTTTTTCAATGGAGCAATTAAATTTGAACCTTGGCGTAGAATCTGGAAAACATGAGCACCAACAAAGTGCAAAATTTTCTTGTGGCTAGCTGTGAGAAACAGATGTTGGACAGAGGATCGTTTGGCTAGGAGAAATCTTCCTCACCCGGATCTCTGTCCACTCTGTGATCAGGAATCTGAGGACATTCAACATATACTCACCACTTGTGTTTTCTCCAGAGATTTTTGGTTTCGCATCCCATCAAGCTTTGGCTGGTAGCATTGTGTCCCCTCAAGGCATGAACTTTCTTTCTGAGAATGGTGGAGGAAAAGTGTTAAGAAGATCCAACATGACAAACGGAAGGATTCAATACTTTGGTCGTGTTGTGTGATTGGCTTCTCTAGAAACACCGAAATGCATGCGTGTTTGAGAGCGACAGACCGAGAATGGACACCGTGGTTCAGGCCTTCAAGGAGGAACACCATCTGTGGTGCCTTGCAGGTGCTCGGAGTCTTAACTCCTTGAGCGCTGGTCAAGCCATTGGTTTAGGTTAGGGTCTGGTTCTGTCCCAAGTGGGTTCCGTGGTCAAGTGTTTTTGTATTTCCCAAAAACATAAAAACAGTGTGTATCTCAGTCCCTCACAGCTCGGCTCGGAGTGACGGACGCTGCGTGTAAGGGGCCGTTTTTCTCTCTATTAATACAAAGATACGTTGCTCTCCTGCGTATTCAAGAAAAAAAAACTCAAAAGAACTCACTGCTGAGTATATATTCACCCCACATATTAATGATTTCGAAAGATTCATTCATAACTGAACCAATTAACTTCAGACTTCCATCGGAAGATTGTAGTTTTATTTCCACATATGGTCCAAGGATAAAGAAAAAGGTCTACTATAGCGACTTCCTCAAACACACGGGTTTAGTAAAGCAGCCACGTATGTGTCTTTGGGTTATCATTACGATGGCTTCCTTCATGTAACAGTCTAACAAAGGCTCTGCATAGGAAGAATAGCACATGATTGAGAGGGCTGTGAAAGTCGCGACTCGAATAGCATAATAAATAAAACGACCCCAATTGATTATTAGGATGTGCATCGATGACCCAAGTAACTCTGGGCGTTCGGGTTACCCGATTATTTCGGGTCGGGTAGTTCAGGTTTTGGAAATTTTAGGTAATGAAAATCATTACCCGATTGCAGCCCAAAAAAAATGCTACCCGCAATTTCGGGTACCCGTAATTTCGGGTTCGGGTTTGGGTATACCCAATTTACCCGAAATATATAAGATCACAGGAGTCAGGATACAGTCAAATAATGAAATAACACAAAGATATAGGTACTCAACATATACTATATACTAGATACTTAAGTCTTGACGTCTTGTGCAAATGCAACACGCAAGTGCAAACCACGACACATTCATAAAAGACACAGGTACTTGACATTTGAGTAATTGACAAGATAAAAAACACAAATCCTATTACGGGTAGTTCGGGTACCGGGCGTAGTTACCCGAACTATCCAATATAAATTCGGGTAATAGGATCTAATATCCGAACTAAATATTGGGTAATGCGGGTTCGGGTACTTCGGGTCCAGGTCCGGGTATTTCGGGTTCGGGTAATAGGTAGCGGGTAATATGCCCAAAGTTAGACCCAAGGGCCCAAACAAAAATTAGTTTGGATATGATGTGGCTGCCAGGAAAAGTGTCTTATATGAAACATACCATTATTGATAATGGTCTTAGTTACCTATATTTTTTATGTGAACCCAGCATGGACTGAAGAGACAATGCTTCATTTATTAATTAGTTGCATTATGACTAGATCTCTCTGAGAGGCTGGGCCCAAATAATTTTATTAGTATATGGATTCACACGTATCTATAGGGAAATGTTTGAACATTGTGGAAATTTTACTATTTATTTGCCAATTTGACATTTTCTAATGGATTATTTATATTCTTATAATTTATTACAGCCTAAAACTTGGGTTATGGCAAGATTATCCATTATTGTATTGTGCCATCGATCATTTCTGAAGAGAGATGGAACGCTTGACAATGGACCATTGTGCATTTGACAAGGACATGGGTCCCAATATTATGCCCGAGATAGGTAGGATGCTTATGCTGGTAGAGGATTGGAGTATTTGTGGCTCATGTGGACCGAAGGACATGTTTGGGTTGAAGTGTACAGCAGCTGTATGTAGTGAAGAGGGGCGTCTTGGAAAGAGAGATATATGGACAATGGTATAAGACATGGGGGCTAATTTCTAGTGACTATAAATCATTTTAGTGTCTTAACAATATTTATAACTTTTGCAGATGGTGCATCCCAACATTGTCTACTTTGTATTCATTGACCAGATAATATCACGGCAGATCAGCCTCTAGCGATAGACTATTGTAAGCAAAGCACTTCAGAGCATCCACATCCTTTCATTCTTAATTCAATGTGTTGATTTTTCAGCCTTATACAAAATGGAATGACATTATCATAGAGACATTTCCTCTTATGGTGTGAAAAGAGCAGGCATATAACATGGTGCACTTCGATGTATTCTATTGTTACATTTGATTAGAATACGACGTTCTCTTTCATTCTTTGAACTTTTATTGTTACTATGCATGGTTTGTTTACTATGGTTTGTTTCTCGATATATTTAATAATTAAGAAGGCCCATAATGCCATCCGAGAATATTTTGTTATCTAGTCCTGGCAACCGACGAATTCATAGTCGACGGAAAGGTGGCCATTGAACATGCCACCTCCATCGGTGTCAAGTTGCTTGAACACAGAGATATCCAGGTCGAGCCCACCATTGTCGCATTGGTCCACCACCCTCGCCACCGTTTTTGCTCCGGTTGCCTTGTTGGTCACCTGCTCCATGAAACCCTTGTTATGCCTGTTGTGTTTGTGTGTGAGTGTGAGACAGAGTGAGAAAGAGAAATGATGCACTTATATACCAGGAGGCAACGGCCACAGGATGGTTGGCCATGTGCACCGGAAGGGCCACAGAACGCTGTCCAGCCATAACGCTGCCGCCATGATAATGGCATGTCAGCATCCCATGTTGCACAGAATGTGCTCGCCGTACGCATGTCCCAGTTGATGCGCTCGGGGTTGTACAGGTTGTAGGTCGCCAAGACACTGTGCGCCTCCTGCGCCTTCGCCCCATCAACAAAGAGGGCCAGTAGCACGACCGAGGCCATGAGGATGGGGATTGACACCTTTGAGGCCTCCATTGCTCCCCTTGTTACTTGACACTAGTGTATACCTAATGTTCTCAGTAGATGTGTGCATGCTTGAGTCATGTATGGCCATATTTATAGATGTTGATGGTTGCACACACTAGCTTGAAGTGGAAACCAAAAAGTAGTTACTAATTAAGCTAGTGCCTAGTGGCCCTAATTATTATTAAGCTGTGATGTGTCGCTAATTGACTTGTTATCATCGTTATGACCTGGTAAGTTGTGCACGCGTTAAGAACAATGTGGTTTACACAAACAATGCCTTACTTTGGAAACATGAGTTTGATAGTTCGCTTCCATATGCAATAAGATATGCAGTTAACATAAAATGATACACCTCATCACTGATGTGGTACGCATATAGTGTCCCTTTCCCTGTGATACGCCTTAGTTGTCCGCTCAGATCTTCATGAAAGAATATTCAGTATACATATGGTATATACGGCAGCGTACAATATCAGCAATTACTTGGGATGTAGTTTCCGGTATGAACGATGAATGTCTGCTCCCACTTGTTGATATGTCGGATTACACATTGCTTCACTGTAGTTTGAGATGTCACATTTGTACGGACTTAGTAATTAACGTAACTTAATACCGACGCCAGTTACAACGACCGATAGCTAGCTTGGGTCGTTATAACTTTGTGCCGACCGATGGTGCGTCGGTACATGGGGCATATACCGACCCTTACGGGGTCGCCCAACTGGGGCTGTGGTATAGTGGGAATAACCACACTGATTTAGGTACTTTGTTGTTTAACGTTCCATCTTCGGAGAAGAGCACTACTACACAAACCACTTTCACAAACGGGCTATCACAACCGGTTTTTGAGAAAACCGGCTGTGATAGGCGACATCACAACCGGTTTTTGAGAAAACCGGTTGTGATAGAGCTATCACAACCGGTTTTTAAAAAACCGGTTGTGATGTCGCCTATCACAGCCGGTTTTTCTCAAAAACCGGTTGTGATAGTCGGCCGGCATATCACAACCGGTTTTTCTTACAAACCGGTTGTGATGCTCACTATCACAACCGGTTTTTGAAAACCGGTTGTGATGGTGAGCATCACAACCGGTTTCTTTACTAACACATTTTTGGAGGGCATTTTTGAAAATTTAAATTTTGTAAACGACCTCGGATGAACTTTTGACCAAAACGAAAGTTGTAGATCTTGAAAAGTTATGAAATATTGTAGTTCACCAATTTTTTATTTGAAGTCATCTTGTCAACCGAATCTAAGTTTGAATTTTTCAAATTTGAAAATTCAAATTTTGTAAACGACCTCGGATGAACTTTTGACCAAAACGAAAGTTGTAGATCTTGAAAAGTTATGAAACATTGTAGTTCACCACTTTTTTATTTGAAGTCATTTAGAGCCTCAAATAAGCAATTTACACTCAGAAAACATTAATATGAGGGGAATCAAAATGGTATATAGACACAAACACACTAGTGGTGCAGTGGTAGAGGAGGCTATGCACAAACGTGAGGTCGCGGGTTCGAATCCCGCCGACCGCGTAGCGCGCGATTTTTCCGCGAAAAATGCGCGACTTGCGAATGATGGGGTCCATCCCCCAAATAAATAAAATGTTTTGCTATTTTATTTTGGTTTATTTTCGGTTTAGTTGAAAACCGGCTGTGATGGGGTCATCACAGCCGGTTTTTGAAAACCGGCTGTGATAGGGGGGACTATCACAGCTGCTTTATCTCATCCGCCTCCCAAAACCGGCTGTGATAGGGGTTACGAACCGGCTGTGATGACCTTTTCTGTAGTAGTGGAGGTTATGGGCTTATGCATGCTATTCCCGTAATGATGGCAAGCGTGCATCTACTCTGCTGTGGAACTGTTATCTATGCAATGGCTCCGCCTCCGCCACGTATGAACCATACATACTGGAACTTATATGAAGCTGCACAAGTTTACGTCATGCAAATAGATGATAACCATTGGCCAGCCGTCGTTAATTATGACTAGTGCTATCAACTTACTATAGGAACAAAGCTAAACCTCGATTGTCCTGTAGTCCCCAAGGATCTCAGATGATATCTTTGCCTGAATGAGACGAAGCAAGATGGGATGGATAAAAAACGTGGTAGTTGAAAGTAATGTGACATACACTCTTTATCTTAGTATTGTACTGGTAAGTTCCATAAGTACACATGATCATAATGACATATAAAACAAGCGAAGTGTAAAAAACATAAATATACTCAATTCATGTATAGTATTCATCAGACACATCGGTTTCATCTAGAGTTATTTTAACAGATACGATGGTAGGTAAAGCTGCCATGGCGAGTGTGGCCGGGTAACGTATAGGAAAATAAAGGTGTAAGGCGAAACGGGGCCTGGGGTGGAACAGCGCCCGCCCTAGGGCCGGCGGCGCAGCGGCCGTCGGCGGCGGCACCTAGGGTGCCGGCTTACCCTAGGAGGAGGAGGGGGACGGCAGCCCGGCTGCCGTCCTCGCTGTCGTGGCGCCCTGGAGGTGGGGCGGCGGCGCCCCGGGGGAGAGGGGTTAGGGCTAGAGAACTAAAGGGAATTACCATTTTGATTTATTGCTTGATTAATTTGGTACAAGGCCCCTTGATTATATAGGCCGACTCGACTTGACTCCTAAGCAATATAGACCTTACTTTCACTACACCAAACTGGAATTGCCTTGGCGGCCTAAAACCGCCAAGAAATATAGGAAAACCGCCAAGGTAATAGTCTTTGGCGGTCGACCGCCAAGCAAAATCCGCCAAGTATAGAGAGCCAAGAAAAATCGATATACTTGGCAGCGGACTGCCAAGGATTGTTTTCTTGGCTGTTTAATACATCCGCCAAGTAAACTTTTTCCCTTGGCAGCCTTTGACTGCCAAATAAACTCCTTTCCTCGGCGGGCTTCAACCGCCAAGTAAAATGTTTTCCTTGGAGGCCTTAGACCACCAAGTAAAATGTTTTTCTTGGCAGCTCTGAAACTCTACCCACAGCCAGGGTAATATGTTTTCATGGCATGTCAGAACCACATTTCTTTAGTGGCCAACCGTCAAAAAATGAATAATGTCAAAAAAGTATTATTTTGCAATAGTCAATAAATTAATGGTTCTAGCCACCACTTGAATCAATAAACTCAACACACAATGATATGCATATATATTCGTTTTATGAACATATTCATACAAATATCATGTCCACAAGTAGATTGACTTAACATATCCATGAGATCGAGCTAGAAAAAATAAAAAAGAAAACAAAAAGAAAATAGAAAAAAGAATGGCCGACATTGGCCAAGGGCGCGGGCGTCGCCGCTGCTGCTCGGCCCCGCCAGCGCCGGCAGGGGGCGCCACCGCCGCTTCCGCCCCGCCGGCCGGGGGCCTCGCCGCCGTTGCCCGCCACGGCAGCTCGCCAGCGCCGGCCGGGGCCGCCACGGCCGCTGACCACCCGTGCTGGCCGCGCTTCCCTGCCAGCGCCGCCCGCCCCCCAGGCTCGGCGGCCGTGCTAGCCCGCCCGCCATGTTTGCCGACCGTGCTCCCCTGCTAGCGTTGCCTGGCCGCTAGGGTCGCCAGCGGCGCTGCCTGCCAGTGCTGCCTGCTAGCCATGCTGGCCAGTCGCGCTCCACTGCCGTGCCAGCGCCGCTCGCCCTTGAAGCTCGCCGGCAGCGCTGGCCCGCCCTCCATGCTCGTCGGCCTCGCTCCTGTACCACTGCCAGCGCCGGCCGACCACCAGGCTCGCCGGCCACGCACCCAGGTGAAGATGAGAGAGAGTTAAGTGAGAATGGATGAGGCAGAGAGGTAGTGGACTAGCGGCGGAGGAAAAGATGAGGCAGCAGATGGATGGACCTGGACGGGTGAGAGGGTGGGGATTTGCTCCAGCCAATAGGAGAGCTCCATTCTCAACACATGGATCCATGAGGTGGCCAATAGGAGAGCTCCATTCTCAACACATGGATTCATGAGGTGGCCAATGTGTGTTTCTTTCAATGGCTTATAATAGATTTTTAAAATAGTAAATGACCTCAAATAAAAAAACGAGCAACTACAAAGTTTTAGCTCTCATCAAGATCTACAACTTTTGTATAAACTATTTTTCCATCCAAGATTATATAAAAATATTGCTTCTAAATGCTTTGTTTCCCTTGCTCTTTCATTCTATAAACACACATATGCATATGTATATATACTTACATAAAATATATTTCACATTGTTGATATCATAGAATGTACGAAGGAGATAGTTTAAAAATGGTGTGTCGTATTATGGATGTCGTCCTTAATTTGACCCATGAATTGACCTTGATGATGTATATGCATCCATAGTGATTTCGGGACATAGCATCATGGGTGCCACCGTGCCACAATACGCACATGCACAAAAAGAGAATTAAGTTAATATAGAGGAGTGAGTGCCACAAGTTTAGGTGTTATATGTGTGTTTGGAAAAACTCAAATACATGTCATCAACTTATTATTGCACTCATTATTGCACTCTAATGTACTACCACAAAGATCGATGTTATATATACACCATTTTTTCACAAATATCTCAACATAAAGGTACTATTTTTATGAGCATACTGAATGATCCAACATGTTTGCTTGCTAGTTTAGAATAAACTCAATATAACGAGCAATTTGCTTGTTGGTCAGAATATACATAAATAAGAAAGTGTAGAATTTATTTGGCGGCTTAGTCAAACAGCCAAGAGAATACACCATTTTCTTGGCAGCTTCACCAAAACAACCAAAAAAATGCACAATTTTCTTGGCGGTTTACCAGAACAGCCAAGAAAATACGTCATTTTCTTGGCGGGTTACCAAAACAACCAAGGAGATGCATCATTTCCTTGGCATATGACTAAAACAGCCAAGAAAATGCATAGTTTTCTTGGCGGTTCAGCAAAACAGTCAAAGAAATGTATTGTTTCCTTGACGATTCACCAAAACAGCCAAGGAAATGCACTGTTTCCTTGACGATTCACCAAAACAGCCAAGGAAATGCACTGTTTCCTTGGCAGCTTAGAAAAACCGCCATGAAATTTCATTTTCTTGGCTGTTTATTATATCTGCCAAGAAAGCGTTATATTTCTTGGCGGCACAGCCAAGTAAAATCTTGACCGCCAAGGCAAAACCAATTTGGTGTAGTGTTTCCTAAACAATCTAGATACTTTCCTAAACACTCTAGATCTAATCCTAAACGTAGAGGCAACCGGCGGCCCGTTAGGGGCGCCGCTGCCTGGCCACGTGGGTCCCACCAGGACCCTAGGCACGGCTGTCCCGGTGGCCCTCCCGTTACGCGTAACATCTCTCCCGCCGTCGATGAGCAGTGTGTCCTCACGCTGCAACCTCGTTGTGGTGTCGATGTTGAGGTTGATGATGTTGGAGCCACCTTTTATTGTTGCCATGCCACGACCCCCTCGTTGATGTGGAGGTGGTGGCCATGGCTGTTGTCCTAGGTAGCCCCACACTGACGTCCAGCTGGGGGGCTGCGGGCTACCTAAGGTTCCACACTCCCCTATTGGTGAAGTCTTGTAGGTGCGCTGTTGCTGTGAGGTGAAGATATTGGTGGCGATGCAGCCTATTGTAGCTTGGGCGGTGTTGATGTCGAGGTCGTCGATGCTCTCGTGCTGATGAAGTCCGTGCTGCGGTAACTGTCGCCACTGTGTTGAAAATCTGCCGAGCAGGATTGCAGATATGTCGGCGATGAGGACGTCGTCGACGATGCGAATGTCGTGGCCTTCGTCGAGGGCAGCTCCTTGCGATGATGTGGCCCCTGCTGGCGGTAACCTGTTGAGTCGCATCCGGCAAAGATGTTGTGTTGATACTCGCAACTGGCCGAGATGCACGCCCATCTATAATAAGTATTGAATGTTGGGCACTTCTGGTAGCTCCGTTTGATTGCTGGCGAATGGGACAATCAATTATCCCAACTTTGATTTGTTGGGGCGGCTTCTTCACACGTTGCCAACGTTGCTGAGGTCGTGGCCGTGTCGTAATCCCCTGTGTAGATGGCGCCTTCACTCGCCATACTAGTTGGGGTCGCTGTGGAGCCGTAGCACTGCAAACCGCTTTATTTTTAATAGTATTATGATACAGACGGTTGCTAACCTGCTGATGTCCCTTTGATGAAGAGCTCTGTTTTATGGGCATCTGCAGTTGCTGCTTTTCGACACTCTGCTGCTGAGGACGTTGTTGCGGTAGTGTCGCACCTCCATGTTTAGTTGACCACTCTGGAAAATTTAGGTTGGACGCCGAAGTAGAGGATACCGGTGATCGTCGGAGAATAGTTGGAGGCGGACCAAGAATCGATCCAACTACTTGTGGTGGAGGAGGCCGAGTTGGTCGCCTGTGTCTCATCGTAGGGGATGAGGCAGTGGCGTCTACTTCCTTTCTATGATTTTTGCCAACTGAGGACGTTGTCGGCGATGTCGTCGAGGAAGCCGTCATCTTGGGCCGCTTTGCCCGAGTCGTGGTTGCTGGGGTAGCCACAGAGGGCATTCCAGAGCTTGGTGCTGATGTTGATGACGCGCCGTTGGAGCTTGGAGCGGTAGGGATTTCTTCCCTGCTCCTTGTTGCATCTAGTGACAGTGGTGGCCGCCGAGAACTGGCGACGACCTCTCGCCAAGATTTGGATCTGATTACCGGAGCTGCAGGTGCAATCTTAGTAATCAGTTCCTTGCCAGTTAGATTTGATCCAACTGGTGTCGTAGCCGGCGAGGATGGTGTTGTCCTGGAGTCGACGTCCATCACATTGGTTGTTGAAGAAGATGGTGATGATGTGGACGTTGTGGCGCTGTTGCTCATATTTGATCCAGCTCGATGTAGATCCTTCGCCCGTGAGCAGCGTAGCTGTCGACGTTGGTGATCCAGTGGAGGAAGGCTCCTCCACGGGCGCAACACCCGGGTGTAGTAGAGGCACCTCATCAGCTGACGCCCGGACAGGGGTGTCCGAGGTAGTCGCCGACGTTGAGTTGGTGGCGCCACACGTCGATGTAGATGCATTCTTAATTGAAGTTATCGGCGTCGGGGTAGAGGATGTTGATGACGCCGTTTCCATAGATGCATCTATAGAAAATTTTTTTGGGCTGACCTTATTGTTGGCTGCGGAAGTTGTTGATGTAGCAGATTGATTTTCCGCGTCGTTGTTGTAGTCGCCCTTCTCGTTCACTTCTAGTTTATCCAGCCGCTTCGGGGAATTTTCCTCTCGTACGTACCCCGGTATGAGTTTAGATGCTAATGCATCTATTTTCTTATTCAATTCAGCCATCTTTTCTTCCCAACTTTTCTGTCCATCCTCCTGATGGATCGTTGTGGATGAGCTGTTCGACTGGTTTGCACTTGGCTGTGGGGGCGATCGTGTCGATACTCCAATTCCTGGAGGTGAAGGTGATCCGATCTGCTCTCCCGTTGCGTATTCATCAGTGTATCCATGAACGATACGCCAATCTGCGGCCATTAGATTACCTGGATAGAAAAAATTTCCGGCAAGAAATTCTTACTGGATCGATAGTGGCTCTGAATACCAGGTGTAAGGCGAAACGGGGCCTGGGGTGGAACAGCGTCCGCCCTAGGGCTGGCGGCGCCAGAGAGGGGGCGGCCGGCGGCGCAGCGGCCGTCGGCGGTGGCCCCTAGGGTGCCGGCGCACGCTAGGAGGAGGAGGGGGACGGCAGCCCGGCTGCCGTCCACGCTGTCGTGGCGCCTTGGAGGTGGGGCGGCGGCGGCGACATGGCGGCGGCTAGGGCGGCGGCGCCCAGGGGGAGAGGGGCTAGGGCTAGAGAACTAAAGGGAATTACCCTTTTGATTTATTGCTTGATTAATTTGGTACAAGGCCCGTTGATTATATAGGCCGACTCGACTTGACTCATAAGCAATCTAGACCTTACTTTTCTAAACAATCTAGATACTTTCCTAAACAATCTAGATCTAATCTTAAACATAGAGGCAACCGGCGGCCCGTTAGGGGCGCCGCTGCCTGGCCACGTGGATCCCACCTGGACCCTAGGCACGGCTGTCCCGGTGGCCCTCCCGTTACGCATAACAGAAGGAGGGCAAACTAGTCATTTCTCTAGCCTATAAATGGAAATAAAATCAAAAGAAAACTGATTAAAAAAACCAAAATGTCAAGAAAATCAAGTTGTGCACGATGAGAGTGTCAATTTTGCGAAGCTAGTGTCAAAATCCAAATTTCTTGGCAAATATGGTGATGAGCTAGTAAATGGATTGACGAAGAAAGGAGGGTCTGTTAGCCTTTTGTTTTTGCGGGTAAAAGAGAGCTTTATTGATTAAGCAATGAAGTTACAATCATTGGCAGTTAGAGATGCCACGCACGCAGGCGTTGTCTCTAGCCAAACTGCAGAGTGTGCATTCCTTCTCGCAAAATGTGGTAACTTATTGCAACTAAGTTCCGCTATCTCTTTACCTGTACTATCTTCCATTCACCGAACATCCATTATCTAAAAAAAAAATCTTCCATTCACTGAGCACCCGTGTCTGCTCAATCACCTGCGCTACAAGGAAACTGAGTTCGGATCTATCCCCCCCCCCCCCCCCCGTTTTGCACTGCACGACTATCCGAGCATAGTCAGATTCAAGGATTACTGGTTCCTGAATGTATTGCGCTAGCTGCAAGCCGGAGGCCTTCCATGCATGCCATTGTTTCTGCTTCCGCAGCATCAGAGCATCGATGGATTGCTTGCTTTCCAATCCGAAAACCCCTTGTTGTTTCTGATCACGACACCAAGACCTGCTTCACCTGTTTGGGGCACAAAGGGACCGTCAACATTAGCTTTTGTTTTTGTTAGTGCCATGGCATGGATGATATCTCCAAATATGGATGAAGGGGTAAGGTGGTGGATCAATTTATCGCGGGAAAGGTAGAATTTTGTCCAGAAGCAGTGATAAAGTCGACTATAGCATAATATTGTTGCATTAGGCATAACTGTCGGATTCACTACAACAAAACACCAAATTAGCGACACACGTCAGTTGGTAAAAGTCCAATATCACTAATGGACAGTCAGTGGCTAAAAGCTGCTAACGAAGGGGTGATGCTTATTGTACAGATGAACCGTCCGTGGGTAAAGATATTCATATTTGCAGATGGATAGTCCGTAGGCAAATCTATATGCATCTTCGAACTGTTCGTCGGTGAAGGATTTGAGCCAGCGTGTAGAAAAGGCCCACTCGCGTAAAAAAAAGTTAAGACCCGACCACATCCGCAAACAAAACCCTAGCGAGCCCAAAATCCCCAGCACCAGCCCTCGTCTCCCGCACGGCCGCCGCCCTCGCTCCCAAATTTGCCGCTGCGCTGCTCCTCCGCCAAATCTTAGGAAAATTGGCTGTGTAGCATTGAAAGATTGCGACTTCCCTAAAATACCATTAAAAAAGTTTGCCTCCGCAAAATACCACTTAAAGATAAAAACGTTCACTGAAATTAGCATTAAGTCACAATTTTTCACCGAAACGTTTATTTTGGCTTTTTTCAGCACGTAACACGAATGTGAAATGACCTTTGTACCCTTGGCTTGAGGACCAACAAAAATGAGTAGCAGCTAGCCTCCAGACCATCGCTGATCCTCAGAGTTCCAACTCTCACCGCTAAGGATGGCAATGGGGCGGTTTCGGGTCTAGCGGGTTTGGTTTTGGTTTGAATTTCTCACCCACGGTTTTTGGGTTCGGGGCCCCGAAACCTATCGGGTTCGGTTTCGGGTTTGGTTTTTCACCCGTGGATACCCAATGGATAACCGAAATCAATCATTAGGAATTAAAACTCATGTTTTATAATATACTAATAATATCTTTCAAAAAAATAATATACTAATAATAGCTTGTTTACTTATATACTACTCTAAGTTGACTCATGCAATTATTTACTATTTGTTGCCTCTTGTTTATACATGTGAATATGTTATATATCATGCATATGTTTATAAAAAGTCATCATCATTCTTAATATTTTGCCATACAAAACAAGTTTCGGGTATCCAATCGGGTTTCGGGTATCCGCGGGTTTCGGTTTGGGGGAAGGATTTTCACCCGAATCGGTGTTCGGGGCGGTTTCGGGTTTTAAGTTCGGGTTTCGGTTTTGGGTGCCCAGACACTCCACCCGATCCGAACCCGACCCGTTGCCATTCCTACTCACCGCCCGTCCCTGCACAGACTGCATAGGTGTGCCAAAGAGCCCGCCCTCTAGGGGACGTATTTTCGCCACCATAGGCCGCCCGTAAAAACATTTACTGCTAACTGATGTCAGTACCCACTACTACACAAACCACTTTCACAAACGGGTTATCACAACCGGTTTTGAGAAAACCGGCTATGATGCCTCACAAACAGGCTATCACAACCGGTTTTGACAAAACTGGCTGTGATAGGGCATCACAGCCGGTTTTTTGTTAGGTGGGGCAAGCTGCTGTCAGAACCGGCTGTGATGCCCCCTATCACAGCCGGTTTTTCTAAAAAACCGGTTGTGATAGTCGGCCGGCACATCACAACCGGTTTTTGTTACAAACCGTTTGTGATAGTGGACATCACAAACGGTTTGATAGAAAAACCGGTTGTGATGTGCCTGTACAGTACAAAACCCTCTTTCCCACCCCTCCGCTTCTTCTTCAACCCGACGCCTACCCCTCTCTTAACCCTTTTTGCTCTCCATTTTCACCAAATTGCTCTCTAAAGGTTGAGTTTTTTTTGAAGAATCACTCCATCAACTTATTTTGAGGTGGGTAACTAGCAACCATTTCAATTTTGAGCATGTTTCATCCACTAGATTTTAAAATTTGGCATGAATTTGATGGAGGGGCTTTTGTTCCATTTTAGAGAGTATTTCTTGCCAAATTGCAATGGGGAAAGTGGGATTTCTTTAAAGAATCACTCCATCAACTTATTTTGAGGTGGGTAACTAGCAACCATTTCAATTTTGAGCATGTTTCATCCACTAGATTTTGAAATTTGGCATGAATTTGATGGAGGGGCTTTTGTTCCATTTTAGAGGGGATTTGTTGCCAACTTTCAATGGGGAAAGTGGGGTTTCTTTGAAGAATCACACCATCAACTTATTTTGAGGTGGGTAACTAGCAACCATTTCAATTTTGGGCATGTTTCATCCACTAGATTTTGAATTTTGGCATTAATTTGATGTAGGGACTCTCTTGTTCCATTTTAGAGGGGATTTCTTGTCAAATTTCAATGTATAAAGTGGGATTTCTTTGAAGAATCACTCTATCAACTTTGGTTGAGGTTTGTAACTAGCAACCATTTCAATTTTGAGCATGTTTCATCCACTAGATTTTGAAATTTGGTATGAATTTGATGTAGGGGCTCTCTTGTTCCATTTTAGAGGGGATTTCTTGTCAAATTTCAATGTAGATGGGATTTCTTTGAAGAATCACTCCATCAACTTATTTTGTGGTGGGTAACTAGCAACAATGTCAAATTTGAGCATGTTTCATCCACTAGATTTTGAATTTTGGCATGAATTTTAGATGGACAACGATCGAGGCTGGATGTACAGGCCAACGGCCAAAAGAGATGACATATATATCAACGGCGTTGATTCATTTGTGAAGGTTGCGAAGGCTTACATCAACACGAGTGATGGATATGTGTATTGTCCATGCTATGACTGCAAAAATCAGAAACAGTTTCGTAACGTCGAGCAGATCCGGTATCATTTGTTGTCTAGGGGGTTCGTGCCAAACTACAAGATTTGGAATTAAGCATGGTGAGGAAGGTGAGAATGAAACCACGCAGCAAACTACCCGAGAGAAGATTAGGGAAACATTACACCATCAGGCCACACAGGCAGTGGAACTTGAAAATGAGCCAGAACCGGTCGAAGAAACATATATGGAAAACATCGGTGAAACCTTCGCCGAGACATTAGCTGCGGATGATGTGGTTGATGGTCTTGACCAGATGATACGTGATGCGGAGCCAGAATGCTTGGATGCAAATAATCTGAAGAAGCTCGAGCAGATGAGAAAGGATGCAAAGGCTCCGTTGTACAGTGGTTGTAGCATGTCAAAACTTGAAGCTGACCTCTTGCTACTGGAGATGAAGGCAACAAATGGTGTGTCAGACATGGGCTTTGACATTTTGCTGAATATTCTGGAGAAGATGCTTCCTGTGGCAGAACCGCTCAAATTAATCTGGCTTAAGTGCGCTAACCTTCCATTGGTCATCACGCAATTAAATCGGAGTAACCTGACAGTCTGTCGGGTCGATGCCCGATGCAACCACGAACAGTACCTCGATCGAAACAAGTCGTACAAATACCCACTCGAAGGCGGGTCTCAGAGATTACAACAATCCACAAGTATTAAATAGGTCCCACTTGAGGTAATTTATTACAAACCAAGTTCAAATGCTTAAAGTAAGAACCGTTAAATCAGAGTTTTCGAAAGCAGCGGAGATAAACTAATTTATTCTAAGGGAATGATGTCACGTGAAGCCGTCGTGACATCACTCGGAAGCATCATCGTCCCAAACAACAGTCCATCCCGGAGGAAGGGTGGTTGGCCAGGTAAGACCTGCAACCATCTCCTCAAGGGCACTACCTGAAAACAAATCAACAAGCAAGGCTGAGTATACTAATACTCAGCAAGACTTAACCGTCGGGTGACAGCTACATCACCAACTTCTAGACATGTAAGGCTTTTGGCTGGTGGGTTTGTTTGCCAAAGAGCAACTAAGATTAGATCCTTACTTTCAATATTTTAGCATCAAGTTCTAGTTAAAGTTAACCATTCTAGGTAAGCAACCTATACTAACCAGCAAGGCAATTAAGCAAGCATCAAGTTTCTTTCCATCATCATGTTCCACTTCTTACTCAATGTAGCAGCGGGGATAAGTAGTCTCATTAGCTGCGAGAAAACAAACAGTTCGAACCGATTTTAACCTTGCAAGGTGGACCTAAACACTCGGATCATCGCACTCAGCCAAAGGCTAGCGCTACCAGGTCACGTCCAGGACCAAACTCCCCCTGGCGTACGAGGTCTAAGGCCGGCCGAACCAACACTTAAGCCCCTCGTACCCACATGTTCGAGGCATGGGGAAGAAGTTCCCGGAAGGAGCAGGAAAAAGTCCACACCCTGAAGTCATGTAGGTACTAAACTTACCGACCCCATAGAATCGACAAGTGCTTAGTACGTTCAAAAACTTAACCGTCGGTACCACACCATTCGGCCTTAACCAATTTTAGCATACACGGACGGGGCATCTACATGACAAAAATCCCCGCCCGTCCTCCATATGATTCCAACATAAATAAAGCAGTTAATTCCTATATCTCGCGAGTGACAGGAAATCACTCGACTTTTACCGGGTCCTTATAGCGTGGCAGCTATCGACCTATCATACTAGTATTGCAAATCATGGGATTCCTGGGATCATGCAACTAAGGTTTCAATCAATGCTTGAAACGTAAATGCACAAGCATAGAGTACAAAACATAGTTGCAAGATTCGAAACATGGGATATGCTCCAGGGGCTTGCCTTCGGGCACAGTGTTAGCTTGGGAATCCTCGGCAGCAACATTCGGGTCTTTCTCGTCCTGGACGGCGTTCACCTCGCCTTCAGCTTGGCCTTCTCCTCCAGCGGGGACAAGTTCGTAGTCTCCGTCAGCGAGGGCTTGTTCTAAACGAATGCATATGCAAATAAGAACATGATCTTATGTCGAGTCATCACAGTTGCATAATGATGGACCCGGGGTGTATTTAGTGACACATTCACCTGGACAATTTTGTCTGATCTTCCCTTTCTCTAACAAATGTTGTAGTTACTCATTAAAGTATTTGGGGTTTGTTGATGGTGATTGTGTACACATATATATTATTTAACTTTGATTTCATCTTAAAATAGCATAGTTGTGTGAAGTGAGGTATTTAATTTGTTTAACTAACTTAAAGAGGTGAATTATCATTATTTAGCCTTTTAAGCAAAGTAACTTCAACAATTTATTCTGGCAGTTTGGTTCATGATTATAATGTGAGAAAATTACAGCATGCTCTTTGTAGTTTACCTGATTTACTGACCAAAAACTAGGCCAAGAACATTCATACATTTATCACAACAAAATAAACAAGAACAGCACACTAACATTAAGAATAAATCCTATTAACTCACACTATCATCAAATGATCCTTAGAAGTTTACCAGAGCCTATCCTAGTCTAAACAAGGTGACATGCCAAAGGGTAGCTTCAAAAGATCACATGATCTTGCTGTTTTAATTACTCAAGATTAAACTATTATGATTTAAAGGAGCAAGCTAAACAGATTAAACTGAGCTCAAACATTGACCACAGATGGAACATGATGTATACAAGTTACTGCAAAAAGATGGGATTTAATTACTGAACAGATTAATTACTAAAATTCATAGATCCAGATGTGTGCTGACAGCATATATAAATCATAACACAAAATTTATTGTGTAACTTTGTGCCAACTTTTTAGAGGAGTCTAAACATTTCACCAGCTACAACATAACAAAAAACTAGCACAAACAAAGCAATAGATTTCAAACTGTGCACAAATTTAAGTTTGAACAGATTTAAACTTAATTTAAAATCTACACTAGAAAACACCTATACATGCTTTTTAGGAAAGGTAGAGCACAGTATCAGGAGTACAAAAAATAGGATTTGTATTTTTCTGATTTTTCTATGATTTTTAACCGATTTTTAAAGTTTCAGGATTTGAATTCTAGATTTGAACAATCTATTTACAGATTAGCCCCTGGAAACTTGCGCTAAGACTCCTGAAAAGATTTGTGGCTTTGCAATGCGGTCCCTGGACCATGGCCGGCGGCGGGTTGGCCGGATTCCGGCGAAGTGGGGCCACAGGGCTCAACGAGATCATGCTAGAAAGGCTCACCGCCTCACCTCGAGTGGATCCCGTACAGGCTGGGTGGCCGAAGGTGGCGTGGCGGCGGCGGACGGCGGAGCTGGGCGGCGGCGGCTCTGTTCGAGCTTGATCCAGTGGCTAGAGTGGCAATGGCGCTCGACTGTGGGCTGGGGGAGCTCGAGTGGTGTGCTGCAGGTGCAGCGGCGTGCGAGGATGGCGGCGTAGCGGAGCGGAGGAGGGGAATCGATGGCGGGGCAGCTCGGCGCCAAGCAGAGATAAGGCGGGAGGAGGCGCTCGGCGAGGGCGGCTATGGCTTTTATAGGCAGGGTCTGCCGGGTGCTTCCAGGCCAAGCCTCAGGGGGCGGCGCGGGCAGCGGTCCGGGCAGCGGCGCGGCAATGGCCGGCGAGCCGTGCCGTGCGACGGCCGGTCGGGGCGTTGCCGTGAGCGTCACGGCGGTCGCGTGGCAAGGGAGCACGGCGCGCCCGTGTAGTCACATCCGCGCGAGACGCTGGCGTGGCTCGGCACGCGCGGTAGAGTCCGGCGGCCACGTGGCGTGCGGAGCTCGGCGCGGCCGGACTTGGTCGGGAGACCGGTGGGGACAGGAGGGGGGCAACGCGCGGGGCGGCGGCGTGTCACGTCACGGTCGCGGCGAGTGCGAAGACCGGCGGAGCCGCGGCAGCAGCGGCGCGCCGCGTGGCGAACGGGGCGGCGGCGTCACGCACGGTCGGGGGACAGAGCGGCGCTGTCGGGGCGGTCAGCGCGGACAAGGCGCGGAACAGTTAATGCGTGGGCGCGACCTCGGCGTCCGCGTCAGAGACCGGCTGCCGCGTGGCGGCGCGGTCGGGCGCTGGAACGCATGGCGCCGGAGAGCGCCGGCATTTTATCGAACACATGCCGGGCGTCCATTCAACGGGTGTTTCTCGAAATTTTTGAACTAAAGTTCAAAATATCCAAAAGGCAAACTTATGTTCCTGAGTACCCTCTACAATTTTCACAAAGGTTGACCTATGAAAAAGTGTATAGATTCGAGGGAAAACTGAGGAGAAGAATCGGTGAACTTCGGTGTCGGCCGGCGGTGAACTTTTGAGTCTGACTGACTTCGACTGGATTTTTGGGGCTGATGCACTCAAAAACTCTCCAAGGCCATATTGGAAAAGTTGTGTCCCATAAAAAGATGAACAACTTTCATATTGGCACATTTTTGAGTTCTTAAGTGAAAATTTGAATTCAAACCCTGCCAGCCAGAGAAGGTCCAAAGTTCACCGAGATTCAAAGGGTTTTGGGTGCACTTTTCTTAAGTGAAAATCTAGGTGAGGCCAAGGTACACTTAATTGACCTAAGACAAGTTGTTTAGCAGGTGATTAAGTTAACTAAACACCTAGATTGTCACAGCCTACTCACCTTAAACAGAATCTCGACCCGAGATTCAAGTGTAGAAAGAATTAGCGCGTGCAAGGATGCTTACGATCATGTAGTAGAAGGAAACCCGGAAACTTGGTGTTCAGATAATTCTCCGTTTCCCATGTGGCCTCTTCCTCTGTGTGATGATTCCACTGTATCTTGTACATTTTAATGATCTTCCTTCTTGTCCCCCTTTCTTGGCGGTCGAGAATCCGGAGAGGGTGTTCCACGAGAGTCAGGTCGGGTTCCACCCATGCCAAGTCTTGATCGACAATCTCAACCTCGGGAACTCGAACACACTTCTTAAGTTGAGATACGTGGAAAACATTGTGGACAGCTGACAGCCTCTCGGGAAGTTGTACTCGGTATGCTACCGGTCCACATACTTCTATGATCTCATAGGGCCCAATGTAACGAGGTGCCAATTTTTCTTTTACTCCGAACCTTTGTACCCCCTTGGTGGGTGAAACTCGAAGATATACGTGATCTCCGATGAAGAACTGTAGGGGTTTCTTTCTCTTATCAAAGTAACTCTTCTGTCTAGACTGGGCTGCTTTAAGGTTGGCCTGTATTACCTTCACCTTCTCCTCGGCCTCTGCCACTAGGTCGGTTCCAAAGATTTGTCTCTCACCTGACTGCGACCAGCTCAACGGAGTTCGACATCTCCTACCATAAAGTGTCTCAAACGGTGCCATCTTCAAGTTGGCTTGGTAGCTATTATTGTAAGAAAACTCAGCGAGTGGCAAACACTTATCCCAATTCTTATCATAGTGTATGACACAAGCTCTCAACATGTCTTCGACTATTTGATTTACTCGCTCAGTTTGACCATCCGTCTGGGGGTGATATGCAGAACTATGGATTAATTTGGTTCCCAAGGAGTCTTGCAACATTTGCCAAAATCGAGACATAAACTGAGGACCCCTGTCTGATATGATGGTCTTGGGGGTTCCGTGCAAACGAAGGATTTGCTCGAAGTAGATATCGGCATATTGGTCGGCACGGTAAGTAGTGTGCACCGGAATGAAATGGGCAGTTTTCATGAGTCGGTCCACGATGACCCAGATGGAATCATGTTTTTGAGAGGTAAGTGGCAATCCAACGATAAAATCCATGCTTATGTCATCCCACTTCCAAGAGGGTATCAGAAGAGGTTGTAATGTCCCGGCCACATGGAGATGACTAGCCTTAACCCTCTGGCACGTGTTGCACTCTGAGACATACTTAGCAACGTCCCTCTTCATTCTTGTCCACCAGAAGTTTTGTTTCAAATCTTGGTACATTTTGCTGCTTCCCGGGTGAATGGAAAATTTAGAGAGGTGAGCCTCATCTAAAATTTCCTTTCGGAGTTCCGAATTTTTAGGTACTACTAGACGTTCCCCAAAATGTACAACGACACTTCTCATCTCTTGCAGAAAGCTTTTCTTTAATGATCTTAATGCATTTATCTTGATTTTGAGCGGCAGCGATCTTGTCGTAGAGAGTTGGTTCTAAGGAAATGTTATTTAGTGAGCCGTGAGGAACAATCTCCAAGCTAAGCTTCCTCATTTCAGCACATAGGGTCTGGTTATAGGTGTCTGCGGTGAGACAGGTGCAATGTGCTTTCCGACTCAATGCATCGGCTACAACGTTGGCTTTTCCTAGATGATAAAGTATTTCCAAGTCATAATCTTTGACCAATTCCAACCATCTA
Organism: Urochloa ruziziensis; assembly: GCA_015476505.1. Classification (NCBI taxonomy): domain Eukaryota; kingdom Viridiplantae; phylum Streptophyta; class Magnoliopsida; order Poales; family Poaceae; genus Urochloa; species Urochloa ruziziensis. The sequence continues at coordinate 32,543,334 of CM027120.1, read as the reverse complement.
CGTTGCCTCATATTCAGATCTGATTGCGTAAGGATGTACTTGAGACTTTTGTGATCGGTGTACACTTTACACTGCGCTCCCATGAGGTGGTGTCTCCAAAGTTTTAGAGCATGGATCACGGCTGCTAATTCGAGATCGTGAGTATGGTAATTCAGCTCATGTGGGCGAAGGGCTCGAGAAGCATAAGCAATGACCCTGTTATCTTGCATGAGAACACTTCCTAACCCTGTGCCTGAAGCATCGCAGTAGATGTCATAAGGCTTCGTGTTGTCAGGCTGTGCCAGAACGGGAGCAGAGGTAAGGAGTTGTCTCAAGGCGTGGAAAGCTTCCTCACACTTATCTCCATTTGAACTTAGCTCCCTTCTTAAGCAACTCTGTCATGGGCTTGGCGATCTTTGAGAAGTCTGGAATAAAGCGACGGTAGTATCCTGCCAGACCGAGGAAACTACGAATTTGGTGGACCGAAGCGGAAGTTTTCCAATCCATGACCTCTTGTACTTTTCCGGGGTCAACTGAGATCCCATCCTCAGATATAGTGTGTTCGAGGAATTTAACACTGTTGAGCTAGAATTCACATTTAGAGAACTTGGCATAAAGCTGATGATCTCTAAGTGTTTGCAGAACAATGCGAAGATGCTCGGCATGTTCTTCCTCATTTTTGGAGTAGATCAGGATGTCGCCGATAAAGAGCACGACAAATTTGTCAAGATAGGGCATGAAGACCGAATTCATGAGATACATAAAGTAAGCAGGTGCGTTGGTGAGTCCAAAAGACATGACCAGGTACTCATACAGACCATACCTAGTAGAGAAGGCGGTTTTAGGAATGTCGCAAGGGCGGATCTTGATTTGATGGTACCCAGAACGGAGATCAATTTTAGAGAAGATTTTCGCACCAGCTAATTGATCGAAGAGAATATCAATGCGGGGTAAGGGGTATTTGTTCTTGACAGTCACTGCATTGAGAGGGCGATAGTCCACGCATAACCTCAAGCTTTTGTCCTTCTTTTTAGCAAAGAGGGCCGAACATCCCCAAGGTGAGGTGCTAGGTCGGATAAAGCCTTTTTCAAGCAACTCATGCAATTGTGTTTTCAACTCTGCCAACTCTATGGGTGACATCCTATACGGTTGCTTGGATACAGGAGCGGTACCAGGTTGCAGTTCAATAACGAACTCAATGTCCCGGTCAGGGGGCATGCCTGGCAAGTCCTCTGGGAAGACATCAGGGAACTCGCAAACCACTGGAATATCCCCCACTCGAAGTTTGGCCAGAGAAAATATATGGGAGCTCGTGTAGACTTTGTGCGGCAGATAGAGATCCGTGCGGCCTAAGAGTGGTGAGTGAATCTTAACTACCCTCTCGGGAATATCAAGTATGACCTGGTGTTTAGTCATCCAATCCATTCCCAAAATGATATCCATTCCATCCAATCCCATGCTAATAAGATCAGTTTTAAACAATTTGCTGCCCATAACTAGTGGTACTCGATTTGACCTTTGATTGGTTGAGTCCTTCCCGCCAGGTGTAGTGATTAAGTAGGGGGTGGCGGTTTGGGTGAGATTTAGTCCACTCTTGGTGCAAAACCTTGTGCTGATAAAGCTATGCGTTGCACCGGAATCAAACAGTATAACAGCGGGGTAATTGTGGACATAGAAAGTACCCGTCATAACTGGCGCTCCCTCAGGTAGTTCTGCAAGGGTGGTGAAGTTGATCCTCCCTTGACGGACTTGCACCGTCTGCTTCCTTCCTTTGCCTTGGTTCTGCTGCCGGTTCTGGGGACAGTCTCGGATGTAGTGCCTGGTCTTTCCGCACTTGTAACAGGCATTCCCAATGGTGGGGTGTTGGCACTCCTTAGCCTAACTAAAATCCGCAAGCGCACGGAGTCCGATGTAGCCTTTCACCAGGGGAGTAAGAACCTGGATATCGAATCCAAGGAACGGTAGACACGACTAGCCTAGAACTTTTCTAACCGGATCCACCAAGGAGAAAAAGGATAAATGGGTAGAGAGCTTGACTTTAGTTAGCTACTCGTTACCCCAGACAAACTATCGATACTTAACCTGATCTGCTTCGACGGCTAGAACGGAAGAACTCAGAATGGGGTGAGAGAGGGGTTCTTCCGCGCTCAGCACTACTGTTATTAGTACACCCGAACGTGGTGGAGTACAAAGGACGGACAGGGCTGTCACCACCTGCCGCCTACCACTGCAGTTCCGTGGGGTGCAACACAACCTGAGATGACTAGCCAGCACAGGCACCACGCCTAAGCTTTCAGTCACTGACCTCCACCCAACGCGAAGGGCTATAGAGGAAACCCCAAACAAGAGTCGCTGTCACTCGCGCAGACTCAGGTACCCGCAGATCAAAGATAAATATGATAACTTGCTGAAAGTAAGTTGTAAACTAGCGAAGTACTAAAGACAAGGGACCGAGGACTTACTGAAGATAACTCTTGAATATATTCCTCGGGGGCGGAAATGTTGAGACGAGACCGAGAGAGAAATCCTGGACTCTCTCTACAAAACTCGGCTGTCACTCGAGCAACTCACCCACTCTCTCCCTACTCTACTCTAAAGATGAGAGCACAAACTCACTAAGCTACTCTTCTCTCCTTTGGATGATTTGATGGATGCCTTCTCAAGGTGAAGGAGGGTCCCTTTTATAGCTTCCAGGGGCGGTTGCAGGCGTCAAGTGTAAGCTAACACCCTGCTTAACTGCCACGCGAAGGGGGACAGGTGGCGGCCTCTGGGGGAGGCCGGCCGGCGGCCTGGCCTTGCTGCCCCGTGGCACCGCCTTCTTCAGGGACGCTCTGGATTGCACCCTGAGGTCGGTAACGGTTGCGTTGGATTGAAGCTGTCCGAGAATCCCATGTTGGTGGGCCCTTCAATCCATGCAAATGTAGCTTAGGCCTTTCGGTTCTTTGGATCAAACCGACGTTGATTTCACGTCGCATGATCATCTGACTTGTGTTTGTGATCATCTGGATCAAGGACGTGGCAAATGGCCACAGAAGGGGGCCGACCGCCCTGGCATAGGCCGGCCGGCCTGGCTTTGTGTCAAATCTGGCTCAGCTTTTGCTTGCTTGCTCCTGCACCACAAATTATACAAAACTTGTGGAACTCATTAGAAATAATCAATTTTACTTTGTTATGAGCAAGATGAGCCTGAAATGTGACGGAATGTTGGTGGTGAAACCGTATCGTAACGACCACCAACACGCCCCCCTACCTGAACTTTGCTAGTCCCTTAGCAAAGAATGAATTAAATCACCGGGACTTTCGCAAGGTCAGGGTCATGAGCTCAAGGTATACACAAGTCATATTTCTGAGTTTTCTTTCATACCTTGGATTCTGGTGGCTAACACCCTCATCTTCATCAATTGAGTCTTAGAACAACTCATTGATTGGTCGAGCACTTCTTCCTCTTGGCATTTGGAGTTTTTAGATACTTGTTATTAAAGAAAACGAGGCATTCCCTTGTTATTTCTCAACATCTCTCAATCACTCATAGTGTTTAGATCCTCACCTGGGCTTAGAATCAAGCCTCTCTATGTGGAGTTGTTGGAGATGTTGCTCACTCTTCTTTATTTATTTTGCGAGATCGAAGAACTTGTCTAATCATTCCTACTACTCATACATCTTGGCCAAGTGCATGTGTACTTTTATGGTTGAGTCCTTGTTCAAGCATCTTTCATCTTTCCCCTTTCTCTTTCTCTTTTTTTTTCTGAAGATAAGGAGTGTATCATTCCATTTCTTCATCATCTCTTTTTTTTTCAGGGGGATGAGGAGCTTTCGACAATTTGGACTTTATTGATGCTCGTGTATGTGGATGGCCATGATGAACAAGATAGCACGAACGTGAAGGCAAGTAATTCGAGCAAGCTCAAAATTTAGAAGGTAGCTATGTGGAAGTTTCAACTTGAACTTGGTATATGGCTTTGGATAGGACATTTCAAGTTGATGATAACAAGGGTTGCCTTAAGTTTTATTTTCAAAAACAATCTCCAAAACCTTGAATCGGATGGCTCAACTTCTCAAATCATTATATCATAAGAATCAATTAACGAGAGTCAGGCAATCCTAATGAAAGTTCCAAGGCAATGAAATACGTTCTCATGAAATATCACAAGTATATCCAAGGTGTCATGCATAGGTTCACTTTCATGAATTTTGATCAAGTTTTAACATTATTTAGCCAGGAATTTTATTTGGATCAAAATCACGCAGGGATCAAATGTAGAGGTTACAAACCGTGTCCTGGAGTCGAGTCGACGACGTTGGCCACGGGCCCAGGCCGATCGGCCCAGTAGAGGCTGGCCGGCCTGGCCTTGCAGCCAAACGTTCCGATTCAGGTTCCTCGTTCATGTGATTCGCGAGATTACGCAGTGGGCACGGGATCTCCTCGAACGGCTTCAGCAGGGGGCCGGCCGGCCTGGCATTGTGCCAGGTTTGGTCGTGCCTTGGCCAGCGGCCAGTACAACTCCTGTACATCAGTTTTTCTGCGTGCTTCACTGAAAAATCAGTCCGAGGGTTTGGTTGGCACACAAGTGTGCACCAACCATTCATTTTATTCTTTTCTTTTATATATGAGCCTCTTCTTTCAAATAAAACAATTTATTTTATTCAACTAAGGGGAAACAAATGTGGGGGTGCTGCATACAAGGGAAAATTGAATGAAAGAAATCAAAAGGGAAATCTAAACTAGCACCCAAAATTCTAAACTAATTCTAAACCTATCTACTCCTCCTTCGGGCGGTAGAGGTGTTCATTGCCGATTGCCTTCGCGAGGCGCTTGACCTTGGAGGCCATTGCCTTGCGAAGGATCTCTATCTTATCATCGGCCTCCATTTGCCCTGATCACCGCCTCCGCCACGCGCTCATCCATGTTGTTGACCCTCAGCTGCAGCGCGGCGAGCTTCCTCCTCAGCTCCTCTACGTCCTCCTCCTCCTCGTCGGACCACTCCATCAGTCCGGGGGGTCCTTGGATCGGAGAGGGCGTCATGAAATGCTTCCTCCCCTCGTCGGGCTTCTTAGGGGCTAAGAAAAGCCCCTTCCCGATGCCTGGCCCTTCCCGGCGTGGAGGGCTAGGACTTCCCGGGGTGTACTGCGGTGAGTACCCCGGTGAGGTGGAGATGAAGAGCGGCACGATCTCCTTCTTGAGCGGCGAGGAGACGGGGCGCTTCCCGATGGCCTTCTTCAGGGACAAAAGTCCCGTGGTTGGCCTTCGGGGCGTCTTGGGCTGCGAACTCCCCTGACCCTCCTCCTGAGGATCACGGAGGGAGGCTCTGCCCAGAGGCGAGCCAGAGAGGCGGCGAGGGGAGGCCGGCCGGCCTGCCCCAGGCCGATCGGCCTGGGAGAGTGGTCGCCGGGCCTCCGGCTGCGCGGCGACGACGTCGACGAACGCCGCCCTCTCAATGATTCGGACGCTGCTGGAGTTGGAGGAGCCCGGTGTCTCTTTCAAGGACTCGGATGGGGAACGGCTGCCGTGAGAAGCCGAGTTGGAGTCTTGGTGGCTGGATTGCGAGGCCATGGCTGAGATCTCTCAAAGGAAGGGACGTTTCTGGAGAAGAAGGCTCGAGTGTTCTGAGGGAGAAGAAGAGCGGGGGCCTTTCGTTTCAAAACGACGCTCCTCCCTTCGAATCCCCACGGATTCTCGGAAAGGATAGCAGCGTGACTCATTCAAACGAGGAGCGTCTCGAGTCGAGCCGGTGTTGGGCCGGTCGGCCTGGGTGAGGCCGGCCGGCCTGGCCTTGTCCCGAGAGCACATGAAATTTTTCGTGCAAGCTTCCTTTGCTCTTCTACCAGAAAGTCTTTGTGGTTTGGCTAGAAAAAGTTTAAGAAAAGAAAAAGAAAAATAGAAAAGGGAAATCTATCCTTGATAAGGGTCATTTTTTAGGTCCCGCCCGGACCTGGACTAGGTATCTCGGTTAGCTCGTAGACGTCCATCTCTCTGAGCTCCGGCATTTCGGATTCGAGAAATATTTTCAATCTTTGGCCATTGGCCTTGAAAGTATTTTCGTCATTATCCTGGAGGGTTATCGCGCCATGATCGGCGGCATCTAAGACTCTAAAAGGACCTTCCCACTTACTTCTAAGCTTACCATGACCAAACAAGCGAATACGGGAGTTAAAGAGTAATACCTGATCTCCCGCTTTGAAATGCTTGATCTTGATGCGCTTGTCATGCCATCTCTTTGTTCTTTCTTTATATAGCTTGGCGTTGTGGTAGGCCTTTTCCCTCCATTCATCCAGTTCGGCCAATTGCATTCTTCTTTTGAGTCCGGCCGTCTGGAGATCCATGTTCCACCTCTTGATCGCCCAATGGGACTTGAATTCTAGCTCAACCGGTAAGTGGCATGTCTTGCCATACACCAGTTGGTAGGGAGTCATCCCTATCGGTGTTTTGAACGCTGTTCTATATGCCCAAAGTGCTTCCGGTAATTTTCGCTTCCACCCTGTCCCCATTGCATTGACCGTCTTTTGCAGAATGTTCTTGATTTGTTTGTTTGATGTTTTTGCTTGCCCGCTGGTCTGGGGGTGATAAGGTGTAGCCACTCGGTGGTCTACTCCTAAGTCACTTAGGCACTTTCGGAACGTCTTGTCGATGAAGTGTGATCCTCCATCACTGATCACGACTCGAGGTACTCCAAAACGGGGAAAGATGATCTCTTCGAACATCTTCCTTGAATTTTTCGAGTCAGCTGCCGTGCACGGAAGTGCCTCCACCCATTTGGAAACATAATCGACTGCCACCAGGATATACTCACACTGCTCGGATGCAGGAAAAGGACCCATAAAGTCTATTCCCCACACGTCGAAAATCTCCAACTGAAGGTTATTTTGCAGTGGCATAGCATCACGGGCGTTGATATTCCCGTGTCTCTGACACCTGGCACATCTCCGTACGAATTCCTTAGCGTCTCCATACATGGTTGGCCAGAAGAATCCACTCTGCCAGACCTTTGCATGGGTTCGGAAAATTCCGTAATGTCCTCCGTACGGTGATGAATGGCAACGATCAAGGATCTTATGTGTTTCCTCATGAGGGATGCATCGTCGGAGCAACCCGTCAGCACAAACTTTGAACAGATAGGGGTCATCCCAAAGGTGAAATCTGCTGAGGTAGATTAACTTCTTTTTGTCTTCTCCTGGAGGCACATATCCAGTCACCATGAAGTTTACCAAGTTTGCGTACCATGGACTGGATGTGGTGACCTTGAGGAGAGTATCATTGATCGGAAGATCCGACCCTTGAACCTGCATTCTTGAGAGATGATCTGCCACACAATTATCTGTCCCCTTCTTGTCTCGTATTTCTAAATCAAACTCTTGAAGGAGCAGAATCCAACGGATGAGTCGTGGCTTGGCATCTTTCTTGGTCAAGAGGTACTTTAGTGCAGCATGGTCTGTGTATACTATCACCTTGGCACCAACCAAGTAAGATCTGAACTTGTCCATGGCAAACACCACTGCCAGGAGTTCCTTCTCCGTTGTCGCGTAATTCAACTGAGCTCCGGTCAATGTCTTGCTAAGATATAGCGTAAAGCTGTTTATCCTTGCATTGACCGAGCACTGCCCCGACTGCATAGTCGCTAGCGTCGCACATGATCTCGAATGGAAGATTCCAATTGGGCGGTTGTATGATGGGAGCTGAGATAAGTGCCTTCTTGAGGGTGTAGAAGGCGAGAAGGCAATCTTCGTCGAAGTTGAAGGGTGCTTCTTTAGCCAGGAGGCTTGTAAGAGGTCTGGCTACCCGGGAGAAATCTTTGATGAATCTTCGGTAAAAGCCAGCATGACCCAGAAAACTTCGCACACCCTTGACATTCGCCGGGGGTGGTAGTTGCTCGATAACTTCTATTTTTGCCTTGTCAACTTCTATTCCTCTTTCTGACACCTTGTGTCCCAGCACAATTCCTTCTCTGACCATGAAGTGGCACTTTTCCCAATTTAGGATAAGGTGATGCTCTTCGCACCTCTTGAGGACTCTTTCCAAGTGCTCAAGACAGTTGTCGAAGGTTTTACCATAGACGGTAAAGTCATCCATGAATACTTCCATGATCTGTTCGATCAGGTCAGAGAATATCGCCATCATACACCGCTGAAATAAAGCAGGTGCATTGCATAGGCCGAAAGACATCCGTCGGTAGGCGAATGTTCTGTAGGGGCAGGTGAAGGTAGTCTTGCTCTGATCATCGGGATGAATGGGAATTTGATGATAACCAGAGTATCCATCAAGGTAGTCTTGCTCTGATCATCGGGGTGGTGGCGCAGTTGGCTAGCGCGTAGGTCTCATAGCTAAAGCGAGTGATCCTGAGGTCAAGAGCTCGAGCTTCTCTCACCCTAGCTAATTTTTACCTTCAAAAAAAAAGGAAGCAGAAAAATGAGTGGTTTGCCAACCGCTGAAGCATTTCGTCGATGAAGGGGAGAGGAAAGTGATCTTTACGGGTAGCTTTGTTAAGCTTCCTGTAATCGATACACATCCTCCATCCAGTAACGGTCCTCTGAGGGATAAGTTCATTCTTCTCGTTCTGGATAACTGTCATTCCACCCTTCTTCGGCACAACTTGAACTGGGCTGACCCATTCACTGTCTTGCACGGGGTAGATTATACCCGCGTGCAGAAGCTTCAACACTTCTTTCTTGACTACCTCCCTCATCGCATCATTCAGTCGTCGTTGATGTTCTCTAGACGGCGTATGGTCCGGCTCCATAGGTATGCGATGGGTGCATAAGCTGGGGTTGATCCCCTTCAAGTCCTGTAGAGAATACCCGAAAACAGACCGGTGCTTCTCTAGGACTGTGATAAGCTGCCGAGTCTCATTCTCTGTCAGTTTGTCACTGATGACGACTGGCGAGCGTCGGTCATTGTGGAGGAAAGCGTATCTAAGTCCAGGAGGCAGCGGCTTCAACTCAGGCGGGGGGTGTTGTGGCTTTTCTTCCTCCTCGAGTTTTATAAAACCGTCCGTTTCTGCCTCTTGGATGAAATGGTTAGCCTCTTCAGCCTGTGAGGACTGAGCTTGCTCTTCTTGAGCGGAGCTAACTGCTTTCTCCACTGGGTCTGTCTCGGATCGGGCCTCTGCGATAGTGTTCACTGACCGCACAAGGCTGACCGGGATGATCTCTTTACCAACCTTGAACTGTATCGTGGCTCGATCATGGTTCGGGTTGGCAAGGTGCTCTGTTGGCTGTCCGATCAGGAAGAAGTTGTCGCCTCTAGGGATATCGAAAATGTGGAAGTCTAGGAAAATCCTGTTGCGTCCCATGTGTACGGGCACAACATGGATGATTCCTCTGCATTCCATCATCTGGCCGTCGATCCACTTGAGGTGCTTACGGGAGAAGGACCGGGGTTCGTCTGGTTGCACTTGTGATGCGAGTGCACTTGATATGATATTACTCCCGACCTTCGGGTCGTAGGCAACTTCCTGAGAGTCAGTTCCCTCAATAGCGCAATGGAGTACTCTGAAGTTGCGGGTAATTCGGATGATGTCTTTCGCAACTTTCAATTTCCTCCGTCCATTCCTTGCTCATGATCGCAGATAAACCCTCGATCTGCGGTACGGCTTCTGGAATGAACGCCTTAGACCTTGAACTTGCACACACTTGTTCCATGGGCATACGTGATGTATTGCCGATCTCCAAGTACTCTTCTTCTGTAAAGAGCTCGGGAATGAAGTGCGGCAGATCGTCAAGAATATTTTCATGGTCTGAGGACTTGGGGTGTTCGAGCACTTCCTCTATGATTGGAGGAGGCGGATCGAATGTGAGGGCGAGTAGTGGCTGCTTGTCTGTGGGGTTTGTTGGTGGTGTTGGTGGGTCGTCGAAGACGCCAGTGTACTCAGTAGAGTTGAGAACCTTTTCCAAGATTTCTCGTACCTCATCCACTGTCTTGTATAGCACTGACCCTGCGGAGGTGATGTTCAAGAACTGTGCACTCTCCGGCTTCAATGCACAAAATGCTGCATAAGCATTTCCTCTGGAATGTTATGCGGTGGCCCTGAGTTGGCCAATTTTATGAACCGCTCCCACGTGGCTCCAAGTGACTCATTGCCTTGCTGATATGTCATCAACTCAACTCTGAGTTTCAAGATCTTGGAGACAGGGTAAAAGAACAGACAAAACTCGTCCTTCAACTTGATCCAATCTCCGCTAAATCCCCTTGCAGTCCGGTCGTACCAAGATTTTGCATTTCCCATCAGAGAAAATGGGAAAAGTTTCCATCGTATAGTGTCTTGGTTTACGCCGGGTATAATCAGAAGAGAGCAATTCTCCTCGAAAACCTGCAAGTGAGCATAGGGACTTTCGTCCTTCGTTCCACCGAAAGACTGTGCACGAACCATGGCAACGAGACTGGGACGGATCTCGAAGCCATGAGGTGGTATGGGGTGGCAAGATGAAGGCTGTTCCAAATACTCGCTAGATGGAACCGTCGGGTAACTAGGAGAAAACTCCATGTGGTAGATGGTTATGGGGGTAAAAGTGTACGGCTAAAAAGATCCTACACTAGTGTTGCTACCGTTCCCCGGCAACGGCGCCAGAAAAAGCTTGTTGGCACTCCTTAGCCTAACTAAAATCCGCAAGCGCACGGAGTCCGATGTAGCCTTTCACCAGGGGAGTAAGAACCTGGATATCGAATCCAAGGAACGGCAGACGCGACTAGCCTAGAACTTTTCTAACCGGATCCACCAAGGAGAAAAAGGATAAATGGGTAGAGAGCTTGACTTTAGTTAGCTACTCATTACCCCAGACAAACTATCGATACTTAACCTGATCTGCTTCGACGGCTAGAACGGGAAGAACTCAGAACGGGGTGAGAGAGGGGTTCTTCCGGGCTCAGCACTACTGTTATGAGTACACCCGAACGTGGTGGAGTACAAAGGACGGACAGGGCTGTCACCACCTGCCGCCTACCACTGCAGTTCCATGGGGTGCAACACAACCTGAGATGACTAGCCAGCACAGGCACCACGCCTAAGCTTTCAGTCACTGACCTCCACCCAACGCGAAGGGCTATAGAGGAAACCCCAAACAAGAGTCGCTGTCACTCGCGCAGACTCAGGTACCCGCAGATCAAAGATAAATATGATAACTTGCTGAAAGTAAGTTGTAAACTAGCGAAGTACTAAAGACAAGGGACCGAGGACTTACTGAAGATAACTCTTGAATATATTCCTCGGGGGCGGAAATGTTGAGACGAGACCGAGAGAGAAATCCCGGACTCTCTCTACAAAACTCGGCTGTCACCCGAGCAACTCACCCACTCTCTCCCTACTCTACTCTAAAGATGAGAGCACAAACTCACTAAGCTACTCTTCTCTCCTTTGGATGATTTGATGGATGCCTTCTCAAGGTGAAGGAGGGTCCCTTTTATAGCTTCCAGGGGCGGTTGCAGGCGTCAAGTGTAAGCTAACACCCTGCTTAACTACCATGCGAAGGGGGACAGGTGGCGGCCTCTGGGGGAGGCCAGCCGGCCTAGGCCAGGCCGATCGGCCTGGCCTTGCTGCCCCGTGGCACCGCCTTCTTCAGGGACGCTCTGGATTGCACCCTGAGGTCAGGTAACGGTTGCGTTGGATTGAAGCTGTCCGAGAATCCCATGTTGGTGGGGCCCTTCAATCCATGCAAATGTAGCTTAGGTCTTTCGGTTCTTTGGATCAAACCGACGTTGATCTCACGTCTCATGATCATCTGACTTGTGTTTGTGATCATCTGGATCAAGGACGTGGCAAATGGCCACAGAAGGGGGCCGGCCGGCCTGGCATAGGCCAGCCGGCCTGGGTTTGGGTCAAATCTGGCTCAGATTTTGCTTGCTTGCTCCTGCACTCACAAATTATACAAAACTTGTGGAACTCATTAGAAATAATCAATTTTACTTTGTTATGAGCAAGATGAGCCTGAAATGTGACGGAATGTGGTGCTCAAGAAGTGCTCATAGCGGGCAATGTGGGGCAGAGCATCATGGTGTCCCCCTGGGCGTTGTTGCATCAGCTGTCGCTGCACATCAAGCATCTCCCGCATCATTTCGGTTTGGGTGACGAAAAACGCCTCCATCGGATTTTGCGGGGGCTGCGGCAGTGGTGGCTGGTTTGCTTGGGTGCCACTGTTTTGCCCGGCGGTGAAGTTGGTGCGGCGGGTCGAGTCAACCATCTGCAAAATCATTTACTCATCAGCCACATGATCTTGAAACTCGTATACCAGGTAAACAAGGCAATCATGTGCGAAATTAGTAAACATTTATCGCAGAATTTCCTGATCAGCAAGGCTGTCAGAGGAGAAAGTTCATATTCCTATGTTACAAGCCTACAAATTATGAATTTTTGCCAGCAGCTAGAGAATTTAGTGGGCTACAACTTTCGTATAAAGCTCCAGATCAGATTCGCACTCTAGCTAGGGCGAAAAATTCGAAGTTCACGTCTCTGTTTTTACGGTTTTCAGAACGGCCGAGGCTCACCCAATCGTACATAACTCTCCCAATTCTTAACCAAAAGGGCTGAAATTTTGCAAGCATCATCCATATGAAATTCCTTACAACTTTGGTATTCATCATTTAGCCTGGAAATGAGAAATGCATGCATTAAAAATTCAAATCATATTCAGCTGCAGCGTTTAGCAGTTACAACCATATCGAATCGACAACTCTAGGGTCAACTCCTACCCTAAGTTACATCATGGTCAAGCTGCACAAAAGACATACTCAACTCGAAGCTAGCCTATTACATCACTGTCCAAAAGTAGGCTATGCTGAGGAGTAAAACTGCCAATCATCTAGAAGTCGTCGAGGTTGTTGACCGAAGCCTCACTCTCGGCGGGTGAGCCGGGGGTCGTGCGTAGAGGTGGTAAGTCACTAAGGGTATCCGTGCCGGACATGCCTTGAACCTCCTCGGGGTCTATCTCTATCTCCATAGGCTCCTCCTCCTCCTCATCTACCATCTCCACGTCCTGCTCTAGAGGAACCTGCTGCTGAAGTATCCCTATGTGCTGGTGAGCATCCTCAACGTCAAGGTGGAGGTCGTGAACCTCGTCCTCTAGCTCTCCAACACGGTCAAGGAGCCCAACCTGCTCATTGTGAAGCGAGTCTATCTCCTCCTGCATCGCCTCGATCTGGCCTAGGTGGGTAGCACGCTCCTCCTGCATCTCGGCCATCTGTGCCAAGTGAGTCTCTCGCTCCTGCTGAAAGGTGGTGACCTGTCCAAGCAAGTCTCCAATCTGAGCCTGGAAGTTGGCCATAGCCATGTCTGTGTCGGCATCCTCCATAGTGAGAGTAGTGTAGTCGTACTGAAGCTGTCGGAAGGACCGGTAAGAAGCCATGCCGAACTCAACCGAGTCAGCCAGTCCTCCCTGAAGCAGTGCAAGAAGCCTGGAAAACGTATTCACATACCGTGCTAGTCCCTCGGTGGTAGGAACAGCACCAGTCCACTCCACAACCGCCCTCACGTGAGCTCGATGCTCCAACCAAGCCGGGTCGTCGGGCTGCGTGGTAGGAAGCAACCCAACTGGGGAAGTCATCACCTCCACGGGGCGGAAGTCACAAAAGATGTTCAGCACCCGCAAGGCAGCGGACTCCACGGTGTCAGTCAACCTGTGGCCTATCACCTCGGCGTCGAACAACGGCCACTCGGGGTGGTGAGGGTGTGGTGGCACGTAGACCCTGGTGATGCAACGAAGCACACCATCCTCAAGGTACTCGCGGCACGAGTAGAGGGGTGGTGAGGCGAAGCCGGCAGTGCTCAGAGCGTCCCACAAGATAGAGGGAAAACCCTCCCAAGCGAGGCACTCGGAGTGGAGAAAACTGTCCGCGCCAAACACAGAGTAAGCCGCGTCTGCCATCTATAGAAGAGGAATCAAAGGAACCGAGTAAGAGCTGTGCGGAGGGAAAAAGGAGATCGGGACAGCGGTGGGAAAACGAGCGTGACTCCGAAACTACCCAACCAAAAGCTCCCAAATTTTACCAGGTCATTCTTAAGGTTATTAACCACAAGTTTGGTATTCAGAGGTTGCTTTGGTTTTGATTTTAAGATGGGTGAAACACTTAGTTTTTAACTTGCTGCCTGCCAGATTTTTCCAGCAAACAGACAGCTCTTGTTTTGGTCATAACTCCAGTTTTACTTATCCAAAAATCCTGAAATTTTTACAGCAGCTTGCTTATGAAATTATGAACAACTTCCATGTAAGGTGTCTAGCCATCTGATATGTTTAATGACCCGAAAAAAATTCGGACCAGCAAGAAACACAGTTTTGACAGACTTTTGGAAGTTTGTGAGATTTACGATTTTTATTTCCTTTTTGCCTCCAGTTGACTTAACAATTTTTTTAAGGTGATTAACATGATGCAAAAGAACTAAAATCGCCCTCACAAATACCAAGAAGCCTTGGCGTACGTAGTTAGTTGCCGGTGGCGAGGCACAATATACGTCTCTCCCTATAATAGCTAGTCGTTACTCAGACCATCGCGACCCTAAACGAACGGAGTCAGTGTACCTGCAAGAAAACCATGAACCTTCCGTGCCAGCACACCACGGAAGCGTCCCCATTCATTACCGTTCATTTATAAAAACGGTATCCATGCGTTCAACACTGCATGGACAGTGCATCTAGTCTAGGCCGTACGCTCTTTTTGAATAGAGCACACAACCCTTCGCATAACTCGTGATGCGGCATCATGCACATGTCTCAAACATGGCGAACAACCAGGATGATAGGCTCATTTGAATTAGAACCATACCATCAAGACCTTGCTCACATATAAAACATGTGGCGACTCATACACAACCGTAATGATAGGTTCCTTGGAATGGAGATCCTATCATCCTTCGTGCACGCGGGGCACGGAAACCAGTGCACGTATAAAACACGTGGGCAAGGGTGTGTTGGGCAGGTTAGTCAAATATACTATAATTAGCAAGCCACCTGAAACAACCCGAAATTCCCTCTAGGGCTTCACGGTCTATTTAATCCTTAGCGATCCAACGAGTTTTCTCAAAGGCACTAATTGGTCAAGTTTTATTGTAAAACAAGTGTGCTGGGACCGTGCGAATCTCTGGTGCATGACTTTTCGCTCTGATACCAGCTGTGGCAGAACCGCTCAAATTAATCCGGCTTAAGTGCGCTAACCTTCCATTGGTCGTCACGCAATTAAATCGGAGTAACCTGACAGTCTGTCGGGTCGATGCCCGATGCAACCACGAACAGTACCTCGATCGAAACAAGTCGTACAAATACCCACTCGAAGGCGGGTCCCAGAGATTACAATAATCCACAAGTATTAAATAGGTCCCACTCTAGGTAATTTATTACAAACCAAGTTCAAATGCTTAAAGTAACAACTGTTAAATCAGAGTTTTCGAAAGCAGCGGAGATAAACTAATTTTTTCGAAGGGAATGACGTCACGTGAAGCCAGTTGTGACATCACTCGGAAGCATCATCATCCCAAACAACAGTCCATCCCGGAGGAAGGGTGGTTGGCCAGGTAAGACCTGCAACCATCTCCTCAAGGGCACTACCTGAAAACAAATCAACAAGCAAGGCTGAGTATACTAATACTCAGCAAGACTTAACCGTCGGGTGACAGCTACATCACCAACTTCTAGACATGTAAGGCTTTTGGCTGGTGGGTTTGTTTGCCAAAGAGCAACTAAGAGTGGATCCTTACTTTCAATATTTTAGCATCAAGTTCTAGTTAAAGTTAACCATTCTAGGTAAGCAACCTGTACTAACCAAGCAAGTGGAGCAAGCAATTAAGCAAGCATCAAGTTTCTTTCCATCATCATGTTCCACTTCTTACTCAATGTAGCAGCGGGGTTAAGTAGTCTCATTAGCTGCGAGAAAACAGACAGTTCGAACCGATTTTAACCTTGCAAGGTGGACCTAAACACTCAGATCATCGCACTCAGCCAAAGGCTAGCGCTACCAGGTAGTTCCCATCAATTCCCCAGTCACGTCCAGGAGCAAACTCCCCCTGGCGTACGAGGTCTAAGGCCAGCCGAACCAACACTTAAGCCCCTCGTACCCACATGTTCGAGGCATGGGGAAGAAGTTCCCGGAAGGAGCAGGAAAAAGTCCGCACCCTGAAGTCATGTAGGTACTAAACTTACCGACCCCATAGAATCGACAAGTGCTTAGTACGTTCAAAAACTTAACCGTCGGTACCACACCATTCGGCCTTAACCAATTTTAGCATACACGGACGGGGCATCTACATGACAAAAATCCCCGCCCGTCCTCCTTATGATTCCAACATAAATAAAGCAGTTAATTCCTATATCTCGCGAGTGATAGGAAATCACTCGACTTTTACCGGGTCCTTATAGCGTGGCAGCTATCGACCTATCATACTAGTATTGCAAATCATGGGATTCCTGGGATCATGCAACTAAGGTTTCAATCAATGCCTGAAACGTAAATGCACAAGCATAGAGTACAAAACATAGTTGCAAGATTCGAAACATGGGATATGCTCCAGGGCTTGCCTTCGGGCACAGTGTTAGCTTGGGAATCCTCGGCAGCAATGTTCGGGTCTTGCTCGACCTGGACGGCGTTCACCTCGCCTTCAGCTTGGCCTTCTCCTCCAGCGGGGACAAGTTCGTAGTCTCCGTCAGCGAGGGCTTGTTCTACACGAATGCATATGCAAATAAGAACATGATCTTATGTCGAGTCATCACAGTTGCATAATGATGGACCCGGGGTGTATTTAGTGACACATTCACCTGGACAATTTTGTCTGATCTTCCCTTTCTCTAACAAAGGTTGTAGTTACTCATTAAAGTATTTGGGGTTTGTTGATGGTGATTGTGTACACATATATATTATTTAACTTTGATTTCATCGTAAAATAGCATAGTTGTGTGAAGTGAGGTATTTAATTTGTTTAACTAACATAAAGAGGTGAATTATCATTATTTAGCCTTTTAAGCAAAGTAACTTCAACAATTTATTCTGGCAGTTTGGTTCACGATTATAATGTGGGAAAATTACAGCATGCTCTTTGTCGTTTACTTGATTTACTGACCAAAACCTAGGCCAAGATCATGCATACATTTATCACAACAAAATAAACAAGAACAGCATAATAACATCAAGAATAAATCCTAGTAAATCACACTATCTTCAAATGATCCTTAGAAGTTTACCAGAGCCGATCCTAGTCTAAACAAGGTGACATGCCAAAGGGTAGCTTCAAAAGATCACAGGATCTTGCTGTTTTAATTACTCAAGATTAAATTATTATGATTTAAAGGAGCATGCTAAACAGACTAAACTGAGCTCAAACATTTATCACAGATACAACATAATGTAATCAAGTTACTGCAAAATGTTGGGATTTAATTACTGAACAGATTAATTACTAAAATTCATAGATCCAGATGTGTGCTGACAGCATATATAAATCATAACACAAAATTTAATATGTAACTTTGTGCCAACTTTTTACAAGAGTCTAAACATTTCATCAGCTACAACATATCCAAAAACTAGCACAAACAAAGCAATAGATTTCAATCTGTGCACAAATTTATGTTTGAGCAGATTTGAACTTAATTTAAAATCTACACAGAAAACACCTATACATGCTTTCTAGGAAAGGTAGAACACAGTATCAGGAGTACAACAAAATTGGATTTGCATTTTTCAGATTTTTCTACGATTTTTAATCGATTTTTAAATTTCAGGATTTGAATTCTAGATCTGAACAATCTATTTACAGATTAGCCCCTGGAAACTTGCGCTAAGACCCCTGGAAAGATTTGTGGTTTTGCAATGCGGTCCCTGGACCATGGCCGGCGGCGGGTTGGCCAGATTCCAGCGAAGTGGGGCCACGGGGCTCAACGAGATAATGCTAGAAAGGCTCACCGCCTCACCTCGAGTGGATCCCGTGCAGGCTGGGTGGCCGGAGGTGGCGTGGCGGCGGCGGACGGCAGAGCTGGGCGGCGGCGGCTCTGTTCGAGCTTGCTCCGGCGGCTAGAGTGGCAATGGCGCTCGACTGTGGGCTGGGGGAGCTCGAGTGGTGTGCTGCAGGTGCAGCGGCGGAGGAGGGGAATCGACGGCGGGGCAGCCCGGCGGCAAGCAGAGCTAAGGCGGGATGAGGCGCTCGACGAGGGCGGCTATGGCTTTTATAGGCGGGGTCTGCCGGGTGCTTCCAGGCCAAGCCTTAGGGGGCGGCGCGGGCAGCGGTCCGAGCAGCGGCGCGGCAATGGCCGGCGAGCCGTGCCGTGCGGCGGCCGGTCGGGTTGTTGCCGTGAGCGTCACGGCGGTCGCGCGGCAAGGGAGCACAGCGCGCCCGTGTGGTCACATCCGCAGCGAGGCGCTGGCGTGGGTCGGCACGCGCGGCAGAGTCCGGCGGCCACGTGGCGTGCGGAGCTCGGCGCGGCCGGACTTGGTCGGGAGACCGACGGGGACAGGTGGGGGGCAACGCGCGGGGCGGCGACGCGTCATGTCACGGTCGCAGCGAGCCTGGAGACCGGCGGAGCCGCGGTGGCAGCGGCGCGCCGCGTGGCGAACGGGGCGGCGGCGTCGCGCACGGTCGGGGGACAGAGCGGCGCTGTCGGGGCGGTCAGCAGGGACAAGGCGCGGCGCAGTTAATGCGCGGGCGCGGCCTCAGCGTCCGCGTCAGGAGACCGGCTGCCGCATGGCGGCGCGGTCGGGCGCTGGAACGCGCGGCGCCGGAGAGCGCCGGCATTTCATCGAACACATGCCGGGCGTCCATTCAAACAGGTGTTTCTCGAAATTTTTGAACTAAAGTTCAAAATATCCAAAAGGCAAACTTATGTTCCTGAGTACCCTCTACAATTTTCACAAAGGTTGACCTATGAAAAAGTGTATAGATTCGAGGGAAAACTGAGGAGAAGAACCGGTGAACTTCGGTGTCGGCCGGCGGTGAACTTTTGAGTCTAACTGACTTCAACTGGATTTTTGGGGCTGATGCATTCAAAAACTCTTCAAGGCCATATTGAAAAAGTTGTGTCCCATAAAAAGATGAACAACTTTTATATTGGCACATTTTTGAGTTCTTAAGTGAAAATTTGAATGCAAACCCTGCCAGCGAGAAAAGGTCCAAAGTTCACCGAGATTCAAAGGGTTTTGGGTGGACTTTTCTTAAGTGAAAATCTAGGTGGGGCCAAGGTACACTTAATTGACCTAGGATAAGTTGTTTAGCAGGTGATTAAGTTAACTAAACACCTAGATTGTCACACTTCCCAGCCCTAATGGGTTGCCGAAGAACACATACCAGGCAAAGCAAATGATATGTCCGATTGGGCTAGAAGTACAGAAAAATACATGCATGCCCAAATAATTGCATCTTATATCGTGGTGACTATAAAGAATTAGATGCATGCCCAGTGTGTGAAGCTTCAAGGTACAAGTCTGTATCAGCTATACATATGGCATGTGATCAAAATAAAAGACCACCCGCCAAAGTCGTCTGGTACTTTCCCGTGATTCCGCGATTGAAGCGTTTATTTGCAAACCCAAAGACAGCAAAGCTTATGCATTGGCATGAAGAAGAGCGTCTGAATGATGGAAAGCTTAGACATCTGGCTGATGGTTCACAGTGGAGGGCTATCAATTATCATTTCAAGAAGAAATTTGCCAGTGAAATAAGGAACGTAAGGTTCAGATTGAGTACTGATGGTATGAATCATTTCTACATGGTTAGCAGCAAACATAGCACCTGGCCTGTCACTCTTTGCATATACAACCTTCCGCCTTGGCTTTGTATGAAGCGGATGTGTATTATGATGCCTTTGCTGATTGAAGGGCCAAAGCAGCCATTAAATGAAATCGATGTGTACCTGGAGCCACTGGTGGATGATCTTGTGACTTTGTGGGATCATGGTGTCAATGTTTGGGATGAGTACAAGAGAGAACACTTCAAGTTGAAAGCATTGTTATTCGTAACAATCACGGACCTCCCCGGCCTTGGTACTGTATCTGGCCAGGCTACAAAGGGATATAATGGTTGTGTGGTTTGCGTCGACGAGACCGACGCTAGATGGTTAAATTATAGCAATAAGATGATCTACATGGGCCATCGTAGGTTCCTTCGCAGAGATCACCCATATCGGCGGAACAAGAAATCATTTGATGGGACAACCGAGGAGCGCTCGGCTCCGAGTTATCAGTGATGGACACGAGATCTTTAAAATAGTCAGCAAACTTGATGTGGTATTTGGAAAGGGAAAAGGAAGTGTACTCACACCAGCAGGCGCTTTATAGAAAAAGAAGTCTATATTCTTTAGACTTGAATATTGGGAATTCCTGACTATTCGCCACGCACTCGATGGCATGCATCTAACTAAAAATGTGACTGAGAGCACCGTCGAAACATTAATGGCCATGAAAAAAAAGGAAAGGACTCACAGGAAGTTCGTCAAGACCTACAAGAATGGGGTGTCAGGCCTGAACTACATCCTATCATACAGCCTGATGGGAAAAAGAAGCTTCCAGTTGCTTCATGGACAGTGACTAAAGACGAGAAAAAGAAGATCTGTAAATTCTTTCATGAGTTGAAAGTGCCCACCGGATATTCGGCCAACATCAGGAGGCTGGTCAACATACAGGAGTCAAAATTCAACATGAGTTGCATGAAAGCCCACGACTGCCACGTTATCATGACACAACTTCTCCCAGTTGCGTTAAGGGGTGTGCTGCCACCGAAGGTCAGGGATCCTCTCATAAAGTTGTGCTCTTTCTTCAATGCTATATCACACAAAGTCATAGATCCAACAACACTAGACAAGCTTCAAGAAGACCTGATCCATACTATAAACAGGCTCGAGATGCATTTTCCACCGACATTTTTTGACATGTCAGAGCATCTGCTTATTCACCTTGTTGCTCAGATAAAATCAATTGGTCCAATGTTCCTGCATAACATTTTTCCTTTCGAGAGGTTAAACAGTGTGCTTAGGAAGTATGTTAGAAACAGATTCAGACCGGAGGCTAGCATGGAAAATGGATGGGAGACTGAGGAGGCAATTGAGTTCTGCACATACTATTAGGATCTGCCACGAGTCGGTGTGCCTGTATCATGCCACGAGGGAAGGCTGCTTGGGAGGGGGACGATCGGCCTTCATTCGAGCAGTATCGATGACCTTGATGCTTTCACGCAAGCACATTACACTGTTCTACAGCAAGCACCTGTAGTTTCGCCATATATTGAGATGCATACGTGAAGGACCGAAACGGCGACCAGAGAGGGGGGGAGTGAATGGGAGCCGATAAAAAATCTTTCCAACCGATCCGGCTATTCTCCCAAAACAACTCCGAAACCTCCGAGAGCTATCTTGCCAAGATCACGTAGCCACTGTCAAGCTACTGACCCTAGGAACAAGAAACGAGCAGCGGAACTCGAACCAATCGAAACGAACACCAAAACGACCCGAAACGAGGCTCGATCTAACACACCCAGAGGGGGGCGGTTAAACCGGCCAGGAGGGCGGTTAAACCGCCCGGGCCTGGGTGGCTCGGGAAAAAGTCAAAACAAAAGTGGATCTCCCAAACCGCTTGAGCTCTTGAGGCGAGATTTTGGTCAGATGATCTAGACCCTCAGTGGAGTGTTTTCCAAAAGATCTCGGCCTCTAATTCAGTACAACTCCCGGAATCGCAGATCTCGCGAAGAACACCATGACCTCGAGTTCATCCCGAAAATCTTAAATCCAGAGCGATTCTCGGCGTTTGGGGGCAAAGGATCACCAACAAAAGAGGCACAAGGCACTCATACTGTGAATCCCCCAAAGAAATCCGAGAGAAAACGCCCTAGAACAAGAAGAACGAAAATCCCCCAAAAATAGCTCCGAAAATACCCACGAAAATAGAAAAAGGAAAGGGAGCTCGGGAAATCAAATCATGGCACAAAGATGAGCAGCACAAACTCCATCACATAACCATGAATTCACCTATACAAAAACTAAGAAAAGATTCGAAGTAGTTCTAGGTGAAGGGGATGAAGGGAAAACTAGTTCAAAGAAAAACCTAAAGAGATAACTAGAGAGATAGCAGCCACCAGCCCTGAAGGGGCCTATTAGTAGTCCAAGTGGTGGTGCTCTAAAGACTAAACTACCCCTAAGTGATACATACCCCTCAGGGGCAAATTTGACATTTGATCTTCAGATATTTTCCGGCTCGGGCACCTTCCACTGCAAGCTAGCTTCCCTCCGACGCAAGCCTTGCAGTCACGCCGCGTGTCCTCCGGATCGAAGCTCCTCGACGCCGTTCTTGGGCCAGCCCAGGGGGGCGGTTAAACCAGCCCTGGGGGGCGGTTAAACCGCCCCTGTCAGCCCACTCGGCCCAGCTGCCCAAGTTCGCCTCGTCGAGTCCTCGGTCCTTGGTTTTGAGGCCCAAACCAAGGGAAACCGTCCACCGATGATTTTGTGGCCAAATCACCAAACCCCTGCGCGCAAACTTCGGTTGTTAGCCGCCACCTTGCGCCGGCTTCTCGTCCGCGTACGAGCTTCGGTTGTGAGCCGCTACCTCGCACCGGAACCACGTCCCCTTGCTCGTTCTTGCCAGCATGTGAACCGCACTTGATCCATCTTGCCACCGGGTCCCTCGAACCAAGCCTACTTGTCTCTCCACTCCTCGGAGGCCGCCATGGCTAAGACCTTTTGCGCCTGTTCTTCACCTGCACCAATGCAATCAAGCCGCATTCTACACCTGCAATACTTGAGCCAAGGGAAACATCAATCCACACCACGTTGTCAATCACTCATCACACCAGGAAGCGACCATCCACCGGTCCTCGGACACACCGGGTCCTCAATCTCCCCCTTGATGAGTGCATTAACAACACACACATAGTAACCAATGAGATTAAAAGAAAAGAAGAGAAACGAAAACAAGACTCAAGCAAGTGACTAAAAGCAAGAACAAGCTGAGAACAAAGTCACTTCGCAAGAGACCCTTCAAGAAGAAGCGAAAGGGCTCGACACCATCGGCAAAAGAGCAAAAGCACAAATCACAAATCTCAAAACCTCCAAATCACTTTTCAGGACACTCAAAGCACTCCCCCTGCAAAGATGCAACTCCCCCTGAACAAGTGAACTTGTGCATGCGAAAAGCACTCGAAAATGGCTCAAATGTCCACAACACTTGTGCACATAGCACAAACTCAAAAGTGCCAAAATTGCACAAACAAACTCGCAACGATGCCGTTCCAACTTGAAAACCTTCCAAATATGCCCAGCAAGATATTCCAATGCTCAAACTCTCAGAAACTTCACAAATTTTCAGAAAACCTCATTTTGGCAAAACTCTCACTTCTCACACAAATCCAACAAATTCTAGCGCAAAAGCTTTCTCACAAATTTAGCAACATCTCCCCCTTGCAAAATGCTCCAGAAATTCTCCCCCTTGTTGACAATGCACAAATCAAGGAAAAATGTACAAAATGCAACTACAAGCTTCTCAAATATACAATGAGCAATACAAAGTGCTACAGGTTAGAGAAGAGGCAAACAAGATAGTTCATCGTGTGACACGGGCATTGCCATCAAGAAGGTGAAGACATATATCCAATTGACAAAGCCATGAGCAAGTTGTGTAGTTTTATCAAAAATGTCACCACATGAGCAAAGTCCTAACCATGGATTGTTTAAGCAAAAATGAACTTCATCTCACCAAAATCATGAAAGGACAAGCATTCTTGACAAAAGATCATCATAAACGCCCAAGTTCTACCTCATGTCATGTCAAAGCACGGAGCCATGTGTTCACTTCTCATGGGAGACTTCTCCGGCAAACAACATGCAACCGCTTAGCACCCATGTGTGCAAGTATGTGCAATGGTGAAAGCATAGAGACATGAGCATAATTTTCTTCAAATATATCTTTTTCTCATCTTTCTTCTTTCATGCATAGACATCTCATTTTTCAAGTTTTTCAAATTAAGTATGGTACATGAAATGTCTTTGCGACAAAAAAGAAGCTTATGCTCCTCCACAAGATAAAGCATGGGCTAAACATTTACAATGACAAAGGTCTTTGACCCAATTGAAAAGAATATCACATCCTAGCATGATCTTAAGCAAGATATAGCCATTTCGGCTCAAACAAGACATGCAAAGGCATTTACTCATGGGTGAAAGAGTTTAAGTTCAGTTTGTCATTTTAATTCAAAAAGAGACTATCTTAATAGAATATATGTCAAACCATCAAGAGCATAGCCATCCATACAATCAATCCCTAGCCAGCCTGCCTAAACTCTAAAATGTAGCAAGTTGTAGCAATCACTGCATATAGGAGAAGCTCATCCTAGGATATGATACAAATGCAGGATGATATATCACAAGATGCAAAGATGAAAAACTAAACATCAAGATACAAAAACAGAAAAATGTACATCAAGATACAAAGATGGTACAATAGTATACATATGCTACAAGAGAAGCCTCCAAAACTCAGCTCAGAAAAACGCGCACACACCAAGTTCCCCTCGCAAGCGGGTGAAGGTAGCTTGGTCAAGTGGTTTGGTGAAAATGTCTGCAAGCTGGTTTTGGGTAGAAACATGGGCAAGCTCAATATCCCCTTTCTCCACATGATCTCTCAGAAAATGATACCTCACTTCTATGTGTTTGGTTTTGGAATGAAGCACGGGATTTTTGGCTACGCTGATGGCACTGGTGCTATCACAAAGAAGTGGAACATGGGACATGTCTAAGCCAAAGTCTCTCAAGGTGTAGGTGATCCAAAGCAACTGAGAACAACAGCTAGCAGCAGCAACATACTCGGCCTCTGTGGTGGATTGGGCTACACTAGACTGCTTGCGAGAAGACCAAGACACAAGAGACGAACCAAGAAACTGACACTGACCAGAAGTAGACTTGCGATCAACACGATACCCAGCAAAATCCGTATCAGAAAAACCATGAAGTGCAAGAGTGGAATCAGCAGAGTACCAAAGACCCAGCTCAGGAGTAAACTTGAGATACCTGAAAATCCGCTTGACGGCCTGACGATGTGAAGTTCTCGGTGAAGCCTGAAAACGAGCGCACAGACACACGCTGAACTGTATGTCCGGCCTCGTCGCCGTCAAGTAGAGAAGGGAGCCAATCATGCTCCGGTACTCCTTCTGGTCCACTGGTTCTCCGTCATCATCTACATCCAAAGCTGTAGTCGTACTCATCGGCGTAGTCATCGGCTTGGAGTCGCTCATGTCAAATTTCTTCAGGATGTCCTTGGTGTACTTGCTTTGGTGCACGAACGTCCCATCCTTGGTTTGCTTGATCTGTAGCCCGAGAAAGAACTGCAACTCTCCCATCATCGACATCTCAAATTCCCTGCTCATATCGTCTGCAAACTTGGCAACAAGATCGTGAGAAGAGCCGCCAAAAATGATATCATCCATGTAAATCTGAACGATTAAAAGTGAAGGACCGAAACGGCGACCAGAGAGGGGGGAGTGAATGGGAGCCGATAAAAATTCTTTCCAAACAATCCGGCTATTCTCCCAAAACAACTCCGAAACCTCCGAGAACAATCTTGCCAAGATCACGTAGCCACTGTCAAGCTACTGACCCTAGGAACAAGAAACGAGCAGCGGAACTCGAACCAATCGAAACGAACACCAAAACGACCCGAAACTCGGCTCGATCTAACACACCCAGGGGGGGCGGTTAAACCGGCCAGGGGGGGCGGTTAAACCGCCCAGGGCCTGGGAGCCTCGGGAAAAAGTCAAAACAAAAGTGGATCTCCCAAACCGCTTGAGCTCTTAAGGCGAGATTTTGGTCAGATGATCTAGACCTCCAGTGGAGTGTTTTCCCAAAAGATCTCGGCCTCTAACTCAGTACAACTCCCGGAATCGCAGATCTCGCGAAGAACACCATGACCTCGAGTTCATCCCGAAAATCTCAAATCCAGAGCGATTCTCGGTGTTTGGGGGCAAAGGATCACCAGCAAAAGAGGCACAAGGCACTCATACGTGAATCCCCCAAAGAAATCCGAGAGAAAACGCCCTAGAACAAGAAGAACGAAAATCCCCCAAAAATAGCTCCGAAAATACCCACGAAAATAAGAAAAGGAAAGGGAGCTCGGGAAATCAAATCATGGCACAAAGATGAGCAGCACAAACTCCATCACATAACCATGAATTCACCTATACAAACTAGGAATGATTCGAAGTAGTTCTAGGTGGAGGGGATGAAGGGGAAAACAAGTTCAAGTAAAACCTAAAGAGATAACTAGAGAGATGACAACCACCAGCCCTGAAGGGCCTATTAGTAGTCCAAGTGGTGGTGTCCTAAAGACTAAACTACCCCTAAGTGATACATACCCCTCAGGGGCAAATTTGACATTTGATCTTCAGATATTTTCCGGCTCGGGCACCTTCCACTGCAAGCTAGCTTCCCTCCGACGCAAGCCTTGCAGTCACGCCGCGTGTCCTCCGGATCGAAGCTCCTCGACGCCGTTTTTGGGCCGGCCCAGGGGGAGGCGGTTAAACCGCCCCTGGGGGGCGGTTAAACCGCCCCTGGCAGCCACTCTGGCCCAGCTGCCCAAATTCGCCTCGTCGAGTCCTCGGTCCTTGGTTTTGAGGCCCAAACCAAGGGAAACCGTCCACCGATGATTTTGTGGCCAAATCACCAAACCCCGCGCGCAAACTTCGGTTGTTAGCCGCCACCTTGCGCCGGCTTCTCGTCCGCGTACGAGCTTCGGTTGTGAGCCGCTACCTCGCACCGGAACCACGTCCCCTTGCTCGTTCTTGCCAGCATGTGAACCGCACTTGATCCACCGGCCACCGGGTCCCTCGAACCAAGCCTACTTGTCTCTCCGCTCCTCGGAGGCCGCCATGGCTAAGACCTTTCGCGCCTGTTCTTCACCTGCACCAATGCAACCAAGCCGCATTCTACACCTGCAATACTTGAGCCAAGGGAAACGTCAATCCACACCACGTTGTCAATCACTCATCACACCAGGAAGCGACCATCCACCGGTCCTCGGACACACTGGGTCCTCAATCTCCCCCTTGATGAGTGCATTGACAACACACACATAGTAACCAATTGATATGAAGAAAATATAAAAGAAATCGAAAACAAGACTCAAGCAAGTGACTAAAAGCAAGAACAAGCCGAGAACAAAGTCACTCTGCAAGAGAAAGCTCCAGAAACGCCGACCCTTCAAGAAGAAGCGAAAGGGCTCAACACCATCGGCAAAAGAGCAAAAGCACAAAGCACAAATCACAAACTTCAAATCTTCCAACTCACTTTTCAGGACTCTTAAAGCACTCCCCCTGCAAAGATGCAACTCCCCCTGAACAAGTGAACTTGTGCGTGCGAAAATCACTCGAAAATGGCTCAACTCTCCACAAAACTTGTGCTCTCAGCACAGGGGCGGTTAAACCGCCCAGGGGGGCGGTTAAACCGCCCCTGGCAGATGACCAAAGTGGAAAAGGCCAAAATTTCACAAAACAACTCGCAACGATGCCGTTCCAACTTGAAAACCTTCCAAATATGCCCAGCAAGATATTCCAATGATCAAACTCTCAGAAACTTCGCAAATTTTCAGAAAACCTCATTTGGGCAAAACTTTCAACCTCTCACACAATTTCGACAAATTCTAGAGCAAAAACTTTCTTCTAAATTCAGCAGCAACTCCCCCTTGCCAAATGCTCCAGAAATTCTCCCCCTTGTTGACAATGCACACATCAAGGCAAAAATGTACAAATGCAACTACAAGCTTCTCAAATATAAAATGAGCAATACAAAATGCTACAAGTTAGAGAAGAGGCAAACAAGATAGTTCATCATGTCACACAGGCATTGCCATCAAGAAGGTGAAGACATATATCAAATTGACAAAGCCATGATCAAATTGTGGATTTTTATCAAAAATGTCACCGCATGAGCAAAGTCCTAACCATGGATTGTTTAAGCAAAAATAAACTTCATCTCACCAAAAACATGAAAGGACAAGCATTCTTGACAAAAGATCATCATAAACGCCCAAGTTCTACCTCATGTCATGTCAAAGCACGGAGCCATGTGTTCACTTCTCATGGGAGACTTCTCCGGCAAACAACATGCAACCGCTTAGC
The DNA here is from genome assembly GCA_015476505.1 of Urochloa ruziziensis. Lineage (NCBI taxonomy): Eukaryota > Viridiplantae > Streptophyta > Magnoliopsida > Poales > Poaceae > Urochloa > Urochloa ruziziensis. The sequence goes on along the minus strand of CM027120.1, from coordinate 32,515,312 downwards.
ACCCATGTGTGCAAGTGTGTGCAATGGTGAAAGCATAGAGACATGAGCATAAATTCAGCAAATATTTCTTTTTCTCATCTTTCTTCTTTCATGCATAGACATCTCATTTTTCAAGTTTTTCAAGCTTAAGCATGGTACATGAAATGTCTTTGCGACAGAAAGAAGCTTATGCTCCTCCACAAGATAAAGCATGGGCTAAACATTTACAATGACAAAGGTCTTTGACCCATTTGAAAAGAATATCACACCCTAGCATGATCTTAAGCAAGATTTAGCTATTTCGGCTCAAACAAGACATGCAAAGGCATTTACTCATGGGTGAAGGAATTAAGTTCAGTTTGTCATTTTAATTCGAAAAGAAGCTATCTCAATAGAATATATATCAAAACCATCAAGAGCATAGCCATCCATACAATCAATCCCTAGCCAGCCTGCCTAAACTCTAAAATGTAGCAAATTGTACCAATCACTGCATATAGGAGAAGCTCATCCTAAGATATGATACAAAAGATGAAATCAAGATACAAAAGCAAGAAAAATATACATCAAGATACAAAGATGGTACAATAGTATACATATACTACAAGAGAAGCCTCCAAAACTCAGCTCAGAAAACCGCACACACACCAAGTTCTCCTCGCAAGCGGGTGAAGGTAACTTGGTCAAGTGGCTTAGTGAAAATGTCTGCAAGCTGGTTTTGGGTAGAAACATGGGCAAGCTCAATATCACCTTTCTCTACATGATCTCTCAGAAAGTGGTACCTCACTTCTATGTGTTTGGTTTTGGAATGAAGCACGGGATTTTTGGCTACGCTTATGGCACTGGTGCTATCACAAAGAAGTGGAACATGGGACATGTCTAAGCCAAAATCTCTCAAGGTGTATGTGATCCAAAGCAACTGAGAACAACAGCTAGCAGCAGCGACATACTCGGCTTCAGTGGTGGATTGGGCTACACTAGACTGCTTGCGAGAAGACCAAGACACAAGAGACGATCCAAGAAACTGACACTGACCAGAAGTAGACTTGCGATCAACACGACATCCAGCAAAATCCGCATCAGAAAAACCATGAAGTGCAAGAGTGGAATCGGCAGAATACCAAAGACCCAGCTCAGGAGTAAACTTGAGATACCTGAAAATCCTCTTGACGGCCTGACGATGTGAAGTCCTCGGTGAAGCCTGAAAACGAGCGCACAGACACACGCTGAACTGTATGTCCGGCCTCGTCGCCGTCAAGTAGAGGAGGGAGCCGATCATGCTCCGGTACTCCTTCTGGTCCACTGGTTCTCCGTCCTCATCCGCATTCAAAGCTGTAGTCGTACTCATCGGCGTAGTCATCGGCTTGGAATTGCTCATGTCGAATTTCTTGAGAATGTCCTTGGTGTACTTGCTTTGGTGCACAAATGTCCCATCCTTGGTTTGCTTGATCTGCAGCCCGAGAAAGAACTGCAACTCTCCCATCATCGACATCTCAAATTCCCTGCTCATATCATCTGCAAACTTGGCAACAAGATCATGAGAAGAGCCACCAAAAATGATATCATCCACGTAAATCTGAACGATTAAAAGATCTTTGCCATTTCTCTGCAAAAAGAGCGTCTTATCAACCTTCCCCATCACAAACCCCTTGCTAAGCAAGAACCCTCTCAATCTACCATACCACGCTCTGGGTGCTTGCTTTAGGCCATATAAAGCTCGGTGGAGTTTGTACACTCGGTGTGGGTATCTCTCACTCTCAAACCCCGGGGGCTGCCTCACATACACTTCTTCCTCGATCACCCCATTCAAGAAGGCACTCTTCACATCCATTTGGTACAATTTGAACCCTTTAGCAACTGCAAATGCTAGAAGGATCCGAATTGCCTCCAAACGGGCAACAGGAGCAAATGTCTCCTCATAATCTATCCCCTCCTGCTGCGAAAACCCCTGAGCAACCAACCTCGCTTTGTTCCTCACAATCTAACCACTCTCATCCCTCTTGTTCTTGTACACCCACTTGGTTCCTATGGGATGGCAATTTGGAGGTGGTTCTACTAACTTCCACACCTGATTTCTCTCAAAGTTTTCAAGCTCTTCATGCATGGCATTGACCCAATCAGAATCAGATAAAGCGTGTCCAACATTTTTGGGCTCAAAAGACGCGACAAAAGCAGAATGAGCATAATGAGAGATGTTCTGTGACCTCGACCGTGTAGTGCGTTCATCCATGTTCCCGATGATCTTCGAAGGTGGATGATCCCTCTGTACCAGCCGGGGAGCTTCTCGCCTAGAGATTGCCTCCCCCTCAACATCAGCTTCCACTTGAACTCGATCTGGAGCGCGACTCGACGAAGGTTGTAGCAGAAGGGCCGTCGTCGAACGTCGTGGTAGTAGTGGAAGTAGAAGGTACACGATCTCCGCACGGTGCCTGAAATTCCTCATCATCTTCATCATCAGGCTGTTCTTCCTCAAAGATGGGCTGTCCCAAGTCATCATCACCTGCACACTCAAAAGCAGAAGAGCTACACGGAATGGTCTCGTCGAAGGTGACTTCGCAAGTCTCCATGATTTGGTTAGTTTCAAGATTGAGCACACGATATGCTCGAGAATGATTAGCATAACCAAGAAAAATTCCATCCATCGAACGAGACTCAAACTTGTCCAAATTTCCTTTCTTCAAGATGAAACACTTGCAACCAAAAACCCGAAAGTGACTCACACGGGGGGAACGACCATGGAAAAGCTCATAGCAAGTTTTCTTCTTGAAAGCACGAAGGAAAATCCGATTCGAAACATAGCAAGCTGTGTTCACCGCTTCTGCCCAATACTTCCTAGGAGTCCTATGCTCATCTAGCATCGTCCTAGCCATCTCACAAAGTGTTCTATTCTTTCTCTCAACAACACCATTCTGACAAGCAACATATGGCGACGAGTATTGATGTTCAAGACCAAGATCACGACAGAAGGCATCAAAACGAGTGTTCTTAAATTCGTACCATTGTCGCTACGAATAGCTCTCATGGCACCACCATTACTCTCGTTTTTCAACCTCAAAATCAGATCTCGAACAAAATCAAAAGTCTCATCCTTCGACGCCAGAAAGAACACCCACGCATACCGAGAAAAGTCATCAACAACCACAAGAACATACCACTTCCCACCAACTGAACGAACTCGAGCGGGGCCAACCAAATCCATGTGCAAAAGCTCCCCTGGACGCTCAGTCATAACATCTGTCAAAGGTGGGTGAGAAGCAGCAACCATTTTTCCATGCCTACAAGGTGCACAAACCAAATCTTTCTCGAACTTGAGCTTGGGCAATCCTCGGATAAGGTCAAGAGCACTCAAGCGTGTGAGTAAATCAAAGCTCACATGACCCAATCTCCTATGCCACTTCCAAAGCTCAGAAGAAGTACCAGCGATCAAACACCGTGAAGGACCAAAAGATCGAGAAAAATCAGCACGAAAAATCTGTCCCTCAGGAATGATCATACACACAAGGTCACCTCGAGAATCAAGAATTTTCGAATCACCACGCTTAAAGCGAACCTCATAACCCTCATCAAGAAGCTGAGAAACTGAGAGCAAATTGAAACCAAGATTCTTGACAAGAGCAACCCGCTTCAACATGAAAGTGTCGCTCACCTGAATAGCACCCTCTGACAACACTCTACCTCTACCCTTATCCCCGAAAGTGATGTACTGCCTGGACACCACCGGGGTGAGACTGGAGAACCACTTACCATTACCTGTAATATGTCTCGAACAGCCAGAATCCATCAACCAAAAGTTCTCCAAGCCTCCCACCTGCACAATCAGAACCGAGAACGAGAATGAGCAAATGACTCGACACTGGGGTTAGCACAGAACGAGTCAAACCAGTGTCGGGCCATCTGCTCAAAAGAAGGGTTAGCAAAATCAACTCTACCGCGTGACACCCTCTCGTCTCTCACCATCGGACCTCTAGCACCACGCGGGGGAAAACGTGGCCTAGACTCTCTCCTAGCCTCAAAGCTACGGTCGAACCTCCCTGAACCAAACTGACCGCGAAACGGAGGCCGCCTAGCAAACTCACGAACAACAGGAACACCACGACTAGCAACCACAGGAACTGTACGCACAAAGGCGTCGCCTCTCGGCCAGGGTGAACGAGACACAGGCACACTACGAGAAGAGTAGTACCTGTCCCTGTTCCCCACCTCCTTCTCTCTTCTCACCTCCCTCTTCTTCCTCCAACAAAACTCCTCAAGGTGACCATCCCTTCCACAATGCTCACAATGGAAGCGGACTGGCTTTGGCTTTGGGGTTTCTCTCGGCTGTGCCCTCTCTCTCGGCTGGTAAACCCCACTCCTCACAAAGGTCACTCTCCTCTGAAAGTTCTCTGACTTAGGTGGAAACTTGGGAGGATCTGGAGTGGTGTCAAGCTTGTTCAGCAGGTGGTTTGGTTTGGGTGTGAAGGTGTTCTTGAGAATGGTTTTTGGTGGGTTTGTGGGAATGTTTGCGGTGGAGCTCTCTGGATCTCTCTCTTTCTCACCACTACTCTCACCAACCTTCTCAGAACCAAGACCACAACCATCAGCTCTCTTGAAACTCGCAATCAACATCTTGAGCTGAGGTTCACGACCAGACAACCAACCCAAACACTGTCTCAGCTCATCATTCTCATCTTGCAATCTATTCACACACTGTTCTAGCTCAACATTCTTTAAAGCAACAACATCACAAGCAGAACAGGAATTTGCAATGGGAGATTTAAGTTGTGCTTCAAGTGAACTAATCATGGTGCGTGATTCAAGTAACTGAGCATGCAAAGCAGGACAAGAAGTACAAGCACCTAGCAAAGATGACCTAGACTTCAACTCAGCAAGCTCAACTCTAGCACTCTCTAGTTCATCCAAGCAGTTCATGTGTTTCTCCTTAAGCACAACAAGATCAGCAATATGCACATCACAGAACGAGCATTCTACCTCATCAGACACAAGAGGAGCATCTTTCAAAACAGCAATCTCAGACTCAAGCGAAGCTGCTCTCTCCCTAGACTCGCAAAGCAAAGACTCAAACTCCATGGCCTTCTTTCCAGTCTCAGAAAGCAAGGTCTCAAGCTCAGCCACTCTATCCTTGGACTCTCCTAGCAAAGACCTAAACTCCCTCTTTTCTTGTTGGTCTTTCTAAGCACATCATCGCGGTTATCGACCAACTGCTCTAGCCTAGCAATCTCCTGACGCAAAGAGGTGGGATCTGTCAATACCTCATCCTCGGAGTCGGAGTCGGAGTCGTCCTTGCTCTTCACGGAGTCGTGCGCCATGGTGCAGTAGTCGACGACGGCGAAGGAGATGCCGTTGAAGTTGCGGTTCAAGCTCTTCTTCTCCTTGCGGTGGCCGCGGTCTTCATCTTCACTGCTTGAGCTTAATGATGTGTTGGTGGAGCTTGTGTCGATGTCGCTCGCATCAGCCACCATTGCTCGAGATCTGTGCTTCCTCTCGTCCTTGTTCTTGTTCTTGGAGCGGTACTCGTCCTTGGGACGGTGCTTGTGGTCGTCTCGTGGGCGGTGCTTGCGGTTGTTGTCGTTCTTGATCTCCTCGGGGCACTCGGCGATGAAGTGGCCCATCTTCCCGCATCTGTAGCACGTACTCCCCGCACGCCTTGAACCCTTGCGGTTCTGGTACATCCGCTCGAACCTCCTCGTGAGCAACGCGAGATCCTCCTCGCTCAGCACCTCATACTCTTCATCTGGAAGGGACACAAGAGAAGACAAAGCAAAGTGTCTAGGAGTGTTAGCATGTCCATATCCAGAGCCACCAACTAGAGCCAGACTATGGGGATCAGTCGGACTCTTAGCCTTGGCAAGCAACTGTCTGTCAACCTCTGAAGACTTCAACTTCGAGAAAAGCTCATCAACAGAAAGAGTCTCATAGTTTGCCGACTCCATGATCGCCTCAACCTTGGCACCCCACACGGATCTATCAAGTGCTTGCAGGAGCTTGATAGCTCGGTCATGATCCGAGTATGGGAGCACGGTAATGTTGGCTTTCATGTTGTTGACAATCGAAGTGAAACGCTGAAACAAGGCATCAACAGACTCTCCTGGCAAATGGGCAAAATTTCATACTCTCTCCTGTACATCGAGAAAAGCCTAGCCTTGACATGGCTATCACCACCGTGGGCTACCTTCAGCTTCTGCCAGATCTGGCAAGCTAGGTCCTCGCCCAAAACACGCTCAAACTCCTCGGCGGACAAAGCACGGAACAAGTAGTCAACAGCTCTAGCGTTGCCTCAAACCTATCCTTTGCATCCTGGGCATCTAAGTTGGTGGGATTGACATAGTTTTCATCTTTCGTCACATCCCACAGCAACTTTCCTTTGCCTCGCAAGAAAGCGCCCATACGCGCAACCCAGTTCGGGTAGTTCTCCCATCGAAGTGCGGAGGCCCGGAACCCCGATCTTGGTACGCCATCTTTGGATCTTAGACTGGTTAGAGTCGCAAAGATGGAATCATAAGGATGACGGACGGGGATTGTGGTCAGGTAGATGCCCCGTCTGTTTATGAAAAGTTGCTAAGGTCGAAGTGTGCCGGCGATGTTGGTCAAGTGTTTGAAAGCACTAAGCACTTGTTTGGACATGGGACCGGTAAGTTTAGTACCTGTTCGGAAGGGGGCGTGGCCTTGTCCTGCTTCCCTGGGATTTATCCCCCTGTCGCTGACACGTGGCTCAAGACCGAGGCCGGCCGGTTACGACCGCGAAGTATGACCGGCTAAGGCTTGTGTCCAAGGGGAGTGGGCTCGGATTAACAAACTCGGAAGACATGGGAACGGCCTGGTTAGTGTCGACCCTCGGGGTTGACGCTTTTCCGTGTGTTGAGTATCCACCTTGCAAGGTTAAAATCGGTTCGGACTGTCTGTTTCTCGCAGCTAATGAGACTACTTGATCTCTTGTCGCACCGAGTAATGAAAGCGAAACATGATGATGATAAACTTGCTGCTTGCTGAATTGCTTGCTCCACTTGCTTGGTTAGCTTAGGTTGCTTATCTAGAAAGACTAAATTCGAACTAGAACTTGATGCTAAAATATTGAAAGCAAGGACCCACTCTTAGTCGCTCTTTGGCAAAACAAACCCACCAGCCAAAAGCCGTGCATGTCTAGAAGTTGGTGATGTAGCTGTCACCCGACGGTTAAGTCTTGCTGAGTATTAGTATACTCAGCCTTGCTTGTGGAATTGTTTTTCAGGTAGTACCCTTGAGGAGATGGTTGCAGGTCTCACCTGGCCAACCACCCTTCCTCCTGGCTGGACTGTCATGTGGGACGAGGATGCTTCCGAGTGATGTCACGATGGCTTCACGTGACGTCATTCCCTTCGAATAAATTAGTTTGATTCCGCTGCTTTCGAAAACTCTGGTTTAACTGTTGCTTTATATTTGAACTCGGTTTGTAATAAATTACCTCAAGTGGGACCTATTTAATACTTGTGGATTGATGTAACCTCTGGGACCCACCTTCGAGTGGGCATTTGCATGACTCGTTTCGATCGAGGTAACTGTTCGTGGTTGCATCGGGCTTGACCCGACAGACTGTCAGATTACTCCGATTTAATTGCGTGACGACCAATGGAAGGTTGGCGCACTTAAGCCGGATTAATTTGGGCGGTTCTGCCACAGCTATTGAGCACAAACTAAATGTTGACCCGAAGTATCCCCCACGAAAACAGAAGTTGAGAGTACTGTCAGAAAAAAGAGAGAAAATGGCAAAAGGCGAAGTGCAAAAACTGCTAGATGCAGGAGTCATTCGCGAAGTCATTTATTCAGAATGGTTGGCAAATATAGTGCTGGTCCCCAAAAAGAACGGAGATTGTCGCATGTGCATAGATTTCACTGACCTAAATAAGGCTTGCCCAAAGGACGGTTTCCCCTTGCCAAGGATACATGTTCTAGTAGACTCTGCTGCAGGGTCTGAAAGAATGTCATTACTGGATTGTTTCTCTAGGTATCATCAAATATGGTTGAGCAAAGAAGACGAAGACAACACCAGTTTCATAACACCTTTTGGGACATACTATTTCGTCAGGATGCCAGAGGGTCTTCGCAATGCTGGACCCACCTTTTGTAGGATGATTCAAATCATGTTGAAGTCTCAGTTGGGAAGGAATGTGGCAGCTTATGTCGATGATGTGGTGGTCCGAAGTCTCAAGAAAGAAGATCATGTGCAAGATCTATGCGAAACATTTGCAAACTTTAGAAAATTTGGCCTTAAACTAAACCCGGCCAAGTGTGTCTTCGGGGTTAGCAAAGGAAATTTGTTGGGCTGCCACTACACCAAATTGGTTTTGCCTTGGCGGCCAAGATTTTACTTGGCTGTGCCGCCAAGAAATATAACGCTTTCTTGGCGGATATAATAAACAACCAAGAAAATGTAATTTCATGACGGTTTTTCTAAGCTGCCAAGGAAACAGTGCATTTCCTTGGCTGTTTTGGTGAATCGCCAAGGAAACAATACATTTTCTTGGCTGTTTTGGTAACTCGCCAAGGAAACAACACATTTCTTTGACTGTTTTGCTGAACCGTCAAGAAAACTATGCATTTTCTTGGCTGTTTTAGTCATATACCAAGGAAATGATGCATCTCCTTGGTTGTATACCTGATCATGGCCGCCCGACCCGAAAAAAACCCGACCCGACCCGACCCGAGCACGTGACGGGTCGGGCGCGGGCCAGTTTTTTAACCCGAAACAGTAAAAAAACCCGACCCAACCCGACGCGACCCGAAAAATTACACGTGAAACCCGAAACCCGACCCGAATCCGGCACAACCCGACCCGACCCGACCATGTCACGGGTCGGGCGCGGGTCAACGATTTTGACCCGCCAACCCGACAGGACCCGACCCGAACCCGAACCCGACACAACCCGACCCATGATCAGGTATACTTGGTTGTTTTGGTAACCCGCCAAGAAAATGAAGTATTTTCTTGGCTGTTCTGGTAAACCGCCAAGAAAATTGTGCTTTTTTGGTTGTTTTGGTGAACCCGCAAGAAAATGGTGTATTCTCTTGGCTGTTTGACTAAGCCGCCAAGTAAATTCTACACTTTCTTATTTATGTATATTCCGACCAACAAGCAAATTGCTCGTTATATTGAGTTTATTCTAAACTAGCAAGCAAACATGTTGGATCATTCAGTATGCTTATAAAAATAGTACCTTTATGTTGAGATATTTGTGAAAAAATGGTGTATATATAACATCGATCTTTGTGGTAGTACATTAGAGTGCAATAATGAGTGCAATAATAAGTTGATGACATGTATTTGAGTTTTTCCAAACACACATATAACACCTAAACTTGTGGCACTCACTCCTCTATATTAACTTAATTCTCTTTTTGTGCACGTGCGTATTGTGGCACGGTGGCACCCATGATGCTATGTCCCGAAATCACTATGGATGCATATACATCATCAAGGTCAATTCATGGATCAAATTAAGGACGACATCCATAATACGACACACCATTTTTAAACTATCTCCTTCATACATTCTATGATATCAACAATGTGAAATATATTTTATGTAAATATATATACATATGCATATGTGTGTTTAGAGAATGAAAGAGCAAGGGAAACAAAACATTTAGAAGCAATATTTTTATATAATCTTGGATGGAAAAATAGTTTATACAAAAGTTGTAGATTTTGATGAGAGCTAAAACCTTGTAGTTGCTCGTTTTTTATTTGAGGTCATTTACTATTTTAAAAATCTATTATAAGCCACTGAAAGAAACACACATTGGCCACCTCATGAATCCATGTGTTGAGAATGGAGCTCTCCTATTGGCCACCTCATGGATCCATGTGTTGAGAATGGAGCTCTCCTATTGGCTGGAGCAAATCCCCACCCTCTCACCCGTCCAGGTCCATCCATCTGCTGCCTCATCTTTTCCTCCGCCACTAGTCCACTACCTCTCTGCCTCATCCATTCTCACTTAACTCTCTCAGTCTCATCTTCACCTGGGGTGCGTGGCCGGCGAGCCTGGTGGTCGGCCGGCGCTGGCAGTGGTACAAGAGCGAGGCCGACGAGCATGGAGGGCGGGCCAGCGCTGCCGGCGAGCTTCAAGGGCGAGCGGCGCTGGCAGTGGAGCGCGACTGGCCAGCATGGCTAGCAGGCAGCACTGGCAGGCAGCGCCGCTGGCGACCCTAGCGGCCAGGCAGCGCTAGCAGGGGAGCACAGTCCGCAAACATGGCGGGCGGGCTAGCACGGCCGCCGAGCCTGGGGGCGGGCGGCGCTGGCAGGGAAGCGCGGCCAGCACGGGTGGTCAGCGGCCCCGGCCGGCACTGGCGAGCTGCCATGGCGGGCAACGGCGGCGAGGCCCCCGGCCGGCGGGGCGGAAGCGGCGGTGGCGCCCCCTGCCGGCGCTGGCGGGGCCGAGCAGCAGCGGCGACGCCCGCGCCCTTGGCCAAAGTCGGCCATTCTTTTTTCTATTTTCATTTTGTTTTCTTTTTTATTTTTTCTAGCTCGATCTCATGGATATGTTAAGTCAATCTACTTGTGGACATGATATTTCTATGAATATGTTCATAAAACGAATATATATGCATATCATTGTGTGTTGAGTTGAGAAGGGTTGCGAATTTTTTAGTGATTAGAGAGCGGGAGCCTCTCGGCCTCCCCTCGTCTCCGCGGAGGCGAACGGGAGGCGACAACTCCGTACACCGAGAGGCCCCCTCCCCCAGCGCTCCCTCCGCCCGTCGCCGTCGCTGCGGCTGCTCGCGCCGGCGGCGGCGGGCTTCTCGAGCCACAGCAGCGCCTCCCACACCCAAGAACCCCTCATCCCTTCCCGTTTTGTCTTCCCAGATCCAGATCCAGTTCATGTGGGTCTAGCTCGCTGCGCCGCTCCTACTCCGGCTTGTTCTCGGGCGGGCTGGCCGCTGCTGCTTGCTAGCGTGCCTTGGTCATCCTCTCCGTCGGCATCTTGCGGGCCACGCGCAGATCGACGCCAAGCACCTTCTCTAGCTGCCTGGCTTCTCTCGTGGCAACGCCGACACCAACTCGTCCTCTGCTGGTGCCGAGCTGCCGCTTGCTGGGTGGGCGTGTGCTCCTCCTCTGGGCCTGCGTCCCCATGGCCGGCCGTGCGGATCTGAATGCTGTCATGGCACGGCGTCGTTGCCCACCGGCTGATGGGTTACGGTGAATCCCCACATCCTCAGCTAGCTGCCTCTCCCCCAATTCTTGATCAATTCTGCGAATCTTTGGTCGCGGCCGTGCTCTGGTCATCTGGGGAGAGGGCCGGTGGTGTATGTATTTTGGTTGCTAATGGTCGTGCAGCGTGAGCGTCGCGCCCGGTGCGCGGGGAGGTGCTCCACCTCCGCACGACCCTTGCCTTTGGTGCCATATTGCTGTGCAACGAAAGTGCCGTGCCTGGTGCGCGGGGAGGCATTTCGCCTTCGCACGGTCTGGCTGGTGCATTGAGCTTCTCTTGTTCCCTTTCCATTCCGGTGAGGGGTGTGCCATGCCATTGCCTTCACTCTCCTTCGACGACTTCTATCCCACCATGACCAAGTATCTGCATTCGCTAACCTTGCTTCGATTTCATCCTTTTCCTGGTTGCTCTTGGTCGCAAATTTTCTTGCGGCACTCCCCTCTGGGGATTCGTCACCCTAGAGAGTGTTGGAGTGCGCGGAATTTTGTTGGCACCCTGTGAAGTTTGTGGCTTTATGCCAGCGACTACAAGCAACCTCCGGAGTTAAGCACTTTCAGTTTCCCAGTTTGTGGTGGGGAGTGATTCAGGTCGAGGTCGCTCCTCGCCCGTCGCCAGCCTCCTTTGCTATGAACTGGGTTACCTGCGGTGATTGATGTTTGTTTGTGAAAAGATGTCTTCGTGACTAGGGTCACCGCCTTCATTGGTGACACACTGGCAAGCAAGGTTGCTGCTTGGTGGTTCAACCTGACGCTGTTCGGGTTGCTCGTCTGTTGAGTTTGATTGGCTCGGCCCATTGTATCCTTTCTGCCATGGCTGCTATATTTGATAGGGTGTGTGTGTGTTTATGTGCTGCGATTGTAATCCTCTGTGGCTCCCTTCCTTCTTCTGTCCAAATATGTATCCTGATCACTGCCCTTGGCATCGAGGGCGGTTGCCTGATCTTGTAATCTCGCTTTGAAGAAATGAATTTCAGGTGGGCTTTCTTAGCCCCCCGTTGACTCTTCAAAAAAAAAAATTGTGTGTTGAGTTTATTGATTCAAGTGGTGGCTAGAACCATTAATTTATTGATATTGCAAAATAATACTTTTTTGGCATTATTCATTTTTTGACGGTTGGCCACTAAAGAAATGTGGTTCTGACATGCCATTAAAACATATTACCTTGGCTGTGGGTAGAGTTTGAGAGCTGTCAAGAAAAACATTTTACTTGGCAGTCTAAGGCCGCCAAGGAAAACATTTTACTTGGCGGTTGAAGCCCGCCGAGGAAAGGAGTTTATTTGGCGGTCAAAGGCTGCCAAGGAAAAAAGTTTACTTGGCGGATGTATTAAACAGCCAAGAAAACAATCCTTGGCAGTCCGCTGCCAAGTATATCGATTTTCCTTGGCTCTCTATACTTGGCGGATTTTGCTTGGCGGTCGACCGCCAAAGACTATTACCTTGGCGGTTTTCCTATATTCCTTGGCGGTTTTAGGCCGCCAAGGCAATTCCAGTTTGGTGTAGTGTGCATGATATCAAAATCTGGAATTCAAGCCAATCCAGAAAAAATCGAGGTTGACAAGACGAATGCAAGTCCCGAAGTCTCGCAAAGACATACAGAAGTTGACAGGACACATAGCAGCCTTGGGCAGGTTCATTTCGAAGTCGGCAGAGCGAAGTCTACCCTTCTTCAGGTTACTGGGTTCTAACAGAAAATTTCAATGGGGGGACGAAGAGCAGAACGCCTTTGATGACCTAAAGAAATATCTTGAGCAAACAGCCATTTTGGCTAGCCCTACTCCAAAGGCTACTTTGTTGCTATACATAGCGGCCTCGGAGTCAGCATTGAGTGCGGTCTTAGTGGAAGAAAAAGAAATTGGTGGTCAACCGGTGCAGGTGCCAGTTTATTTTGTGTCCGAAGCGCTATCAGGCTCCAAAATGTTTTACTCGGAGATGGAGAAAATGGCTTACGCAGTGGTCATGGCTTCGTGAAAGCTCAAGCATTACTTTCAGAGTTTCCCAATAGTGATTCCAACTTCGCATCCACTAAAAGACATGTTCGAGAATAGAGAATCTTCGGGAAGGATTGGTAAATGGGCAGCAGAGTTAGCACAATATGGGGTCACTTTCATATCAAGAAAATCTATAAAATCACAAGTCTTGGCAGACTTCATGGCAGATTGGACTCCGGGCCCATGCCAGAAAAACAGTGCAGTGGGTGACACTTATTGGGAAGTCATGTCTGATGGAGCTATTGCAAGGATGGGGCTGGCGCAGGAGCGGTGTTAACTTCGCCTTCGGGAATCATATTGAGATACGCTTTGAGGCTGGATTTTTTAGGGGCCACATACAACGTTGCAGAGTATGAAGGGCTACTTTTGGCACTATGGAAGGCAAGAGCTTTAGGTGCAAGAAGAATCATGATACGCACAGATTCACAGTTGTTGTCAGGCCACATCGGGAAGTCTTACAGAGTGAGAGATCCAGAGATGGAAAAGTACTTGAAAACAATTAGATCAATGGAGAAGTACTTCTTAGGATTCACAGTAAAAAGCATCCCAAGAGAGAGAATAAACTAAGGCAGACAAGCTGGCAAAGGCAGCGGCAGCAAACGGCTCATTAGATGCAGATGTGTTTTATGAAGTCCGCAAATACAAGTCAGTCAATTCAGATGAAGAGCCAGTGAAGTATGTCAATGCAATCATCAGCGAAGATTGGAGAGCACCGATCATTGCATTCTTGAAAGGTTTTTATGAGCCACAGAGCGAAGAAGAACAGCGGAGAATGCATCAGAAGGCGAGATCATTCGTCAATGAAAGGAGAAAAATTGTGTAAAAGCCGGAGTGTGTGCGCCTCTGTTGAAATGCATCTCTACCGAAGACTGGGAAACAACTACTCAGTGAGATCCACGCCGGAGCTTGTGCTTCGCATCTGGGTACAAGGAAACTTGTGGGCAAGGCTTCAGGCCAGGATTTTATTGGCCAACGGCAGTTCGCGATGCAGATCATGTGGTTAGATCGTGTCAAATTGCCAAAAACACTTCCCGTACCACAAAGCACCTTCGCGTGAGATACAGCTTATCCCACCACTTTGGCCACTGGCTCGATGGGGGATGGACATAGTAGGACCATTGCCAACAGCGCCGGGAAATTACAAGTACGCAATCAGTTGCAGTAGAATACTTCTCGAAGTGGATAGAAGCAAAACCTATACAAACAATAACATCGGCAACAGTGCAGAAGTTCTTCTGGCAGAATATCATTTGTCGCTTCGGTGTACCTCGTGAATTGATAGTTGATAACGGAAAACAGTTCGATAGCGAAGGAGTTCAGAAAATTTTGCTTCGAGATGGGACGAAGTTGTGCTTCGCGTCAGTCTATCATCCACAATCCAATGGCGCAGTGGAAAGAGCTAACGGCATAGTGTTCACAGGTATCAAGAAGAACCTTACAGATTTGCCAAGGGGCAAATGGGCGGAAGAGTTGCCAAGAGTAATTTGGTCACATAACACAGCCGAATCAAGAGCAACGAAGTTCACACCGTTCAGATTATTATATGGCGAAGAGGCAATGACTCCGGAAGAAATCAAAATGGAGTCCATGCGAGTGGATGATCCACATGATTCCGAAGACATGGAAGTCACAAACGATGTGGTGCATGAAATTAGAGATCAAGCTCAGCAAAACCTGGCACATTATCAGGAGGAGACGCGAAGGTGGAAAGATAAGAAGATGATTCCGAAGGAAATAAAGACAGGGGACTTGGTGTTAAAGAAAAAGACAAGAGAAACGGGAAAGCTTCAAACAAAGTGGGAAGGACCTTATCTAGTCTCGGAGACAGAAAGAAAGGGGGGCTATAGACTGAAAACACTGGAGGGGCAGGCAGTGCCATACTCCTAGAACCAAGACATGCTCCAAAAAGTGATCATTTAGGAGTCGCGAAGTGTTTAAGTTTTTTTCCTTTCTTTTTTGTTTGATCATTTTGTAATTTTTATTTCCCCTTTTCTAGAGTCGAGTCAAGAGTTGTAAAAAATTAGAACATTTGTGAACGGGGCTTGTACTCTTTTCCTCACAGGGAGAGTCTTCGGTTCAGTCACACTGGCTGGCGAAGATGTGAGGTTTTTAATGAGGCAAGTACTCGCTAGGTTGTAAATTTCCTTGTGAAATATAAACAAGGTACTCCCAAAAGAACAGGGCAAAAACAGACGTTCCGAAGTGATTCACAACTAAGTTGGTGAATCAGCTTTCGGAGATGAGCTAAAAAGCTCCGAGTAGGTGAACTTCGCGACGCTCAAAGTAAAGAGCACACTTCGTGCAGCAAAGTTCACCTAAGCATTCCATGCGAAAAGCTGGAAAAAAGATGCAAAAAAGAAAAAGATGGCATTTATCCATGAAATGTGAGATAATGTACATCAAGCGAAGAAGCTGACTAACGAGTCACTTCGCAAGGAAAACACACCTCCTCCATGCTCTTCGTAATAAACGAAAAAGTGGGGAGAGGCGCTTCTTTCAGAAGTTTTCGTTCATCACAAAGAACATACATTATTTCGCGATCACAGAATAGCATTCAAACAAAGATACATTTACATATGCTAAAAAGTCATAAGATTATTGGGTGAATGATGCCTCCATACGCTCTTTGAAATAAACAAAAAGGGGGGGGGGGAGGCGCTTCTTTAGAAGTGTTTTGTTCATCTCAAAGTGCTTGCATTCAACTCTTGTAACTATAAAATTACAACAAGTAATTAAAACGGTTACAATACACAACCCGAAGTGTACAAACACATCGTTAACAGAAACTAGAGCCTTTCGCTGGCTCCGGAGTCGTCTTCAGTTTCGTCAGCACCTTGTAAAAGATTACAAGAAGCGTTTCCAGACGCTTTATAGACGAATACAGATGCATTAAGAGGGGCTTCATCAATAGGTTCCTCTTTAACCGCGTGAGGGTCAAAGAAAGGAGGATATTCTAAACCAGAGGACAAGCGTTCCAAACGACGATGCTCTCTATTCATGCGACGCGTATGCAGTATGGAGTCGCGACGGATAGGATCACTTTGGAATTCATTGAAAATTACCTTTGTTTCTTGGTTGCGGCGTTCGTACTTGTTAATCCTATAATTCCAGAAGTCTTCGAACGAAACATCAGGGCGCTTGGCGCGAAAACAATCCCACACAAGCGAAGACATAGCGTACGGTCCACGCTGGATAATAATCAGAGTAGCAGCTTCGGTAACCTGCGCAGGAACCAACTCCGGAACCTGCGCAGGAACCACAAATTTAGATATATTACAAAGACAAAGTCATTACAGTTCTAGTTCAAAATAAGGCTGGGTAAGCCAATAGCATCTACACTATACCTCCTCAGGGTGTCCCAAAGATGGCTCTTGAGCAGGAGCATCTTGAGCAGGAGGAGCAGAAGTAGAGCCTGAGGCGCGGGACGGCTTCGGCAGGGATTTCAAGTCACTTCGGGGCTTGGACGACTGCGTTTCAAATAAGACAAAGTTAAGTAGTGAATGGGAAAAAATCTGAATAAGGAAAAAGAGTAAAAATAACCTGAGTAAGCCGACGACCCTCGTCCACAACAAGTTTGTACCCTCGAGCTTGATAAAAATTCCGCACGAAGTTTTTGGCTATATTTTTGGCCAACACGGGCACTTCGTCGACAGATTCAACCACAGGCTACTCGAATGCAGGATCGCGAAGTGATTTCAATCACTCTTATCCAAATAGACTCCGTGTGCACGGCATCTTCGTGAAGCAAGTTGCATACAGCGTGACAAACGGTGCGAGCAGCAATGCCTGCACCAAGTTCGCCAAAAGCGCGCCCACAGCTGTTAAGAGAGCGGACGCAGCCGCGGAACCAGTCAAAGAGTTCACCCACAATGCATTCGTCAGTATCCAGGGGCTCCGGAGTGTGATCGTAGTCTCGAAGGCACTTCGTGATGCTGTCGCGAAGATTTATGATGCCTTGCTCCATTTCTTGGCGGTAAGCAAGATGCTCTTTCAGCTCTTGGGATTTGGCCTCCAGTTTTAGAGATAAATCGTCAGCGCGTTTTTTCTCTTCGGCAGCAGTCTTGCCAAGCTCCGCTTCGGCCTTGAGTTTTTCCATGAGTTTCCGAAGAGACTCATTCTCAGCCGTCAACTTCGCGCATTTCTCTTCGGAAGTTTTTAACGAAGCAGAGGCCTCTTTCTTTTCGGAGTCCAAAGTTTTAACAACTTCAATTTCTTTCTCCAAAGCACTTTTAGTGCTATTCAAGCTCAATTCAAGACGCCTCTTTTCTTTTTCAAATTCCTTCAAGGCAACGCGGCTAGCCAGAAAAGCCTTTAAACTGAGATCTTGGGCACAAGTGAGCGCCGAAGAACACCCTTCCTTTCCAAGCTCGTTCTCAATGATAGGAAAGCTAAAACAATCATCGGCCTTCTGTAAAACCTTCCTCTCCCGAGGACGGCTGGAAAAACCAAGAAGACCCTTCGTCTGACCACCAAACAGCAAAGTCTCTTCGCGCAAGCCCATTTGCTCTGCAACGACCTCAGGTCGCTCCGTGCTCACGAAGAATCCCTCACTGCTAGGGGATAAATTGTTACTGTCTAGGGGGAGCGCGCAGTGTCATCATAGACATCGCGTCCCAAGTCCTCTTTAGCAGCAGACTTGGAAGGGGAGCGTTCTGGAGAAACCACCTTCTTGCTCGAAGATGCAATGAAATTCTTCGGGGCTAGAATAACTTTCGGGGCAGGAGCCTGAGGAGATTTGCTTCTGCGACTCGGTTTTTTTGCCGCGGTCGTCATCGCTATCAGACTCGAAGTCGCTGTAAATAAGTGGATACGGAAGGCTTGCCAGAGGGAGCAATAGTGCCTCCAGAATCACTCCGAGCATCATCATCCTTGCCAGGAGAAACACCGAAAGATCGATCAACGAAGTTGCCATTACCACTTTCGACATTGCTGTCTTCACGGATCGTCTCCGCTCGCTTCCACATCTGCAGTGGACCCCGCTTGCTCAACTTCGGAGCCTGCGGTACCGCGCCCGCGGCCGCGACCTCGGCCTCGTCCCCTTCCTGCGCCGCGTTTACGTTTCTTAGACTCCGTAGGGGCTGTAGCCTTCATGGCCTTCTTCAGGGCACGGTCATCGCAGCGGCTTCGCATTGAAGAGTGGCCTCTCGTTTCCCACAAGGGATTCCGAAGAAGCTGAACAGGCGATTTCCTCGTTTTCCTCCAATCTTATCTGCAATCAGGCCAGCTTCAATACTGTCTTCGGGACCAAGAACAGTGTTTGCCCGGGTCTCGATCAAATCGACATCGATATCTGTAGCAGGAAAAGATGGTTAACAAAAACAATGCGACTTCGCAACGAAAATGAAATAAACACAACAGGGTTACAAATAAGAAAGGAGAGAAAGATAGTTACCTTTTGCAGTTAATCCGAAGGATTTTTCGAAATCCGGGACTTTGATAGGGTTCCCGAACTCAGCCCAGGCAGCAATTTGCCAGCCAGATGTCACCGGGAAAAGGTCACATCCTCGATATTCTTCAACGAGGTCACAGCATGCCATATTCAGACGCAAGAGTAGCAAACGCGATTTGAAAAAGTCGCGTGCTATCATTGTCCTCTACAGGAACGGGACGTTCTGCAGGCAGAGGACCAAAAACCTTACATACCAAGGGATGGGTCTTTGTAGTAGCATCGACTTCTATGGTATGATAGAACCAATGATTGATCCAAAGATCTTCCCATCGCTTCTTGTAAGCAGTAGCAGGGACTTCGATATCATCCTTGTAGCTGAAAGTTTATGCAACCATATTCAAGCTCAACGCGAAGTGGCGTATTATCACAGCCGAGCCTCATAACCTTCTTCGGTTGATGATGGAGAATGTGGGCACGCAAAAACAAGTCAACCGTCGGTGTGACTGCCATAGATTTGCATCACCACATAAAAAGGCTTAGCTTCACGAAGGCATTGGGAGTAAGCTGGTGCAAGAAGAGGCCAAACTTCTCAAGAATACCAGTAATAACAGGATCGAGAGGAAAGCGAAGTCCAGTATTAAAGAAGTCCTTGAAAACCACGACTTCGTTGTCATGAGGTTGTAGAATGACTTCGGAGCCAGGAGCTCTAGCACATCCTTCAGATACCAAGCCTTCGCGAACGAAGGTACGAATCATGGCTTCCGTCACTCGACTACGACCGAATTCGCATGTCTTCGGTTCAGATGTCCCAGCAAAGTCTGTCCCCAAAGTGTTAAGCTTACGACGACACATTTTTCTAAAAAGAAGGGAAAATTAAAGAAAACTTACTAAAGTCTAAAATTTTAAATGGAAAGTAACGAAGTTGGAGGAGCGAAGTTACCTTTTCTCGTAGCAGCAGCGAAGTCAACAAGCAATCGTCAAGGGTAAGTTAGCAGGAGTAAGATCTAGGAAGGGACTCAGACCTTTATATAGGGCGGAGGCGCAGAACTCGAGAGCCAAACAGTTACCACCTGAAATCTCGGGAGAAGCAACGGCAACACGATTACGAGGCTAAAATCTCAGAAACAACAACCGTTCAGCTTGCACGTACCTACAAATCCGCGAACAGTAACCGTCCCGTCGAAAAAAAAACGACGGGACGACAGGGGGAGGCGCTTCCGGAGATCACGTTCTAAAGGTTTCGAGAGTGCACGATGACAAATTAAATCGTGTGCCCTCGAGGGGCTACTGTTGGGGAACAGGACTTCGGAAGCAACCCGCCCCCCCCCTTATTTCTCTTAACCATTAACAGTGTTTTCTCTGTGGTATGAAGAGGTCCTAGCGATCACCAGGCGTGAAGCTTCTTCGGGAGGATCTACGGAGCCTTATCAAGCGTGAAGTCGAACACGATCCGCGAAGTGGGCACAACACTTCGCAAGGATCTACGGAGCCTCATCGAGTGTGATGATGATTACGACTCGTGAAGCGGGCACGGCACTTCGCGAGGAGTTCATGAACAGAGGATGAACGCGAGGCAGAAAAGGTGCACGCGAGCAAGATCGCCGGGTTAAGGATATCCCGGAGTGTAAAGTGGTGACGTGTAAAGGTCACAGTTATAAAGTAAAGGGAAAATGACGCTTAGCCCCAGGAATATTCCGGGAATGTAGCAGTTGAGGGGGTATCTCCCAGAATATTGTAAAGGAACCGCCCTATAAAAGGAGGGCAACTGTACTGAAAAGGGGATCGACTTTTGAGAAATACAGTAAGACTTTGAGTAACGAAGTGTTCTTTCGAGTTTTGTTCGGTGTTTGTCTTTTGGCTGTTGGCTAGTCTTCGGGCTAGTTGATCTTTTATCCCAACAACGGCATCGAGGCGGGAAGAAAAGGGGACGACTTAGGTGCGTGCTCACCGAAGGGCGAAGGACGACGAGGTGGTGAAGCGGGAGGTGAAGCCGAGGAGGGGAAGTAGACCAGCGACGGGGAAGGAGAGCCGCGATGGGGGAATCCTTCGGCGACGGTGGCGTAGCAGCGCGTGCGGTTCGCCTTCAATCGCGATCCTTGGCGAAGACGACGGCGTTCCGGTCTTCGCGGCGTCGGCTTCGGTGGCGATGGCGTACGGGCCTTCTTCTCCGCAGCCGGCGGTGGCGACGGGAGGCTCAGGCTTCTGGCCTTCTTCCTCCTCCTTCCTCCTCAACTTCTTCTCCTTTCTCTCCCTTCTCCTGGTGGCGACGCACAGAGGAAACCCCAAAGGGGGCGGATTTGGGCAAGGCGGAGGCGCTCGCCTCGGCTTTATATCCGGCAGCGCGGGGACCGCCGAGGTGAGCTTGATCGAGGGCACGTGGACGGCTGGGGAGTGCGCGGGGACACGCGGCAACACTCACGTGGTGCGAAGCTAGGGTTTGCGGGGCCGGTTAGAGGTGATGGCCTGCACGGGCGTGCGTGCCAGCGCGGCGGTGGGGGTAGAAGGGGAAACTCGCGCGGGCAAGCTTCTAGAAGGCTCCTGTGCTTAGGGTTTGCGCGCGCGGGAGTGCGGCGCGGGGAGGATAAGGTCAAGGCGAGGACGCTCCTTCCTTGTCGCGAGGCGAAGGCGGAAAGGAGCGGTGGCGGCGCACTTGCTCTGCTTGCGCGCGGAGAAAAGCAGAGCCGGTAGTGAGGAAGGGGAAAGCTGACGTGCGGGCCCCGCACGTCAGTGAAAGGGAGAGAGGGGGCGTGGGCGAAGGCTGGGCCAGCGGCCGCTGGGCCGTGAAGATGGGCTGGTTTGCGAGCTGGGCTCCCGCGTGGAGAGGTTCGCGGGCTGAGGTTTAGCAGGCTGGTAGGTGGGCTTGCGCGAGGGTTTGGGGGGGTAGGCAGGCCGTGGTCCATTGTTTTGTTGGGTAGGCCGGTTTGGGTTAGATGGCCGGGCTGAGGTCAGGTGTTAGCTGGGCTTAGCTTAGGTTTCGGCCCAAGGTCAGTTATGGGGGGTAGTTAGATTTAGGAATTGTTTTTAGTTTGTATTTGAATATGAATTCAAATACAAACTCCACTCAAACAAGCCAAACCAAATTCAAACAAATCCAAATGAATTCAAATAAAATCAAACAATTCCAATTAAAACCAAATCACACATGCTTGAGTATGAGAAATTATTTTATCTATAAATTTAATTACTAGGAATTTGAGAGAGAGCAATTAATTTATATTGCAAATTAATTCATGGCTCACAACAATTCACACAAAAAATTTTAAATTCCGATTTTTCATTACAAGTAACAGACTGCAAATTTGCGGGATGTTACACCATCGATGCCAACCAGGTTCTTTACTTCTTCATACAGAGCTGGCAACCGAGGGTCCATTGCTGCATTCTCAAGTTGCACTGCAGCATCGTCAAACTTATATCTTTCTTGCCTACTAGTAACTTCTTTGATGTGGCTCTTTATATCTTGGATGTCATCGGCGATATGATGTCGATTCTTGACCTTTGTCAACAGGCCGATGGTCTTGTCAAAAAACCTTCTGAAGCTATGTGGCTTTGTGCTCACCGGAGCATCGACACGCACCATGAAAGCATCTCGACACTATCTTCAATATCATAGACCAACTCCTTCAAATCCCTGGTCCAAATCTTGTGATGACCACGGATCTGATCAGCCGGCATGTTTGACACCCCCTCCAGGGCTGCCTGCATGCTCTCCATCTCAGCTTGTAGGAACCGGATCTCCCCCCTCAAACCCTTCTGCAACTTGTACTCATCGCTGAGAAGGAAGCCCAGCTTGGGCAGGAGGCTACTCAGCGCCGCCGTAGCGAGCTCCATGCTCTGCCACAGGATTCTGTTGACTGTGGTTTGCTGAGATGGGTTAGGCACCTTGCTCCATGTCTTGGTTGTGTGTGAGAGAGGACTTGCTGGTGTGAGCTCGCAACTAGCACCTAATTGGTGATATCAACAAATGTGATTAGTACTAGGCTCCCAAAAAGGATTTGGATGACTTGCTATCATGGAGTATTTTACAGGCGGGAGAATACATTGCAGAGGCGGAAAGTAATTGCCATGATCACTAAAGTGCCATGTGTCTTCCACTAACAATTTTAAAAGGCAGACTAGAGGAGGACAAATTCCATGTGACAGTGACTGGTGCATTATTGCTTGGACTATCGCGATTCGCAAGGGAAAGGACGTAGAAACACTGAAACAGAGGAGCAGTTGAGAACAAAAGAGCAGTTGCTAGTGATTCGCTAGTTGGAAAACGAATCTTGCAGCAAAATATGTGCACAGCTCACAAGTGGGCGTCATCGAGTGGAGGGTAACAAAGATCATTGTCCCATGTGACTCTGTTGGTGATTTGTCTGCTCGACGCTGGAACCTCATCCTGTCCTGCTGCTAGATTTCAAAATGAGATAAGGGGGCTTTCAAGATGGATCGCATGCATACTGCTGCTCGAACCAATGTTGATCAGCGGATTCATCCGTCTTGAAACAGTGGCACTATTTGTGTCGTCGATCGAACTGGTTCAGGGTTGGGCTACATGTTTGTTTAATCTCATGTTGATGGAGGCAAATTGGCACCTATATGTGTCTTTGTTAAAATTTTGTTGACAAGGATGACAAAAACACGGCCAACTAGTGACATTCTGCAGCTATCAATAATTGATCATCAGTTCCACATCAGTAATGCTGTCACGCTCAAGGACTACAAATATATGCCGCCGGTGCCGCCCCAATCCTTGTAGAGACTAAAAGACGACTTGTTCCTTATTTCTGCATTGCATAGGCTAGACGATGAATTCAGAGGGCACCGAAAGCGGTCTAGTCTGTTCCCTTCTCTGTGAGTTCATCGTGTTTCAGTCCAGATGTTTGTGTATCGTTGCCAGTATTCACGATCTTGGAAGGCGTTGCTGCCTCTGCCTCAGCGATTTCGCGCGATGCGCGCCGATCCACCCGGAAATGCATTTGGTGAAGTACGTGAGGGAATGGGACGACAAGCTCCACCTAGCTAGGTCCAGCATGGGCTAGATTTTCACACCTCTTAACACTAAGCCGGTATTCACGACCTGGGAAGGTGCTCCTGCCTCTAACTCAGCAGTTTTGCGCACTGCGCTCCCATCCACCTGGAGCTAGGTGCAGCGTGGGCTAGATTTTCACACCTCTTAACACTAAGCCCAGGCGTGCCTATACCCGTTGATGTGTCTTTGCATATCTTTTATGGGGGGTTACACATGGATACTGCCCTAGATTTTTACTTTGCCGTTAGAGGTTCGTTTGCTTACAAAACCATGATGGAAGCAAAGAAGATCCTTGATCGTATCATAGAAAAATACACTTTCTCAGTCGTCGAACCCAACCCCTTCCAGGCGAAAGCCATGTCAAGCTTCGAGGAGTCCTCATCAGCCGAATCGAAACTTGTCCTAGCCATACATTCAACTCATGAGCCCTCATCGCCACACTAGCTGCCGTGTCATCCCCGCTCCCATGCATGCACCTAGTCCACTAGACCGCCCTCACGAACCCCACCAGGTCCACGAGTCCACAGAGCCGGTTTGCAGCACAGTGACAGCACGCGTGCCCCCGCTGACCGCGCTGACCTGGCCCCACCCGTTAGCCTCACATGTGCTCTGAAAATGCTAGGTACACCAGGAAAATTGTACTCCAAACATTAATTCACCTATCTCCTTTTATCTAAAACCTTCACAAAAATTCCTAAAAATACTTGGCAGCCTCATAATTAATAAACCTATTAAAGCCATCAAAGCTCTTTTTCACATCATTAAGATCTCAAACCAAATAAATTTAGTTTCAGCCAATGAAAAGCCTCCATAATTGTACCCATAGTTTCCCTTTTTCATTTGAGAGCTCCAAAAATATCCAGCAAATTTCCAAAAATACTAGAATATTTTCTAAACATTTTTGTGACCGTATTTGTCAACATTCATAACCTATTTCATGTTGTGCGACCCCTCATGCTGAGATCCTAAGCACGGCACGGCACTCGCATTAGTGTCGTGCTGGCATAACCCAAAAATTATCATGTCGTGCCATGTTTTGGGTTGTGCCAAATATCGTGCTTCGGCGGTCCACAAGTAGCACGGCCCATGTTCGAGCTCTATAAGCATTCTATCATGCTGGTCAACAGTTGAAGCTTTCTTTAAAAAATAATACCCTTTTGAAATATCTTGTTTGAAAACATAAAATCTTAAGTGGAGGTATATGCAAAATCCATTTTCAGTTATTTTTCACGTATAACAGTTTTGTTGATCGGTTGCATTATTAAGTCGGCCGAGGCTGCTCGCGGAGAAAAGAAACACCTGCTGCTAACTCCTTGAATATTTTAGGGACAATGCCAATTAGGAAAAAAATAATGCTTTTTCCCAAACACGTACGACACCTTTACCCACGTGAGACTACGGTCTCGTTTTAGTATGACGTCAACCTGAGCAGGCTGAGCCACTAATAATGGCCTAGATAGCATATCATTTCCCGGAAACACACACCTGTTTGGATCGGAGTCGGTCGAGTTTGGAATTTTGAGCAAACAAATACCATTCCCGTTGGCCATTTGAGAAACAAAAGACGTCGGCTTTGTTATAAGGGTTTCACGGAAACTTCGTGCCGGCGGCTAATGTGATCTTGCTCCTTGGACGCCGAAACGCTCGATTAAGCTTCTTTCTCACTATAGTATTGTTTACTACATGGAGTTCATTGAGAGGAATGCTATTCGTGTTTTTTTTTTGTTTGTTTTTTTGCACACGTAACATTATGACGTAACATCCATGATTTTTTTCAGCAGATACGTATTAATGTTTGGTCATAAACACGGTGGGGAAAATGTTGATGGACGACACTTATAAAATAATATTTCCTGCACCTGAAATAAGAATTTTACGAATGATGTCTATTGCACTGAAGTATGCCGCAATCCAAATCCTTTCCATATAGCCTCTAAAATTCGAAGAAGAAACATAAATTGATATGTCTTTGCAAATGGGCAATTGTTCGATCAACCAGACTAGGCTAAGATAATTCTACGTATTGCAATAAAAATGGATGACTAAGTTTTCTTCGTATAGCGAAACAACACCACACAAGCTGCACGCTCCTGCCTCTAGCGAGACTTCTCTTGCTGTCGCGCCATTCCAACCTAGCAGAAAGCCTTTCACTCACCCCACCACATGCGACCTCACTTTTAATATCAGTAAAATTGCATAAACCCTTCGTAAGTCACTTAGGTTTCTACATTTACTCCCATAAGTTATTTCGTTGCAAAAGCCCACCTCACTACTCAGTTCTGTCGAATAAAAAACTAATGACATTTACCCCCATGATTCCATGAATTATTTTTTCACCTTCTCAAGCATGTTCATATCTCTCAATGCAGCTTCCCGTTTGGTCGGCCTTCGCTGCACCATACTGTCTTCTGTACTGAATCAACCTGTTATTGCCAATGTAGAGCAACCATAGGCTAAGTTAGTCGCGAGTCAAGCGTTCTCAAGTGCATGTACTAGAATTATTCTAATGTTCATTGAAATTTTATATGAAAATAGTGAAACGCTGTACAGCTGTGTTCAAGCTCTGATCATCAATTTTATTGGTGAGATCTCTAAAAAAGTATCGAGAATATATACTCCTAGAGGTATCAAATCTTGTTAAAGACTACATAATGTAAAAAAACAAATTTATTGTGCACATTGGGTGGTTTCCTATAACAAAACTGAGTGCAGTGAATATTTGTAACAAAATGACTTGTGGAGGGCAATGTTAAATTTCAAATGGCTTATAGGAATATTTGTACAATTTTAACTTTAAACTCTGAGATAGGAAAGCACGCCGGAGAAGAATGTTAGTGTATAATTTGAAAAATATGGAAACTAAAGGAAAGGTTGATTATTTATTTGTTAGAATGATTAGGAACAATGAGAACTGTGCATCCCGAGAAATCTAATGGCAGAAACAAATAAAGCACCTTGAATTATACATAAAGAGAAGTACAAAGAAGTACCAAATTGATGGTTTCAAGTATCAAAAATAGTGGAACCAACAATAAATTTAATTTATTTTTTGTAATTCGAAAAATACCTTACCATTATTAAAATTATTTATTGTATTACTTTTTCCAAAACAAAACGTACCTTCAAGCACTACTAGGGAGACCATCGTTTGTGTCGACGCAAAAACCTTATTCATACTAGTGATTTAACTAGCACCACGAAGACGATATGAATGAGCTGGTTATTCGTGCCGGCATCCATGACGGCAAGTTGGACAAGTTATTCGAATTGGTGGGATACCGCACCGACGCGGATAGTAAAAATAGAAATTGGCAAATAAAAATAGAAAAATATTTTTTCACGGTCACAAGTCGTGCATATTTCATGTGAAATACACGCAAGTGTGGTATTCTGTCTCGCGCAATCCTTCGTTACCTTCTCACTGACATGGTTTTTGCACACATGAGCGAGTTAATTCTTAAAACTTAGATCTATTATTTAGACATCTAAGTGATTTCAAATAAAAAAATTATCATACAAAAAAGTTGTAGATCTTGTCAAAATGTACAGATTATGTATAGTTTATCTCCATACGAGACCGTATGCAAAAGTTACAAATTTCTGAATACAACCTCAAATTTATATTTAGTAGAGCGGGAACAAGGGCGAGAAACATAGTTGAATGGTAATTGATTAAAATTGAAAAACTTACAACTACGAAGTTGAAACTAGGTGAGAAGCTACAACTTTCATGTAAAATTTGTCATACGGCGAGTCTATGTCAAAAAAGTTACAAATTTTCAAATAAAACACGAACTTCAAATAATAAGGACAGAATGGCATGCTAACATTACATTTTGAACATCTAAACAACCTCAAATCAAAAAGCATTCATCTACAAAGTTTTAGATCTCGTCGAAACATATAATTTTCATATAAAGTTTGTCTCCATCAGAGTTCATGTGTAAAAATTTCAAATTTTTGAGTTCGCACGTGAGCCGGCACGAAGAATCGTTGGGGCTATTTGTGGTGGCTCAATTTCGAGCTAATGCGAATGATGAGTTATTAGTGTCGGTAATATTTGGGCTGGTGCAAATTACATTCGTGACGGCTCATTTTCAGGCCGTGCGAATTATGAGTTGTTCGTGCTGGCAGAGTATACATCTATTAGAATGACTTATTAACTATTAAGACACGTCTCCCTTCTTGATCCCTTACATAGTGATTTGTGCCGGCTAATTTATGGTTGGCACGAATAAACCAATATAAACGATGGTCTCTCTAGTATTGAAGCATATGTGGTACTTTACTAGCATTGTAAAAGATACCTTTCTCTATTTATTAACGCTACTGTGTAATCTATCGACATTAAACCGGCTGGAATCCCCGGCTGTCCAATTGGTCCACGTCAGCGAAATGTTTTCTGCCGTCCGATTGCCGATCCAACGGCTAGAGATGGACGGTTGCCGCCGACCTTTTGCATTTAGGCCCCTGCGTTTTATGAAAAACACACCAGCGGTCCCTTCACGAAATATCTTCACCCTCCCTTCTTCCTCCCCACCACACGCCTCCAGCGGCGGGCGAGGCTCGGGGCTGAGGCGGCGGCCGGCGCCGCGGCCCCGCGTGGCTTGCCGGCGCGCGCCCGCCATCCTCGCGGGCTGCTCCTCCCTCTCTCTCTCCTTCCCCCTCTCTCCTCGTCAGAAAAACTACGGCCAGGCACGAGGCTCCAAATCCGTCGCCGCTCAGGGCTGCGACGGTGCCGGCGGCGCAGATCCGCCGCGGGGCTGGCTCCAGGCCGTGTCGCAGCGCGTCCTCGCGCGTAACGGTCATGGCATAGCCCGGTGGCCCGTTCTCCACCTGACAACGGCGGCACACATGCGGGGGCGCGTGGGGACAAGACGCGGCCGCGGCGGCAGCGACCATGGCGGAGGCCCGGAGGCCGTGTCGCTTTCACGGCCATCGGAACCGTGCGTGGCATGCCGAGGCGCGTCCTTGACCGGCGTGGCTTGAGGTTGGGTCGCGTCCTCACGTCCCGGCGCCGTCCTTCCTGTCGTCCCGGCCTGCTGGTTGCCGACACTCGCGTGTGACATCTTCGCCTCAATCCCAGCCTCCTTGCGCAGTCTACACCCGCAGGTTGCCGCCTCCATGTTCTTATCTGTCTCGCCTTCGCAATTTTCCAAATTGGTTTGGTTGGTTTAAATGCTTTCTTGTCTGTCCCCATGGCTCCTGCTAATTTAGAGAGGATCGACATGGCCTGTAGCCAACACGGATGCTACACCAGGGAGAGTGGCACCACGGCTGGAGAACTCGGCCTCGACATCAGAGGTGTTGGGCTGGGCGGGCAGTGCGCTGCACAACGGCACCAGCCATGGGTCCTCTTACGGGGACAAAAAGCTAGATGCAACAACTGATGCTGCATAGCATGAAGAGCAGTAAGATGCAGTCATGCTACTTGCGTTGGCTAGGCTAATGGTGATAGCTCAAATACGATTTCTGTAAAGCATTAACTTTAGCAAGTTAAAAGTGTCTTGGACATTATGCTTCAACTGGTGCAGGAGTATACAATCTACTTTGTCGACTGAAAATTTAGTGTAAAGAGTATAGAATCGGCTTCCTTTGCTTTTGTTGAGTTGGGTGGCGGAAGAATGCCTCTAAAACTGGGAATTCAGTTAAGAATATCTTTCTTTTCCTTAGGCAAGCACATTTTAATTCGTATATTGCCAGTTAACATTTATGCCTTGCATATTTATTTTCATGTTTATTGAAATGGCTGCATAGTTGAAGAGATTCCGAAAGTTTTGAGGTTTTTTCAATACATTTGACCTTTAGCCTTGATGTTTCATTATTTATTTGGGATGAAGAGTTGTTTTGACTTTGGGAGGCCATGTCTCAGGTTAGGCATCCTAATAGAATAGTATGTTTTTACAGCATTATTTTCCATGTTGTTTAGCATGCTTCCAATTCACTTTTGCAAATCCACAACAAAAATGCAATTTCCAAATTGGATAGTCAAAGAGATCCTGAGCTGTTTTTCAGATTCTGAACTTGCAGATTGCCTCGCTGCCTTTCTGTGTACAAGAATCGGATATTCTCTTTGGTTTGTCCTTCTGTTGCACTGCTGAACCTTTAAATATAATGTCTTTTCCTGTCACCTTTTTTCTTTTCCATGCACAGGATTGAGATTTCCCCCTCGTGACTTGCATGAGATTTTATTTCCTTACATGCTAGAGTGTCCGATTCAAGTTTCCTGCTTGGATTTGACCTTTTGTTCAGTTGCTGGGATCCCAAAACAATAAATTAAGATGTCATTTTTTTCCCTTACTGCAACGATTTTGTACCACTTAGGTGTTATTTTCCTACTGATTCGACGAAGGGTAAGGCGGTCATCCTTATTTATTTTTTAACTTCTGTTCTATAAACCATTCTGCTTTTCTTACTCTTTCATTTGTATGAAGTGGATTTACTTTTCCAAGTTTAGGTTACAAATTATTTTTTCCCCAGGCTGTTGCTTCCTTTGTGGGTTTCCTTTTAGTTACCAACTATATTGCTTCATGCTGTGTAACTGGTTCATTGGGAATTCCCTTTTAGTTACCAACTATATTGATTCATCACATTTAAGTCAATATTGGAGTGTGTGTTCTTCTTAGTGATAACATTTAGGCTTCCTCGTGTCTGGTTAGGCGCGCCAAAAGATTCCTTGCAATATTAGTCTTGCACATCATTCTTGGAAAAGAAAACTGACGCCATTGTGAGTTCCATTTCCTGTTTATGCTACCTTCTTTAAAATTGTAATGATCAGATGTCATAGTTGTTTCTCCATTCGTCATGTGTTCCCGTGATTAACTTGGTTTGCTCATACAAAGGATACTATATTGTAGTGCTACCTCAAATAGATATATGCTTTATTGGTAGTTTCAGTGGCAAATGAGATTGCTTATGTAGCTGCATTTTTGTCACTCCATGCCTAAAAAAATATATGAAAAGGGAGAAACGGACACACAATTGCATATACACTTGCTGATACAATTTGTCCCTTTTGTTCACCTCGCATGACATAGCAACTTTTTAACCATTTATGCAGCGTTCACTCTGGAGTTGTTGTCTAGTGACTTTTCACCGTATCTGACCTTCCTACAGTGAGAAGGTATGGTAATTTCCCAACCAACCTCTGCATTCCTCGCGTTCTAAATTTATACATGTTGCATCATTGTGGTAATGAAAAACTATATAAGGTCTGGTGGCCGTGCCTTCTGTATAGTGCATACATAAACCTATATCTGTATATATATGAAGTTTCAATAACAAATGAAGCCACTTATGCAGCTACACCTTGTCACTGCATGCCTATGTACACTTGCTGTCAAAGTTTTCCCCTTTGTTCACCTTACATCATATAACAATTACTTACTATTTATGCAGTGATCATCCTGGACTTGATCATTGGCT
Source organism: Urochloa ruziziensis (assembly GCA_015476505.1). Taxonomy (NCBI): domain Eukaryota; kingdom Viridiplantae; phylum Streptophyta; class Magnoliopsida; order Poales; family Poaceae; genus Urochloa; species Urochloa ruziziensis. The sequence goes on along the minus strand of CM027120.1, from coordinate 32,484,328 downwards.
GCTTCGTTCAAGTCATTTCCCCATCTCCTCTATACACTCCATTCCTTTCTCCTCCTAATTATACTTGCATTTGTTACCAGGTTACTGTTCCAGCAACTGTTACTCCAGTGCCAACAAATTCTCTGCATCTTCGAAAACAGGTGCCAATCTTTCACCAACAGATAAATCCCCCTAAAGATTCCCACACTTGCCAATCCTCTTGGTAAAGATCCATCAGATTTATCAATTTAGCCATTGATGTACTCCACAAAATCGATTCAATAGCGCAACAACTTTGTTTCAGCTTGTAAAGTTAGTTTTTTTAACCTTCCATTAGAAGCTGTAAGTCATTGGTTCCTTTTCCATTTTTTTACAGATGGAACAAAATTTATTGTCATAACTGCTATTTTTCTATTTCGCCTCTTACTTACAGTTATACTTCCAAACACAAGGAATAAACTTCACTGAAACTGATGAACCTCTTTCTTTTATATTTTCCAGCAGCAGAATAATATATAAAAAGCCATATCAACCCGTTCGATCTACAGTACTTTATCATAGTAACTACAATTGCGAAATTTCTTTTACTGCACATTACAACTTTAGATACAACAGCAACTTTTATTTTCCTTCTACATAGACTGGTGTAATCAATTACAAATATCTCCATACTTATTAACCATTTGGTACACAAAGGCTTAAAAAAAAGAAGTTATTTATTCTGAATTCCTTTTTCTACTGTACAGATGTACATACAATTCCATTATTATTAACTTCACCAATCAACAATTGCCTACAAACAATAAATCCAATCCATTTTTATTACTATGGACATGATGAAATTTAATTTCCCTTCGCTAAGCTTTCATCAATAACAACCTCTCACTCCTATATTGTTTTCCACATGCATCAAAACAAATTTTTTATTCCTACTCCACATGCATCAAAACATTGTGTTAGATACTTTGTACATCAATGATCCTTTGGCCGAAGCTCAACCAGACAACTCTTTACTAATTTCCAAATTCATACCCTCAAGTTTACTAATATAATTGTAATCTAATTCCTTTTTTTCAGTTGCTTCTTCTCTCATTCTATTGCAGTACTCTGAAGATTGTAGCTGCATATCACCATGCATATGCCCATATGTCAGATATGACTGAAATCAGCGACAAAACATCAACCATGACCTCCTGTATATACCTATAGCCTGCTTTATAATTATTCCCTTAGCAAACCATGCTTCCACTGTATCCCTATATGTCTATTTTATTCTCCGTGGCATATGTATTGTACACAACTTTAGACTTATGTATTACCAGTATCCTTATCAAGTATGTAACTACTTCTGTACTTATCTCCAAAGGAACTATATCCCTGATGTATACTCAAATCACATGTATGCTTCTCTATATGTAACTTCTACAACTTTTATTCAACTCGCGCGCGCATGGGCGCGCGTCAATTACTAGTGATCTTTAGAGACGCCTACATCTTTTTCCACGGATGCCCTTGGTGCCGCCCAGGTCTCACAATCCCTGACCGTACGTGCAGCTGGACTGCAATAGTTGCTCCAGAAGTAGGTGCTGGACGAAATGCTTCGATGTCGAAGCCCATCTCTACATTCTAGAGCGGGTGCATTCCCCGCTCGCCCGTTAACCCACGTCACCCGTTAGCCTACGAACCGTCTGATCTGCAGAACTCACAACATTGGCCGTTCGATGTGAGCCGATTGGGGTTTCCCACAGTCTGCCTCACGAATTTTCTCGAACCCGCTCCACCTATCTCTTCCCCTGTATCCCAAGGCCCGACAATGGAAAAGCACCGCGCCTCCGTGTCGCTCCGCCCGACCGGCGACCAAAGCGGCAGAGCCATCCCTCATGCCGGCGCCTCCACGCCACCCTCCGCTCCTCCAGCTCTCCCACCCCTTACCCACTTTACGCAGCATGACGACCTTGCCCGCTCTATCTCCGCTACCTACGGCTCCATGGATACTGAGCATCGGTGGTGGTGGCCGGTGGAGCAGATATCTTCATCTTGCAGGAGACAGCGGACTTTCCTGCTTGTGCAGCGGGAAGATAAGTGTTGCACACGGCGTCGCTAGGCAGCGCATGACGGCTCCTGCAGATCGGAATTCCCCATCTCCATGTAACCCCCGTCCCCTGCTTCTCTGCTTCAGAACGGGAACTCGAAATGGCACAACAGCAGAGAAGCAGCTTCCATGGAGTATTGGAGTCTGCCTGCAACATCAGGGAACGAAGCATCGAGCACAGAGAAGGACACCATAGGAAGACCATGGAGGTGAATGAGCACGCAGTGGTCACTGGTGAGTGGATCAGCCAAGCAAGACGTGTGCATGCGTGAGCACCAGCCGGCGTGAGGAACGACGGTGAGCAATCGAAGCAAAATGTAGCCACGTTGCTTCTGCTGCCTGCGACATGTTTGACAAAACGTCAAGCACGCCACCTAATACAGTGCACACTGCACAGCCTCAGCCTTTTCAACTAATGTTATGCATCGATTCCATCTTTATATTTGTGAGGAAATAACATGGATAGCTCAATTTGTGGAGTACATACAGGCAGCAGCCATGAGAGACTTCACGAGGTACTGCCTGCTGGTTCCTCAAAAAAAAAAAGGTACTGCCTGGTGGTTGCAAGAGAGGTATGTGCAGTTCTGTGACCTTTACATACTTGGCAAGATACTGCTCACTATGTTGCTCTAGCTCATCCACATCATCTTCTATTCTTCTTTCTGATACATTCTCAGTTTGATGTCTAATGTATGTAATGTGTTTGGCAGAAAGCCTTGAAGCTAGCTGCATTTGTTCAGATTTGACATGTATATTTTAACGTTTGTTGTAAAATTTCTCAACAGTATCAAAGTAGATCCTCCCATACTTAAGTTATCAATTTCAGTTGTGTTATCGACCATTTTTCAGAATCTTAATAGGAAGAAGTTTAAAACAATAATGATGATAACATTTTTCCTTTCTTTTCTCAAGTTCTGTAGTTCCTTTCTTTTCTCAAGTTTTGTAGTACCAACTCAAACTTATCTGCATATATTAAACACCTTCATTTCCTATTTGTTTCTTCTGAAATCAAGTGACTATTTGATGTGCTAATCTAAGATAATTTATCAGATTGTAATTTTACTATCATTCAGATTGGTAATACAGTTAGACTAAATACAACCTTTCATGATATATATTATGGGTTCACATGTTCAGTACTAGAAATGGTCATTGGCCGTCCACCTTGTGATGACTAAGGACCTTACCTTCTGTAGCTCACTTATTGCTAAGACAAAAAAAAAACATACCTATCACAAGACTTCACAATCACATTACCTCAAACAGATTGAGAAATTTACTAATTTTGTAATCTTTATTATATCATCAGGTGCAAATGGATCAATCTCAACACGAAGAAGTAAGTCAAATCTTCATTGGTATAATAGGTCAGTATCGTAGATGACAATTTGCACAGCCCAACAATGTTACTATAAAAATGTTTTAATTCTGGTATTTGTGGCAAGTCTAATACTTCATCCTCCATATGCCGAAGAACAATTGATAAGTTCATAGCTGTGGTTACACGTAAAAAAATGATTTACATATAATTGGCCTACTTCACACAATTCTATTATACTAAATCATTTCATTATCTGTCAAATATTTTAGCATTAATTTGTTTGAGACGATACAACTCAAGTGTACATTTTTTATTCTTTAAAACATTCACTAATTTCCTCTACATACATGTTTTATTAATAAAATATAATTCACGGGTTCTACTAACGCGCCAAAGGCGCGCCATATTTCCAGTGGTTATCTGTTCTGCGTGACATTTCCTTGCATCTACTTATATTGATGTAGCGTGGAATCGGCACTGTGCTGCTGCTAGTCTATCCGCTGAAATCAGTTTCTCTACTCAAAAATCATCTGTACAGTACAGCTGGTTACTGGGCCATATGTAAATGGATTTCAACGGACATACTGGAAATACTTGATATTAATTTTTTTTCCATTTTTTTATGTGTGTTTCGATTGCACGACCTTCCGCTCCCCTTCGTCCTGCCGTGATAGGCTGGATCTATATGGTAACGATTCAGCAGAAAGACATTATTGCCCTTGTCCAAACAAACAGATATGCAAAGTAATATTAACAATGACTGCAATATGTTTCGCTAACTGCACTTTGCGGGTCAAACTAATGGACTTAGAAGGTTGAAACTTGAGCATTAAGTTATCGACCTAGTATTAGACAGATCCATTATTACTCAACCTCCTTTCCCATATAAATAGTCAAAGTCCCTCCAACCAGTTATGCCAGGCAAGGAGGGATATCAAGCTCGAGTTACAGCAAAAGCAGATACCAGCCACAATCCAGGTGCTTACCAAGCTTCCCATCCCATCAATATGGATGCGATCGGTACCATGGCGAACAGCCAGAACCTTGCTCCCGATAGCCCTGCAGCGATCGAGGTGATGAGACAGCAGCAGCTGCTGCTGACAAAGCTCCAAGCACTTGCGGTGCCACTCCTTCGCATGGATGATCCATCGGCCCAGATCGTCGTCCATCTTCTTGATGATGTGTTCCAGTGCAACATCAGCGTCATAGCGCAGCTGGATCGGGGGAATACGCATGATACTCTCCCGGCTTTTAGGAACAGTACAATTCACAACGTAAATCTGGACCGAGAACAAAGGTCTTTCAGCAAGAGGAGGTACACATATCCTATGTACTAATCAGTAATCCGTTGCTGTCTTGATTTTATTATGTGCATTCATTTCGTCCAATAATCCAGATCCATATCAAAGAAGCAAACCTGGGCACTTTGAGATATATACAACTCAAGAACCATGCGACTTGATTGAAACATGCATTGTGCTAGTTTTTAGATTTCCTCAATAAATTTTATTATTGAGTCATTGCGCCTATGTACGCACATATGCCCCAACTAGGTGGAAGAAACATGTGTATGTCTCGCCCCTAGAAACAGTAGTTGTTCCTACAACATGAAAAACAAAAGGTTTTTTGTGTTGTGATTTCACCCTTGTTTTTTTAACTTTGTAATTTTGCCCTTGGATATTCACAAGTCTTTGCGATTTTGCCCTTGTTTTGGCCATTGACTAGGGGGTAAGAACACAAATGCCCCAAAACAGAATGGATAAGGCACACTGTTTATAAAACAAATTAACAGCAGTCCATCCCAAAGGTCAATTTGCATTATGTGAAAGTATAAATTTGAGAGGCCATTAATCCTCTTCCATAACATGCAGGAGGCGACAACAATCAGGATCACTTGTAACTGATACACCACACTATGATGGTCACCAGTGGAGGAAATATGGGCAAAAGTACATCAACGGATTGAAACATCCCAGGTTAACTGACTGTTTTCGACCCTTGTGTTTGTAATAATCATTTAAACATAGAAGTACACACTCTGAGTGTGATCAGATTGTGTGTATGTGTGAGAGAGTAAGAGATAGATAACCAAATTCTTTATCAGATAATCATGCTTCTAATTAATGGTGAAATGCATAAATTCTGAATCAGGTGCTACTATAGATGTGTGTACAACAAGGACGAAAATTGCAAAGCAGCAAAGACAATTCAGAAAATGGGTAACAGTGTGTTCAGTTTCAGCTATGATACCACACAATACACTGGTGGTATACTATGGCCACCACTCCTGCATGAGCCGGTGTCACGATTTCGATCTTACCTACAGTTATACCACGAGCTGCGACCATCAGAATATATTCCATGCAGAAGTAATAAAAGATGATGTTATGGATTCAGAGCTGTCAATCCTACTGAATCAATTCACCGATATCCCATTGGATCCACAATATTTGGGGGGTGGATCAAATTCACAGTTCATGCCATTATAAGCTAGCCATTGCATCCCATTTGCTAACAGACTCAATTTTCAAGACGGACGACCAATATGTTTAAAATTATTTGGAAATTAGTTCGTGCATCCTGTATTTTTTCAACCATAATAATAGCAAAGATGGAATATTGATCTAATGCTATTCATTAATTAGATTTTGTAGCGCAGAAAAATATACAGATTTGCAGATGCCTGTATTAAGGTTTAGTAAGTTTATTGCTTGTATTTGTTACTTTTCTGCTATTAAATGATCTTTCACTGCCTTTTTATTTCCTATTATTTTGTGCTTGTTGTTTAGATTATACATCATTTCCTGATGGAAAGTGAGTTCAATACCATATATGGTATCATTGGAGTCCTACTTGTGAGCATGTCCAATTCTTGGTTGAGCTCATCATTTTAATTGTAATAAGAGTACTTTAATTTGGTTTTCAAGTACGTCATCAGAGATGCTTAATTCCGTAAATAACAAAACAAGATGGATGCTTAGGTGTACTAAGTGCTATGCAGACATATATAACCGATGCATTATGTTCCCCTTCTTACCTCAAAACAATTTGGTTGGAATTAATTGATCTTTTGGGTGCAATTAACATTCTGCTATAAATGGTTTGTTTATCCTCGGTGCGACGTGCGCAATCATGCAATAGTTTGGAATTTTGATGGAATGCGCTGGTATCTGCTAGCTGCCAGCAAGTTGCTCTTTATTGATATGTAGATATATATAACAAATTCTCGACAATCAAAAGCGACAAGCGCTCGACGTACAGTTGGACTGTTGGAATACTTTCCTACTCTTTGCGCTCTTATAACTTCTTTTTCTTTTTCCGAAGATTAAGAATGACAAGAAAGAACAAATGACTGGCTAGTGCCCAACCAACACGTGCTTCCGGCAATTTGTTAAGCCCACGGGAGCTGCGCACCATCTTCTGTTGGAATCTGATATGATAATGTACCGTCGTCGTTGTCTGTATGTTGCCTAGGACAGCAAGTTTGACTCTGACAAACCTGACTAAAACGGAATGCATGTACGGAGCTTCCTTGCACCTTCTTATTGCTGCCTTCCTGCATGCAGACAGAGAATGGTCAATTATAGTACTATATATTTGGCTGTGTACTTTTTCGGCTGGTAAAAAAACTGATTTATTTTAGCTAATTAATAGTATTATGTGAGTGAGAATAAAACGGAATAAGTCAGAACCAACCAGAAAAAGCAAGGCAGAACAGGTTGCTTTAGGATTTGGGCTCTATTTGGACTAGACTAGCGAGGATTCTGACGACCAAGGCTAGTTCCTACTCAACCATAAGGCCCAACAAAGGCAGTTGCGCCAGTTAAAATTTGTTTTCTCAGTTTAGAAGAAAAACATCTAAGTCAAGAACCAAAGAGATTAGTCATACTAGTTGGTCGTTGAAAGCCAAAAGATAGTGATAGCATTCCACAACAAAGTGTCATATGACACTAAAAAAACAGATGTCGGATGCTCTTCTCCCCACTACAAAAACAATACTTGGTCAATTTAATGTCCAAACAAATATGAAAGGTTTCTTAGTTAATGTCCAAACAAATGAATTCTTGCGATCTTATGCGAGGGTAGGGGTCCCTTCTAACTATGATGCCTGGAAAGTACAGGTTGTCCCTCTAGAAAGATCAAAATTTTCCTAGATATGAAACACTACTGGAATGAACACTTTCCATTCCCATTAATATGGGCCAAATTTGAACACTTTCCTAAATTTGATAGCTCCCGGAGGTCTTTTAGTACCGATTTGTGGTTTTTAACTCCAGTTGGTGTTACCAAGCAGCACTAATGCTTCTCGAGGCTTTACTACTGTTTGTATCATCAACCGGTGTTAAGGTGCCTGTACCATGAAAGGTTCTTAGTTAATGTCCAAACGAATGAATTCTTGCAATCTTAAAGTTGCACTAGAGTAACACACTTCCTACCAACTCCGGCCACTTGGTCAATTTCCCAAAAGCTCAACTAAAAGAGACATTGACAGGTGAACTACTTAGTACTTTGGCCACCGTACCGTTTCATTCTTTTTCTGACCATGTTATATATAGTAGAATATTTTATCATCAAGTGCTCATTTTCTATGCACAAATCTCCCAGAATCTAGTCCATCATGAATAGAAAACAGCTCCCTTTCATTAACCCTGCATGTCCAAAATTGTGAATCTCCATTTATTTTTCCTGCTTGAGACAAAGTTCTATTTTGGAGGTACTTTTTTCTGACAATATATATCTTGCCATAGGCCCACATTTAAAGTTTAAACAGCCATTTACTGATCAGCCGGTGGAGAACCCGTCGCTGTCTCGGCTGTGCTACCGAGGCTCTAGGGAAGTCGGAGGAGAGAAGCACTTTGTTTTGTGTCTCAAGATCAATAATATCCAAACACCTACACTTTCGGGTTTACAAAGAATACAATTTAGCGAGTCTAGATTTTTACTTGTGTGTTCGTCATATTGCAAAAAAATATTGACCTATAATAGTCTAATTTCTTCAGTACACCATTAGGTATCTAAAGAATACATCAAAAACACTAGAAGATCTGAAAGCATAGAATTAATTAAGACAAGTCTTCCCCCCGCCAGACGAATATTTACCCTTACCACTAGTTTCTTCTGAAATGTCTCCTCAATTAAATGACAATCTTTATTCAAGATCTTGCGTGGGCTCATTGCAAGGCTCATATATTTGAAAGGCATAGAGCCTTCCTTACATCCAAACAATGCTACATATTCGCTGACTTTGTCCTTTGCATCCTGAAACAAAACAATTCACTCTTATATGTAAATTAATTTGAGGCCCAACAACTTTTCCAAAGCACATAGTACTAGCTTTAAGTTATTTGCCTCCTCTAAATTGTCCTCCATCAAAAGGATATTGTGTCATGGCATATTGTAGAATTAAGAGTCCTCCCTTCATCACAAAGTGGGGTACCAAGCCAATGAATTGATCGTGTTTCATAGACCTTTCAATCAAGATAGCCAACATATCGGCTATTAAGTTGAAAAGGACCGGCGAAAGAGGATCTCCCTATCTCAGTCCTTTCCCTGATCTAGAAAAAGTGTCACACCTCATCATTGATTTTAACACTCTGGCCCTGTGGCTATCCGATCAATCCATTGGCACCAACACCGTGAGAACCCCATCATTCTCAAAATCTGTTGTAGAAATGACCAGTTAACCTTACCATCGGCATTCTAAAAATCTAGTTAGTGTATTGCTTCATGTAAAATGACTACCCCTCTGTTGACACTTGCTAATGTTGTTACCAGTTTCCCGGTAATGACACCAGAAGGTCGAATAGGTATTAACGATTATGAATAAATCCACAAGTGTACGGATACCATTATAGCTTTCCCCTAAGAGTATTCGAAGGGTATCGAATCCAAGGGAACGTGTGTGCACTAACCGATACTAGCCAGCCCAAGGACACACCCATATTTGTGGCAGACGACTTCCCTGAACGTGGGGGATTTCAATGGACTAATAGGGCTATCACTACATGCGGCCTACCCCTACTAAACTGTGGGATAAGATGCGCAAACGAAGTGTAACCCATAGCTAGGCACCATGCCTACTCTACCGATTACTGCTGCAATCTAACTACGGTGGCCCCACTGTAGCCACACCACAGCACTGCGTGCTAACGATGGAGCGACAAACCCGCAAGTGAGAGATCTAATTCACTCGATATAACAAGAACTGCAAATAAGAATCATGAATGCAACTTTAGTCTAAATAGAATATGTAGGAAATACCCACTTTACTCTAGTTGGAATGAAGCAATATCGTGGAGGTACATGCAAGAGAGTAGAGTGCCAACACCTTGGCACTCCTACCAAGACAAACTCTCACTCTCTCCCTACTCTAAGCACTAACTAAGTCAGCTCTTAGGCCTGAATAATGAAGCTCTGAACTCAAACAGTTGTTGATCTTGAAGTGGGAAGTGGTGTATCAATTTGGACCCCCTCACCTTATATTTATAGGCTAGAAGAGGCGCTAACTGGAGCGGATCAACAAGGAATACTCCACTAACCAACGTTGGACAACACCATGTGGTATGGGTGTGGATGGGGTGAACTTAGAATTGTAGCTCCCGGTTGTGGGCCCTTCTATCCTCGTTCTTGCACTTGATTGGTCGAAAGTGTGTTTTCTTGCTCGTGTGGGGCCATGGATCTGTGAGAAGCCTAGATGGCAGCCCTTGACTGGCTGGGATTGTGCTAATTCAGCCACTTAGGTGCACTCTGTTGGTGCGCCGAACGCGCACCAAGATCCACCGCAAGCGCACGGATCTGTTGTAGATCTTCCCTCAAGAGAGTATTCCCCCAAGGTTATCAATCTGTGGAACTAAAGATGCAAAACCAATCTAACTAGCAAGAAACACTTTTGGCTTTAAGATCAATCTAATCTACTAAAGATCAAATCCGAAGAACACCAGAGGTAGCAAGAGAGAGCGTAGAGATAACCAATCTAAATCACCTAGATCATGCAAACGTTGTAGTTCCGAACAAAGTAGTGAAGTAAAGTAGATGAGAATCTCATTGAAAGCATCTTTAAATCATAGCCTCTGGTCAAACTCCCGAGGATCACCACCTTACACGGGCCACACCCTGTGACGATGCTCCCTATCGGCGTAGTGAACACAAGGGCACGTTCGATGAACGTGTTGAACATCCTTGGTAGATCCGGTATGAACCCCTAGCCACTACGGCTAAAAGAACATCCTGATCGATCTATCTCGATAATAGATCTTAGAAGAAGCAAACCCAAGAAGGAGCAAAATCATAGAAAGAGGCACTTGATCGCTAAGAACAATCGAAAACTCAAATAGACTTCACTATGAATGATTGAATGTACATTATGATCACCACCGGGATCCTACCTTAATCTTGATGAACTAGCTCTAGAACTCCGACGTGGTCTTCCTCGTAGGGTTCCCACGTCGGCTAGGGCAAACCCTAGACAACTAGCACGACCCTCAGCTCTCCGAGAGGTGTCCCTCTAGCTTCTCTGCTCCTCAGCGTCAAATGGAAAATGACTTGATGGGTGTCGAATGAAATGGTAGCTATTTATAGCCCTGGGAAACCCTAGCTTCAAGGGGAAGGCGAGGGGCCACAGGAATGGCCTGTGCGGCGCGGCCAGGGGGGTCCTGGGCCGGCCGGCCTGGCCCATTCCCGAGCCGCCTCGACTTCATCTTTTTTCCCAAGCATCCTTGTCAGTTCTGGAGTGTTCCTTCCTATGCATGTGGACCCTGGACATCGTTTGCTTCGGGATAAAATTATCTCTTGATAACTTTCCATTTGAATTGCCTTCATCTCGAAGCAACTTGATCTTATCTTCATTTGCTTAGTCCTTAAGCATTCTTGGAGGTTGGTGGGCTGAATTCGGGCACGAGTGGGCTTCAAGTCCTTGCCTTGAGCGCCTGGGCCTAGTAGGCCTGCTTCATCCGGGCTTATACGAAAATGTCCCGGTTATATAGTATGATCAATAGTTTAGATATTAAATTCATGCAATTATCGAAGTTAAACAGGGGTAAAAGCGTGTCATTTAAGAGCGCCAACACACCCCTACTTCATTCCATAAATATGTGGCCTACACACAAATATTCATCGACATTTGTGCAGTTCGTTAGTGAATAACTAATACCACTATATTGATGCTCACATTTTACACATTTATGCAGGAGTTGGCAACTTGAATTTGGCACTTAGTAGCCATCAACAACACCCCCACACTTGGCCTTCGCTCGTCCTCGAGTGAAGGAGAAAGGACTACTTGAAGATTATCATGTGGAGGCACTGCATCTCAGGTAGTGATTCCTCCATATTTCTGTCATCTTTTGCATCTTCTGATAAAGTCTTTTGTATCGTCATACATAGTCGGCCAAAAGAACCCACTTTGCAAGTTCTTCGCATGGGTACGAAATACACCATAATGTCCCCCATAGAGTGCCGCATGACACTTCTCAATGATCTGTATACCTTTGGTCACTGGTACACACCTTCTCAATAGGCCGTCGGCGCAAACTCTGTAGAGGTATGGTTCATCCCACAAGTAAAGTCTACTCTCATAAACCAACTTCTTCTTGTTTCTTCCTGGTGGTACATATCTTGCAAACATAAAGTTAACAATATCTGCATACCAGGGAGAGGTGTCCATGACCTTCAGCAGCCTGTTGTCTCGTAGAAAATCATTTATCGGCAGCTCCTGCATGTCAGTATAATGCATACGAGACAAATGGTCAGAACAGAGTTCTCTACTCCTCCTTTATCTTTTATTTCTAAATCAAATTCTTAGAGTAAGAGGATCCAACGTATCAAGCGGGGTTTAGCATCTTTCTTAGTGAGCAGATATTTCAAAGCAGCATGATTAGTAATGATCTTGGCTCCTACTAACTAAGATCTAAACTTATCTATAGCAAAGACAATGGCTAGGAGCTCTTTTTCAGTGGTAGCATAGTTAAGTTGAGCTCCTGTCAAAGTCTTGCTAGCATATGCGATCACATGATGCTTCTTATCCTTAGTTTTGCCTAGAACGGCCCCTACGGCATAGTCACTAGCATCACACATGATCTCGAACGGTAGCGACTAATCCGGGGGTTGGATGATCGGCGCTAAGATGAGTGCCTTCTTAAGGGTTTGAAAGGCGGTCATGCACTCATCGGTAAAGTCGAAGGGTACTTCCTTAGCTAAGAGGCTTGTGCGGGGCCTAGTGATTTGAGAAAAATCTTATTTGATGAAACGACGATAGAACTCAACATGGCGTAGAAAGCTACGGATTCCTTTGACATTGGTAGGAGGCGGAACTTCAATCAAGCACTGCGTACAAGAACATGTAGTAGCTACGCAAAGTGATCTTCTAATTTATGAATTGAATGTACGTGTGTAGAACAGGTGGATCGATTTAGAGAGTGGAACTAATGCAGCTACACTTTATTTTTAACATCCACGAATCACGATGACTACCTAATCATGCAGAGAACATATATGTCAGTCGATCTGGATGGATGTATTTTGATTTAAGCGCTAATCTCAGCTACCAACTTTAAAAAAAAACATCAGTAAAGAAAATCTCACCTGAACCAAAAACAAGCTGAAGGAGCTTGGGTGCTGTTTGGTTCAGTTGTTTGCAGTGGCTAGTCTACAGCATCACCGCTATATATATATATTTGTTTCATGAGCCAGGTAATCGGATCGTGCAGTATCGGATTACAGGGCTATTCAAATCTGCTACCCCTCCCTTTCGATTGTAAACAGATTGCGCTTCTTCTCGCAAACGAAACAGTCGGCAGCCGCGCGTTGCACTTCCTCGTCCCCGAGTGCGGAGCCACCTTTCAGTTCAGTGCTATATTTGCTGTAGTGCACCTCCTCCCAGGATTCCCATCACGCCATGGGATCGCAATGCTGCCGCGGTTCCGACTGCGCATGCTTGGGGTCAGTGTTGGGGGTAGACTTCGGGAGGTGTTTTGGGAAGTCAAACCAAATGGGCCCCACAAAACGACCAAAATGGGCCAAAACATGGCCCAGGTTGGGGAGGTGTTTTGGGAAGTCTGCTCGCCCCCCCCCCCCCCCCCCCCCCCTCACCGTTCCACTGCTCGGCGATGTTTCGGCAGCTCAGGCCGCCACGTGGATGTCCTCGGCGAGAGGATGCACGTCCTTCGCTGCCGAGGGGATACTGTTGGGGGGAGGCCACACTCTCTTTCATTTTGCCAGGCTGTAACCGAGTTTACGGCTTGGCTGTCTATACTTGGTGTGATTTCAGGGAAAGGAGCGACGCGGAGGATGAAGGCCGAGCGATGGATCTCAGGTTCTGAAAACGCTTCCGAGAGCACTCTCGGAATCGGATGGCTGCGGGTGACGGCGAACGACAAGGAATGCTGGAAGAAACCGAAGACACCTTCAGAGAAGCAAGCCGAGGACCGCCTCGGCTCAGGGGAAACGCGTGACTGAGGATGACGACTTAAAACCCGAAACCGCTTTCGGGTTACCGGTGGGCCCCAGGGCCTAAGAAAGTGTAAAGCGTTATGCGATGTGTAATGTCTGAAATGTCCCAAAATATTCGGGGAATCTAGCGGTTGTTTTGTATAGAACTGTAAGTCTACATGGAGTCGTTTTGCCTCCCTATTAATAGAGGCGGTTTTGTAACAGGAGGAGAGGACTTTTTTTGGTAATACATAGTTCAGTTATGCCATTTCGGAGTTCCGGGTTTTGGAGTCGCGTTCATTTCCGAAGGGGCAGCATTTTCCTTCTTCCGCTCCCCCTTTGGACTCGTTTCCTAGCTGTTGGTGACGGAGTCCATTCCAGGGCCGCCCTACACCCAACAATTTTTGGCGCCCACCTCGTGGTAGTAATCCAAGACCACTCATGGCCCAGACCAAGAAAAAACCATCGGGCGCAGTCAATGGAGCAGGCACTTTGGATCTAGTCGCTCAAGCAAATCCCGAAGGTGAGCAGGTGGTACAACCGCAGGCAGTACCACGCTCCGAGGGCGCAGAAGCTGCCGTCGAAGAAACAGCCAACGGTGAGTTTGAGGTAGGCCTCGAAGAAATTGGTGTGACAGCGAAACACATAGCAGCTCTCCGAAGAGTACAAGAAACAATACGCAAAGCCTCAGAAGACGCACGAAGAGCGGCAAATACGACTGCACAGGTAGATCCAACAGTGCAGACGAGGTCAAGAGGTATGGCCAGGGACAAGACCCAGTTAACAGCAGATCAATTCAACGCCCAGAACAGAGCCGAAGCACTAAGAGAACAGATGCTCAAATACGACGCTCTACAAGAAGAACTGGCCAGGAGGAATGCAACTTTCACTCAAGCAAATACCACAGAAGATGAGTACGGGGGCATCCCCGAAAATCAGATGTGGCAAACCACACTAAACATGCAGGGCCGCATTGACGAGTTGCAGAAAAGAGTCTTGGAGGAGTCAGAAAGGGCTCTGAGGCAACACAATTCACGTTTCTACACAGTCAGCAGAAACACATTTCCTGAGATAGGGCCACTTTCTGCAGCATTAGAGATGGCCCCATGGCCACCACGATTCAATGCCACAACACTGCCGCAATATGATGGCGAGTCTGACCCTAAAGAATTCCTAATGAAATACGAGGCAGTTGTTGAATCAAATGGAGGGGACTTGACGACAAAAGCAAAAGCACTAGTTTTGACGCTCAAGGGACCGGCTCAGTTCTGGTACGCCAACCTTCCAAAGGGTCAGATAAAAACCTGGCAGGAACTCAATAGCAGGCTGACGTCAAGCTTCCGGGGAATGCAGGCCGAAGGCCTATCATCAAATGACTTCATGATATCATGCGTCCAAGGCGAAAAAAAATCCCTCCAATAATACATGCAGCGAGTTGTAAAGTTAGCTGCCAGGGCACTAAGGGTAAAGGAAGACAGCATCATCGATTACACCATTGCTGGTCTTCGTATAGGTTCATGCCAAGATTACTTAGAAAGGGCACGACCAGATACTGTGCGAGAACTATTCGAAGTCATGGAAGAATATTGCAATTCCGATGAGGGATGAAGACGCAGAATCGATCAGATGAACTCGCAGAAGAAACAGAGGGGGAATAACTATCAGCAAAGGCAGTGGCAACCAGAATAAAGAACCAAGAAGAACTCGAGGCCAGTGAACAACGTCATGAATCAGCCGCCAAACCAGCAAGCCGCACAGAACAGTGGTCACAATGACCATCAGTCTTCAAATTCCCGAGGAGGAAGAAGCAACAAAGGAAGAGGAGGAAGAGGAGGCCGAGGGGGAAAAACCCATGGTGTTGGTTTCACGGTAAAGATATGGGCCACAGCACTCATGAATGCCACACGCCATCCAAAAGAAAAAAGAATTTGAAGAGCAACAGAAAAACCCAAAGAGTCAATCCTTTGATGCCTCGTCATTACCACCACCCCCTCAGCTAAGCAATCGCTCAGTGTCTTATCTCTCACCAAATTTCGCACCACCCCACCACTCATATTACTTTCCCCCTCAGCAATACGCTTACCCTTCGGCTCCGCAAATGCCACAACTACCACCACCACCACCCCTCCCGAGGTATGACTCATTGGGATATCACACGGAGGTAAAGCCGAAAACAGAAAATACAGGGCAAAACAGTTCCATGGGAGACATCGAAGAAGACCCACCAGGAAAGGTTCATACAATAAATGCAATCTCTGGGGGCTCGAATGAGCCCGAACACATGACGAAGAGGCAGAGGAAATAAGAAGCAAGAAGCGTGAAATCAGATCTGCTCTGGCCAAGTATTCCGAACCCCATGGTCTCATGTCCCCATAACCTTCAGTCAAGCTGATGTAAGACTCATGAAATATCCACACAATGATCCGCTCGTCATCCAGGCAAATATCGGGCGCAATTCCCAGCATCGGCCGTATGGCAACAACGTCGGTAAAATTCTTGTTGATAATGGCAGTTCTGCAGACATAATCACTTGGAAGTGCTTCCAGGAGATGGGTTTCAAATCCGAAGACCTGAAGGATGCAAAGAATCTATTGTACGGTTTCGGTGGAAAGAGGATAAATGCCAAGGGCAAGCGGGATATCGACGTCACATTCGGATCTGGCACCTCGAGGCGGGTCGAGACAATCACATTTGACATCGTCGAGATTGATTACCCGTACAATGCAATCTTCGGAAGATCGACTATCAACAAATTTTCTGCAGTGATCCATCAAGATTATCTCTGCATGAAGATCCCATCGAACCAAGGAATCATTTCCGTGTATGGAAGTCAGGATGAAGCCCGAAGGGCTGAAAGAAATACAACATTTGGGGTCTAACATGTTCATGCCATCAGTGACGAGGCAGAAGCAGAAAATGAGGATCCGGAAGAGATCCCGAAAGAGCAGAAAAAACAACACAATGCAGAACGGGTAGCACCTTTCGAGCACACCAAGAAAATCCCATTGTGTGAAGATGTCCCAGACAAAACAGTCATTATCGGCAAAGAACTCAACAGTGAGGAAGAAATCAGGCTTATCGAGTTCCTTTGGAACAATCAAGATGTTTTCGCCTGGTTGTCAAATGATTTAACAGGGGTCAGCAGAAATGTAATCGAGCATGAACTCCACATAGATCCGAAGGCAAAGCCGAAGAAACAGAAACTCCGTGTCATGTCCGAAGAACGGAAGAATGCAGCGTAGGCTGAAGTACAGAAATTACTAGACGCCAGGGTCATTCGTCCGGTACAGTTCTCTCTGTGGCTAGCCAACGTAGTAATGGTACCAAAGAAAAATGGACAGTGGAGAATGTGCATAGACTTCACCTGTCTAAACAAAGCTTGTCCGAAAGATGACTTCCCACTGCCTCGAATAGATGTCCTTGTCGATCAGGCAGCATGCTGCGAAATGCTCAGTTTTCTGGATTGTTTTTCTGGTTACCATCAGATCTGGATGAAGATGACAGATGAAGAGGCCACAAGTTTCACCACTCCTTTCGGAACTTACTGCTTCATCAGAATGCCAGAGGGACTCAGAAATGCAGGGTGCACTTACAGCAGAATGATCCAGAAAATTCTGGGGTCCCAGTTGAAAAGAAATGTTTCAGCTTACGTCGATGATGTCGTTGTGAAAAGCAAACAGAGAGCCGACCACATCCAAGACCTTCGGGAAACTTTCACAAACTTGAGGAGAAATGGCCTGAAACTGAACCCAGCAAAGTGTGTTTTCGGAATCACCAAAGGAAAACTTCTGGGTTGCCTAATCTCCAAAACAGGAATTCAGGCGAACCCCGAGAAAGTTGAAGCAATCAGACGGATGCAACTGCCAAAGACCAGGAAAGATGTACAGAAGCTTGCCGGCAAAATTGCGGCACTTGGCAGATTCATCTCCAAATCAGCAGAAAGAAGCCTGCCTTTCTTTAAAGCAGTTCGGAACACGGCAAATTTCCAGTGGGGACCGGAACAGCAGAAAGCCTTCGAAGAACTCAAACAGTACATTGAAAACCTGGCCATTCTTTCCAGCCCAACTCCAGGAGCACAGTTGATGTTATACATTGCAGCCTCGGACACAGCTTTGAGCGTAGCCTTGGTTGAAGAAAGAGAAATCAATGGAGTACCGACACAGGTACCAATTTATTTTTTTTCAGAGGCTCTCTCGGGTTCCAAGCTGTTCTACTCAGAAATGGAAAAAATGGCATACACAATCATCATGGCCAAGAGAAAGTTACGACACTATTTTCTCAGCCACAAGATTCTTGTACCAACCTCGTACCCGTTACGAGACATGTTTGAAAACAAGGAATCCCTAGGCAGGGTAGGAAAATGGGCTGCAGAATTGCAGGAGCATTATGTCGATTTCATCCCAAGAATAGCAAATTAATCACAAGTCCTGGCAGACTTCATAGCAGATTGGACACCTTCCAATCAGGCAAATTCCAGACCAATTCTGGAATCTCTGTGGGAAATACAGTGTGACGGTGCTTATTGTGACCGAGGGTCAGGAGCGTCTGCAGTAATCCTATCACCATCAGGAATCAAACTCCGATACACCATCTGCCTAGACTATGATAAACAACATAGCAGAATACGAGGGTCTGCTGTTGGGGCTTCGGAAGGCAAGGGCACTAGGAGCTCAAAGAGTCTTTGTGAACTCTGACTCCGAGCTGATTTCGGGGCACAAGGATAAATCATATAAAGCCAAGCACCTAGAGCTAATAAAGTATCTAGCAGCTGTGAGGTCCATGGAAAAGTACTTTTTCGGATTCACTGTAAAAATTATCTGAGGTCCAGAAACAAAGAAGCATACGAATTGGCAAAGGCTGCAGCGACCAAGTCACCTCTGCCTTTGGATGTATTTTACGAAGTGCTCAAGCAGAAATCAGTTCTCGGTGATGAAGCCCCTGTGAGATACATAAACGCTATTCAGAGTGAAGATTGGAGAGCTCCTCTCATGGCTTTCATTAGGAGGCACTTCGAACCTGAAGATAAGGCAGAAAAAAGAGAATGGAAGCAAAAGGCCAGAAATTACTGCATAGTAGACGGAAAATTGTGCCGAAAGGGAGTCTGCGCACCACTGCTCAAGTGCATCTCTGTCGAGGAAGGCAAAGAACTGCTCCGCGAAATTCACAGCGGAATGTGCTCATCACACATCAAAACGAGGGCTCTCGTTTAGAAAGCTTTCAGGCAAGGATTCTATTGGCTATCAGCAGTATCAGACGCAGATGAAATTGTAAGAACCTGCAACAACTGCCGCATGCACGCACCATACAAGCACTACCTAGCAAATGAAGCACAACTCATACCACCTATTTGGCCTTTGTCAAGATGGGGAATAGACATTATGGGACCACTCCCGAAGGCACAGGGGAATCTAACATATGCAATAGTGGTTGTAGAGTATTTTTCCAAGTGGATCAAGGCGAAACCAGTGCAGAAAATCACATCCACTTCAGTACAAAATTTTTTTTGGCAGAACATCGTATGTCGCTTCGGGGTACCAAGGGAAATAACAGTTGACAATGGCAAGCAAATTGACAGTGAATCTTTCCGCAATTTCTGCCAGGGCCTCGAAACCAAACTGTGTTTTGCTTCTGTGTATCACCCGCAGTCAAATGGGGTAGTTGAACTAGCAAACGGGATCATCTTTTCCGGCGTCAAGAAGAATATCACAGGCCTTCCGAAGGGAAAATGGGTTGACGAACTACCAAGAGTTATCTGGTCCCATAACACCACAGAATCAAGAACGACAAAGTTCTCACCATTCAGGCTACTGTACGGAGAAGAAGCCATGACTCCAGAAGAAATCAAGCACGAGTCGTGGAGAACAGAAGAAGAAGCACATCAGTACACAACCCTTATGGAGGTAACACTAGATACCATGGAAATCCTAAGGGAAGAAGCTTCCAAAAATCTCGAAAGCTATCAAGAAGAAACCAAGCGATGGAGAGATAAGAAAGTGAAACCGAGAGGTATCCAGACAGGAGACATGGTACTCAGGAAGATCACCAAGGGCAAATACAAGGGAAAACTCAACCCAAAATGGGAAGGACCTTTCCTCGTATCCGAGACATCAAGGCCATCCGCCTTCAGGCTGCAATCACTGGACGGAGTCGATGACCCGTACCCATGGAACGAAGACATGCTGCAACGCTATTACGTTTAGGAGCCAGGGGCTCGGAAAGTGTAACTTTGAGTTCTTTTTGTAGTTTCTCCTTTTGTAATTTCTCTTTTACTTTTCACCAAGTAACAAATGTAATGAGGAGTCCGTACTCTTTTCCTCACAGGGGAAGCTTTCGGGTTGCATTCCATAAGCAATTTGAAAGTGTGAGGTTTTTAACGAGGCAGATTTCCTGTGTAACCTCTTGTGTAATATAAACAAGGTATCCCCTACAAGACGAAAATCCCGAAGCAACAACGCCAAAAACGATGGCCTCAGCTTCTCCTCTCAAGAACGCATCAAAATCACCTGCGTGCAGAAAAATAGGATACAACATAAAGTTACAAGGCGGGCTTCAGAAAATAAATAACCTAACTAGGAAACTTGTACATAAATTCTGCAGGCTCATATTCAGTATCATCTACGGGTTCCTCCTTCGGAGTTAGCAAACCGAAGGGGGGCACGAACTTTCCACCGAAACCAATCTGGTTAAGGCGCTTCATCTCGTGAATGAAGTAACGAGTGTGTACAATCCTGTCATGTTCCACCACATTTCGGTGGAACTCAGCGAAAAAAGATCGGGATTCAGCGTTACGAATCTCGTACTTCCGGAGTTTGTAGGCCCAAAACATTTCAAAGCTAGCATTCGGACGTTTAGCAAGAAACTTGGACCAAATGCTACCAGACATTAGGAAACCATCTTTGTACATCATCAGAGGAACCACACCTTCGGTTACGACGGCAGGATCCACACCACGGACCTGCATGGCAACCGAGCGAAGTTAACAAAATATTCTTACAAAATTACACAAATCCACATTCCATCCAAGTGCGACACAACCCCTCACACCTCTCTTGCTTCGGTATCCAAATCCCGATCCGGAACAGTTCCGGCAGCACCCCAGAAGCTGCTTCAAAGCCCGTGGCAGGAGTCCTGTCGGCTTCGAGAGCAGCATCTTCATTGATGGTCTCCAGCTTCGACGAGGAAGTAGATTTCGCAGCCATGCGAGCCTCAAGTGCGGCAGAAACCTTGTTTTCGATTTGCGCCAAATCTAGAAAACGAGGATGGCCATGAGGAACAAAACATACCAAAACAAATAAACATAAGAGCAAACGAAACAAACCTACTCTTCAGTACGACGGGGCTCATCCCGAGCCAAAACACTGCCGTGGAACTTGAAGAAAGTAAGCATGAGTTGTTAGCGATATTCTTCGCCAAAGGGCTCAAACTCTTCGGAGCCAGATAATCCTCGGAAGGCCAAGCAAACGAAGGGTCCTTCAACATCCGCAGTTCCTTTTCCTGATATGCTTCGAATCAGCGGACGCATCCGGGGGTAGCAGGGAGCAAATAGTCTGGGCAAAAGCCCAAGAGGCAACCTTTGCATTCAGTTCACCCCATAGACCGCTACCGATAGAGGCCACCTCCAGACAAGAAAATATCCAATCGTAAAACCCTTCAATGCTGCACTCGTTTACATTAAGATCAGGAGGGATAAGACCAAAGGGCGCGAGTGCACGAGCGAAACCAATCTTAACTTCCTCGACACCTTCGGCATGAGCATGCATGTAATGCTCAAATTGCTTCTTTAGCTCAACAAGGCTCACCTCCTTGCCGCCAACATCCTGTTTCAGCTTCTCGTTTTCCTCAACAAGTTCCTTGTTTCGCTTGGCAACCCGCCTTTCAATCTCAAGCTCTTCAACTTTCATATCCTCAACAATTTTTCTAAGCCCCTCGTTTTCCTTGGCAAGAATTTCTTTCTCTAGGGCAAGATCATCAGAACGTCCCTTCTCCAACCGAAGACTTTCGGAAAGGGACTTCTTCTCCTCCTCCAAACTTGAAACTTTTCCCGAAGCCACCTCGCAGCTCTTCATATATGGCCTGAGATCCTCTATGTCTCGCTTATGAGTCCGAGAGGCACATCGAATGGACAGGTAGGTCTTCAGGGCCAAGTCCTCAGCTTGTTGCAAGACAGATTCAGTGCTCTGTTGGCAAAGTTTATTTTCCGTCAGAGGCAAACAAAAGGAGCGGCCGGCTTCGGAAAGAAATTCATGCTCGTGTCCATCGCTTTTGAAAGACACTTTTCCGACAACCTGCCCGCCAATAAGCTTGGCATCCGACGGAAAACCAAGCTTATCGGCAATCTCCCTAGGATCCTCGGAGCTGACAAAATAGCTACTGCTCATCTCGGTATTTTCAATGTCTACATCAGCATTATCCTCATCTTCAATCAACGGTCCCAGGGGGGAGGGACTCCGTCTTTGTATCCGAGGAGCTACCCGACGAAGGACTGGAATCCCGAGACGACCTCTGGGACGTATCTGAGCCGGTATCATGAGGCTCCGGAGATCGAGCACGCACATCGTCCGCATCAGCGTCATCTCGGCCACCCTGATCCACAACCTTCTCGGCCTCATCTTCGCTATCAGAAGCAGGGGGGCTATAGATAACACCGATGCCAAGGGACGACGGACCGCTAGCAAGGACAATCTCGGATGTAACCAACTTACTAGTGCAGTCCCCAGTCGGTGGAGAACGGATAGGAGACGTATTCCGAGGGGCTTCCGGGACATCCTGCTCAGATGGCTGCTCAGGAGCTTCACGAGACCCAACTTTACCACTGTCAACAGGCATGTCATCTTCATCCATGTCACCAAAAACATTCTTGAGAATCTCCTTGGGGTCAAGAATCTTGAGCTTCTTCAACGCATCACCAGAACTCAACGTCTTGCCTTTCGCCACGCGTTTCGGACGAGAGTGCGGAACATCTTTGCCGCCAGGTGGAACACTCCCTTCATCAGTAGAAACCGCTTTTGAATCAACAGGCTCTTCAACCTTTTTTCCGACCCTGGAGGCCTTCAGCTCCTTAGCAATACTCTTGTTGGTAGATTTCCGCAAGCCAGGGGAAATCTTAAAAAATTCGAACACCCGGTTCGACCTCTTCAAAGAAAGAACTTTCTTGCTCTCGCAGAATTCAGTTGGGGATTCCTTCCCAATCATGCCGTTGACATCTTTTTCGACCCAAGAGGCATTGATGTCTGCGGAAAAGGAAAAAATATTAATACTAGCGACAACCCAGAGACATAACGAGAGAAATCACAGAAATTGGAAACGCACCTTTATCAGTCAAACCGAAGCACTTAGCGAAATCAGGAACCGGAATCCCATCTTTAGGAGTTTCTTTCCAATGTTCCACGCTCCAACCGGCCTTGACAGGGAAAACGCGGCACAGGCAGAATTCCTCAAAGTGGTCGCAAACACTGTATTTCTGGGAGATTTTCCAAAGCATCACCACAAAAGCTACGCCTTCGGGAGCTGCACCAGTAGAAGCGGGCCAGCATTTCGAAAGGTTAACAAGGGGAGGACATGCAATCGGGTAAGTGCCCTCGTTGTCCTTGTCAGCCTCGTGATACATCCAGGCTGTCCACCACTTATTCGGCCACTTGTTCCGGTAGGCCATGATAGGAAACATCACATGAGGCTTGTACGTAAAATTGAGACAGCCAAACTGACATTCTTTCTCTACATCCCCCTTGCTAGGGTGAGTGTGCAGTTGAGCCTTCGAAAGCTTGTGCACCTTGTGAGCGTACAGGAATCCCTCCACACTCGCCTTGATCTTCGTGGCCTTGATCTTCGGTGTGAGCTGGTGTAGGTAGACGCCGCAATGCTTCATGATCTCAACAACAACCAGGTCCATAGGAAACCGAAGACCAGACACGAAATGATCATGGAAAACAACAACCTCATTATTTTTCGGTGATGGCTTCGTCTCATCTTCCTCAGCAACCCTAGCTTTTCCAGATTCAATCATACAAGATGATTCCAGCAACTGTAAATCATTCTGCTTAAGAATGCTCAAGCCAAACATAAGGGTAGGCGGCTTTGAGGGAGTCTTATCGGTGTCAGGGACCCCCTCGTCATCATTCCTCTTCCTCTTCGGAGCCACCAAACTCTAGAAAGTGAAGTCCTAGAACAAGACTAAAACTAAACAAACCCGAAGCCAAAACTGAAAACAAAAAGAACAAATAAAAGAAACTGAAGCCGAAACAGAAAGTTACCTCGGAAGTAATACACAGCAAGGACTCAACGGCGGCCTCGGAGCTCCCCAAAACAAGCGCTGAGGAAACGAATGTGTGATCAAGAGGCACCTCCACACCCGCTTATATAGCCAGCCAAACCAAATGGGCCCCGCAAAACGACCAAAATGGGCCAAAACATGGCCCAGGTTGGGGAGGTGTTTTGGGAAGTCTGCTCGCCCCCCCCCCACCCCCCCCACCCCCCCTCACCGTTCCACTGCTCGGCGATGTTTCGGCAGCTCAGGCCGCCACGTGGATGTCCTCGGCGAGAGGACGCACGTCCTTCGCTGCCGAGGGGCTACTGTTGGGGGGAGGCCACCCTCTCTTTCATTTTGTCAGGCTGTAACCGAGTTTACGGCTTGGCTGTCTATACTTGGTGTGATTTCAGGGAAAGGAGCGACGCGGAGGATGAAGGCCGAGCGATGGATCTCAGGTTCCGAAAACGCTTCCGAGAGCACTCTCGGAATCAGATGGCTGCGGGTGACGGCGAACGACAAGGAACACCGGAAGAAACCGAAGACACCTTCGGAGAAGCAAGCCGAGGACCGCCTCGGCTCAGGGGAAACGCGTGACCGAGGATGACGACATAAAACGCGAAACCGCTTTCGGGGTACCGGTGGGCCCCAGGGCCGAAGAAAGTGTAAAGCGTTATGCGATGTGTAATGTCTGAAATGTCCCAGAATATTCGGAGAATCTAGCGGTTGTTTTGTATAGAATTGTAACTCTACATGGAGTCGGTTCGCCTCCCTATAAATAGAGACTGTTTTGTAACAGGAGGAGAGGACTTTTTTTTGGTAATACATGGTTCAGTTACGCCATTTCGGAGTTCCGGGTTTTGGAGTCGCGTTCATTTCCGAAGGGGCAGCATTTTCCTTCTTCCGCTCCCCCTTCGGACTCGTTTCCTAGCTGTTGGTGACAGAGTCCATTCCGGGGCCGTCCTACACCCAACAGTCAGTTCGGCGCCCACAGACTCGCCACACGCTCTCCAATTCCACCACCATGGAGCTCGCAAAGCCTGCAGCGGTTGCAATTGCTGGTGCAGCAGAGCTGTGCAGCTCCTCATGGCTCAGATAAGCTCCCAGGTGCTCGACTTCAGTGTCGACCCGTTATAATTCTATAAGATTGTCCTATAGTCCTGGTTTCTCGTGCATTTTTTTTTCTCCTGATCCCTCACATTCCTGCGTCCTTGAGTCATCTCGCATTCCTGTTCCACCCATAGTTGTGAGACTCATCACTCCATCAGACGATCTAGCATTGGATTAGCTGAAAATCATCGGAATATACGGCATTGGGTTAGTTGAAAACACCAAACATAAAGTCTAGGATTTTGTAATAACTCTGCTGTAGCTTAGTCACCACTTGCCCATGGCTCACACAAGTACAATAGCAATAGGGAAATTGAAAAGTCGGGAAACCAACCATGCACTCATAACCTGCACTGATCTCTCACGCCCATGCACCCACAACACTGCGTGGCAGCTTCCCATCCCACCCCCCTCCCCGTGCATTGACGACGCCCAGCATTGTTGGGGATATATATTACTAGGTAGGGGGCGCGCTAACGCCGCGCCACATAGGTTCTTTTGTATCATGGGTACTGATGATATTATACTGACATGACTCGTAAGCAAATTCGATGGCAGTAAGGCAGATGTTCTCGATCATAGAGACCATGGCCGTGTTGACATAGAGTGTGCACTTAAAAGGGCCTTCTGCCACTACGGCGCTAGAGGTAGTGGGAACTGAGGACTGAAGCGGCGCGAAGTGACTTTTTTGGCCTGCTAGCCGACGAATAACAAAGAGAGGGGAGAGGAAAACCTGAGGGTAGGAACGGTTCAACGAACTCGTCTCAGGAGACACGGTGGTCGCGGGTTTCACATGTGAGGCCGGTGAGCTCGGGGTAGACGGTATCTTCCTCCGAGGCAGCGGCACCACCTCTAATCCAAACTGGGGTTCGACAGAAGGGATAGAGGTGGCGAGTTGACACGTGACGCGAAAGATTGGGCGAGCAGCCGAGAAGCACAATATTTATGTCACGTTCTAAACTTCGTGGGCAGGCAACGACGGCTCTAATGCGTGAAAGGCACAATAATTTCATTCGACAACAATACATAATTGTAACATGCGACGACCGATAAATTGTATGACAGCGCAACGTTGGAATCACGTGGCGAGGACTTACCGACTCTGGTTGGACGCACTTTTTTACCGGTATGATGCATGTATTTGTTCTGGAGATAATACTTAGGTACCACCAGACTTGACACTCGTGAGGGGAAAACAGACATACTGTAGAAAAAAAGTATGGTGTAGAAAAGTTAAAAAATAACTGAGGCACTGTAGCGCACTCCAGGCGCGCGGGAGGGCGTCAATCCTCCCCGCGTTATAGAGAGTAATATATGCGAAACGGCAAGAGCATCCCCTTTGTGCAGTGTATAAAGCATCTTGCATCTGCTGCAGAGTAAATCGAAGAATTTAAGGTATAAAAAATAAGTGAATCATACAAAATAGTGATGCCAGAACACAGAGAACATATAATTTTAGACTCATCGAACATCAGGTGCAAGTCATCCAGTAAACCATTAGATTTGGTTGAAAACAACACATCATGTACATGCCATGTACTAGAATTTTAAACACAGTCACAACATATTCCTCACAACAAGTTTGGACACCACGCTACTCAGAACATGGAGTTTGTGAGCCTGAATCGTCAGAAGATGTACTCAGGCGGTTGGAGAGGGAACGGAGCAATCTTGACAGCAAATTGATTACCATCAGGTTTGTGGCGCCTTGAGACAGAAAATCAAATGTCACATAAGTATGAAACATAAAAATGTTTATGTTCGCTATATTCTACTATCATTTAATACGGATATACAAAGATTACATAAAAAATCAAACTTTTATATGTCTTCTGTCAACACAGAGGTTGAAATCAAATTATATATTCTTATTTATTTGGAAAATTCCATTTGGAAGCTTCACCAATGGAAATTAATTACCTCAATGGAATGAATGTGAGAGATCCCTCTATGGTCGCAGGTAACTTTGACAGTAATATGTAACTTTAACTTTCATACTTAAACTCATCTGGAGCATCCTTTTGCAATAGACCATAACACTGAAAAAATGCCAACAGAGACGTAAATGTCATAATTTAATAGGATAACTGTTAAATGCACTTGTATGACTACATATTTGAGTTACCGTAGCTTGCAGCCTACCTTTGACTCATCATGAAAGACATCATTTCCTGTACGAACAGTTAGGCTACAGGATAGAAACTGACAGGAAGAATAGCACTGGCCATTGACAGTGCATGCATCAGGAAGTGACAAGCGAATGAAATAATAGTAAACATATTTGCAAGGGTCATCATAGACAGAAGATTCTTCTGGAACAAAAACAGAAGATGCACGGACCTGTAAATGTTTCACAGATATCAGTACCAGGCGTTGGTATTTGGAAAAATTATGTATCGCTGTCATTAAAAAAACTAATATAAAGGTCCCTGATGTTGTCTCATGTGGATACTGTACAGATGGACACATCTAGTGCTCGGCTACCATTTTCAAGTACATATATCCCTTTTTCTTAAAAAAGAGAGAGCTGACCTAGCATATATGTGTAAACTAAATACAGCCAACTTAAACTTAAATAGGTGAGGTTTTATTTCAGGTCCACTCCGACACAGTCACATTTCAGCACTATGTCTAATCTGGCACTATCAACTGCAGCTTAAACAAAAACATGTCCACTCCGACAATGTTTTTGTGGTAATATTGCTGAGGTTGCATATCTGCTGAGTGGCAAGGGATAATTATGCTTTTGTCTTCATTTCTTTCAAATGTACATCTTAGAGGTGTGCTTTGAAGCTGAGTAGAGCGTCAGCATTCAGTACAATGTATTGAGCTGACAAACGGACAATACAATTTATATTAATCCTACTATGTCTTCAATATATATCACTTATGCTACCATGCTGTTGCTTTTAGTTGACAGAAAGGTAGAGAAATGATGTGTTGCAAATGCATATTGTTCAGTTAATTTATAGAAAACAAAAGTTGTTTTAGCACAAATGCAAAGTCAATTATAATGCAATCTGTCGCATTAAGCAGGGGCATTAAAACTGAGGATGGTATCTCCATTACCTTTACACCATGTGTAACTGCTGTTGAACAGGTTGGGGCCGTTTCTGGATACAAACTGATGTGTCTTGCATTACTTTTGAAGTTATGAATCTGCACCTTGATCAAGCCATTCTGTAGGTTCCTAAGGTGTTCCTCCAACCACAAAAGAAAACCATCTTGAGGCATATCATTATTATCTGCGTGCAGCCTTATTAGTGAGTCAGGTACACATGGCATTATTGCTCCATTTGATCTAAAATTTTTTGTGCTAACGTAGAGTTGGCCACTCAGACAATCAAGGAGAAAGGTTTTTTCTTGAAAAGAACAATCTCTCCAAACATTAGCCATTTCATAGCACAACTCATAACCTCCTATGATGCCACACGATTCCATGTCATCTCTCCAAATCTGGCCATTACAGAAGCGGTACAGTAATTTTGTGGGCATAGGGAGCTGAAAACCAAGATCATACTCTGCTATTCTGATATCAATATCAGAAAGACCTTCAGCCAGTGTTTCAAGTGCATCAGGAAAGAATTTTTTCAGGCAACATACAAATTTTGTGGGCATAGGCAGCTTTTCATCCCTTTGACCCTTCTGAATCTGAAACATGATCCAATCCATTTGGGGCCAGAACCCTATTTGCGGTGCGCATAGATTAATTTAGACTCATTAAGCACATATTAAACACGATATCTATTGCCGGTACCAAAATTGAAATATTCATGTAAGTTCAATTGTTCATTATAATAAAATCTTAAAGAAAAAACCAAGTACACACTTTTTGGATGTCAGGAATAATGAAAGCGCTTCACCCTCTTTCTAGTGTATTACAATAAGAATTTCTATTTAATTCTAAAGTATTTTAAATTCTTAATGAAACTGACAGAGCCAATCAAATCATTAATTGGTCCTTATTAACTACTCCCTCCGTCCTCGTTTATAAGGCGTGAGTTGACCTTACACGGTCTCCCAAGTTACGCTTTGACCATTTATTTCTCTTATATTATATTATTTATGATTATAAATTTATGATTATTAGAGAGTGTATATAATTCTAAATCCAACCCATCCAAGTTTAGATTGTAAAAGTTAAAAATTGTTAGCTAAATTATTGGTCAAAGATTGTAAACTTTGAATCTTGATATGCGTGCGCACCTTATAAACGAGGACGGAGGGAGTAAAGTAGTATAGGTAATAGGTGTCAAAATCATTAGTCCTTAGTTTCTATATACACAACAGTTGAATCCCTTTGCTAGTAATCTAAATTATTCTGATTTCAAGATCGGACCATGAATCTGATTTACGATACCCCTTAAATTGAAAGGGCATAACAGCACGTTATGCGCCAGCAGTGGAATTAATCTCAGACCATGAAACTCGTGCAATGATGGAAGAAGCCGCAACCATAAGAGTGCATATTAAGCACTATATTTATTACCAGTACCAAAATTGAATATAAGTGCACTTTTCATTACAATCATAAAGGGAAACCCAACAACAAATTTGTATTATGTTCTGGATAATTAAAGCACTTCATCCTGTTTTTTATGTTTTGGAACCATAATTTTTATTTGTTATTTTAAAAGTACTAAAAATTCTTGATGAAGCTGATACAGCAAGTCAAATCACTGATTGGTCCTTGTTGACTATAGAACTACTAAAGTAGTAGTTTAGATAGCAGGTGCCAGGATTACCACTCCTTGTTTTCTATGCTAGCAATCTAAAATCATGGTTTTAAATAGCGGGCTATAGCTGCGCTATAGCCCCGCTATAGCGTTTTGGGAGGGAAGCCGCTAGGATATTGTCATTTTCTACGCTACAGCAGCTACAGGCGCTAAAGCACGATTTAGCGGCGCTAAACATCATAGCTTTAGCGTTCATTTAGCGCCGCTATGCCAATTTCTGCCGGCGGGCCAAAAATATGAACCAGCCTGGCAGCCATCGACTACCATTTGCAACCCACAAAGGCCCAGAACGACTCAATCTAAACTCTAAAGCCCAGTCCCAGGCTCCTGCACATGTTCCCAGCTTTCCCTTTCAAAGAAGTTGTGGTGGCGGCTGTTTGCCTGTGGCCACCGGCGCGGCGGCTGCAGCTGCCTGCGACCAGCGGCCAGCAGCAACCAAGAAATGAGGCTGCCGTCCTCCGCTCATGAGTACTCAAGGCGAGCAGGAACCTTTCTCTCACCCTCGGCCCTCTCCCAATCTCCCTGATGATCCCGTTCTCTCCCTGGAGATAGAGGAAAGTCTTAAGACTTCACTGTCTCATGGTTACTGAGTTACAGTTGCAAATTTTTCAAGGTGATTTATGAAACCGCTATATGTCATAGCTCCGCTATAGCTGCCGGAAAAATGGTGCCGCTATTTGCCATAGCCCGCTATTTAAAACCATGATCTAATTGTGGACCCGAAAAAAAATTCTAAGCAGTATTCTGATTTCAAGATCGATTTTTAAATCTGACTTTCGATACACCAGAAAGGGGCTGATAGCAGCTAATGCGCAGGCAGTTCGAACTAATCTCAAACAAATAACCCCGTGCAAGGACGTGGGGAGCCGAAACAGCGAGAGTACCTTGAAGGAGGGGAGCACGCGGCCTTCGGGGTCGACGGGACAATCGACGCCGATGTCGTCGGCGCAGAACCGGCGCCAACGCTCGTCGGAGGATGTGGCGGCGCGGAGGGTCCGGCTGGTGCAGGCTAGCGAGGCGGCGCTGCGGGCCCCGGCCCTCGCGAAGACCGCCGCCAAAGCGACCGGCGGCAGGTTCTCCAGGGCCGAGGGCGGCGGCCGCCGTTTCGTTGGCGGCGGCATCGGTGCGGTGCGCCTTCCGGATGGGATTCGCGTTTTTCTATTTGGCAACATCAGTCAGGGAAAATGGAAAGTGCTTTCATTTCACTGTTTCACAAGTTTTGTATCATATGTGAGCGAAGGAGCAAACAGGAAAAACGGGAGGCCATTTGGGCTCAGGGCCAGGCCGGCCGGCCTAGCCTAGGCCGACCGGCCCCCTTCCCCCTCTTCTGGCCACGGCTTTGATCCACAAGCTATCTAACACATCAAGGAAGATCATAAGCCATGAGTTTGATGTCGGTTTGATCCAAGGACCCGAAAGGCCTAGGGTGAGATAAACACGGATTGAAGGGCCCACAACCTAGGATTCTCGGATAGCCTCAACCGAACGCAACTGTTACCGACTTCAGGAGAGTATCAGGACCGTTCCTGCAAAGGTCGGTGTCAAGTGGCACCAGGACCAGGCCGGCCGGCCTAGAGAAGGCCGACCGGCCTCCTTCTGTGGCCGCCACGTGCCCCCTTCGCGTGTAGCCTAAGCAGTTCCTTAGCTTGCTAATGACGCCGAGCTGCACCCCTGAAGGCTATAAAAGGCGACCTCCACCTCCATTCAACACACCACGGTGAAAGGGAGAAGTCCAAGTGTAGTGTAGTGCTACCTATCTATCTTAGAAAATAGGGAGAGTGGTGAGGTGAGAGTCCGGAGAGGAGCCGAAGTGTCGGCCCCTCTCCAACTTTGTGCCTCCGAGGAATGAAGCTTCAGTAAAGTTCCTCTTCTTTTGTCTTTACAAGCTTTCACTCCTTTACTTAGCAGTACTTGAATGTTTGCCCTCTCTCTAGTTGTGGGATCCCTTGTTTGTAGCTGATAGCTTAGGCGTGGTGCCTGTGCTTGATAGTTACCTTGGGTTGTGTTGCACCCCACGGAACTGAAGTGGTAGGCGACAGGTGGTGACAGCCCTGTCTGTCCTTCGTAATCCACCACGTTCGGGTGTATTCATAACAGTAGCTTGCTGGGCCCGGAGGATCCCCTCTCTCATCCCGTTCTGAGATCCTCCCGCTGTCAGTCATCGAAATAGCTAGAGGGAACAAATATTCCTGATAGGAGGTTAGCAAGTTGACATTAGATTACCTAAGCCCGGTTTATCTGTTCTTCTTCACTCCCGCCGTCCCTGGATAAACCAGAGCCATTTCTAGTACACTTCTCGTTCCTCGTGGATTCGATACCTTGGAATACTCCTAGGTGAAAGCTACATCGGCATCCGTACGCTTGCGGATTTATCTGTTAGGCTAAGGACCGCCAACAAGCTTTCTGGCGCCGTTGCTGGGGAACGGTAGTTGTACTAGTATCGTTCTAGTTTACCCTTGTATCACTCCACCTACCCTACCATCTCACCTTTCCCATGGAATCCATTACCCTTCGTAAGTTCTCAGCACCAGGGCATAATCACTGGGTGCCGCCACCTTCATCAGACCCCATCCATACTTCAGGCTTCGAGATCCGCCCTAGTCTTGCGACCTTGGTTCGATCACAATCTTTCTCTGGGCACAAGGATGAAAATCCTTACACCCATCTATGAGAATTTGAGCAGAACTGCTCCATCATCTCAATACCAGGCATGCACCATGAAACAGTGAAATGGAAGCTCTTTCCATTCTCCCTGACTGATGTTGCCAAACAATGGTATTATATGACCGTAGGGACCGTAGAAGGTGATTGGAATACCCTCAAAGATGAGTTTTGTCTCAAATTCTTCCCCATATCGAGGGTCATTGCCCTTCGTATAGAAGCCCTCTCTTTCAAGCAACGAGAAGGAGAATCTTTGGGAGCAGCTTGGGCTCGTTTCACCAAACTTTTATCTTCAGGGCCAGATTTGGGTATACCCGAGGCTATGCGCTTACAACACTTTGCTAGTGGTCTTAGAAAAGAGAGTGCACTCCATTTGGATGCAGCTTCTAGAGGTTCTTTCTTCTTCTTAACCGTAAGTGAGGGGAGAGCCATCCTAAATAAGATGCTCAACGATACTGAGCACACCGGAGTATATGAAGATCTGCATGAAAAATCTCAAGAGCCTGCTGATAGAATGAATGCATTTGGTCATTCTCCATCACCTTGCCCACAGAAAGTTGCCGAACCAAAACCCCCTACCTCAGATCCTAAGTTCTCCTATGATCATCATCAACCTTTCATCTATCCATGTTCGATGATGATGAATAGATAGCATACGGTGATGTCCCATCATCATAAGGAAAAGAAGATGCCTGTAGAAAATCTGAGGTAGTGACCTCCGACCCACAAGAAGAATTCTGGACCGATGCCCAGCAGTATTTTCCATTCTTTAAGACGGCATCCCGATTCTCGAGATTCCCGGGTCTCCAAGACTCAAGGGACGAGTCTGAATCCCCAAAGGAGGATTCACCATCCCTCGATCCGGAGTTTCAATTCTCGGAAGAAGAATTCAAATTTTCCGATGAGGAGTTCAAAGCTCCTAAGGAAGATTCACCATCCCTCGATCCGGAGTTTCAATTCTCGGAAGATGAATTCGAATTTTCCGATGAGGAGTTCAAAGCTCCTATCTCGTCAAACCCCTCGGAACTCCCAGAATCATATCAATTTTGCGATTTCGAGGAGAATGCTTTCCTTCTTGATCCAAAAAATCAAAAGACTTCCATATCGAAGAGAAAGTTATGCCTCAAGAATACTACAGGCTCGATTTCGAAAATGTTTGCTCCGTAGATATTCCTGAGGTAGCAAATTCTATGTCAGGTTTGGAAGAAAATGATGAGCATGGATATTTCGTCTTTGAGAAACCCAAAGATCCATGTTTCCCTGTGGATACTCCATCTACTCCCACCATTAGCACACACGATGACTCCAACCATCACATTCCCCATCAAAACAATTTCAAAAGGGTGGTTATGGATGATTTTGTTTATCATAAGTATTGCAAATCTCGTCGTGGTATGTTGTGCTAACCTTGCAGCTAGACATCACGAACGACATCTGAAAATTGGTGATGGAGGGAGCCACAACACCAAGCTAGCTGCAACTTCGAAAAGAGGCTCCCAAGGTCGAGCTTTTGACCAAAAACAAGCACTGCCGGGAGGTAACCCATCTTTTCATTCATTTTTTTCCTTTCTTTCAAATTCCATCATAAAAAATGATGATAATAATAAAAAATATTTGTTTTTGATGATTAAAACCGAACAAAGTTTCATGACATAATTTTAGGACTCGCTTCCTTCGGGTATTTTTGTCACTAACCTTTCAGGTTGAGACTCAAATAAACGAAGAGTTGGGCAAAAGGCTACAACCTCAGACGCTCAATTTTTCGCACCAAGTGTCGCAAAATCTGAGCGTAGGGGAGGACATAATTTGAGCACGAAGCAAAGCATGGTCAATCCTTCAACGCTGGTTTGGACTTTTATCCCCCACTTGAGGTTATTTCATAATGTTCATATCTTTGGATTGAGCCTCTTATTCATATAAAAAAAATGAATGATGATCTACATGCAACAAGTTATCTTGATCACAACTTTGCGTCTCACATGTCGGCAAGCACAAGCTTTATTCCTTTACTATTACTCCATGCTTGTGGGATCTGAAATTTAGTAGGATCTTGCCTAAGTTGTTGACGAATGTGAGATAATGAGATAGAGGTGTTTCTTTCTTCATTATTAATTCTTGCTTGGAGATTTTTTTTTCTGAAAAAAAACCCTCAGGCTCAAATTCCTTGGTGGTTGAAAATTCCTACTAGAGCCAAATGTTTTACATGCTCAAACCTATACATATGCCACCTATATAGTTGTATTGAGTTTTGTCAAACTTTGTGTCCTTATGGGAAAGTGACATTTCAAAACCGATCATTTCTTCTTTTGTGTTATCCATTATTGCTAGCCTTCCCATGTCTGGTTATGCTGATTCTAAAATGGATTTTTGCATTCACTAGACATTTCCTCCATCAAACCAAACTCACATCTTTTTCATATATCCTTGATCATATCCTATCCACAAATATGTCTTTTCAAAATAAAGACTTCAGCAGTATCTTCCCCATGCTTTGAAAGAAGGCATGGATCTATCGAGTAAAAAAAAAAACAACCTTGCCTATTCATTGGCAAAGAAAGAAAAAGAAAGCTCGATAGTCTCAAGTCTCCAAGGTTTAAAAGGGGATCCATGCAAAAATAAGGAGTACCACTCAAGGCCATATTCTCTCAGAAGCACAAGATATGGTTTGTTCATCACAGACCATTGTGCTAGTGTCGTGTCCATTTTTCCCCCTCATCCTTGATCATCCATTTTTCAATGATCGGAATATGAAGTGTCACAACTTCCACTAAGACCAACTTTTGACTTAACAAAATACATAACATAGGTGAGCCTACATTTCCCCTACCCGAGCTCCACATAAGCCTATAGATTGTAGGGAGAGGCTGGCCACTGGCCTCAATGAGGAATGAAAATACCACATGAGCGACTCGAGAGTGCCATCTGAGGATCTTATGAGCTAAGGAATTTATCTTTGAAAAAAAACTCCAAGTTTGGTTAATGAAGAGAGAAGTCAAGTCTTCATTCGAGTTGTTCCACTTTTCAACCGCCGAAGGCAGGCATCATAGCCACTTCAAACCCACATGTATGAGAAATGTTATTGGAATAATGTTTTTGCTAGCCATTACCTTGAGAAGTTGTGCATCAAAGCCCACCTTAGTTCTTGCTCGGCCCGGCGTTCTTAAATCCTACCCTTTGCTCGGGATGAGCAAAGATCTAAGCGTGGGGGTGTGTTGACGGCCACTATATGTCACTTTTGACCGTCAACCTTTCCAATTTAATGAAGGAACTAAGTGATCTTTATATAATATTTTATTTATACTAATAAGTTCCACAAGTTTTGTATCATACGTGAGTGAAGGAGCAAACAGGAAAAACGGGAGGCCATTTGGGCTCAGGGCTAGGCCGGCCGGCCTAGCCTAGGCCGACCGGCCCCCTTCCCCCTCTTCTGGCCACGGCTTTGATCCACAAGCTATCTAACACATCAAGGAAGATCATAAGACGTGAGTTTGATGTCGGTTTGATCCAAGGACCCGGAAGGCCTAGGGTGAGATAAACATGGATTGAAGAGCCCACAACCTAGGATTCTCGGATAGCCTCAACCGAACGCAACTGTTACCGACTTCAGGAGAGCATCAGGACCGTTCCTGCAAAGGTCGTTCCAAGTGGCACCAGGACCAGGCCGGCTGGCCTAGAGGAGGCCGACCGGTCTCCTTCTGTGGCCGCCACGTGCCCCCGTTCGCGTGAAGCCTAAGCAGGTCCTTAGCTTGCTAATGACGCCGAGCTTCACCCCTGAAGGCTATAAAAGGCGACCTCCACCCCCATTCAACACACCACGGTGAACGGGAGAAGTCCAAGTGTAGTGTAGTGCTACCTATCTATCTTAGAAAATAGGGAGAGTGGTGAGGTGAGAGTCCGGAGAGGAGCCGAAGTGTCGGCCCCTCTCCAACTTTGTGCCTCCGAGGAATGAAGCTTCAGTTCGAGTAAAGTTCCTCTTCTTTTGTCTTTACAAGCTTTCACTCCTTTACTTAGTAGTACTTGAATGTTTGCCCTCTCTCTAGTTGTGGGATCCATTGTTTGTAGCTGATAGCTTAGGCGTTGTGCCTGTGCTTGATAGTTACCTTGGGTTGTGTTGCACCCCACAGAACTGCAGTGGTAGGCGGCAGGTGGTGACAACCCTATCCGTCCTTTGTAATCCACCACGTTCGGGTGTATTCATAACAGTAGCTTGCTAGGCCCGGAGGATCCCCTCTCTCATCCCGTTCTGAGATCCTCCCGCTGTCAGTCGTCGAAATAGCTAGAGGGAACAAATATTCCTGATAGGAGGTTAGCAAGTTGACATTAGATTACCTCAGCCCAGTTTATCTGTTCTTCTTCACTCCCATCGTCCCTGGATAAACCAGAGCCGTTTCTAGTACACTTCTCGTTCCTCGTGGATTCGATACCTTGGAATACTCCTAGGTGAAAGCTACATCGGCATCCGTACGCTTGCAGATTTATCTGTTAGGCTAAGGACCGCCAACAGCCATTAATGAGGAAGTAGACCAGCACAACCCTGACCACGATGACCTAGAGCAAGAAGATGGCCGCAACCCCAGGAACAGGCGTAACGCGCCAGAGGAACACCGCCGCGACGACCGCCGACCTGGCGCCCATCGTCAGGATGGCCACCGACAACCCGCAGGAGACCTCCGTGACCAGATCAGGAACTACGCCCGGGACCTCAGGCAGGAACTCAAGAATCGCCATGTGGCACGTGACGCAGCTGAGCTGGAACGACGTGCCCGGTACGATGAAGATTACTGTCCTCCCGACCGCCGTGGACTCAGCGCAGACGGTGATGACGCTGCTGCAGCAGAAGAAGAACAGCGCGCCTTCAACGAGCTAATGCCACGCGATCGATACGACCAGGAGTTCGGCGCGCCGCGTGATGCCAGGCGCCCACGCCCGCAGCCAAAACCACAACGCCAAGGCGGCGTCCGACTTAGGGTCGAAGCCGGCCGACTTCCCCAGTACGAGAGAATACAAGGCGACGACGACAACTTCGATGCCTTTGCCGCCTTCACACCGAGGCTGCAGGCTGTCGTTTGTCCAGACGGGTTCAAGCCAACCCAGGTCGAGAAATATAATGGACGTTCCGACCCAAAGTTGTGGCTCAAGCAATACCACACAGCAGTCCGAGTCGCTCACGGGTCCAACGACCAGGCGACCGCCTACTTCCCAGTTATGCTCGGCCCGGAGGCCTTGCTGTGGTTCGAGGGGCTCCCACGCAACTCCATCGACAGCTGGCAAGATCTTTGCGCAGCATTCTCCAAGAACTACAAGGCCAGCTACACACCTCTAGGCTCACGCTACGACCTGGACAATGTAAAGTAGAAGAAAGGCGAGAGCCTTCGCGACTACACCAACCGCTTTTTTGACAGTCGTAACAAGCTTACGGACGTCCCTGATCGGGAAGTTATCGACGCTTTCCGCTGTGGCCTCTATGAGCCAAGCTTCTTCCACACACTCTTCAAGTTGGATCCACATGATGTGGGAGAACTCATGGACGTCGTCAACCTAGAAGCCCAAACCGACGAATCAGAACTAGCCCAGTTCAAGAACAAGGGCAAGCGAGCAGAAGAGGACGATCGCCACGACCATGTCAAGAAACATGAGTCGGCTAGAGCAAGAAGACCAGGCCCTGAGCCTATGGTCGCCGTCGTTGAAGGAGAAAGACGCTTAGAGTCCAGATTCCTACCAGAAGAATTCAACGACACACTCAATGACGTCTGCCCCTTCCATAAGGATGCCTCCCACACACTGCGCGAATTCCGCAACTTCCTGAACCCTGGGACGCGCTACAACGACGGTGGCCGACCATACAACTCCCGCCGTGACTACTACCGCCGCAACGACTACCGACGGGATGACTACCAGTATCCCAACTACCGCTGCAACGACGACTGTCGTCATGACAATGAGAGGCGGCGAGACGAACAACATAGACAGGCTGAAGAGCTGCAGCGGGCGCCAGCACCACGGGACAACCCTAACGGCGAATTCCAGCCTGCCGACAGGGAAGTCCACGTCATCATCGGCGGGCCGAGCAAGACCAAGCACCGCCAGAAGCTCCAGACCCATGAAGTCAACCTTGTGTCCACTCGGCCAATCAAGTACCGGCAATGGTCAGAGCTGCCCATCACTTTCAGCCGTGCCGACCATTGGATACACCTGCCAGAGCCTGGCTCTTACCCCTTGGTGGTCGCACCAGTGGTCAACCGAGTCCTGCTATCCAAGGTCCTGGTAGACGGGGGCAGCGCCCTCAACATCATATTTACAGCCACGCTGAACAGCATGGGCTTCGACTATAGCATATTGCAGCAAGTTGAAGACCCGTTCTTTGGTATAGTGTCGGGTAAAGCCTCCTACCCTGTCGGCCGAGTCACCCTGCCGGTTACTTTTGGCACAGCAAGAACTACCGCACAGAGCACATTCACTT
Source organism: Urochloa ruziziensis (assembly GCA_015476505.1). Lineage (NCBI taxonomy): Eukaryota > Viridiplantae > Streptophyta > Magnoliopsida > Poales > Poaceae > Urochloa > Urochloa ruziziensis. The sequence continues at coordinate 32,445,301 of CM027120.1, read as the reverse complement.
CGAGGTAGTCGACTTCAAGAGTTCCTACCATGCCATCTTCGGCAGGCCCATGCTGCACGCTTCATGGCCATACCCAACCACACCTACCTCATCCTGAAGATGCCGGCCCCCAACGGAGTCCTTACCATCCGTGGCGATGTCAAGACATCCTTCGAATGCGACAGCGAGGCGATCCGACTCGCTGAACTGTCCCAGCAAGTTGGCAATAACGAGCTCATGGTAGCTGCCGTGGCTAAGACACCCGCCGACCCAATGGAGATCCCAGAGCAACGAGCCACGCCAATGGCGGTGGAGCTCACCACCACGCCCAAGGAAGTCGGCCTGGGTCTCGACGATCACAAGAAGATGACCCTTATAGGGCCAGGCCTATCTCCTAAATAGGAAGACGCGCTCACCTCCTTCCTTTGGGCCAACTGGGACATATTTGCATGGAAGCCATCAGATATGCCAGGAGTCCTGAGGGAGAAGGCTGAGCACTCCTTGAACCTGATCAAAACCGCCAAGCCGGTCAAGCAGAAGCTATGCCGGTTCACGCAGGATCACAAGAAGGCCATTAGGGTAGAGATTAATAAACTCTTAGTAGCTGGTTTCATTAGAGAATGCAAGCACCCCGAGTGGCTTGCAAACCCTGTACTTGTGCGAAAGAAAATTGGCGAATGGAGAATGTGCATTGATTATACCGATCTCAACTGCTACTGCCCTAAAGACCCCTTCCCCCTTCCGTGGATCGACCAAGTTGTCGACTCCACCTCAGGATGCGTTCTCCTCTGCTTCCTCGACTGCTACTCTAGGTATCACCAGATATCGATGAAAGAGTCTGACCAAGATAAAACAGCGTTCATTACCCCCTATGGCATATACTGCTATAAGTCAATGACTTTTGGGCTAAAAAACGCAGGCGCAACGTACCAAAAGACAATCCAGTATTGCCTTAATGACCAAATAGGACGGAACGTTGAGGCTTACGTAGACGACGTCGTAGTCAAGACTTACGACGTAGACAATTTAGTCGCCGCCCTCCAAGACACGTTCAACAACCTGCGTCGCTTCAGGTGGAAGCTTAACCCGACTAAGTGCGTGTTCGGGGTTCCCTCAGGCAAGCTCCTAGGGTTCTTAGTCAGTGTGGGCGGCATCGAAGCCAACCCAGTCAAAGTGAATGCGATACGCAACCTCAAAACACCCACCTGCAAGAAAGATATCATGAAGCTCACTGGGATGATGGCCGCCCTAAATAAATTCATCAGCAAGCTAGGAGAAAAAGGCATGCCCTTCTTCAAACTCATAAAGAAAAATGATAAATTTGAATGGACTGCGGAGGCCGAGCAAGCCCTGACCGACCTAAAGGAGTTCATGGTAACGCCACCCGTCTTAGTCGGGCCAGCCCCATAGGAACCCTTGCTCCTATAAATATCAGCAACGACACACGTCAACATAGTGCTGGCGGCCGAACGCCAGGAACCAAACCATGCCTACAAGGTGCAGCGACCAATATACTACGTCAGCGAAGTCCTAGCCGACACAAAAACTCGCTACCCTCACCCCCAAAAGCTGCTATACGCGCTCCTCATAACATCTAGAAAATTACGACATTATTTCTAGGCTCACACAATCACGATTGTGTCCAACTTTCCTCTCAGCACCATACTTCACAATAGAGACATCAATGACCGCATTGTAAAGTGGGCCGTGGAACTCGACGCGTTTGACCTCAAATTTGCGGCACGCGAATCCATCAAGTCCCAGATACTGGCCGACTTTGTCGCCGAGTGGACCGAGATCCAGTCCCTAACACCAGAAGAACCGCCCGAGCACTGGATAATGTACTTCGACGGGGTGTTAAACCTTGAGGGGCAGGCGCAGTCGTCCTGTTCATCTCCCCAGACGGACAGCAACTCAAGTACGTGCTCCAAATCCACTACAAAGCTTCCAACAACGGCGTCGAGTACGAGGCCCTCATCCACGGCCTCAGAATAGCCGTGAGCCTTGGCATCAAGAGGCTCCTCTGCTACGGGGACTCCAAGTTAGTCATCGAGCAAGTCAACAAAAATTGGGACGCAACGAAGGAAACTATGAGCGCATACTGCGCTGAAGTACGAAAGCTTGAGGCCCACTTCTACGGACTTGAGGTCCAACACGCCGTTAGAGATGACAACATAGCGGCAGATGTGCTATCAAAGCTCAGCTCCAAGCGGCCTAGGTGCCAGTCGAGGTTTTCGTGCAAGACCTCCGCGCTCCATCCATCAAGATGCTGGAAGACGGCAGTCCTGTACCAGAACAGGAACAAGGACCAGATCTGGTCGGCAATGACGTGTTTGTAATAGTAAATGATTGGCGTCCCTCGTTCATCGCATTCATCGCAGAAAACAAGGCCCAGAGGACAAGGCCAAGTACGAATGCTTGGCTCGACGAGCAGCCAACTAGTGGTGATAGGCGACGAGTTATACCGCAAAGCAGCATCAACTGGTATCCTCATGAAGTGCATACCACATAGCAATGGAATTAGCCTCCTACACAACATTCATTCGGGCTCATGCAGCAACCACGCAACGGCAGGCAGTTTAGTCGGCAAAGCCTACAGGTTACGGTTTTACTGGCCCACTGCCCTCGCCGACGCAAAGGAGCTCGTTCAGAAGTGTGCTGACTACTAGTTCTTCCAGAAGCAGAAGCATCTGCCAGCCTAGACGCTGCGAACTATCCCACCCTCATGGCCTTTCGCCGTCTGGAGGCTAGACAACGTAGGCACCTTCAAAACGGCACCCGGAGGTTTCAAGCACCTCCTGGTCACAGTGGAAAAGTTCACTAAGTGGATTGAGTATAAGGTGGTACAAGACACCAAGTCATCCATAGTAGCAAAATTCATCGAAGATCTATCCCACAGATTTGGTATACCCCATCGCATCGTCACCGACTTAGGCCCACAATTCATCGGCCATGAGTTCTGGGACTTCTGTCAGGACAACTACATCAACGTTTACTACTCCTCCTCGGGCCACCCCAGGTGCAACGGGCAAGTCGAACGAGCCAATGGCATGGTCCAAGAAGGCCTGAAAAAAGACCTATACGATGGCCTCGACCAACACGCTGGCTGGTGGGCACGGGAGTTCCCCCACATCGTGTGGGGCGTGCGCACTCAGAAAAGCTGAGCCACAGGATATACTCCTTTCTTCCTCGTCTATGGCTCGGAAGCCGTCCTACCAGCCGACCTAGCATACGGCGCCCCGCGCATCCAGCACTACAACGAATGGGAAGCCAAAACGAGTCGGCGTTTCGACCTAGACAACGTAGAGGAACACCGACAAGCGGCATTAATCCAGCACGCCTGCCATGAGCAGCAGATACGATGCTATAATGACAAGACCGTGAGAGAACTCTCAACGTCAGTGACCTGGCCCTACGCCGAGTCATGTCCACCAAGGATCAGCACAAGCTCTCAGCCCCATGGGAGGGTCCGTTCATCGTGAAAGAAGTCATTTCACCCGGCACTTACTGACTCTAGTGGGCCGACGGCCAGCCCGTACCAAATGTCTGGAATATCGAGCACCTCGTGAAGTTCTATACCTAGATATGCTAAGCTATGTACATTTGTTTGTTTTTCTCTAAGTCTGAATGAACAAAGTTTGTTCCCTCTATTTCAAGTATCCTCGTTTAAACTCGGGAACTGCCCCACTGATATCCCCCAGAGGGAGGAACCAAATTCCGTAAAATCGACCCCATGAGGACACGGCGCTTTGCCGACCAAAATAACATCTCCTATACCCCCACGCGTACCGCGATAGGTTAACTCAGTCGGCCCAAGCTCCCCAACCGTGAAGCCCTAGGTTCCGTACTCACCCCGCGCGCTAGCTACAAGTAAGCCTTCATGTAAAGCATCGTAGAGTGGTAAGTCGTCCTCCATGAGAGCAGTGATCAGCCGGGTAAAAAGTGTGCTTAGCAGCACAAGGCGGTGGTCGGCTGATGTCTTATTTGTTAACGTTGCAAAAAGGTCAAGGACCCTTAAGCTCAAGAAGCTTAAACGCAAATCCACAGTGCACTTACTTAACTTCATTAAACCATGCATTGACTGTTTTAATACATTACTTGATATTATTCTACAGGCCTAATTTGGTGGCTACAATGTCTGCTATGGGCACATAGCTCTCTACGAGCGGCTCAAAGTTGGCTTCAGGGAAGTCCACTGCCATCCCTTCCTGGGCACGATGAACAGGTAGATTCGGGAATTGGGTCTTCAAGATCGCCATGACATGACTCCCAACACCGACCGCCGTCTCCCTCAGCAACTGCGTAACCCGGGTTGGTGCCACCCAAAGTCGCTCCACCAGTGTCAACGAGCCCGGATATGCGTCAGCCGGCACCAGCGCTCCCACGTTCTCTTTTGCTACATTGCGCAGTTCAGTCAGCTCCGACTGCTGATCTGCCGAGTTGACCAAGTGTCAGCACCAAATAACAGACCCAAAGCCAACCAAGTTTAAGTTCAGGAACTTACTCTGCACGACAGCCAGGTGGTCGAATGCCAGCTTTGCTTTCTCTTCCTCCAGGCGCCGAACTTTACCGTCTAGGATTGCTCGAGCTTCGGTGAGTTTCTCAACCTTAGCTTTGAGAGCTTTCTCCTTCTTCTCAGCACCTGTGACGACACATGCACACATTAAGCAAACTCGAGACACCGGCAAAGGAAATCCTCAGAGTCATGACTCACCTTGGAGAAAATGATGCATATCAGCCTGCAGATCATGGTTCAGCTTGGCCGTGCTCTCAATCTCGCGCTCCTTCTCAGCCATGGCAGCCCGAGCTTTGCCGGCCATCGACTGCACCTTAGCCCGTAGCTGCTTCAACTCCTGCTGTTGGACCTCGGCCTCTCGGACTATGTCGGCTCCACGAGTGGCATACCTCAACAGATTCTGTCCCAAACATGGCAAGAGCTGAGTCAGCCGCTGACAAAGCAAAGGACATCATTACAGAACTGCACAGCTCACAACATACCTGTATCGAGCCAACCACAATGTCGTCGGCCTACTGTAGCTTCCCCAACTCGGCATTAATGGCCTGGGTTGAGGCTAGCAGCTCTGTAGCACCCAGGCCGCTTTCTGACCCAGTCACCCCTTCCAAGCTCGGCAAGTCAGGGTGCGGCTCCCCATGACCGCTGGCTGCCACCTCTTCTTCTACGTCACTCAGCGGGGGGGGGGGGGGGGGGGGGAGGGGGTGGCAGAACTGCTCAAATTAATCCGGCTTAAGTGTGCTAACCTTCCATTGGTCATCACGCAATTAAATCGGAGTAATCTGACAGTCTGTCGGGTCGAGCCCGATACAACCACGAACAGTTACCTCGATCGAAACCAGTCATACAAATACCCACTCGAAGGTGGATCCCAGAGATTACAACAATCCACAAGTATTATATAGGTCCCACTTGAGGTAATTTAATACAAACCAAGTTCAATGCATAAAGTACTGTTATTCAGAGTTTTTAAAAGCAGCAGAAAAAGAACTAATCATTCGAAGCGGTAGTAACATCATGTGAAGCCGTTGTGACGTCACTCTGAAGCATCCTAGTCCCAAACAACAGACCAGCCAGGAGGAAGGGTGGTTGGCCAGGTAAGACTGGCAACCATCTCCTCAAGAGCACTACCTGAAAAACAAGGCTGAGTATACTAATACTCAGCAAGACTTAACCGTTGGGTGACAGCTACATCACCAACTTCTAGACATGCAAGGCTTTTTGGCTGGTGGGTTTGTTTTGCCAAATAGCGACTAAGAGTGGATCCTTACTTTCAATATTTTAGCATCAGGTTCTAGTTAAGTTAACCATACTAGGTAAGCAACCTGTACTAGTCAAGCAAGTGGAGCAAGCAATTAAGCAAGCATCAAGTTTCTTTCCATCATGTTCCATTTTCATTACTCCGTGCGGCAAGAGATCAAGTAGTCTCATTAGCTGTGAGAAACAGAGAGTTCGAACCGATTTTAACCTTGCAAGGTGGATACTAAACACACGGAAAAGCATCAACCCCGAGGGTCAACACTAACCAGGCCGTTCCCATGTCTTCCGAGTTTGTTAATCCGAGCCAACTCCCCTTGGACACAAGCCTTAGCCGGTCATACTTCGCGGCCGTAGCCGGCCAGCCTCGGTCTTGAGCCACGTGTCAGCGACAGGGGGATAAATCCCAGGGCAAGCAGGACAAGGCCACGCCCCCTTCCGAAAAGGTACTAAACTTACCGGTCCCATGCCCAAACAAGTGCTTAGTGCTTTCAAACACTTGACCAACATCGCCGTCACTCTTCGACCTTAGCAACTTTTCATAAACAGACGGGGCATCTACATGACCAAAATCCCCGTCCGTCATCCTTATGATTCCAACATAAGTAAAGCAGTTGATTCCTATATCTCGCGAGTGACAGGAAATCACTCGACTTTTACCGGTCCTTATAGCGGGCAGCTATCGACCTATCATACAAGTATTGCATAGCACAGGTACCTAGGATCATGCAACTAGGGTTTCAATTCAACTCCTGAACGTAAATGCACAAACATAAACTTAGCAAAACATAGTTGCATGTATTTGAAACATAGGACATGCTCCGGGGCTTGCCTTAATCTCGAGCTAAGTTAGTATTGACTCTTCCGAACTTGGTTCGGGTCTTGACTTGCTTGCGATGACGTTCGGCTTCTCCTCGTGTCGCCCTTCTTCTTGCGCCGGGATCGGCTTGTGGCTTCCGTCGGCGAGAGCCGTTCCTATACGAGATGCAATGCATAAGAGAATGATGTTATATCGAGCATCGTGTTTCACACGATAAACCCAGGTGTTTTTAGGTTTGTCGATGGTGATTGTGTACACACATATTATTTATCTTTGATTTCACCATAAAACAGCAAAGGTGTGTGTGTGATGTTTTCAGTTTATTTAACCATTTATTAAAAACAACTTATTCTTATTTAACTCCTTTTTAGCAATGAAACTTTCATAAATTATTCTGGCAGTTTGGCTCACTACTAAAATGTGAGAAAATTATTGTGTGCTCTTTGTGGTTTACTTGATTTGCTGACCAAAATTTAAGCAAAGGTCATGCATACATTAACCATAACAAAATAGACAAGAACAGCACACTATCAACAAGAATAAATCCAAAGAAATCACACTATCATCCAAAGGTCCTTAAAATTTTACCA